>CM053621.1:22828880-22870729 GCA_028646535.1 Procyon lotor | reverse complement strand
GAATTGAATTCTGGCTCTGTCACTTACCAGCTGCAATGGACATTTGAGCAAGTTATTTCTTCTCCCTCCTAATTTGTTCCTCTCTAAAATGGGGGTCATAATAAATAGGCTAAAGTCTTTTCATTTTGAAATACACACTCTCCTGTGACCTCGAGTCTCTCTCCAGCTACGGTCCAATATCACTCATTCTTTCTCCAATGTCCAGTTTTTGAACTACCATTTCACACTTTCCGCTTTCATCTCCTTATCTCTCATTTACTCCACAAACAGCTACAACCTAAGGTCACTAATAGTCTGTTCAAATGCCACCTTTTCAGTGAGACCTTCTCTAAACCCCTCAATTTACAATACCGACCTGCTCTAATAGGAAATAGTGACCTGCTTCACTCCTGGGCATTCTCATACCCTCTCCTGGTTTATCTGTCCGCATAGCACTCCTGCCAAAATGTGCAATGTGCTTATCTCTTCTGACTCCATCTGCATCGTCCAGTGAGAATGTGAGCTCCGTGAGAGCTGGGGATTTTGTCGATTTGTTCTATGCCAACCTCATGTCAATAAATATTTGTCGAGTGAATAAATGAGCACAAGCTTTTCAGTCCTTTTTTTTTTCCCACTTAGAATGGCTATAATACCATTGAAATATTTTTAATTTAATTTTATTTTTTCAGTGTTCCAAGATTCATTGTTCATGCACCACACCCAGTGCTCCATGCGATACATGCCCTTCTCAGTACCCACCACCAGGTTCACCTATCCCCCCACACCCCTCCCCTCCAAAATCCTCAGTTTGTTTTGCAGAGTCCACAGTCTCTCATGCTTCGTCTCCCCCTCCGATTTCCCCCAATTCACTTTTCCTTTCCTTCTCCTAATGTCTTCCATGTTACTCCTTATGCTCCACTAGTAGGTGAAACCATATGATAATTGACTTTCTCTGCTTGACTTATTTCACTCAACATAATCTCTTCCTGTCCCTGTTGATACAAAAGCTGGGTATTCATCCTTTCTGATGGAGGCGTAATATTCCATTGTATATATGGACCATATCTTCTTTATCCATTCATCTGTTGAAGGGCATCTTGGCTCTTTCCATAGCTTGGTGATTGCGGCCATTGCTGTTATGAACATTGGGTACATAGGGCCCTTTTTTTCACTGCATCTGTATCTTTGGAGTAAATACCCAGTAGTGCAAGGGAGATTCAAATCAAAACCACATTGAGATACCACCTTATACCAACTAGAATGGCCAAAATTACCAAGACAATAAACAAGTGTTGGAGAGGATGTGAGAAAGGGGAACCCTCTTACACTGTTGGTGGGAATGCAAGTTGGTGCTTTACAGTCCTTAACTTACTGAACATCTGAGACATCCAACCCATGCTTGTGCTTGCTTCCTTTTTTTACTTTTCACTCTCTTGTCCCTTAGCTTCTGTGATTCTCATCATCACTTTGATGGTACCTTGTCCCCCAGCTAAGTTACCCCTTCTGTCACTCACATGTTAGGGATCTGGAGGCTTGTAGCCTTCAATATTTGATCTCTTTCTCTTTCCTTCTTTAAATTTGCTTATATGTGAGAGATTATTCCAGGAACTATGTATGAATTAACTCCTAAAACACTCACACCAACCTGAGAAGTAGGTATATACCATCAGTATCTCATTTTATAAATGAAAAAGAAAACTGAGGCACAGAGAGGTGAGTATCTTGGCCAAGGCCACAAAGCAAGTGTTAGAGTGAGAATCACTTCTGGTCACTGTGGCTTCAGGGACCTGGCAGCTCTTAACCATTTGGTAATGCTGACCCTCCAGGTATATTCTGACTCTCCATTTCCTCATACCCATCCAATCCAGCAACGATCAAGGTTAAATCCACCATTCCAAGATCTGACCCTTTCTCACTGATGAATACATCCACTGATCAGAACCTCTGATCCTTCGCCACCTTCAGTCTTGTGCCCGGAAAGTCATTCTATCCACGGATGCAGAAGCACAGGCATGATCTCCCTCTTCCAGTGACCCTAATTTATCAGACTTCTCAGTTCAGCTCTCAAGGCCTTCTGTCACTTGAATCCTGTCTATCACAATCTCTTTGCCCTCCTTCCTCCCCCAAAGGCTGCCTCACCTACCAATGCTGAGCAGATCAAGCTCTGCCCCCGTATCTGAATATATTGGGACTGAAGTCACTTTCTTCATGTTCAAATTCCTAGACACTTGCAGGTGTCTGGCATCCTGTAGATGTTTGTCCAGTCAGTTAATGATCATCTCTGAAACAACTATTCTATTTCTCATTCTTTCTACTTCCTGATGATTCCTAAGTAGCCTTCACAACTTGGTGACCCTCACCAGGAAGTCTTACCAGCTCTCACCCTCCCGGCCTAAGCTAGATACCCCATTGTGCATTCTGATGGCCCTAAGAATAATTTTATTACACAGCCTATCATCTGGGTGGTAGTTGCTAGCTTACTTCCCAGATAACCCCTACTTCCCAGATCAGTTATACTGAATATTGTGCTGTGTAAGATTGGGAAGTCAAAGAGAGCCTTCCAATGGACACAATGAAGAGTTTCCTAGTGATATTATAGAAGATGTTCCCAAGAAATTATAGTTTTGGGGCAGGGCTGTCTTCACAAGGACCATATGGAGAATTGCCTTTCATTTATTAGTGCCAGGAATTAGCTTTGATGTTGCAATGCAACTAGCTAAAGAAGCCAGTGAGTGCTGAAGCTGATCTGATTCTCCCTTCCCCAGGGCTGCCTACGGAGCTAGAGCCAACAGCAGTATACACACACAGAGCCCCCCACCCCCCAGCGGTACCATCTTGCTTTGACTGTAATAGCTATCATTTGCTCAAGTTTGTTCAACACTCTCTTTGATATTAATAATAATGGCAAACATTTGCTGAATATTGAGTAACCTAGGTTTGGGTATTATTGGACATGACCCACTCAGTTGGTGTTTCAGCCATCACAAGCTACAGGGATGACGGGCTGATTGTGAATGTTCATCATTGGACACATCTGGTTCTCTCAACCTGGGCCTTTGCTGTGCCATCTTTTCTCAATGCAGATAATTGAGGAACTCTCTAGCTGACACCGTGTGGTGGGAGGGCTCTCCAACAGGACCCCCAGGCTCAGTGATTTGCTAGGAGCACTAAGCAAATAGTCATACTCATCACTATGATTTATTATTATGAAAGGACACATTCAAAACAAAAGGCACATGTGGCCAAGTGCAAGAAAATCAGGAGCAAGATTTCGAGAGTCCTGTCCCAGGGGAGTCCCATGGGAGGTACTTTATCCCTCAACAATGAGTCATGACCATACACGAAAAGCGTTGTCTACTGGGAAGCTCGTTGGAGACTAATGCCAGACGTTTTTAGTGAGCATTGGTGGGGTAGACACTCCATATGCCCCACATGTGCCAAGATCCCAGACTCCCAGATGGAAAGCAGACATTCAGCATAATCCACATTGTTTGTATGCACAGCTTAGACAGGCTGACCCACTCTTTTCTGTTAAAGGGATGGGAACTCCTAAAATTCAAGTTTCCAGATGATAGCCAAGGGTCCACCTAAGCAGGCCTTTCAAAGCTGAGCAGGTAGACCTGCCATGATAACTCTTTTCTGCTCACAGTGTAAATGCGGAAGGGTCAGAAGTCCAGCAAAATGGAAGGGGGAGGGGTGGGGACGGAGGAATGGAGGAATGATGGGGGTTGGAGGGGGATGACAGGGGATAAGCCTCTGTCAACAATTCAGCTATCATCCTGCCACAGACTTGTTACTCCCAGTTTGTAGATGAGCAAACAGGAGCTAGGAGAAGTTAAGGAGCTGCCCATAAAGTTGTGAACCTTAGGTTTAAATCTGGGCCCGTGTGAATCCAAAGTCCGTATTCTTCAACGTTCTCCCTTCTCCCTTCCTGCTTGGTCTCCCATCTTGTTTTTCATCCTGCCATGATTATCTTTTTCCTTAATCATTCTTTCATTTTAAAAATTTTATTATCCTTTTTATTTTTTATTTCTTATTTTTTATTTTTTTAGCTTTTTTAAAAATCAATTTAATTTTATTTTTTTAGTGTTCCAAGATTCATTGTTCATGCACCACACCCAGTGCTCCATGCAATACGTGTCCTCCTCAATACCTCCCACCAGGCTCACCCCACCCCCCCCCCTTCTCCCCTCCCAAACCCTCAGTTTTTTGCTCAGAGTCCACAGTCTCTCTTGGTTCATCTCCTCCTCCGATTATTTTCTTTTTTAACTTGAGTACAGGTGACAGAAGGTTACAGTAGTTTCAAGCATACGACACAGCGATCCATCCGACAAGTCAACACATTGTGTTCACAAGAATGGCTACCATCTGTCACCGAACAATGCTACGACCACACCATTGACTATATTCCCTGTGCTCTGCCTTACATCCCCCAGACTTAGTCATTCCATAATTGGAAGCCCATCTAATCATGCTCTCGAATCACCTCCACTCTTTCCGTAAACAGTGTTGGAAAATACACGAAATTACATTGACTGTTTTTTGAGTCCTCTCCTTCCCACCCTGGCTGCACTGAGCTCCTTGAACTTGGAACTTGTTGCATTGCTCAGGCTCCTAACCTAAGTAAATGCAAGCCTTTGGGAAAGGGAAGGATTCAAGATCAGAAACACAGAGCATCTGAAATCTCTGATACCACGGAGGAGCAAACCTGGAAGTCTCCCAGGCCTGGGGACAGCTGGGGGCAGCTTTCATCATTTCAAACCCAGTCCATTGTCTCATGCAGAGGGTCAGCAAGAATGTCAGTGAGTCCTGTTTATTGATTAGAGAGACCTGTGTTCCTTCCATGAGAAAACCATTCCCAGGCTGTAGACAGAAGCAGCTGGCTGCTGGGGGGCTCAGGAGAAAAGAATCTGGTGAAGAAGCAGGAGTTATTTAAAAACTAATGTAAACAGTGATCGGCCCATGTTTATTGCAGGGCTTGGCCTGCCAGCCACTGCCCTCTGGCCTCTGATGTTCATACTCTGCACTTCTCAGGGGCCATCCCCAATCTAGTGCCCCGTATTTGCACTAGAATAAGACCCAGGGGTCCTGAAGTCTCAGCAAAGAGCCTCCAGGAGCAAGGGTTTACCTTCGCATACTGTAGGCAGTCACACACAATGACAAGGTACTTGAGGAATATATAATCAGTAGATTTAAAGGAAACATCAGTAATGTATGTAGCATGCACCCAGGAGAGGGAGCAAATTGTTGGCTGGAGAATTTTGTTTTTAATTAAACAGGTAATGTATGCCTGCCTTTAGTCCTATAAATGAAAATGTATTCACCACAGAGGCATGAATCCTATTAGGCCCTCCTGTACATAAACTGTATGGGTGATTACCACTGATTACTGTACTATTAGAAGCCCGTGCCTGGAGTGACTTGATTGTAGCATGTCTGGCTCCTGAAAGGGCTCCCATGTGCTTTGCCTGAATGGTGGTGAATCAGTGGGGTTTCAGATTGCCTGGCAATTCAATTGTGGGTTTGAGTAGTTGCGGGCGGGGGCTGCAAATTCACACTGTCGAATGCAATGTGGCTTTCATGTGGGGGCCGAGAGAGGGAAGAGAGATCCATGGGGGTAAAGGTGGGATCATAGAGCACAGAGCCTGTGTACAGACCCACCCTGGCAGGTGCCTGTCCGTATCTCTGAAGGACGCTCTCTCAGTCGCTCAGAGACTAGGGTCACGTTTATGTTGTGTTATTCATTAAAATCCCACCTGCAGCATAAGATGCTCTCTCTGGATGCTTGCAACTCATTTTGGAAGTCATGTATGGAGATCACCAGGTGGAGTCAGCCCACTTCACGGGGGCAGTCCCAACCCACCATGTCTCTCCTTCCTGCCCACAGATGGGCTCTACCAGCTGCCTTCAACCCTATCACATGCTCCCAAGTCGTTCACTCTGTTTTTGCTCCTCCTCCTCCATGGACTTGGGCTCTCCAGCTCTTCCCTTCCCTTTCAGCAGAAATACTCAGATGTGGCATCCTGGTGGCTCAGTTGGTTGACTATCCAACTCATGGTTTTGGCTCAGGTCACGATCTCGGGATGATGGGATTGAGCCCTGCATTAGGCTCTGAGCTCAGCACGGAGTCTGCTTGTGATTCTACCTCTTCCTCTCCCACATTCTCACTCTCTTTCTTTCACTCTCAAATAAATAAACAAATAAATAAAATCTTGAAAAATAATACTCATACTACACAAAATTATGAAATTTCATGGATTAGGCAAATGCATAGTCTTAGTTGAGTGCTATACCAGAAGACCACACAGTGAGGAGCTTTAACAAGAGACATTCATTGCTCATGGTCCTAGAGGCTGGGAAGTCCGACATCAAGGTGCCCGCAGAATCAATGCCTGGTGGGAACCCACTTCTTCCCTTGTATATGGCTGCCTTCTAGCTGTGTGCTCACGTGGCTGAGAGAGCAGAGAGATATAATCTTTCTTAGGACCCTCTAGTCTCTATAAGGACCTCAAGCCATCATGGGGCCCTTTTCATGATCTCATCTAAGCTTAAATACATCCCAAAGGTCTCACCTTCTAATATCATCCCACTGGAGGTTAGGGCATCAACATACAAGTTTTGGAGGGACACAATAAAGCAGTCTATAATGCTCAGAGACAGAAAGTGAGGTCATTGCCCAGGGGCTGGGACTAGGGAAAATGAGGTGGGAATCCTTCACGAGTAGGGGGTTTCTTTCCTTTTGGGGCAATGAAAATGTTCTGGAACTAGTCAGAGGCAAAGGTCGTACAACACTGTGAATGTACTTAATGCCACTGAATTCTATACTTTACTGTGGTTAAAAGAGGAAATTTTGTTATGTGATTTTCCCACCACCAAAACAAAAACCCTTGTCTTCATATGGGATCCATTTACCTGATAAAAACTAGGATATAGCTGTGCAAGCTAAAGTCAAAGAAACAGCCAGAAGAGGAAATTTCATAGACCATAAAAGGCACTGGATGAGATAGTCCAGAGTATCTCTTGCCTTTGACCTTTAATTACACCACTGCCGCTGGACCACTGTGCAGGACTCATTATTTGGTTTGTACATAAGCTGTGTGAGAATGCCCTTTCTCTCACTCTCTTGGGTTTTGGGGTTGGTAGGAGGACATTTTTATGGAAAATTGTTGCTGGTTAATTCAACAAACTGAAATTCTTAGCAGAGCCTGTCCTTACTATCTGAAGGACTAAATCAGGGGTCTCTCTCCAGCCAGTCAGGCAGACCTTCCCCAAACACCTACCCCCTTCTTTCTCTCCCCATGGTCTCTTTCCTACCCAACCACCCCCTCCCTGCCTACACTTCCCTTCCAAACCTGTCAGAGTGTAATTCTCAAATCGTTAAAAACATAATTTTCATACAAATAGATAATGAATACTTGTCAGAGTTTTATTTAACTCTTTAAAGAGGAAACCAGCAGAATGACAGAAGTGATTTTCAGGAATAGGAGAAACTAGGATTTATATAACCCATGGGGGTGGTGGGGAAAGACCACCAAGTTAGATGCAAAACTACACAATGTCCTACAGGAGCATAAAACCTTTGGGACTATTTCCTTTCCAAGCAGAACAAAAGAAAATCATCACCTCACCAGTGTTCCCGAATTTGTCTCTAACTCCATAGGATGATGAAATGTTTGGGTCTGAATCAGTTGTTGGTCTAACTCAGTTATGGTCCCAAAGAAGTCAAATGACCCTCTTGAGAACCCATGAGAAAATACTCTAACATGGTGTTAATAGGTCATACTGTCATCTCTTTCGCCTTCTTTCCAGGTTTTGCATTTTCTTTAAGCAAGGTTTTATTGGATGTGAGTATGTGTGTGTGTGTATGTGTGTGTGTGTGTGTTAAAAGGGCTCAGCTACAGTCCCCACAATCCACTCAACTAGGTTGACTTTAAATAAGGGAGATTATTTTGCATAATTTGGATGGGCCTGATTCAATCCATCATAAAACCCTAAAAACAGGGCTGCGGCTTCTCTGGGAGGGAAAAAATTCCTCCTATGAATGGCAGCTTTCAGGTTGCACATGATCTGCCTTTCTGGGGGGCATGCCTGATAGCTTTTGGATTTAGCCAGCCCTCACAATCATAAGCCTTGTAATAAATACATTAATATATCTCCATATATATCTGCCCTTCTGGCTATGTTTCTCCAGTTGAATCCTGACTGATACCTTCTTTTTTTGTGTGTTGTAAATCCATTGTCCTTCTAAGAGCAAACTCCCATCTTCACGAAGTGGAACCAAGTTTTTTCAAAAGGTAGGTATTCTTTATTTTTTTCCCCAAATATGTTTATTTTATTTTTTCGGTGTTACAAGATTAATTGTTCATGCACCACACCCAGTGCTCCATGCAATACGTGCCCTCCTCAATGCCTACCACCAGGCTCACCCAACCCCCACCTCCTCCCCTCCCAAATCCTCAGTTTGTTGCTCAGAGTCCACAGTCTCTCATGGTTCATCGCCCCCTCTGATTTCCCACCATTTACCCTTCCCTTTCTTCTCATAATGCCTTCCATGTTTTTCCTTATGCTCCACACATAAGTGAGACCATAAGGTAATTGGCTCTCTCCACTTGACTTATTTCACTCTGCATAATCTCTTCTAGTCCCATCCATGTTGATATGAAAGTTGGGTATTCATCCTTTCTGATGGAGGCATAATATTCCATTGTATATATGGACCATATACATATCCATGTATATACGGATATCTTCTTTATCCATTCATCTGTTGAAGGGCATTTTGGTTCTTTCCACAGTTTGGAGATTGTGGCCAACAAAACAAACAGGCAACCTACAGAATGGGAGAAGATATTTGCAAATGACACCACAGACAAAGGTCTGATATCCAAGATCTATAAAGAACTCATCAAACTCACCACTCACAAAACAGATAATCACATCAAAAAATGGGCAGAAGACATGAACAGACACTTCTCCAAAGATGACATACAAATGGCTAACAGACACATGAAAAATGTTCACCATCTTTAGCCATCAGGGAGATTCAAATCAAAACCACAATGAGATACCACCTTACGCCAGTTAGAATGGCCAAAAACAACAAGACAGGAAACGACAAATGTGTGGAGAAAGGGACACCCTCTTACACTGTTGGTGGGATTGCAAGCTGGTGCAACTACTTCGGAGAACAGTGTGGAGATTCCACAAGAAATTAATAATAGAGCTACCCTGTGACCCTGCAATTGCACTACTGGGTATTTACCCCAAAGAAGCAGATGCAGTACAAAGAAGGGCCACATGTACCCCAGTGTTCATAGCAGCAAGAAGTAGGTATTCTTTAAATGTTCAGCAGCTCACACCCTCCAGGGAATATCTTCTATTACCGAGTCTCAACAGAGGGCCCAGCTGGTCCTTAGCAAACAAAGGATGATCAAGAAAGAAAGGGCTTGTACTGCCCAGAAGAAAGAATAATGACTCTTCTTTTCTTGAATGAGAGAAGGGATTGTCTTTCTTCCTTGACTAAACTTTAGTCAGTCCTCTTGTAGACTAGACCTAGTCCTTGACCTGCTAAGCCAGGTTTTTTTTTTTTTTTTTAAGAATTTCCTACCCCCCTTGAAAGCCAATCAAATTCCTCTCTCCACCAACTCTTGATACCTAACCAAGCTCTTCTTCCAGCCCATAAGCTATTGATCTTCATTGTCCCTATGGTATTTGGAATTGGGTTCAATCTTTCTCCCCTATAGGCGTAGTCTTCCTTGCAATTTTATTTTATTATTATTATTTTTTTAAATATTTATTTATTTATTTGAGAGAGGTAGAGACAGAGAGCCTGCAATGAGGAGGGGGAGAGGGAGAGAGAGAGAATCTCAAGCTGACTCTCCACTGAGTTCGGAGCCTGATAAGAGGCTGAGATCGTGACCTGAGTTAAAATCAAGAGTCAGATGCTCAATCAACTGAACCACCCAGGTGCCCCTTCCTTGCCATTTTAAACAAGTGTCAGGATGATTTGTTTTCAACAACACTCAAAAAGATCTGCCCTTAGGATTAAGAGGCACAAACTTTCAGTTATACTATAAACAAATCAGAGAGATAAAAAGTACAGCATAGGGAATATCGTCAATAATATTGTCATAACGTTGCATGGTGACAGATGGCAACTGCACTTATTGTGATGAGCATTGCATAATGTATAGAATTGTTGAAACAATATGTTGTGCACCTGAAGCTAATCTAGCACTGTATGTCAACTCTACTTAAATAACAAAAAAATTTAAAAAGAAAATCACAAAGAATAGAAAATACATTCACAATACTGTAAGCTATTTATTGAAAAAAATCTCTATGGGTAAGCGGATCCCCACAGTTCAAGCCCATGTTGCTTAAGGATCGACTGTGGGCACCTGGGTGGCTCAGTCGGTTAAGTGTCCCACTTTTGGTTTTGGCTCAGGTCACAATCTCAAGGTTGTGGGATCGTGCCCCACATTGGGCTCCATGTTCAGGAGGGAGTCTGGTTATCCTACTTCCTCCTCCTCTGCTCCCCCCCCATCACTCTCTCTATCTCTTTTAAATAAATAAACAAATGAAATCTTTAAAAACAAAATAAAAATAAACAATCAACCATAATTTATGCTGAACATCAGCCTTCCTTCAGCGAGTCCAGAATTTTGGTATATGCTAGGAAAAAGGTGCCTATGGGACCAGCCCCTCCAAAAAACCATGGGCACTGAATATCTAATAAGCTTCCCTAGGAAACAACATTTCATCCACGTTGTTACAATTCAATATTGGAGGAATTAAGCATGCCATGTGCAACCCCACTGGGAGAGCTTGGGAGCTTGTACCTGGTTTCAGAGTTGGTCTTATGAGCCTTTTTCTTTTGGTGATTTTATCTGGTATCCTTTCACTGTAATAAGTCATAACCATGGATATAACTATTAAAAAAAATCATCCCTAACCTATCTCTGCGAGGTCCCCTTGATGGCTCTCTGGGAACTAGAGTTCTGAATTTCTCTGACATTGCTACCCTGCAGGAAGAGACAGAACATTCCTTAGTAATGACACCTCAGCGTGTAGTGAATGTTCACTCTTGCCAGGCTGTGCCCTTAGCACTTTACAAGGATTATCTCCCTGCCCCATACTTCTGCCCAGACTTTTAATAACCCCTGCCTGCAACTGACACCATGAGATCAATACCCTCAGTTGATTTGTCTATTGCTATTGATACTCAGGCAATTCACACATTCTCTGGCTGGCATTGCCAGCAAAGTGAACATCCAGGTCCATGGTATCATGGACATAGTATGTACTTGGACTTCCTCACCTTGAAGTGGGTCAAGTTCGTCTTTGGTCTCGTCAGCCACACTAGCAGGACCCTGTCCTCTCTTCCAGGTATTATTCTTCCAGGAATCTCAAGCCTTCATGATGATCCTACTACTGTTTCATTTCAACCAGAGATCTATTATAGATCTGCATTTATGTGAGTATGAACCTCAACTCCAGAGGTTTACATCAGAAACCACCTCTCTCACTGAGGGTGTTGGGACTTGGTTTTCATCTTCAGGAAGTACAGATGCCAAATGCGAGGTTTAGGGGAAGTATTGTTTTGAAGGCAGGAGAGAAAGACTTTTCCAGTGCCTTTGAAATCCCCCTCTATACAGCTAAGCCCATGTGCAAATGCTGACATCCTTGAAGAGCATCGGAGTCCCACAGGTCGAGTTGTGAACGCATTTGTAAAAAGGGAGAGTCACTGTGTCCTGTGCAGAAGTCATTAGGTACAACAAAGAGCTGGTTTATGTTAAACCTTTTACCCCTACAACTGTCCTAATGCCATAGTCTTGGTCCATGACCTATCGGCTGACTTAAAAAAATAAAGGGATCCACAGAAGTAAGAATCTATCTATCACTTTCCTAAAGGGCTCTGGGGAAAAGACCATGGTCTTGGCAATGACCAAAAGGAGATCCCAAGCGCCGCACCCTTAAACCTGGCAGAGGCCATCTATGGACCAAGCAGAAGGTCAAACAGGCTGTATCATTAAATCCACTCCTACAGATACCATCCACAAGAGCAATGCTCCGTGCTCACCAGACAGAGCCCCACGTCCTGGCTTGAAGAGCTCAGTAAGGGGTCCAAGAAGAACAAGCGCTTGCCAGCAGATCTTCTTGGAAAGCCTTTCATCCCGGGGCTGGAATGACTCCCAGTGGCACAACTGTAACAGCCCAGCTCACTTTCTAACAAAGGCTGCTGCAGAAGAGAGCCAGCCAGGTGGGCCTGTCCAAGCCACTTAGCCCAGGTGGGACAGGCACCCGGCATGTCAGGCATGTCAAGTTGCCGCAATTAACCATTCACTGCCGCCTTCCGCAAACTAAAGCTGTAATTTCCCAAGACTATCCAAGGTGACATGGGCTCCTCTTCTAAAGGCATTAATTAGGAGCATCTCATTCCCTGTGGCAGGGGTGGAGCAGATCTTTCCAGCTGGAGTGTGTATTTATTTAGAGCTCTTACCACATAATATTTACAAGATACTTAACATGCATTAATTACGCTGTAATGAACTCTATGGCTATAATATCCATGTTCTGTCAGGACTGTAAAATGCCCCCCACACCCACCCACCACGTACTTTTTTATCACCTTGCGGGGGAAGAAAAGAAAAATTAAAAATAATTGCCTGCCCATTAAATGCTTATTTTTAATAGAAAACTTGCAAATGATGTGAAAATGCAAAACAGGGTACACAGTAAATCAAAAGCAGATAACACACACTTCTAGACGCACTCTACTGTTTTTATGAGCATGTTTTACAATCCATTCATTATGCTGTCTGTCCTTTTGAAAGCTTGTTATTATATCGCTCATACAAAGAAACATGTGAATGGCTGTTCAACAAGCCATGAAAATCAGGACAAAACTGAGCATTGCTGCTGCTATTTGAATCCACCTCTCTCAAATCTCTGCCTGGAGAATTCTTGCAGGAGGCTCATCCCTTTAACACCCACTCAAAGCCTTGTATAAGGGAGCCGAGGGGGGAACTTGACATAGTAGCTCGTGATTCAAGATGGTGGTTCTTGGGGCACCTGGGTGGCTCAGTCGTTGAGCGTCTGCCTTTGGCTCAGGTCATGATTCCAGGGTCCTGGGATCGAGCGCCGCATCGGGCTCCCTGCTCAATGGGAAGCCTGCTTCTCCCGCTCCCACTCCCCTTGCTTGTGTTCCCTCTCTCGCTGTGTCTATCAAATAAATAAAATCTTAAAAAAAAAAAAAGATGGTGATTCTTGACTCAGCCACCCCATTTCTTCAGGGCGCTTCAGGGTGCGGCATTTTCTCTAGAGGCAAGGAGATGGGGTAAGGAGATCAGGGTTGTACAGAAGGATCTCCTCATAGAATCCCAGGTCACCCCTTACCCCTTCCTCCCCAGATACAAGTTATATTTATATTACTCAGGGCAAATCACCCTCCAGGCTATCTTCCCATCCTGGGTGTGTTTAACGCCAAGCAGAGCGTAACTGATTTAGTTTCCAAAATGACTATCTTCCTGATTTAATGTGAAATCTCACCTCTCTCTAAATTCCATTCGTTTGTTCTAATGTTGACTTTGGGGCCGACAGATGGTCATCAATGACGTCACTCCCCCTTGCACTTGACCACCATTCAAGGATTCGGTAACAGGCATCTTATGCCCAAGAGAGTTCAACTTTCTGGTGGTGTGAAGAATGTCTTTACCTTGTTAGAGGTTGGGCACCAAGCAGGAAGTTTTATTGGGAAGTTCACCTGTGGATAGGTATGGAAATCCTTAGGTTCCAGACTGTGCTGTTCCCACAGTTTTTCATAGTTGGCCCTGCTTTGCTAAGAGCCACCCTCAACCCACCTGTAAGATGAGGGGATCCTTCTCCCTTTCAGATAAAAAGGCTCTTCGGGTTCTTGGTTTGCCTCTTGGTGGTAGTCACTTGTCTGGAGTCAATCCCAGTGCATTTGTGTACTCCCTAATTACAGTTTCCGGTTTTATGATAAATGCAGGGTGCTTCTTTTACAGAGCTTACAACTCGTGACAAGCATGCAATAAAAGTATGAAATGAACATCTTATTCCAAGAGGAGGATTACAGACAAGAGGACGAGTTGACACGAATACATGCTGGAAATGATCCAGACAAGAAGAAAATTGAATACATTTCCTAGGTAATGCCCAAACGTTGCTTATTTTATGCGACTGAAAAATGTGAAAATTATATATTGAATTGTCTCTTACTCACACAAAGAAGTACCATGGCGTAGTATTGACATCCCTTCGGGTTGTATTTCTTGGAGCATGAAATTGAGCACATTCCTATAACAAACTTACATTGACATCCACTTTGTGCCAGATATGCTAGATGCTGGGGACAGGACAGCTGTAGACACTGCCCCAGAGGCATCCAAGAAGGACACAGACACACAACAACAATTATAATGTGTTGTAAGCTATCATCAAGCCTCTTCTGCCAAGAAACCACAGAGGGGAGAACAACCAACTCAGTCCGGCACCTTGGAGGAAGCCTTCACAGAGGCGATGATAAGCCAGCTGGGTATTAAAGGGCAAATAACGGGCACTTGGGTGGCTCAGTCGTTCAAGTGTCTGCCTTTGGTTCAGGTCATGATCTCTGGGTTCTGAGATCGAGTTCCGCATTGGGCTCCCTGCTCAGCGAGGATTCTGCTTCTCCCTCTCCCTCTGCTCTTCTCCCTGCCCCGCTTGTGATTTCTCTTTCTCTCTCTCAAATAAATAAATAAATAATTTTTTTTTTTTAAAAAGGGTAAATAAAATTGATGGGGCAGATAAGGGTAGGAAACATATTCCATGCGGAAAAGGCAACTAATCAAGGACAATAAATAAAGACACATAGTGGGTTCATCATGGGTCCAGCATTTTTAATATTGGATACATTGAATTTGGGGGGCCTACGGGATATATTTTTGAAGAATTTAGAAAAGGCAGTTCTAAAGTTCAAGAGAGAGGCTACTGGTAGGTGATAATTGAAATCATGGACATACAAGATGACCCAGGGAGACTGAGAATTTAGGCCATGAAAACACCTATAGTTAGGGGATGTATAGAAGAGAAAGAACCCCGAAACAAGACTGAGAAGGCAGCCTTCCAGGTGTAGTAGAAAGAACCAGAAGGTTTTGGTGTTACAAGGAAGGTTCTGGTGTTTCAGCTTCACGCATGACCACTTCCCATAGGTCACCCCTGAGAGCAACTCACATCTCCAGATTTCCCTTGGTTGAAGTCCAGCTGCACTTGGGCCAGGATGGGCTTGACGTCTCTTAGTCCTGTGACTTCTCCGAACTTTGCTCTTCCACCAAAACCTCAGGAACAAAGTCTTCAGGCCCTCCCACAATTCTTTTTATCTTTTGGTCTTCTTAATTCCCATCAAGGGACTCGCCTGGTGGTCACATTACCGTAAGCCTGTGTTTCTCAAAGTGTAGGCATAGAACCAGTAGCTTCTGCATCTCTGATTGGAAATACTGATTCTTAGGTTCCAGCCCAGACCTACTGAATCAGAAACTCGAGGTGGGAGGGGGTTGGAGAGCAGCAAGCTGTGTTTAACAAGCCCTCCAGGCAACTTTGATGCCAACTCAAGTTTGAGAGCCACAAATAAGCTGATGGCTGTATCCCCCTACACATTGCAGAGGTTCTGAAAAATGTGCCAAGAGTCCTGTCTTTGATAATGTGTATGTGGAATCTGTGATGAAAAGGTTCTGATGTTTTCTTCTTCAATCACATTATATTTCAATCATAGACAGTATCTGGAGTCTAATCTACACCATGAGCACTTCGGAATCTTCGGGTCCTTATTATTAGTTAAATGGGGGGAGATTGACAGAAGGTAGGGCGATGGGCTGTTTGGTTATCAGCATTGTTAAAGGACAGTGACTAAATGCCAAACTGGTGTGATGGGAATCTTTTTCTTCATCTTTTGGCACGATGACTGTTACACTAGGCTTTAATGTTTATTTCACACCAAGGTATATAATACATGTTTCTTTGAAATAATTGGACAATGTATTTTTAATTCATTTATTAATATACAACCCCATTTGGCAAGGGACTTAAAACAGCATAAGAATGCATATGTTAAAATCATATACTAGAATATAACATTCAGATCAGATGCCAGTCTTCGCAAAAAAAGGGCCCTGGAAATTTCCTCCTGTGCCAGATATTAACCTTTTAACTGCTAGAGACAGAGCGACTGATAGGTGATCCAGGGGAGGGAACTTACCAAAGAAAGGCGCTTAGCAAGGGCAGTGACTATCAGTCATACTGGCTGATTATCATCTTATGCACAAGAAGCATTAAGATTATCATAATTCCCCGACATTAAGATTGTCATCATTCTTTAAGAATGACATTATGCATGTTCTGCCATTGGTATGCACCTGATTGACCCCACAGTGTCATTTTCTTCCCATCCTCTGTCCCAAAGACCCCATGCCTAAACACAACCAGCTTGAGCAGACAACCTTAAAATTGTCATCCAGTTATGACTCTGTCATGTGATCCAATATGGCTTATTTAATCATAACTCTATATGCATTTTTATTTTTTATTTTTATAATTTTTTGGGGAGAGAGAGGGAGGTTGAGAGAGAGGTGGAGGGCAGAGAGAGAATATTAAGCAGCCTCCATACCCAGTGTGGAGACCAACGTGGGGCTTGATCTTCTGACCCCTGAGATCAGGACCTGAGCTGAAATCAAGAGTCAGATGCTTACTCAACTGCACCACCCAGGCCGCCCCCTCTCTATGCATTTTTAGATTCCGATTTTTCCCTTCTCACAAATCAACATCCAAGTCCTTATACCTTGTACAGGTTTTGCAACAGTATTTTCTGGGAAATGGAAGCATGGCGTGGCAGAAATTCACTAGAATAGAAACTGAGTTTCCGGGTTGTGGTCTGCTCAACTGCACTAATGGATTTTTTTTATTTTGAGTGAATTATTTCATTTCCCTAAGACTTTGTTTCCTCATTTCTGAAATGCACATATATAACAAGCTTTATTGTTCTCAGCCCTTACTGGCATGGATTAAATAACAAAAGTGAAGCAGAAGACTAACTGCCTGTCTGGAAATTTCCACGGGTCGAACCAAAATGTCTACTATAGTCTTTGGAAGTTTCTAGAAGATCCTGGTGGGGGCTCCATTCTGAGTGAGTAGGAGTTGATTTATGATTTAGTCCAAGGGCCATGAGAAACTCAAGGGTCTAAATGGCTGTTTCCTTGAAATTATTCCGTTCCAGTGAACTCAAATGAAATGAAGCAAAAGCAACCTCTCTTAGAAACCCTGGTGAAGCAAAACTGCTGATTCCCACGAGCCTCCAATGTGCCCCTGATAAATCTGCTGACACTACCTAAACCCGAGCCTCTTGCAGGGTTAACAGGAGCCCCATCCACAGGAGGGAAGATGTAAAAATGTCCCCTGACCTAAATTCTGGGAGTTCACTCAGGTCATTTTTCTATCAGTCTTTGAAAACAGACCTAGTTTGATGTCACAACCCTGGTTTCAACTTCCCCAAAAGTGACAGCTGAAATTTCGGTGCTTAGAATGTAAGCTTAAGGCTTCTAGAGAGTTCCAGATGATGCCCATCAAGGGTACTTTATTTTATTTTTTTTAAAGATTTTATTCATTTATTTGATATATATATAGAGAGAGATCACAAGTAGGTAGAGTAAGGGGGAAGCAGGCTCCCTGATGAGCAGAGAGCCCGACGCGGGGCTCAATCCCAGGACCCTGAGATCATGACCTGAGTGGAAGGCAGAGGGTTTAACCCACTGAGCCATCTGGGCGCCCCAGATTCCCTGAGTTTTCTAAAGGGGATCTTAACTATCAAAAGTGGAGGCAGCTTTGAGAAAGCTCAGTGTGTGCTTTGTGAGCTGCAAATACTTGTCTTCAACCAACTGAAAAGGAGATGATAGAGGAGCCAGGAGGAGGAGGAGGAGGAGGGGAGGAGGGAGGAGGAGGGGAGGAAGGAGGAGGAGAGGGCAGTTATGTTACATTTGTCAGGTTAACATGATAAGATGACCAAAGCTGAAACCAGAGGGGGAGCAAGAGAACATGAACAAGATATCCAAATCAGGTTTCTGTGGGAAGAGAGGAGCACAGGTATAACCAGGTTTATGAAGGAGGTTGCAGGGTGGGAGGTGCCAAATCAGAGCACCTTGTCTATGCAAGCCCAATTCCAGTGACCAAAACCTAAGCCCTTGACCTTGTAAATGGATGCATTTTCTCCAGGAAAGCATGCCCTTAGGATCCTGTAAATATCCAGTTTTTCATTTCTAGCACTGATCTGATGTTTGCTTAGAATTTCCATCCCTTGCTCTCATATTTCTGGTTTTCTATGGCTGTGGAATGACCCATGCCAAAATACAGTGTAAAGTGGGTTTTTGTGGTGCTCGTGGATTTGTGGGTCAGGAGGACAGGAAGGTACAGGGGGATTGGTTTGTGTCTCCTCTAAGATGTCTGGGGCCTCAGCTGGGAAGACACAGGTGGCTGGGAGTGACATTTGGAGGCTGGAATCATCTGGAGGCTCTTCACTCACATCTGGAGGTGTCTAGTCTTGAACTATACCAACTGGCTTCAGGGGGGACTATTGGTCCACATGTGGCCTCTCATGTGCTTGGTCTTCCTCCCAGCATGGTGACCTCAGGGCAGCCATTGGTGGCTCGGGGATCCAGGAGGAGGACTTCATCAAATAAGACAGAAGCTTCTAGGTCTAGCATTGAAGTGACCATGTCACTTCCATTGTCCTGTATGGGTTAAAGCAGTCCCAGGCCTGCCCAGATTCAGGAGGAGAGAATACAGACTCACCTTTCCATGGAAGACTATGGAAAAATCGGGCCATGTTTTAAAATTACCACTTTCCTATCCTTGGGCATCTCTCTCCTGCCCTGCCTCCTCATGCCAAGGTTTTGTCTTTTCTCTGGACTTCTTGTTCTCCTTGACATATCTGGATATACATCTCCTGCATCATTCCTCAGACACAATTTCAGTTACTGTCTTTCCATAAGCGATGGTCTCCAGGTTTGGAGGACTTGGGTTGGCCTCACGTTTACCCATCTTGTTTATTTCTGCTAAGTTCTGAGCCTGCGTTATCTTATTGGAAACTTAGAACAAATCCCTGATGAAGGTATAATTATTTCCCCATTTCAGAAGGCAGGAAACTGAAACCCGGGAGGTTAAGTAATTTGCCCAAGGCTCTACAGCTTGGCAGAAGAAACACAATTTAAACCCAGTCTTAAATGTCATGCTAGTACCTCTCTTGCCAGTACCATTCAGTGACTACTTCCGGCTCTCTGTACTTGGCCATGCCGCACACTGTTGCATTTTCTGCCCTACAACCCCTGCATCATGATTGGTTGGTTGGGGCCCAGCAACCAGTACTGGCCAATGAACTGTAAACAGAATTAATAAGTGTCATTTCTGGGGCAAGTATTTAACTGTTCACACAAGACCTTCTTCCAGAACTTTCCTTTCCCTCAACCACCAAGATTGGCATTATTTAAGATGGCGGCTTCCCCATTAGCCTGAGTCCCCAGGTGACTAGGATGAGAAAGCCCCATGCCAACCCTGGTGGACATGTAGCATGAAAAATAAACAAACATTTGTGTGTGTGTGTGTTTGTGTGTGTGTGTGTGTGTGTGTGTGTTTAAATTCTAATTCCAGTAAAGTTAATGTATAGTGTTATATTAGTTTCAGGTGTACAATATAGTGATTCCACACTTCCATACATCACCCAGTACTCATTAAATGTTTGTGGTTTTAAGTCACTGAGCACCTGGACTATATCATCAACTGACCATATCATCTCTGATCTTCAGTTTCCTTGGCTATAAAATGGGATAACAGTGACTACCTAAAGGGACTACCAGAGTGATTGGAAATAGTATATCTGTGTAAACAATCTGGCTTGGGCCTAAAGCAGGGCATAACATTGGATGTTCCCACTGCCACATATAAGGAGGATGCCCAGCACCGAGTGGAGTCGGGGCTAGGTTAGCTCAGCTGTGCTCAT
This sequence comes from Procyon lotor, assembly GCA_028646535.1. NCBI lineage: Eukaryota > Metazoa > Chordata > Mammalia > Carnivora > Procyonidae > Procyon > Procyon lotor. The sequence continues at coordinate 22,850,712 of CM053621.1, read as the reverse complement.
GGGGACTGCCCCAAGCCTCACCCCATCAGGGACTCCTTCATTGGCTACAGGCATCTCTCTGGCACCTGTAGGATGTCAGCAGGGTGTCCCCTCATTACAGAGACATCAAAGAGAAGAGAAAAGAAGAGAAAAGAAAAAAGAAAAGGAGGGGAGGGGAGAAGAAAGGGGAGGAGAAAATGGGAGAAGTAGAGTTCTGGCTGGTTATGAATGTAATGGTGGCCAGGATCAGAAATGAATAAAGGGTAAGACTTAACCCAGTGCTAGGAATACAGAGGACAGAGCTAGCCCCTTCTCTATTTCACCCTAGTGCTGGTCCCAAGAATAATTTTATGGAATGTAGTTTCCCAAATTAGATTTCTTTGGTAACCAAGTAACAACCAGGTAGGAAAATCATGTTTTAAACACTGAGCTTCATTTCCCCCTAGATGAGGAATTTTGAACGCTTCCCCTACTGGGAACCGAGGAAGTGCCTCTTATTCAAATGGATGCCAGTCTATGATTGTCCAATTATTCACCGCATTCTGTCTTTGATGGCCCAGATGTTCTCAATTTCTTGTAATAAATTCTTTCATCTGAAAAGTCGTTCTACTCAGAAATGCAAAATCCTCTCCAGTCCGCCTGCCTTTTTTTGATGAGCTGGTATAATTGGCCTTCAATCTGCTTATTGTTTTGCAATAGAAAGCCCGAGTTTAATTTCATTTCTGTAAACCTGTAGACAAGAGCCGACCATTCCACCATTTAAGTCATTCTGCTCATTACAATCTGCTTTGGCTCTGCCCCCCCCACCCCCATTTCCATCATCAGGATAAAATTAAGGGAAAACTTTTTTTCTTCTCTTTATTTTGCTGCTTAAAAAAAAAAGGAAGATTTTTTTTCCCATTGCAAAATATTTAAATTTGATTCAATAATAGCATTTACTGAACAACTTTTCTATACTCTCCCTATTCTCACAAAGCGACATACAGTTGACCTTAGAACAGCACAGGTTTGAACTATGTAGGGCCACTTGTGCATGGATTTTGTCCAATAAATACAGTACCGTACTGTAAATGTATTTTCCTTATGATTTTCTTAAAAACATCTTTTTTCTCTATCTTACTTTATTGTAAGAATACAGTATATAATATATACAGTATGTAATTGCATATAATATATATCATATAATATATATAATATCAATCTATTTTGCCATGTATTATATACCATATATATGTGTCTTACATATATGTATTTACATGTATATACATATATACAGCATATAACATATGACAACATATACTGATATATAATATATATATAGTATATAACATATGATAATATATAACATGTGCTAATCAACTATCTGTCATTGGTAAGTCTATGGTCAACAGTGGGCTATTAGCACTTAAGTTTGGAGGCAGTTAAAAGTTAGACATGGAGTTTTGACTGCACAGGGGGTCAGCGTCCCTACCCCCATGCATTACTCAAGGGTTAATGGTATATACTTATCAGCATATGTAATGACTTGTTCACTGATTAACTGCCAATCTAACCATATTGACCAATATTTATCGAGCTCCCCCCATGACCCCATAAACCATGTAAGGTCTTGTGGTAGATAGAGACATGTACAAGATACATTTCTGGCCCATGGGTTCATTATCATCCATTTGTGGAGACTGGACATATTCACAATAAACTTTAACAAATTACCAATAATTAAATCCACTTGTTCAAAAACTATTGATTAATTCAACAAACATTGATTAAATATTTTACTATGGTTAAACACAAGATTAATTTTTCCCTGTGTTTACATTTCATATTTTTGTGGCATTAATTAAGTCCCCTTTATTTTTTTTCTAAATGATTTTGTAGCCAATTCCATGCCCTCCATGAAGGAGATTTTCCTTTACAGGGGTGGAAGAAACTGGACTTGATATGTCTCAGACATGGATTCTAGACCATGTATAGACAGACAGTGTCCCATTATTGCAGAACTGGTCCTCAAGTCAAACAGCCTGGGTTCAAATCTGTGGTTATGTGCTTGCTGTGTGATCTTAGTCAAGTTACTTATCACCCTCTGCCTCAGTTTCCCTAAATTGCAATGGTTAATTTTATATATCAACTTGACTGGGAGCCAGAGTGCCAGATGGCACATTATTTGGGGTATGTCAATCAGGATGTTTCTGGGTAAAATTAACATTTGATATGGTAGACTGAGTAAAGTGGATTGTCCTCCCTGGTTTGGGTGGGCCTCATCTAATCAGTTGAAGGCCTCCCTGAATAGAACAAAAGGCTGAGTTAGGGAGAATTCACTCCCCTTCGGTCTGACTGTCTTCAAGCTGAGACATCAGTCTTCTGCCTTCAGTCTCAGACTCAGATTGGATGTGTATGATCAGCTGTCTTGAGTCTGTAACTTGCCAACTATAGATCTTGGGGGTTTTTTTGTTTGTTTTGTTTTTGTTTTTGTTTTTAATGTTCCTTATAATGTATAAGGTTTTGTTTCCCTGGAGAATGCTAACTATTAGTTTCATTTCTCTGAAGAAACCCACCTATTACACTTTCTATAAATTTGGGATAATAGGATCAAAATCCTTAGGTGTACAATATAGAAAGGGTACTTCAAACAGTGTCTAGCACTAGTTAATGCCTCTGTAAATATCCACGGCTATGAGTCTCCAAGCTCTGGTGCATAAACTTTCTGGCCATTTATATCTAAAGGTTGTCTCTCGCTACCAGGGCCCTCGTCTTGGGCTGTCCCCTCCAAAGCCAAAATTGCTGCTACTCTGTAGCCCTTAGAGGATGTACTCATTTCCCCCCTTTGCTTTCCTATTTGCAATCACATCAGATCCACTCCCTGGAAAATGATTTTGTTGGGTCACACACAGATTCAAACAGAGGAAACTAGAAATAATCGGAAATTACTTAGACTAGTGAAATGTCAGGGAAGTCTGCACGGGCCATTCTTCCAAGAACATTCTTGGTAATTCCATAGATAAAAGAGGATTATGAAGGTTTTGTGAACCTTTCTTTTCCTTTTTCATCTCCTTCTTCTTCCAGATGAGAAGGGCCCTCAACAGACCTTTGTCGAAGAATAAATTTCCAAGGCTACCAATTTGGATCTCAAAAGCCCAGATTCAAAGGAACCCTTGGTTCATGACAGGCACTGCTATCTGAAATAAATGTATGAATAGCTATCAGTTAAGGTGCACACAGAGCAGATGGGAAATGGATAGCTACATTATAGATTGCTCTGTGAATTCAAGAGGTCTTTGTCTGCGGACAATAGTTATATGAGAAAATATTCAGGTTTTCAGTTATCAGCCAGCCAGAGGATCAAACAAGAAACCAAATTAAATCTAATTGACTCAGCAATGCCCGCATTGTTAATACAGAGAGCACGCACCCCAAACATCCTTCCCCACATCTCCCAGCTCAACTGTTGGAAATGAGACTGGATTATACCCAACCTAATACTTTCAGGTATCTTCCCAGTCAAATACAATGAAGTTTTATTGTTTCTAATTAAATAGTGTTGATTCATGACCGGAAAAAATGGCTCCCCTGTGCCTTTCACCAAATGAGAATCCTCTTAAGACTCTAGACATGGCATCAATAGGAAATGTACTCTATTAGTTATTTGAATGTTACTAAATTTAAGCTCTATTAGCAGGATGACCAGGAAAATAATCATCTCTCATCCATTATGGTGCTGTCAATCAATTTAAACAATTTAACTGGAAGGTTTGCTTTTACCCACAGCTACTGTTGGCTGCATTTTACTCGATGGGAAAAAAGATCTATCAGTGTCTATGTATTTTTTTTTTTACTAGGGTCTGCTCTGTCCCCATATGTCCTTTCTCTGTTGAAGGCACAAACATCATCTTCCACACCTCCCTCTCCCACCCATGTCCAACCAGTCACAAATCCTGATAATTCCATCTCTAGCCCTTCCTGGCCTTCACCCTGCATTTCTTCTATGCAAGTAGGAACCATCATGGCAGGTGGCTCCAGCAGAAAGTCATTCTGGGAGTGGCCAGTGGAGAGCAGAGAACAAGTTGAGGGCAGTGGGGTCGTAGCTTTGGAAGATGATGGAAGTGAAACTTTCCAGAGGTGGGCACTAGCTAGTTCAAGTCACTAAATGTCACAGATGTAAGATAAGTGAATCCAAACCATAGTACCCACGAATGGTCTGATTCGAGGGGACTGGGCCAAAGAAAAAGGAATGACCCTGGACACGAGTCATATCCAACATTAAGTAGAAGTCAGAACTATGGCTTCGCAAGTCCTTGGTCAGGTTCAAATAAGATTAGATATGCCAAGCAGGATCAAGCAGTTTTAACATCAAAGAAGTAGAAGAGCTAGGGGCCGGACTCTGATCAAACAGCCTCTTCCCTCAAAATACACCATTCAAGATATTTTACATACTTACAGGCCCCTGGTGAAGACCCCATTGGCCACTGTCCCCCAAGAGAGAAATGATCAACAGATGTGTGAATGATCTTCCTTCTTTCATTTCTAAAGTGATTCAAGCACAGCCCCGGGTCTTGGTTTGGATAATTATCGATGACAGGTAACTGGAGTTGTATTGAAATTTTGCAACTCACGCCTGTTCTCAAAAAATACATTTTACTAACACCGTCAAGTGCTGATAACTATAATCAAGCTATCATCATAGTAGTAACTACAATAATGGTCACGACAATACAAGCATATCCCACTTCATGGTTTAGGAAATGCATTCCAAGATGCTTTCACGCGTATTTGCTCATATATTAAAGGGCATTTTCTTACATTAAAGTAGAGTGATCCTGGGAGGAAAGAGGATAAACAAAGAGGATTATGGCTTATGCATTAGCACTTTAGGGTCTTAGCGGAAGTGTGCTGGGCCCGTATCCCATCAGATTGCATTACCATTTCTGTGCACACCAGTCCGACCAGTAAGAGCCAGGAACTGTGTCTTTGTTGGCTGGTTGGCCTTGGGCTCAAGGGCTTGGGCTTGGGCTCAGAACCCGCTCAACCAGCGCATAAGGTGGGATGGAAGCGATATCTTCCCAGGCTTTTCACATCCCTTAACTCATGGCTGATGGGTGTGGGAATCTAAATACCCCGGCTCCTTTGATCCCTCGGCTAGGATTGTTCTGAAGTATGCATTGTAGAGCCTTTCCTGAAGTTTCCCTGTAGGTTTCAGCTTTAGCTCCTCACAGTGATAGCTGGGGGTTTGACTATTGTTGTTGTTTAATACCCTTTGGATTACCTCCCCATTACCATACCATATCTCTGCAACTCCCAATAAACCATACTTCCTCCACCCTCCTCCCAGAAACTGTTTTTTGTTTTTGGATGAACCCTCTTCAGACCGGGTCAAAAGTCCTCATGAATATTCTGAATCAATGGGCAACATGTGGCATAGAAAAGATAAAAGTTATACTGAACAGAGCAATCGGAATATCCATCTGGACATTCACTGTACTCTTTAAAAAAATCTCTCACCTGTCCATAATAAGATAATCATGGCCATTATCATTCATTTGTCAACACAGTTGAAGGATGGAGCCTTGTGGGGACAATGTGTGGAATACTATAAGGAAAAAGGAAGTCATCGACCTTGACCTCCCAGAGTTCACAGTCCAGAGATTAGAGTCAGACACCAAAGCAAAGCATCAGCCCTCAGTGGAACAGTGACCCTCAGCTGAGGGTGTGCAGAGTCAGACTATTGACCAATGAACTCCTACCAGTAGAACCAACTCAGAAACATACAATAAATCGCCGAACCAGAGAAATAGCAAACTCTGATCGCACCACAACCAAATTGGTGAGACCTACTGTGTGCAGGCCTCATTCACCATCAGAAGGGTGAGTTTTGGGAAGATACCACCTCACAATCTAAAACCAAAGCACAAAATCAGAAGGACAGATCTTAACAAATCTACTGCAGTCTCAGCATTTGTCACAAACCTCATTTGCTGCATCAGAAGAACTAATAGTCTCACAACCCAGTTCTTGCATGATCTGTGTCCAAAGACAGAGCGGAAGTAGACAGACCAAGTTACAAGCAGGTTCTATTGGAAGAAAACAAACACTTTCCACAATAGCGCATCAAGAACAAAGAGCAGGGAGCTTCCCGCAATTTCTGTATCTCTGCTTCACGGAGCACAGCCAAGATGCTCCCCTGAGTGTAAAATCAGCTCTCACCACCCCTTCTTCCCCTTTTCAGATGTGAGCAAGATAATCTTAGGATTAAAAAAATAGAGCATTTCTTTATACTGTCAATAATAAAGAGATGCAACTTGTTTCTCTGAAACACTGTCTGGAACAGATACAGTAAGAGTTTCCAGAAGGATTGTGATACCTTTGATGGTGGACTCCACAGCGATTACTAATAACTTTGTCCAGGATCAGCCAGCTAGAGGGTAAGGACAGGAATTTACATAGCGAGCTGCTATTTACTTAGAGAGCTTGCTCTCTGGACAGAGATCTTCTGTAAGCCTCCTTCTGTGTAGATTCCTTTCAGTCTTCAGAGGGGTTTCAATTACAGATTGAGAGACAGCAAGATCCCAGAGAAGAAACAGTTACGTGATCCTGGCCCCAGGTGGCCAGGAGCTTAATGGGCCCCACAGACTTTCCTTGGACCCAGTTAAGTGGTGCCCAGGTGCCTAGGTGTGACCCAGGAGAGCCTCCAAGCGTTATGCACACAACCATACTGCTCTCTCCCTGAAATTATCTCCTAACAAGCTGAACGCACTCCATGTCTCTAATTCCTCACCTCCAGTTCTCTCTTTATACTCACTTCAGTTGGGTTTTTTCCTCTCTCGTTCTGCAGAAACTGCTCTTGTCAAAGTCATTAACAACCTCCATGTTGCTGAATCCGATAGGGCCCCTTCAGTCCACATCATACTTCATGAGTCAACAGCACTTACAATGGTGACTCGCTTCCTCTCCATCAATGCACTTTCTTCACTTGGGTTCCAAGACACAAGACTCTCCAGGTGTCCTGACACCTTGCCTTTTCAGGTTCTTTTGTTGGATTCCTTTTCTTCCCAAACTCTTAACATTGGAGTGTCCAAGTCTTGGTCTTCAGTCTCTTCTCTCCAAATGCTTTCCAGCCCTTGGAGCTTCAAATGCTATCCGTGTGCCAACTCCAAATCGTACACCTAGACCGAACTTCTCCCCAGAACTCCATATAGGTCCATACAGCTGTTACTCAACATTTCTGCTTGCACGTGGTCATGTGTTCCCTTGGGACTTCTGATTCTCCCACGCGACCCCTCTGCCTGCAGTCTTCTCCATGTCACCTGAGAGCATTCACACATTTGATTTTTCTCCCGTCCCACATCATTCCATCCACGAATCCCCTCTGATCTTCCTCTTCATTACGTTCTCCCCAAACAGCACTAGAAGTATCCTTTTCAAATGTCTATCATACCACATTCATACTCTAATTGAGACTTTCCAGTGCCTCCCATTTTGTGAGAAGAGAAACCAAAGTCCTTCCAGCGTCTGCCTGACATGAGGCATCACCACAGCTCTCTGTCCTCTTTCTCCATTGCTCTCTCATTCCTAACTCCCATCCACCTCCATGGGCCTCCTTTCTGTTTCTCAAACATCTTTGAGGAGCTCAAGGCCATGAAGCATGCCTTCGTCTACCTTTGTCTAGAAGGTTCTTCCACTTGATTTCTGTTCAGCCAATTACCAATACCCTTTCTTCACCTGCTTGTAGCTTTTGCTCGAATGTCACCTTTTCAATGGTCCATGCTGAGCACCCTACTCAAAATAGAACCTGCTATCTAACTGCGGCATTCCCACTCTCTCTCTTCCTGCTCCCTATTTTCCTGCAACACCTTCCACTGTGCTATACAATGTAGGTAATTTACGATGCTCGCTGCTCACTATCTTTCTCCCTTTGCTAAAATAAAAGCTGCACAAGGACAGGAATTTTACATTTTCAGTTTACAGGTATATCTAATGCCATTGTCTGGAACTGTGGCCAGCACGTGCTAGGAATTTCACAGATATTAGTTGACTTAATTACATGAGTAAATGGAAATAGCTGGTCAGGATGGAGAGTGGGAAACAAAGAAGCCAAGAATATTAAGTGGATGTCCGACAGAAGTCCAGAATGACCTTTATTTCTGCCCTTCCCTGAATCCTTATTTTTTCAGCTTTTCCTGTGATTTCCTACATGGAAAGCCTATAAATAAACCTCCTATCTCTGTGATAATTTGAGTGAGCCCCATTTCCTACCCCTGGAACATCCATAACTGGAATAATCATATCTCTTTCCTCCCTAGGCATCTGTAGACTCTGCTTATGATTTATTAGATCAAGTTCAAAGACAGCATCCAGATTGAAAGCTCTGTGCCATGTGCGTGAGTCTCTCGGCTATCTAAATCCCATTCAACCTCCAATGGCTACCTTTTTTTTTTTTTTAATTTGAGAGAGAGAGAGGTAGAGGGGGAGGCAAGAGGGAAAATAATCTGAAGCAGGCTCTGAACTGAGTCTCAGTGCTCTGAGCAGGCTCAGAGCTGAACACAGAGCCTGATGCAGGGCTCAATCTCACGACTGCAAGATCCTGACCTGAGCTGAAACCAAGAGTAGGTCCCTCAACCAACTGAACCACCCAGGGGCCCCTGGAAGGCTACCTCCTTTAAGAAAATTTCCCAACACCAAGAGAACACATTTGTCCTACTAGACATTTGGGGATTTGATTAAGTTTGTCCAAGGAGATATTTGTGTTCTCCCTCGATTGTGAATGTGTGTCTCTGCATAATAAATTTGTAAGTCACTCAAGAGGATACACAAAACTACACAATAGCTGATATTTATTGAGATCTTATTAGGTGCTGCGCACTGTTCTAAACTCTTACATGTATTATGGCATTGATCATCACAGCACCCGCATTAAGGAGAGAAGTACTATTACCTTCACTTACTCCTGAAGATACTGAGGCCCAGAGGGGTTTTATAGATTGTCCAGTATTACAAAGCTGGTTGGTAGATGAGCTCGGATTTGAACTTAATGCAGTCAAACACCTTATCGCACACTATAACATGAGGCTATTTCAAAACCTTCTCATTGATGTCTTACAATAATACATTCAGAGGTAGTATTCAAAATACGTCCCTGATGAGAGTCACTGAAAGATTTAACAAATTGTGGTAGTCATAATCAGGCAGGAGGAGGAAGGTGAGGAGGGGCCCCAGGGAAGGGCTGGGAAGTCAGAGTAGGGGTGGAGTGTTGGGTAAACAAAACCACAGCCTTTTACTATCCACTATGAAAGTATGTGATTTTCCAACGTCAGTATTCATTGTAAGTACATATCATCTAAAGGTTAGCCTCTCTGTGTACTAAAGTGCCACGAATGGCTTACAAGTCTGTTACATGTTGACCTCATACCCTTAGCCTTCTTAGCATCCAAGTGGAGCTTGGAGACCCAAAGCCCATATGTGGAAGCATGAATAACTTCATCTAGGGTTCCTAAAAAAGGTGAACCGGGTCGAGGTGAGTCTGACAGCAGATCCTAATAGCTCAGCAAACGCTGAGCATGAGTCACACCTGTTTCTTGGTATAATTCCCAAAGGGCTGTAAGGATTTCCTCGATACCTTGGACCGCTTTATTTCAGGCAGTTGTACTGTGTACCCCAACCTGCCCTAAGCAACAGGCCCACAGACCCGCAAGTGTAGTTTGCATTCCAAATACCTAAGCAGTCAGCTGCACAGGTGAAGAAACAGGGGTTGGAGTTGTGGGAGATGAGATATCAGCAGGTGTTCCTGGAAGAAGAGCTCCAGGGGGCTCTGAATCACTGCCTTCGCACATATCAGACGCTTTTGCAGCTAATATGCCCTTTTAGTGACATCCAGGCTAACCGCGGGGTGACTGCTCTAACAATGCATGTGTTTTCTGCTAATTAGAGCATCATCATTATTTTGAAATACTTGATATGAAAACATTCTGTTGGATTTGAAACCCATTTGCATTATCACAAGAAATTTCAGCATTACATTTGTCAGGGCAAAAAAAAAAAAAAAGAGAGAGAGAGAGAGAGAGAAGCTGTTAGCTCCTTTAAATACACTTTCAACAATTGCAAATTTTGAATTGTAAAAGTGGTGCTCAGTGTTTTATCACATACCCGGGTGAACCAATTCTCCTGCCAATGGTGACTCTCCAGAATTTGAATGGATCACCATTAAAAGGTCATTATCAGGAGAATAGCCTTGTGAGGCATAAAGCTGATGTGAAAAATGACGTTCCTGAAGGGTAATGACTGAGTAAGGTCCAACCAGTCCAGCCCATCTGCAAATAAGAACTATCAAATGTGAATATCAGAGAAAACAAATAGTGACCTGAAGGCACTGAGGAGGATAAAGAAGCAGGCTTGGTCCGCTGGACAGCCCATGACCACAGGCATGTAATATTGAGTTGTTATTTTCACAGCTTTTAGCCTGAGGTCAAACATGATTGGCATGGAGCATGGAGCAGTGTGGGCACCAATGGAGAAACCATAGATTTCTATCCAAAGGGACCAGTTAAATCTGGGTCAACTGCAGCTCTTGGAGAAAGCAGCAGAATACCAGAGATGGAATCCCCAAATTCTGTCATTCCATAACCTTGGCATAATCCCTAAGACATATGGACGTGGAAATGAGTCAAAGCAACTCAGTTGAGCACCAAGATCTGCACTGAAATTGGAGTTACCCACCAAGAAGCAGAGATTGCAGTTCAAGTCCAACCAACTTAATTGCCCAGCCAAACAAAACCAACACTCATTGGAGAAAAACAGAAGAATCCAACATCTCTATATCTGTATAGTCACAGTGTGTAAGATATAATAAAAATGTATCTGAAATGCGAAGAAACAGGAAAATGGAGCCATTCACAAGGGAAAATCGACCTGTAGTCAGCTCCAGTATAACCCAGATGCTAGAATTAGACAAAATGAATTTTCAAACAGCCATTATAACTACAATACTCTGTGAAGTAAAAGAAAATATGCCAGTGATGAACAACAACAACAACAACAAAAAACCCAAGAAGTGACAATGAACAAGTAGAAATAATAAAAAGAACCGAATGGAAAGTCCCTAAATGAAAAGTATAATATCTGAAATTTTCAATCGCTGGATGAATTTAATGGAATGCCGAAGACACAGGAAAGAGTAAATGAACTTGCAGAAAGATCGAATTTATCGAATGTTAAGAACAAAGAAAAAAGATGTTGAAATAAAAAGTGAGTAGAGTTTCATGACCTATTAAACGATATAAACCAGTCTAACACATGTGTAATTGGAGCACAAACAACAAATGGAGTAAAGACCATTTCTGAAGAAATGATGCTTGAATATTCTGATTTTAATGAATGATGTACATTTACAGATTCAAAATGCTCAGCAAACATGAAGAAAGACAAAAGAAAGCCACACATTATAGTCAAATCATTGAAAGCTGATGATAAAAGCAAGCAATAAAAACACCAATTCTTTACTTGATTAATAACTGACTCCTTATCAGAAACTACACAGGTTGGAGGAGAGTAGGACAGCATTTTTTTAGGGTGATGAAAGAGAAATTTCTCAAGAGAGAATTTTAGATCTAGTGAAATTTTTCTCTAGAAATTAAGGGAAAGTAAGGTCATAATAAGATAAAAGTAAACTAAGAGAATTTGTTGAAAGCAGATCTCAAACAAGAACTGCTAAAGGAATTTCTTCAAACAGAAGAAAAATTAAACTATATTGAAACTCATAGCCACAGAAAGGAATGAAGAGCTCTAGCAATGGTAAAAATCTTGGTAAATGTCAAACTATTTTCACCTTTTTTCCATGTAATTTCATTACAATGCATATGACTCTAAAGAAAAAATTACAAACTCATGGACTTGTAATACATACGGATAGTATAAACATGGAGGTCCATATAGACCTTTATGGTGGCACAGTTGATATATCTTTTCATGAAATGGTGCAATATTAACCATCAATAAATGTTAAAACTTCAGAATTTACAGTGCAATCCCTAAATGGACTACTACAATGTAATACAAGAAGGAAAGCTGCTCTAAGAAAACAAAAATGGAATTCTAAAAATAACCAAATTATGTGCTTCCCCTGCAAAAAGAAGGAAAAAGATAATAAACAAACAAAAACCCAAAGGAAACAAAAAGTTGAAGCTAAAATGGCAAAACCACAAGCCCCTGGGTGGCTCGGTCAGTTGGACAACTGACTCTTGATTTCTACTTCGGTCATGATCTCAAGATCGTGATATCGAGCCCCACATCGGGCTCTGTGCTGGGCATGAAGCCTGCTTGAGATTCTCTCTCTTCCTCTCCCTCTGCCCCTCCCCCACTGCTTCTGCTCTTTCTCTAAAAAATAAATAAATAAAGGCAAACCCATACTTAACCATATCAGTAATTAAATTATCAAGTACTTTGAACTGATATCAATTGATATTAACAGGGCGCTATACGCAACAACTACAAAAGACACAATCTTTACAAGGCATCTGGCTTGGTTGCCAGACCACATTCCAGGCCACGAGACAAACCTAAATAATTTTTAAAATGTTGAAATCATATAGATAGGTTGTCTAACCAAAACTGAATTAAATCAGTAACAATAAAGTATCTAGAAAGCTCCAAATATTAGAAAAACTAAACAACATACTTCTAAATAATCCATTTCTCAAAAAATTTAAAAACAAACTAGAAATGCTTGGAGCTAAATAATAATTCACTGTACAAAAATTTAAGAGACACAGGTAAAGTAGTATTTACAGAGAATATAGCTTCAAATTCCTACAATAGAAGAAAGTCCTAAAATTAATTCTCTAAGGGTCCTGTGTAAAATTAAAAAAAAAAGGTGGGGGGGAAATGGGTGGCTCAGTTGGTTAAGTGTCTGCCTTCAGCTCAGGTCATGATCCCAGAGTCCTGGAATCAAGACCTACATCTGGTTCCCTGCTCAATGGGGAGACTGCTTCTCCCTCTCTTTCTTTTATTTTTTTTTTTAAAGATTTTATTTATTTAACATAGAGAGATCACAAGTAGGCAGAGAAACAGGCAGAGAGAGAGAGAGAAGCAGGCTCCCTGCTGAGCAGAGAGCCTGATGTGGGGCTCGATCCCAGGACCCTGAGATCATGACCTGAGCCGAAGGTAGAAGCTTTAACCCACCGAGCCACCCAGGCACCCCATGCTTCTCCCTCTCTTTCTGCCTACTGCTCCTCCTGCTTTTGCTTTCTCTCTTTCTGTCAAATAAATAGATAAAATCTTAAGGGGATGCTTGAGTGGCTCAGTGGGTTAAGCCTCTGTCTTTGGCTCAGGTCATCATCTCAGGGTCCTGGGATCGAGCCCCACATCGGACTCTCTGCTTATCAGGGAGCCTGCTTCCCCACCTCTCTCTGCCTACTTGTGATCTCTCTCTCTGTGTCAAATAAATAAATAAAATCTTTCAAATTAAATAAATAAATTAATCTTAAATAAATAAAATCTTATACAAAATAAAATAAATAAAGAGAAAATAATACCCAGGGTAAGTAGAAGGAAAGAATTAATAAAGATGAGAGAGAAGAAATCAGCAACATTTTTAAAGGACAAACAATAAGAAAGTCAATGAAACCCAAAGTTGATTCTTTGAGAAGTTTAATGAAATTGAAACCCTTTACCTGGTTGTTGAGAGAGAGAGAGAGAAAGGAGGAGAGAACACAAATTACCAATGTCATGCACAAGAGAGATATCACTATAAATTTTGCAACATTTAAAGGAAAATAAAGGAGTATTATGAACAACTGTGGGGCAATAAATATAACAATTTAGGGTTATATAGACAAATTCTTTGACAAATGCAAATTGCCAAAACTGACCCTGAGAGGATCTGTGAACTTGAATAGCATTATATATATTAAAGAAATGAAAAAAAAATGTACTTTCTCATTAATAGCTTTCTTTTTTTTTTAAAAAAAAAGATTTTATTTATTTATTTGACAGAGAGGAGAGAGATCACAAATAGGCAGAGAGGCAGGCAGAGAGAGAGAGGGGGAAGCAGACTCCTTGCTGAGCAGAGAGCCCGATGTGGGGCTCGATCCCAGGACACTGAGATCATAACCTGAGCTGAAGGCAGAGACTTTAACTCACTGAGCCACCGAGGCGCCCCTCTAATTAATAGCTTTCTGCAAGGCAAATTCAAAGCCCAGATGTATTCACTTCACTGGTGAATGTGTTCACTAGCAAATATATAAGAAAAGAATGATACCAATTCTTAGAATTTTACAGAGAAGAGTGGCATTACTTCCCAACTCATTTTATAAACCAGTGTTACACTAACAAAACCAGACAAATGTATCACAAGGAAACCATGTACATGTACATACATCTGTCATAACATAGATGGGAAAACTCCACAATATTTTAGCAAATGGAGTCTGGCGATAAATAAAAGGATAATAAATTTTGACCAAGAAGGGCTTATGCCAGAATGTAAGGTTGGTGTGACGTCTGAAAATGAATCAACCTGATTCACAGTATCAGTGGAATAAAGGAGGAAAAAACATATGGGCATGTCAACAGATGCAGAGAAAATGTTTGAAAAAGAAACAAAAACTCTCAGAGAGCTACAAATACACGGAAATTTCCTTTATCTGGCAAAGGGCATCTGCGAAAAGCTCAAGAGCTAGCCTCATACTCAGTGGTGAAGGACAGAAGAGTTTCTACTTGAAAAGCAGGAACGAGGCAAGGACATTATCGTCACTTCCACTCCACACTGAGTTAAATGTTTTAACCACCAATGCAGGCAAGGCAAACATTTGTTGAGCACTCAGTTTGGAAAGCTAGAAGCAAATCTATAGTCGAAATGATGTGACATGTGCCTTAAAAATCTTAAATGATCATCAAAAATCTGCTAAGAACTAGTAAGTGAATTCATGAAGTTTCCATGATAAAATACAAAAGTTAATTGTATTTCTATATATTATTGATGAACAATTGGAAAATGAAGTAAATATCAACTTATAATGAGGGGCAAAGTCAAATAATTATGAATAAATTTTATGAAAAGTGTGCATTTATACCAAACACTTAAAAAAATGTTGAGGAGAATTAAAGAAAGCCTATATAATCTAAATAATGGATAAACATATGCCATAAATACTTGGTTCAAGCATTGCTAATACCACAATTCTTCCCAAATGAGTCAATATATTCAAAATTATCTTAATCAAAATAACAGATTCGATGAAGAATTGACAAGTTTGATTCCAAAATTTATCTGGAAAGGTCAAAGGCTTACAATATTCAAAAGAATTTGACTTACATGGGGCACCTGGCTACCTTAGCTGGAAGACCACGCAGCTCTTGATATTGGAGTCATGGGCTTCAGCTGCCTGTTGGGTGTAGAGATTACTTAAATAAAAACTTAAAAAAAAAGAATTTGACTTACATTTACTAATTTTAATAATTATTACAAATTTACTGTCATCACAATAATGTAGAACTAGCAAGGAGGTAGCTCTCAAGATTAACAGGATACAAGACACCTGGGTAACTCAGTTGGTTGAGTGTCTCACTCTTGATTTCAGCTTGGGTCATGATTTCAGGGTCTTGCGATCAAGCCCTGCATCAGGCTCCATGCTCAATGGGGAATCTGCTTGAGATTCTCTCTCTCCCTCTCCCTCTGCTCCTCCCCCCACCACACTCTATCCCTCTCTCACTAAAAATAAATAAATAAATCTGAAGAAGAAGAAGAAGGAGAAGGAGAAGAAGAAGAGGAGGAGGATTGGGGTACATGGGTGGCTCACTTGGTTAAGTACCAGACTCTTGATTTCAGCTCAGGTCATGATCTCAGGGTTCTGAGTTTAACCCCTACATCTGGCTCTGCACTAAACACAGAGTCTACTCGATATTCTTTCCTTCTGCCCTTCCCCCTGCTCCTTCTCTCTCTCAAATAAATAAATAAAATAAAATTTAAAAAATATTAATAGGACAAAGTGAAGAAACAGACCCACACAGACACGGCCAGTTGATTTCTGATGAAGGCACTAAGATCACTCAATGGGAACTATTTGGTCTTTTCAATAAATGTGCTGAAACAATTGGATATTAGCATAAAAAAATGAATACCACATCATACAAATAACTTGATTCAAACTGCATCATAGAGCAAAACATTATAGACACAAAGCTACATAATTTCTAAGAGGAAAGCACAGAATGAAATTTTTATGATACTGAGTGGAGCAAAATTTCTTTAAAAATATTCAAAAGCATGAAAAAATTGATAAAATGAGCATCATCAAAATTAAGAACTTTTGCTCTTTAAAAAGATATGGTTAAAAGCACAAATATACATATTTAACTTACCATATATTTAATACATCTAAGATATATGTATATAAGTTTTATCTCTATATATGTCCTTATATATACATCTTTGTATATACATATGTAAATGTATATATATGCTTACATATACATCTTTATATATATCTTTATGTTTTATCTTTATATATACATATATAGCTATCTTTATATAAATACATTTTTATATAAATATGTACATATATATATGACAAGATCATATATCCAAATTATGAAAAGAAATCTTACAATGTAATAAAACCCAAGAAAAAAAATTCAAATTTTTTAGACTCTTCACAAAACAGGATATACCAATAGCAAAAAAGGCCATGAAAAATTGTTCACCATCATCTTTCATTAGAGACGTGCTAATTAAAACTAACATGGGGAGCACCTGGGTCATGCTGTTGGTTAAGTGGCTGACTTGGTTTCAGCTCAGGTTATGATCTAAGAGTTGTGAGATCCAGCCCCATGCTGGGATCCACAGTCAGTGCAGTCTGCTTAGAATTCTCTCCCCCTCTCCGTTTGTCCCTCCCACTTGTTCTCTCTCTGTCTCAAATAAATAAAAAATAAATCTTTAAAAAAAAGAAAAAAGGGGCGTCTGGGTGGCTCAGTGGTTAAGCCTCTGCCTTCAGCTCAGGTCATGATCTCAGGGTCCTGGGATGGAGCCCCGCATCGGCCTCTCTGCTCAGCAGGGAGCCTGCTTCCCGCCCCCTCTCTGCCTGCCTCTCTGCCTGCTTGTGATCTCTCTCTCTGTCGAATAAATAAATAAAATCTTTAAAAAAAAATAAATAAAAAAAGAAAAAAAAGAAAAAAAACCCAGTTCGAGATTCTACCACTACTCATGTACTACAATGGCTATCACTAAAAATATTAGCTACACTAAAAGTTGGTAAGCATGTAGAGCAACTGGAATTCTCATCCATGACCAGTAAGAATGTGAAATGCTACGGCCACTCTGGACAACACTTCAGTGATTTCTTACAAAGCTAAACATAAATTTACCATCACTAAGCAAACCCACTGGAAAAACAAAGGAAGATCTAAATAAGTAAAAACACATATCCACACAAAGACCTGTACGGGAATGCTCATAGTAGCCTTATTGATAATAGTCAGCTATTTGTAACATCCTAAGTGTTATCAATAATACATAACTATTACATATCTGAAATGTGGAATTCTACTGAGTGATAAAAAAAGAACAAAATATTGATACACATGGCAACACAGATTAAAAACATTAGGCTAAATAAGAAAAAGCCAGGGGCACCGGGGTGGCTCAGCCAGTTAAGTGACTGCCTTCAGCTCAGGTCATGATCCCGGGGCCCTGGGATCGAGCCCCATGTCAGGTTCCCTAATCAGCAGGGAGCCTGCTTCTCCCTCTCTTTCTACCTCTCCTCCTGCTGGTGCAGGTACTCTCTCTCTCATGCTTGCCCTAATCCTCTCTCTCAAATAAATAAATAAAATCTTTAAAAAAATGTGAAAAGATTGTGTTTGAAAAGTTTCATAGAAATTTGACATTTAATATCTTCCCTAATATTTTCTATTTTTTTCTCCTAATCACATAATATAAAGAAAATAAAATGAATTTTTGCTTAACCTCCTATAGGCATCCCCAGATCCCTCCAGTTTACCTAAGTGTTCTGAGCAATTATGATCATTTTCTGTGGGGGTTTAACTGTGAAAACATGTAGGAAGCAAGAATCTGTATTGTTTTGTTTTGTTTTTTAATTTAATTTTTTCAGTGTTCCAAGATCTACCGTTCATGCACCACACCCAGAACAATCTCTATTGGTTTTTTTTTTAAGATTTATTTATTTATTTATTTGAGAGAGAGAGAGAGAGAGATCACAAGTAGGCAGAGAGGCAGGCAGAGAGAGGGGGAAGCAGACTCCCTGCCGAGCAGAGAGCCCAATGTGGGGCTCAATCCCAGGACCCTGAGATATTGACCTGAGCCGCAGGCAGAGGCTTTAACCCACTGAGCCACCCAGACGCCCCATGAGTCTCTATTGTTGACATGAATTCCCCAATGAAACTGAGGGTAGGTTCAGAAAAGGGTTTGAATCAAAATGGCATGCTTCTTTTTTTCCTTTATTATTTGAGTCAGTTTATGTATAAAATTTGGTGGCATTTAGTACATTTACTGTTGTGAACCATCACAACTAAACAGTTCCGGAACATTTTCATCACTCTGAAAGGAGACCCATGACCTTGACTCCTTTTATTTCTGAACTTCACACTCTTGAGTTTTCAGATCACTTGGGTTCTCTGCCTCTCCACACAGAACCATGAGCAAACAAAAGGACTTGTGCTCAGAATGTGGAAACAACTTTTTGCAAAATGTTGTTCACACCTCAATTGAAAAGATACTGAACACACAGGTGGTGTTCAATACCTTCTCCAAGATGGCAGTTTCCTCAAGCTCAGAGACCGTTGGGACATCCTCACAAGTCCTGTCATGAGCCAAACTCAAACCTCAGCCAACTTCTGTGTCGCTCAGTGAGGAACCTACATTTCACATACTCAACTCTACTCTGGGGAATTTAGGTAATAAAGGGAATTTATGGGGAGGAATTGGGGTAGTTGGGGTCACAAAATGAAACAGCGGACAAACCAGGCCTTAGGAAAGGCAGAAACCATGGTGTCTCAGGGGACTTCAGGATGGGAACTCTTGGTGTTTCGAGGTGATACCATTCCTATGTCTCAATTCGGGTATATCCAGACACTGCCCCCACCACCCCGTGTCTATTCCTGGGAGAACCTGATTGGCTTCACTTGATCATGTGCCAACCCCTTGGCCACATGAATGGAGTAACATGATCAACTGGTCTACCAGGCCTGGAGGGAATGATGAAGGGGTGCTTTGCTAAAGAAAAGGGGACTGTTAGTGGATGCCTGATATTATGCCTCATGGAGTTAGTATTCAGTTAATCATCGGTAGCTGTAATTGTGTATTTACAAGGTAAAATGAGGCTGAAGAAATAAACCTGTTTGTAGAGGTTGGTGCTTACAAGAACAGCCAAGCTATCCATGTCCAGCATCCAGGGAACAGTGGGGATGGAGCTGCCAGCTGTGACTTCGAGCATTATCATCCCAGCAGAGCGAGCAAGGAGGTAGGGCAGCAGGTTCTAGGAACTTGGATAGACAGAGAAACTAAGGCAGAAGAGAATATTAGGAGAAAGGGTAGAAATGGCAGCATATGGGCTTTCAAATCAAGAAGAACTTGGATTACTTTCAGCTCTGCCTTTTCCTAACCATGGGAATTTCACTGAATCCTTTAGTCACTCTGTGATACATATTACCATTATAACTATGAATAATAAGAATTATGTGGTGATGAAAGCGGTAATAAGAGGAACTAGACACTCGATCCTGTCTCAGGAGCATAAGTAATCTTTATGCTAGACCCCACTATCTAGCAGTGGTCAAAAACAACTGCATCCTGGTCAAAAACAACTCCAAGATGAGACGAAGTTGAAGCCACTCATAAAAGAAAGTGTGTATGGATTTGGAGAGCGGTGTGCCTTCTTTTACATAACTCATTACATGAGAAGATACAGCCTTTGTAAATACAAGTGGCAATTTAGGGGCACCTGGGTGGCTCAGTTGGTTGGGCGGCCAACTCGTGATTCAGGCTCAGGTCATGATCTCAGGGTCCCAGGACTCCACTTGCCGGAAGCTAGTAAAAGCAATGATCAACAGAGCATTTTTTTCTGTAATGATTTTTTTCTCTTTTTTTAGTGGACAAATAATAGCTCAGAGAAACAAACAGCTAGGGCCTCATTTTCCCACCGAAGACCCCATGATTTTGTACAGCTTCATTTGGAGAACTGCAGACTAAATTGCAACTTCTTTTTGTTTGTTTGTTTTTTAAGAAAGAAAGAGCCCATGAGAGCCAGAGGGAAGGGCAGAGGGAGAGGGAGAAAGAGAATTCTAAAGCAGATGGCTGGCTGAGTGCAGAGCCCACCTGGGACCCATCCCGGGACCCTGAGATCATGACCTGAGCCTGAATCATGAGTTGGCCGCCCAACCAACTGAGCCACCCAGGTGCCCCTAAATTGCCACTTGTATTTACAAAGGCTGTATCTTCTCATGTAATGAGTTATGTAAAAGAAGGCACACTGCTCTCCAAATCCGTACACACTCTTTTTACATTCTCAGAACAATGTAAAATTGCCATTTCCGTGACAGTGTTGATAATTATTTAACATATGTAGAATGCATCGCCTTCACTGAGCAGCCAGCAGTGAGCAGACCCCGGCCACGACAGACAACACAAGTCTCACGGGTGCAGTAACACAGTTGACTGACGCCCTGTGGATACAGACCACATACCCCTCACCAGTGGCAGGCAAGTGGGAGAGAATGGAATTTAATGTCAGTCACCGGCACCCCGCATCTGTAAATACAGCCTT
Source organism: Procyon lotor (assembly GCA_028646535.1). Taxonomy (NCBI): domain Eukaryota; kingdom Metazoa; phylum Chordata; class Mammalia; order Carnivora; family Procyonidae; genus Procyon; species Procyon lotor. Next base: position 22,829,974 of record CM053621.1, on the reverse strand, counting down.
GATGGGGATCGATTAAAAGAAGGCAATCTCAAAAGGAGGAGGGGGTGGGTGTCATAGCAAGGAAGAAAAGACGAGCGCATTTATGGATAAGTCACTTGCTTTTATCTCATAAAACCCAGAAATTCTCTTTGGCAGATGGATATATCTTAGAGGAGTAAAAATGAGAAAATAAATTACTTAATAAATTACTTAAATGCACTGCGCTTAGTAGATAAAATTTTTCAAGACATGATTTCCACAGCAGAAAATCACAAAACCGCACTCTTGATGGGATGCCGAATACGGATCACTGGTATAGAAATCTCTGTGCTCACTTTCAATGCTAGGACAATGAATCTAAAAACTCACTTTAAAAAAAAAAAAAAAAAAGGTTTCCTGGATCCTTACTTGCTCCCTTAGGGCCCCATGCTTCCTGTCCATCCCCAACTTATTTCCAAGGGCCCAATATGGCCAGGATATTTCCAATGGCCAAGGGGACTTCTCGCAGTAGGCCCCACCTGATCGTTGTTCCTTCTGCCCCCATTTTTCTCTTCAATTCTTATCATTCCATAGTGTCACCTCCCTAGAGTCCTGTGCTCTGCTAGTTTTTTCTCATAGACACAATGCAGATATCAGGAGAATGCAATAACATCCAACCAATCTCTCAGATCAGATATCCCTCCTAGACCGTTCTTAGGCAAACCATGCCAGGGGCCATGGTAAACCTGAAAACGAAATGAATGGATCATCTCATGAGAAAGGCCCAAGGAAAATGCTCGGGAGGTGAGCACTTACATTAACACGAAGCAGACTATGTTCCAGGATGATGGTTTTTTTGTTTTTTGTTTGTTTTTTTTCCCACCTAACGTTTCCTGCGATGTCTGCGTAGCTGGGGATGAAACTGAGACTCTTTGGCATTAAGCAGATTTGGGCAAGATTAGACAGCAGAAATTGGGAGGCCTGAGATTCAGTTTCAAATTAACTACTTTCAAAGCATGCATTCCTCCACTACATCCAAGTTGTAGGAAACTCTGATACCTAAAGAATGGCTTATTTAGGCCTTGGAGAGATGTGGGCATGAATGCAAATATAGATGGAAGTCAGGATCTTTCCTG
>CM053621.1:22736595-22828380 GCA_028646535.1 Procyon lotor | reverse complement strand
AAACTTAAAGCATGATTGTTAAAGTATAACTTGCTAAGTTTGGTTGACTTATATGATGGTTCTCAGTGTACTATGCATCATTGTTTCATTTAGTTACTCAGTCAACAAATATTACTCAAAACTGCCTTATATAATACAAAAGTTAACTAAAATTGAATCTTGGGCTTATATTCAAAACTATAAAACTTTTATAAAAAACATAAGACAAAATATTAGGGATCTAAGGATAGACAAAGAGTTCTCAGACTTGGGTCACATGGGTGGCTCAGTGGGTTAAAGCCTCTGCTTTTGGCTCAGGTCATGATCTTAGGGTCCTGGGATTGAACCCCACATTGGGCTCTCTGCTTAGTGGGGAGCCTGCTTCCCCCTCTCTCTCTGCCTGCCTCTCTGCCTACTTGTGATCTCTCTCTCTCTGTCAAATAAATAAATAAAAAATCTTAAAAAAAAGAGTTCTCAGACTTGACACCAAAAGCATGATCCATAAAAGAAAAAATAATAATATTTTGGACTTCATAAATTAAAACTTTCTGCTCTGCAAAAGATCCTCTAAAGAGGATAAAAAGACAAGCTATAGTCTGGGAGAAAATATTTTCCTTTTTTAAAGATTTTATTTAATTATTTGAGAGATAGAGCAAGAGAGATCAAGAGAGCACAAGTAGGGGGAGCTGAAGTTGGAGCGGGCGAAGGAGGGAGCAGGGAGCCCAATGTGGGGCTTCACTGAGCAGGGAGCCCAATGTGGGGCTTGAACCTAGGATCCTGAGATGATGACCAGAGCCAAAGGCAGATGCTTAACCAGCTGAGCCACCCAGGCACTCCAAGGAGTAAATATTTTCTAACCACGTCTGACAAAGGGTTATAATAAAAAACTCTCAAAACTCAAAAAAATCCAAAAAGGCAATTAGAAAATGGACAAATGAAATGAAGAGACATTTTATCAAAGATGGTAAGTAAGTATACAACAATGAGTGCTATATAATTATCCATTAGAGAAATGCAAACTAACAGCATGTTTGGATATCAACATACATCTAGAAGAATAGTTAAAATAAAAATAGTGACAACATCAAATGCTGGTGCAGATGTAGAGAAACAGGAAAATGCAGCCATTGCTGTGGGAGTGTAAAAGAGTACAGCTACTCTTGACTGTGGCAGTGGATACACAGACCAACACATGTGCTCAAATTTCAGAGGACTAAGCACACATACAAATTTCAGTAATATTCCATTGTATATATGAACCTCATCTTCTTTATCCATATGTCTATTGAAGGACATCTCGGCCCCTTCCACAGTTTCGCTATGTGGACATTGATGTTATAAACATTGGGGTGCATGTGCCCCTTCCTTCCACTACATCTTTATTTCTGGGGTAAATATCTAGTAGTACAATTGCTGGGTCATAGGGTAGCTTCATTTTTAACATCTTGAGGAACCTCCGTACTGTTTTCCAGAGTGCCTATACCAGCTTGCGTTCCCACCAACAGTGTAAGAAGGTTCCCCCTTTTCCACATCCTCACCAACATTTGTTATTCCCTGTCTTGTTAATTTTAGCTCTTCTAACCTGTGTAAGGCGACATCTTAATGAATACATAAGACAGTTGCATGACTGATGTTCTTTGGAGAACTTGAGAGTGAACAAATTAATATGGGATACAGTCATGTGCCAACAGATAATATTTATAGCTATGGAATTGGATGAGATGATAAAAGAAATAGGTATAGATTGAGTGTAGGTCTTAGGGCAAAACCTTAGGTAATTTAAGTTTTAGGAGAGTGAGAATAATGGCCTGAGAAATAGGAAGAAAACCAATTACACCAGCCAAGAAAAGAAGGTATGCCAAGGAGAAGGAAAGGGTCATCAGTAGCAAAGGCTTCTGAAGAATTAAGTATATGGGGACAAAAAAGCAGCCACTGAGCTTGGCAATGTGAGTGTCAATGGGAACATTGACGATGGTTTCAGTGGAGTGAATGAGGACAGTTAAGGAGATGATATAAAACAGAGATATTTAATAAGTTTCACTGTGTTGGAGAGCAAAAATAATGGTTTGATAGCTGGAAAGTGATTTTCCCCCAACAGCTCAAGAGCAAATGAGGAGGATGAAGATCACTGTGCTAACCAAGTATGGGGTTCACTGAGTTAAGTCTAACGAAGAGAGAAAACCAGGTAAAAAGTGTAAGGGTATTTGCCAGATTTTAGAATGTAGGCTTGGTTGGTAGAGAAGTCAAGATTCCAGGGAGCAGAGAGTTAGGAGATCAAAAGAGTTTTAGAATTCATGAATTGGCATTCTCAACGCAATAGTTACCAGAATGAGTAAACCAAATAAAGTGGAAGATAGGAAGTGGCCATCAGAGGGAAGGATGATTGAAATTAAGGTTTCCAAGGTGGTGTGTTGTTACTGAGAAAGAAGTAATCACAGGGTACAGCGACCCCAGCATGGTGAGGAAAAGGTCACTGTTGATGAGAAAAATCAGATCCCAAAATTCCAAGTAGTGAGACCACCCACCATCCAGGGGCATACTGAGGTCCTGATACAAGGATAGGGATGAGAGGAACACAGTGAATCAGATCTTTGAGAATCACTAACCAAGAGAGATTGGGGGATGGAGGTAGGGAGCAGGGCCTGGCTGGAAGGAGTCTGATCAGATTCAGGATCTTTCCAGCAGAAATGGTGTGGAGGTGGCAATGCAAGGGAAGGGAGACAGAGTCTACCCTGCAGGATAGGGGAAATCACAGCCTTTGCTTGAATGTGGTTCCAGAGAATTCTTTAGAAAGGTTTGGGAAGCCTGGGGAAATGCGTGGAATTGAGTAGTGTAGGGTAATCTGGAAATAAGAGCCAGGAGCTGCTGAATTTCAGGGAGGCTTGGATTTCCAGGGATCACAGGGATAAGAGTGGTCTCCAGGGCTCAGTAAAGCCGGAGGCAACCAGTGCAGACCAGAGTCCAGAGTTCTGAGGGCCAACTACCAAGAGAAGTCTACGCATGCTACCATATTCCTAGAAGAAATGATTTCATTTTCCCACAAGTGACCATGAGAGTAATCTTTCAGAGGGAAGATGGAGCTGATGGGGCAGCTGGACACTGGGCAGAACCAAACATATCCTCTTAGGAGTAGAAGTTTCTAGTAAATGGTCGACGAAGACAAAATCAAGTCCCTCAATAGAGCTGCAGCGCCTAGAAAAGAGTCTGGTGCATCTTAGCGGCTCAAGAATGAACAGATTAATTAATAAAAAAGATCACAGGGGCCCTGGAAGGTGTGAGGAGTTGGCCATCAGAGGATGGCCTCTCCAGAGAGAGGTCAGAGGAGTCAACTCTTGTCCCAGAGTCACCTAGCAGAGAAGGGCCACCAAGTGTACCTTTCTAGCCCGAGGGGAGAGCGTGGTTCTCTAGCAGTGCAAATGTTGTTATTACTATTGACTCATGTAGTGTTATTTTGAGTCTTTGGTCCTTTCAAAAACAAAATTCAAGGGGTGCCTGGGTGGATCAGTGGGTTAAAGCCTCTGCCTTCAGCTCAGGTCATGATCTCAGGGTCCTGGGATCGATCCCTGCATCGGGCTCTCTGCTCAGCAGGGAGCCTGCTTCCCCCTCTCTCTGCCTGCCTCTCTGCCTGCTTGTGATCTCTCTCTCTCTGTCAAATAAATAAATAAAATCTTAAAAATAATTTTTTCAAAAAACCTTCCAGTATTCCAAAATGTGGTTCAAAGACAGAAAGCTTGAGAGTTCATAGGGCGTGCGGCTTGCGATTAGAATAATCCTCCACTGGTAATTCATCTATTCAGTATTAAGGCCCATGAAGGACCATCCGCTTTCCACATGCCAAGTGTTTCTTTCCTAGGAAAAAAAAAAGAATTGCAAGCCTAAATGGACCCCACTCCCAATTACATGGCCTTGAGCTTTCCAAACAAACTTAATTTTTATCACATCGGATAACAAAGCACCAGCCATGCTACTCTATTAGGAAGAAGGTAGGGTGCACAAAATCAAATGGCAATATATTGCCATTGCTCTAAAAAAGAATTGCTACTCTAGAGAACAGTCCTTTCCTAAATGGCTATAAAGACCCCACGCTCCAGAAAAGTCAGAAGAAAAATTACCTCCCAGTTTGTGCATTTATTTTTATGGCTGCCGTTGATCGTTCCCTCCCACTCCTGCCTGCGGTATACGCCAGTGCCTGTCAATTCCCAGACCTAATCCTCCACCAGTTTCCAGAGTCCCAACTGGGCCAGTTTGCTGAAATGACATGATACGCTTGGCTTTTGCCAGGCATCCAAGTCAAGAATTATAAAGTGAATGAGTCTATCTGTCTTTATAAGTGCATTGTGAACTTTATAGTTTAATATTAAACTTGCATCATAAAAAATGGCTCATAAATGGCTAATAAAAGCCTAGTTTACAGCTTATAAAGTGCATCAGTACTTTACACTGGGTTTGCTTAGGAAGATTTATGTGCCAGCTCTTTGTCTCCCGGTTAAAGATTATTTCCCCCAAAAAACCATTAAAAATGACTATGGTAAAATGGCCCTTTGGTTGAACTCTGTGTGGTACCAAATTCGAGGCGTCGTGGAAATTCGAGCCCGATGTTGCTGGTGCTTATGAATGTCACAGGAAATGCCTGGGGTTCCAGGCAGGTCCCATAGTGGGGGCTCCAAAAGGTCCGCCTGCCTGAGAAGTGTGGGCGAGCTCAGACGCATTGGCAGGAACCCTGACATTGAGCCATCTGGAGAATCCTTAGTCTGGGATCGGGTGTTAGTCCCAGGTCTGTGGTTGCAAAGAACTTTGTGAGAACAGCAGAAGAGAGGCCCCCAGACCAAGCCTTGAACCGGAGTAGGTGAGCACTTGGAATCTCTTCTAATGAGTTCTGCAAGGAGGTTCCCGCTGGTTCCTCGGGCCTCCCTCTCTGTCTCCTCCACTCGACCCATCGGTGATACACGTGCCTGCAATCCACTGGCCCCCTCCGCCCTATTTCACTTTTTATTACCCATCGCGCTGCTTTGGCCCGGTTTCTATACTTCATTATGCTCTCTGCAGTCACTTCTCTTATTTCATTTTTGATTTTTATTCTAACTCGGCGGCTGGCAGCTATGTTGCCCCCCACCCCCCGTACCCCTGTGTGCCGCAGGAGCCCGGCGTCCTCCATCCTGTACTGACTTGCAACGCTTGAGACATTGACAAGGGGGCGGTGCTCTGTGCGCAGTGGGGGTGGGGCAGGCAGCTGATGCAGATTTTAAATGCCAAAATGAGCCCTGCGCTCATTTTGCCAGTAGGGACATTTGGGGGCATTTAGTTAGTTTTTGAGCTAATTTTGAGGCTAATAAAAAAAAAAAAGAGAAATGATGGAACAATTGGTCTGCAAGGTGACAATTCTGAGACCACCTTACCTACAGAATGTGGACACGGAGCCTCCCCGCTTCCCATCCCAAACTGTTCTAGGAAGAAATGAGGTTATGGCATTCAAAGATCTCCAAGCACTCTAATGGGCTTTGCAAACCGCAAGGTTGTATTAATTACTGGAGGGTGATTTCAGCCCCTCGTTGGCAGATTTTTTTTTTTTTTTCATAACGCAAGATCAGGCGATGGAGAATCTTTCATGGGAGCAGTCTCGTGGTTTTCTCAAGACAGGCGGGCACTCAGTCATCCTTGCGTTTACAAAACTCGGTGCCAGAGAGAGAAGACCGAAGAAGTAAAGGGCACATGTTCTACCCCTCACTCAGCTTCCTAAGAAGATAAAGGTACCAGGCTATTCCATGAAAAGAGTTGCTCTGGGACCTGCTTGAAGGAGAAAAGACTGCGGCTACATCGTGGCGGTCAGAAAGTTCTTCGTAATTCTATAACATGGAATGGGTTTCAGTTTTAGTGATACGGAAAGCGAGGAGATTCTCTAATGAATTGCTTCCACCACTGCCAAAGACTGGCGTCTAGAGCTATTTGGACCCACTGGGGAGCAGTCAGAACCCGGTATCTTCTGTGTCTTCATTTCCAGACACTGAAAGAGAGCTAGACCTTTTCATCAAGGGGAGCAAATTCAAGATCAGGGTGCTATATATCGAGTGCACTCTTCGTCCATGTTAAGGGGCTTCGTCCCCCAACAAAATGCGGGGCTCAAGATAAAAGTTCCATGATCCTAGTCCCCTGATGATCGCCAAAGGAAGTAGTCCAATGATTCTTGCCCTGTGATCCACATACCCGAGTCTGACAAGAGACCGTGCTTTAATCTGAATGATAATAAGGCTGGGAGATTCAGCCAGGTGCACTGTGCTTCTGGCCCATGTGATCACTCCTATGTCATGGGGGCCTGATTCTTCAAAAGGGCCTTGATCTAGTCTTCCCAACTCATTGCAGACCAGAGCTCCCCTGCCCCCTGGACTCTCACCGTGGAGAATGACTGTGGGTTCCCCAACCCCACCATGCCTGTTCATAACTCCACACGTTTGTGTATTCCCTTTTCCTCTGCCTGGAACATTCTCCCCCGATTTCCCTATCTGGAAACGGCCAACTGTTTCCTCAAGGCTCCGCCCAAACTCTGTGATCACTCTGAAACCTCCCTCTCTGCTATAAACCACAGATTTATTCGCACTTAAGATACAATGGTTGAAGTATTCAGCGAATACTGCCAACGCTGGGTTCGACCCAGAGGGGATTGCAAAAATCAGCAGGACTAACAGCCGGTGCTTCTGCCATCAAGGAGTTAACTGTCGAGTGGTGGAGTGAGATTAATTCCATGGAACAATATGAGAGAATGTACAATCAAGCCCCAATTTGGGCAGTGCAGATTTTAAATGCCAAAGGAGTAGAGAAAAGGAGAAAATCCAGCACAGCTGAATCTGCAAACACTCCAGCTCATGGCTCACATGTACCCAGCAGCTGAAAATAGTAGGCGCTTACCAATTGTTCCGCCACCAGCAAACCATTGAAATTTTCTCTCCAGCAAGGGTAAGGGAGAAGCAAAGCAGGGAGGGAAAAGAAAATACTGGATTATAGACACGCTCACCTAGGGGAGGAAACAGAGTAGAAATGCAAACGAGGTTGTCAAAATTTGCTTCACCTCTTTTGCCACGCGATTCCACTTGTGGGTGTTTATCCGAGAGAAAGATTTCCTGCATGCACAACGAGCTGGCACTGTTAGTAATGGAGAAAAATTGCAAACGAGTCCATCAGTAGGAAACTGGTTGAGTCCGTTTTGCTGCAGCCATTAAGAGGGAATGGTGTGTTTTTTTCTTTATGTACTATCATAGGAGGACCGTCACAATCTATTATTAAATGGAAAACAATAGCCAAATGTAGAAACATTGCTATAATTTGAATGAGTTTATATAAAACGTGGAGGAGGCAGGGGCGCCTGGGTTGCTCAGTTAAGCATCTGCTCAGGTTGTGATCCTGGGGTCCTGAGATCAAGCCCTTGTACTGACTCCCTGATCAGTAGGGAGACTGCTTCTCCCTCTCTCGACCCCCCTACTCATGCATTCTCTCTCTCTCTCTCAAATGATCAAAATCTTAAGAAAAGAAAAAGGAGGCAGAAAATATCATTTCTCTATACATGCATTCACCCATACATACATTCATTCATTCATCAATCATTCAGCAGTCATCTTTTGGGCTCCTATTACGCACTAGGCAATGTCCTGATGGTTAGAGAATCCTCATTGATAAAATAGCAAAATTCCTTGTGCTTCTAGAGTTTCCATTATGATGGGATGAGACAGACATGAAGCCAAGGAGAAAGTATGCTTGGATCAGATGACGGTGAGTGTCAGGGAGCGGCACTGTGGGACCAGGAGTGCCTCGGGAGGGGACATTGTTCTCTGGATAGGGTGACAGGGAGAGCAGAGACCTGGAGAGGGTGAGGACGTTGAGAAGGTCTAGGGACAGAGCATTCCGGGCAAAGGGGCTAGCTAGTGTGCGTGTCCAGTGGCCAGGATGAGGTAGAATGAGTAAAGGAAGGGGGGCTGGTAAGAGGATTATCAGTCACAGAGGTAGGAAGGTCACTTTATAGAGAGCTCCAGAGCCCATCCTGAAGACTCCAGCTTTTACTCTGAATGAGACAAGCCATCGGCGTCTTGGGTAGAGACTGGACATGATCTAAGTGCTGATTCAACCTGGGCCACCTAGGGTGCTATGTTGAGACCAGATTGTTGGGGGCCTCCCAGGAGTGGAAGCAAGGGTAGATCATTGACAAGGCTAATGAGATGAGGAAACGGTGGTGCCCAGGACTGAATGACAGCAAGGAACTGGGGAGAACTGTTTGAGTTCCTATTGCATTTTTTAAAAGATTTTATTTATTTGAGAGAGAGAGAATGCACAGAGGAAGAGGGAGAAGCAGACTCCCCACTGATCAGGGAGCCTGATGCAGGGCTCAATTCCAGGACCCTAAGACCGTGACCTGAGCCAAAGGCAGATGCTTAGCCACCTGAGCTGCCCAAATGCCCCTCCATTGCATTTTGAAGGTGGAGCTAACAAGATTTAGCAAAGGAGTGAATGTGGAACACGACCAAAGAAGCTGTTTTCTTTTTTCCAAAGCAAATGAAAGAACAAAATGGCCATTAACAGAGATGAGGACAACAATGGGAGAAATAGGTTTAGGGAAGAAATGGGTAGAGAAACTGAGAACGTAAGTATATGGATAATTTAGATACATTTCCCCTGCTCAGCCTCATCTCTTCCCTTTGTATCCCAAACCGGTAGCTAAGTTCTGTAATTCCCAGGGCCAGGGATGTGAGGAGGGCAGAAATAGAAGTGGCCTCCATGCCCAAGAATTCTTACTGTGTGGAAGACTCTTTAAACCTCACTGAGGGAATGGAGTGGGGTCTTTGAGCAGGAGAACAAGAAAAGTCAGTTGAGGGCAATGAGCTAGAGAAATAGCTCATTGAGTAAGAAGGGAGGAGTCTGAGGTTTCCAGATCGGGAACCAGGTGCCACTCTTGTCCTGCCAGGGATACAGCAGAAACTTGGAAAAGCAGCAGGGTAGACTGGTTCTTAGGCTCTGAGTCTGCAACCTTTGGGGAATTTTCCTGCCCTGAACAGAGTAGGGGGAAGCAGAGAGCCATAATTTAAGATCATAAGGATGGGGACAGGGACATCTAAGGAATAACCTGTAAGGACCAGTGACCAAAACCCTATGGGCACCTGCCATGCTTTGGCACTGCCGAAGACCCGCCATTTGGTCCAATGTAATGGCGGATCTCCAGAACGTCTGCAATTAAATTTCCTGCCAGCTTGACAGAGTGAGAGGTTGCGATCCAACATCACGCTGAGTGACGGAAAAATGAAAAACGTGCTATTTCTTGCACGTCTGAATTAGTGTGGCTACGTTTATGCTCAACGGACAGCAAATGGCTTATCAGTGGCCTAAAAGAAGAGAGTCCAAACTGCTTCACTCTGTCTGTGTATTTTAAGTATTTTCCACAAAAATCTATTTGTGGCATACTTCTATAATTGGGATTATTTTATTAAAGATTGTATTTATTTATTTATTTATCTATCTATTTATTTATTTATTTATCTTGAGAGAGAGAGCATGAGCTTGGTGGGGGAAGTGGGGGAGGGAGAGGGACAAGCAGACTCCATGCTAAGCGGGGAGCCCAACGTGGAGCTTGATCCCAAGGACCCTGAGATCATGACCTGAGCTGAAACCAAGAGACATATGCACAACCAACTGAGCCACCCAGATGCCCCGATCAGTATTATTTTTGATCCTCACCTCATTTGGAAGTCCGGTTCTTAAGACACCCTGGTATAGAGACCCCTTTGTCGTTGTATTTTGCCATACACAGATTTTTATCCCATGCAGTCCCAAGAGGTTTCTCAAGGAAGGGAACATAAATTCATTTTTCTTGCAAATGAAACTACACTTTAAATACGGCAGGTAAAATAACTCTAAATAAAGAAACTTCACGAAAGCCACTCGTCAAGTGAACGCCGTCTTGCATGCTCACACCCCACCAACACATCCGATTCGAGAAGCCCATCCGCTTGGCATAGCTGATTGCCCTTAAGTACACCATGCTCTCAGACACATTTCTATCACATTTCTATCTCGCTTCTATCATTTCCATCTCCACAATCCCTCTCTTGTATCATCATCTTGTTCCGGAGACTAAGAATCCTGAACAGGAGGAAAAGATGGATGGTTTGACCGCAGAGAGTTACTGCAGGAGTGAGCTCAATGGTGTGCAAATTGCCTCGAGGAAGGAAGGCCTGCTTCCAAAGGGCTGCCTTGTTGAATAGGGCAGGAGTCTGTGGTCTCCTTGGGCCATTCTAAAAGGGAGTATTCAATAAAGTCAGGCTCTCAGAGTCCTCGGAGCTGATCCTTGATGTGCCCAGTGGGCCCAGGGAGTCCTCTCAAGCTCACAGAGACCCATATGCAACAGTAACATAGAGTATCAAGGGCCACAGTATCCTGAGATGCCGAGGCCCCCATCAGCATCAGTGAGCCTACCTCCTATCCAAACAGCCAACCTCCCTTGGCTTCTGTGATAAGTGTTAGCTGTGCAAGTTGTCTGGGCTCAGGAAACTGTGCGAGCCCTCATCCAGGAAGGTCTTTGGGCCTGGGCTGACCTCACTCAAGACTTCCTAAGGGAAATCTCCAAAGAGCATGGGATCAGGAGCTGTGAACACCCTGCTGTCTGATGGTTGAGGAATTTGCCTCCTTTCTTGTTTTCCACGAACCTTTCCAGGAGGAAATCTGATCTCATGGGTCTCTGGCCTGAAGTGCTCCCCACTATGGCTACCAAGGTGCTGCCTCACTATGGGTTCCAAAGCATGCTATGCCCCCTGCCCCCGAACCAAATCTCTCCCCCCTTGCTTAGGCCATTCAGCCAGGCAGTGATAAATGAATTCAGCTTCACCAAGTGTTCGCCTCACACCTTCGCTCGGGATCAGCAATGTAGCTTGTGGGGCCCAGTGCATGATGATAATGTGGGGCCCCTTTGCTTGAAAATTATTAAAGATTTAATACAAGTTAAAAATCGTTAGGCATTTCAAGACAGCATCAGGAGAGCATTGAACCAAGCACGGGCCCTTTCCCAGGCTCTGTGAAACCGCATGTGTCACACACTCGAGGGGCCGGTCCTGCCAACCCCTTCTACCTGAGTTCCACAGCCAAACCCCGTTCAGGAATGGGACAGCAGTGCTTTCCGGGGCCCTCTCCCAAAAGACAGAGTGCCCTGGGCCAGACCAGAGGAGAACCACCCAGGCCAGCCCAGGTTGCAAGGGGTCACAAGGTGAGCCAATGGGTTCATCCAGGAATCACACCATGTATGGGGGAGAGGAAGATAGATTGCCAGGAGAGGATCTTTTGAGGTCATAAAGGGCAAAAAAAATTACTTGGGGAGTCACTTTAGGAGTTTAAAGAGGCAGGAGAAGGAGGGGGATCTTTGAATATCCAGAGTACGTACTGACCTCACTGAAATTTCTCACAGACGCAGGAGACTTCTTCCTTATTACGCAGATGAGAAAGCTCAGTTTCAGACAGAATCGGGAATTTGCTTAAAGTTAATGCAAGAGGCAAGTCATGAGCACATGAGCTGTTGCTGTGCCTTTGCCTTACGGAAATCACTCTGAGATAATTTTTGGATATCCTCGCTAAATTTAAATTTCCCCAGTGAACAAACAATAACTGGAACCACTCGATGCCCTTACCCTACTATTATGTACCAAATACAGTGCTGAGGACTTCTGCCTATCTCACATCTAAATCTTCCCCAGACACTTAAAATATGGGCACTATGTCCTTACTTTGCAGTGACAGGAAGGTTAAGAAAATTGCCCTCAGCTCAAGTATCTAGCAAAGGGACGGCCACATTTCCAACCCAGAAACAGCCGTCCCTGAGACCATCATTAACCAGCGTGCCCTTCTGCTTTATTTAACCATGAGGCAAACATTTCCAGCCCCAGATCTGGACTTGGAAGAAGGTACGTGGAGATGCAGATGAGCCTTCTTGAAGACCATGCCTGTGAAAAGGTATACTGAGTCCTTACGCCTATGTCACGGAGGTACTGAATACAGTGCCCCACGTGTACGGAGCTTCTCCTCAGTGCTCCCACTGAGAGTCTGAAGCCACTTTGAACATCGACATCATCAGAATGTAAAGATGGGAAGGGTTAAAACTTTGTTAAGAGAGCAGCAATGCCCACAGCAGACAAACTATGGAAAGTGTCCAGACATCCATGACAGATGAATGGATAAAGAAGCTGTGGTGTGTACACACACACACACACACACACACACTAGAATATTACTCAGCCATTAAAAAGAATGAAATCTTAACATTTGCAACAACATGGATGGAACTAGAGGGTATTATGCTAAGGGAAATGAGGCAACCAGAAAAAGACAAGTATCACATGATTTCACTCACATGCGGAATTTAAGAAACAAAGCAGAGACTCAGAGAGGAAGGGAGGGAAAAATAAAATAAGTCAAAATCATAGAGGGAGACAAATCATAAGAGACTCTCAACTCTAGGAAACCAACAGGATAACTGGACAGGTGGGGGGGTAACTAACTGGGGGATGGGCATTAAGGAGGGTACGTGATGTAATGAGCACTGGGTGCTACATGCAACTGATGAATCACTAAATTACCTCTGAAACTAATACATTATATGTTAATTAATTGAATTTAAATAAAATAAAATTTTTTTTAAAAACCCAAAACGTTGCTAAGAAAGACAGCAATACGGAAATACACATTAGGCAGGAGAACTGGTCTTTGGTCGAGGAAGCACCACCGACTAGCTGGTGTCACTGGGTCTCTGGGGCTTGCTACTTGCTTGGGTTGGAATGAGCTTAATTGGAGGAAGTAATTGCTGAAGGCCTAATTAAGCTCTACGATTCTTAGAATTTCTATTACCTACGGAAGTCTCACAGAACTTGTGATATTTGCTGATTCCTTTCTTTGTGGGTTTGTTCGCTCATTTATTTGGTTGGTTGGACCCAAAGTCTTCTGGGCTTACCTTCCTGGGACATTTCTATGATCTACTCCTAAGAGCAATAACAGGTATCTATCAGTGGAAATACTGGAAAACAATTAATGTCTCATGTATCCTATGACTGCTCCTAAACTCCAAGGGCCTGCAAGTCTTATTTCTGTCATAAATATTATATAATGGTGATGCCACCCCATCTAACAAGAGCATTAAATCAGGCAGCCCCATTGCCAGGGCCAAGACTCAGGAAAAGAGCCAGTGACGCTCTCCCACAAGTCTACCCAACATCTGCCCACAGACAGCAACATTCTTCCCTTGTTCTTTGCACCCCTTCTCCTTGGGCTGTTTTGGCCTTCTGGGAATGTCCTGGCTTGGTAAACCCTTCCCAGGCCCTTCCTTGCCATTGGTCCTAAGCATACATTAGGTTCTATAGTTCTGACCCTTGGGACTCTTTCTTGAGTCAATTTCCTCTTGGCCTCATCTTTTTCTAGCCACTCCAAGGAGCCACCCACCCACCCAAATCTGATCCCCCAACATGCCATGTGGCATCAGACCTGACCCACTATAAGAGAGGTGTGGAGTTACTCGAGGTCAAGAGGCTTAGTCTCATTTCGTAACTTTGTTTTCATTTCTTTGTAGAAAAGCAGAGATCATGATACACCGTGTTAGTTTGGTGTAACGATTAAATCTCTAAAACGGGCAACTCAGGACTCAGATGCCAGTGATTCAGAGTGATGAAGAAGAGGAAAGGAGGTGAGGATTCCAGAATTAGCACATCCGGAAAGTTACCCTTTACCACGGGTACCAAATGAGGCAGCTGAGATCAGTTACGTTCACTGAAATTCGAGATCAGTCGTTTTACAGAAAATGATTTTGATGAAGCGAATTCAATCTGCAATTCTGGGTTTTAAGCGGCAATAATGATCCCCTGGGCTAAAATGTTGGGCCTTTAGAAGGGGAGGGAAACTTTATTATTACCAAGTGGGGTATCCCCCAAGAGTTCTGACTCAGATCTGTAGCTGAGCCAAGACATCTGGAGATTTCAAAAATTGAACTTGATCTTTAACAAATATAGACACAAATGTGAAGCACATAAAAATCACTCTTCAGAATGAGCCTTAATGGGCTGCATTGCCTTTCAGGAACATTTCTAATGAGCCTTCGGACATGAAGTGATTCCAATTTGTGATGCATTTGAGGCAAAACCAAGAGGAGAAATTACATTTGCTTTTCCCCACTGGGTTGTTAAGGGCCCCAGATAGACAAGCCTCAAACACTCAATTGTGGGCAATGCTCTTTGTGTTCAATCCCCTCATTTGCTGGGGCTGGCACCAGGAAGGCCCAAGCACAATGGAGCCCTTCAGAACTGCTGCAGACCAACAAAGCACAGACGGCCCAGGCAGCAAAGAGTGAGAGAGGCCTGCTTGTGCCAGGCACGGTGCTAACCACCAGCTGGAGAAAGAAGAGGAGAAAAGGATACAGGCATGAAAGAGGGGTGCCTGGGCGGTTCAGTTGGTTCGACATCCAACTCCTGCTTTCGACTCAGGTTGTGATCTCGGGGGCCCTGGAATCGAGCCCTATGTTGGACTTGGCACTCAACTGGGAGGCCGCTTGGGATTCTCTCTCCCCTCTGTCTCTACCTCTCCCCCTGCTCATGCTTTCTCTCTCTCTCTCTCTCTAAAGTAAATAAATGAATCTTAAAAAGAAAAAGAAAGGAAAGAGACCCTGAACTCAGGGGCCAGGAGTGAGTGGTACCCCTAGCCTTCTGAAACCGAGCTTTCCGTTCTCCCAAGCTCTTGGGAGGATTGACCTTTGACAAGCAGGACTCTGACCTTGGAAGCTCATTCTCCCTCTCACACCCCTGCAGATGCCCTATCAGTATGAAGCCCAGGAATTTCCAGGGCTTCTGTTCCCTGACATGTGACAGCCCATACACTTGATCTATTATTTGTTGGGGCACCAAGTTGGTTAGTGTCTTCATGGCTACCTCCTTCCATATCTTGGCATTGACCAAACCTGGGCAGAGTAGACTCTAAGCTTCCCATAAGGGCTTTTCCGCAGGTCATCAAAATTTAGACAGACTCAACATATGTTAGAGAGATTTTAAAATTCCAGGCCAAGTTCAAGTCTCTTTTCCTTCACTTCTCCCATTATTTCAACAGCTGTGGTTAAGAGCCCATCACTGGCCCCAGAGCAGCCACCTAAGCCACCAATAGGGATGGACTAGTCCAAAGAGCCGAGATCAAGGAAAGAGAATGCCTAGGTCTTGGGCATCTTTGTGGGTTGCATGGGAACACCTGCACTCTGTTGGTACATCTGGGCTGAGGGCTAGGCTATAAAATTCCACTATGTAAATTAGATCAGTGCCTCTCAGTGCAGACAGAGTTCCAAAGGTCCACAGCTTGGGTAGCTCTGGTTCTTTGGACTTCCTTAGGATAGACACACAAGGAAGAACACATCTTGGCAGGCAGAGCCTGGACTGACTCCAGCCCCACTCACCCCTCAGTCAAATGTCCTGGTGCAGGTCATACCCTGTTCAGCTGTCACCAGCCTTCTTGGCTCCTTTCTAAACCCTTTTCTTCTGGGGCTTTCTTTGGCAATGGGCATTGGCAGGATGCCTCTGGCCTCCAAAATAACCTGGGCCTCTACTCCTCAGTAACCCATTGACTTCCCTGGGACATACCTACCTGGACTTCCCCGGAGAACATTGTCACACTTGAGCAAGCCTTGCTTCCAGTCTCCTGAGATGCTAACATTCAGGCTCCTGGAAGGATTCGTCAGTTGCATATAGCACTGTCCTCCTTACGTCCTTACATCACGTGTCCTCCTTAATGCCTATCACCCAGTTACTCCAGCCCCCCACCCACCCTGTTTGTTTCCTAGAGTTAAGAGTCTCTTATGATTTGTCTCCCTCTCTGATTTCGTCTTATTTTATTTTTCCCTCCCTTCCTCTCTGGTTCTCTGTTTTGTTTCTTAAATTCCACATGTGAGTGAAATCACGTGATACTTGTCTCTCTCTAACTGACTTATTTAGCTTAGACTAATACTCTCTAGTTCCATCCACGTTGTTGCAAATGTTAAGATTTCATTCCTTTTGATGGCTGACCATATCTTTTTTTATCCATTCATCTAGGCTCCTTCCATAGTTTGACCATTATAGATATTGCTTCTTTAAACATTGGGGTGCAGGTGCCCCTTTGAATCACTATACTAAAAGGCAACCTACAGAATGGGAGAAGATATTTGCAAATGTATTTTTTTTTTTTAAAGATTTTATTTATTTGACAGAGAGAAACACAGTGAGAGAGGGAACACAAGCAGAGGGAATGGTAGTGGGAGAAGCAGGCTCCCTGCAGAGCAGAGAGCCCGATGCGGGGCTCGATCCCAGGCCCCTGGGATCTGACCAGGGCCGAAGGCAGACGCTTAACGACTGAGCCACCCAGGCGCCCGATATTTGCAAATGTCTTATGCAAAATCTATAAAGAGCTTATCAAATTCAACACCCAAAAAACAAACAATCCAGTCAAGAAATGGGCAGAAGACATGAACAGACATTTCGGCAAAGAAGACATCCAAATGGCCAGTAGACACATGAAAAAGTGTTCAACATCACTCGGCATCAAGGAAATACAAATCAAAACCACAATGACATACTAACTCACACAAGTCAGAATGGCTGAAATTAACAAGTCAGGAAATGATAGAGGTTGTCGAGGATGCAGAGAAAGGGAAATCCTCCCACACTGTTGGTGGGAATGCAAGCTGGTGCAGCCACTCCGGAAAACAGTATGGAGGTTCCTCTTAAAGTTAAACATAGAGCTGCCCTACGACCCAGCAATTGCACTATTAGGTATTTATCCAAAGGATGTAAACACAGTGATTTGAACCAGTTCCTTAAGCGGTTTGTGCCTTAGTGACATTCCCTATAAAGTGAGGATGGTACTCTTAGCAGTAACAATGATAAGTCATAGCATTTGGGGGAGGATTAATTGAGGTAGCACATGGAAAGCCCTTCTAGCGGTAACTGTGCCATGCAATGCTTGACATTTCCTCAATCTTCCTGTGTGGTTGAAAATTGTTCAAAATAAAGATCTGGGAAGCCACAGAATAATTCTAAGGGAGGGACGGGGTCAGCCCTTCCTACTTGGCCTTAATGCTGGGAATGGAGTCCTGAGAAACAACACCGCATCCTCCGTGTGTATGCTAATGGATGTATTACGGGCACGTAAATGGGACCCTATTTTACCTGCTATGGAAAGCTACTTTTCAACTCTTGGAAGCCAACGCTCTGTGTTTGTGAAATTAGCAATAATTACAGGAGGACGAAACATTATGTGACTCCACTCATTCCTTCCCTCTCCTCTTTCTACGTCTTTACACCAACTCTTGTTCTTTGGTCCCCCTCGCCCTCTTGTTTCCCTTCCCTCTGCCCATCCCTCCCCTAAAGCATCAGAGCCAAAACCAGCACAAAATAAACCCCACCCCCCCACGATCCGCCTCCCAGAGAGGGCCAGGAAAAATCTCGTGCTGAATTTTCCTTTCAAACATGGTAGAAGCGACTGGACTCCGGTTTTGTCCTGGGTGTAACAGATCCTGAGAAAAATGTCAACATCAGCCTGGAAGGGGGTCTCCTGAGTTTTATTATTACTATTTTTTAAGATTGTCAGAGAGAAAGAGCGCACAAGAAGAGGGAACATCGGGTAGAGGGAGAAGCAGGCTCCCCGCTGAGAAGGGAGCCCGATGTGGGACTCGATCCCAGGACCCCAGGATCACGAGCCGAAGGCAGATGCTTAACCGACTGAGCCACCCCGGGTGTCCCAGGTCTCCTGAGTTTTAAATGAGATTACGGAGATGTAAGTGCCCAGCAATGCATTCAATAAACCTTGGTTCTTCTTCCTAGCCATGGCACTGCCGAAAAGGTTGACCCACATCATGTACCCTAAAACTCGGTACATGTTGGCAGGCACAGAAACCTTTCCCATTTGGTGAGATTTTTCTGCCTAGAGTGTTCTTCCCTTCCCACCCTGCATTCTGCTGATGGCAAATCAATGGCACGTTTTTCTTAAACAGCCAGCACTTGGTACGTTACTACCGATCACGAGGGCCCCCGCCTTTTAATTACTCCTGCTGAGCCTAGCACTATATATAACACTAATGTTTCTGGGACTGCCAGCAATTAAAACCAAAAATAAATAACACATTACAAGCTGCAAACCCAGCTAGGCTCAGGGAACGCTACGGGTGGATAGAAGGCTTTTGTTTTTAATTGCTCCGGTTTCTCCTGGCCCGGAGGAATGTAAACACCTGACAAGCAGCCGTTTGTCAGGAGACAGAGCAGAAGAGGCCTCGATTGCAATCTTGCCCGGGCCCCGGGGCCCCAGGGAACAGACTGACATCCTTCCGCCTCAGTATTTCACTCTGCAAAAGGGAGAAGGCTCGAGCACAAAGCTGATCGTGTGCGTGCACGCGGATGAACGTGCTGTTTTGGGGTCGGGTATCGAATTGGCACGAGCTCTATTGATTTCTGCTGTGGGTTTTGTTTTTTGAGCTCGAACAGAATTCTGGAAAAAAAAAAAAGGCGGTTTTCATGAATACTTAGCTTATTTCATCTGTCGAATGTGTGAGTTTCACACCAGAGAGAGGCCGCAACTGGGAAGAACAATTATAAGATTGAAGGGGTAGAGTTTGCTTTGAAGCCCACCGTGGACAATTATTTTTATTTTTGCTAAGGGAGGTCCGTGCGCAGCGCCCACATCCAGAGGTTGGCTGAGCTGCCGGTAGCTGCCAATTTTGGGGTGCGAGAGTACAAGTTGGCCAAGAAGGACCCTGAGTCTCATCCAGCCTCTGTCCCCAGGCTCAGCAGGAGTCATTAAAAGGCAGGGGCCCTTGTGGCCCGTAGTCGCATACCATGCCTTTGTAGGAGCTCTGACTTTGTTCCACCACAGAGACCTAAGATTTAAGGAACCGAGTGTCCCGACATTGTCGGTGGATCTGACACATTTTGCAAAAGCGATCTTGGAACGACCGCCCCGAAAAAACTCTTTTGCAAGGTCGAGAGTGACTCTCCCTTTCGGTTAGGGCTGCTGCCTGGTTCCTCGATGGTTCCTCTTAGCACCAAGAGCCGTGGGGGACCCCAGACCAAATTTCTTCTCTGGCCCAGCTCTGGGCAGCCCCCTCGGTGTGGCGGAGAGAGCACGGGGAGGGAGGCTTGGTACCTGCCTTGCTCGTAGATCGATGCTTTGTTGATGGAGTCCTCCCGGTATGATTGCCCGGGCTGCCTTGAAGTGTGGAATGTAAAATTCAGACCCACCAGGACAAATCCACATGCATTTTCCTTTACCCGGGGGTGTTGGTGGCTTGGCTACAGGCAAAAAGCAGCCTTCTTAAAAGCTACAAATAATGAGCCTTGACAGCAGCCGGACTGACCTAATGCTGACTCATGAATGTCATCATTGTTCTGTCCCACTATGGGCATCAGTCCATGTTCAGCCCTAAGCCAGGACGTCTGCATAGAGAACAAAGCTGATTAGCTCGACAATGGCTTTATTCTAGGCCTGGTGCTAATGCAGGTAAGCAAGCGCAGGGACAGGAGGAAGAAACAGCTGACGGACTAGAAGCCACGAGGGCTTTCCACGACACCGTCCACTTGTTTCCATGGGCCATCGCTTCCTCTTCACAGGTCCTTTCAAAAAGAGGGAATCCATGAAGGGCCTTGGGTTTCCCTGAGAAGTGTCAGCCTGCCTGATTCATAGAACTCCAGCATTATCACGTGTTGGCTGCTGGCAAGCCCCGACAAGGGTACGAGCTCTCTCCTTCAGCTCCTGCATCGCTCCCCCTCCCCCTGCACCTGTCAGAGCCCTGGGTGCCAACCTCCCTGCCCCAGCGGCAGAGGGCTGAGGGAGGGGGTGGCAGATTTGCTGTCAGGGGCCCAGCTGCCTGGCAAGGCCCAGCTAGACGCTCAGGCTCACTGCCTCTCCTCTCTTTTCACATCAGATGCGTCAACACCCCTTTTTCACCCTGTCAGGTTCCCGGCCCCCACCTCTGCCCCCAGCCCACCCTCTTTCCCCTCTGCCCGCTTTCCCTGCCCTGGGCCCGCTTTCCTCCAACAAAGGTTTTCTTTCTCGCCTTGATGGATATCTTGGCACCGCAGACCCTGTCACACAGGGGACGGCACCCCAGCCCATGGGATCGGAGGGGTAATCATTTTCCTCATGCAAACAGGGACTGTAGACGGGTAGGGTTCCTGCCCACTGCTCGTGGCGCTGGGAGCCATGGGCGCCTCCGAGAGAAGTATGAAAAAGGCACAGACGGAGGACAGGAGGACAGAAGAAGTCCTCCAGATGTGAGCCAAGAGGTATGTGACTCACTGAGGGAAAATAATGAGCCTCCTTGCCTCTTTCCATGGGAGCTGCGAGTTCAGATACCCTCGGGGCCAGACCGGAGGTTCAGAGGTGGGCAACGAGTCTCAGGAAAACAACCTTTCCTGAATGCATCGAGCTTTTGGAAAACGAAATCCGGGAGCCTCTGGTCAGTGAAGGAGCCTCCCTCGTGTCTAATGGTCCTCGGTGAAAAAATTCCTTCTTGAAGAAGAGAGCCCAGGAATAGAAGAGGGGTCCAGCCGTCTCACTCATTCATTCACGGACCCTTATGAATCACCGACCCGGCTCCAAGATAGGCAACTCCTGGTTTGTTCCTTTTGGGTCCTTTCTCTTCCAGTCCCAGAGCTGACGCGAGGCGGTCCAGATCGGTGTTCTGCTTTGACTCAGATCGTGAAAGGACACAATAAATATCCTTTCTTTAATCCATCCATAAATATTGATCAGACGGCTTTTTAAATCATCGAACTGCTAACGGCGCCTCTGCTTAGATGTGTCCTTTCTCCAGGATCCTTTCGAAGCAGCTGCAGGGGAACCTGAGTTGTAATTTCCCTAACCCGTCCGTCAACATTGGTGCCCAGCTCCCTACCACCTACAGAAACATTCAAGGCACTTACAACCACAGCTGGTTCTCAGCACTCATGCTGTAATTCGCCAATTACTGAGGCTTAAAAAATCATTCCGGGGCGGACCAGGAATTATGTAAGCCACGGATATCACAATGATTATACCTCGCCCTTCTCGGTGGCTCTCACCTCGGCCACAGGAATCACTTTGCAAATACTAATTAGTTGTATTCATTCGGGGACGCCTGGTGCAGAATGTGGCAGGCACCGGAGCCAGGGAGAGAAGCCCCAAGTCTACTCCATCAAAAGAACGGAAAGGTCAGTGGCTCAGAGCTCTGCTTTATTCTAGGCAGTGCCCCAGAGAACACAATGAGTCAAAAGAGGTGTTTCTGGCAAAGGTTGCGGGAACCAAGGGGAAAAGAATGGAGTAACGATGGCCCGAGGGCTCCCAAAATTCATAGCAAGGAGGGAAAATTAGAACAATCTCCATGGGAGTTGAAGATGGGCGTAGTGAGAAACTGAGTCAAGGTCTATCCCAACCTGACTATCCACACCTGGTTTAGGAATGCCAGACCTCTCGACGTGCACACCAGGATGGTTGTTCAACTGACCCCTCATCCCTGGTCTTTCCCTTCTCCAAATAAATGTGCTCATGGCTATGGATTTCCCCATACCCCGCTTTCAATCAGGTAATTATCTGCTGGGAGCCTCTAACGCCCTCTGAACCCACTTCATAAGGGTCAGGGGGATGTCGAGCCTGCTGCCTATTTTTCTAATAAAGTTTTATTGGCACAGGGGCCGTTGTCATTCATTTATACCGGGGTCCATGGCTGCTTTGGTGCTTCAGCGACCAAGCTAAGGGGTGACAACAGAGATCGCTTGGCTCAAGAGGAATAAACTACTCTTTGGCCCCTCTGGAGAAAAAGTTTTCCAATCCATGATCTAGGGCAGCGCTTTTCACACCTTTTGTCGAAAGCAGTTCGGAAGGAAAAGGGTATCTGTGGGCTTCTCACAAATGCAAAAAGGTTCTGACGTTTTCTGGTTTAATCTTAAAATCCTGTGACTTTTCCACTATAATGTATTTGTG
Source organism: Procyon lotor (assembly GCA_028646535.1). NCBI lineage: Eukaryota > Metazoa > Chordata > Mammalia > Carnivora > Procyonidae > Procyon > Procyon lotor. The sequence goes on along the minus strand of CM053621.1, from coordinate 22,806,432 downwards.
TGTGTCTTAGTATAAAAACCACAGCTATTTTGCTTGTCCCAAATCTATGGATAAAATTCATGACCTGAGAAAATGTACAATGATTATTTTGTGTTCTGAAACAAGAAGGATGGACTGGCAGGTTCAGTCCCAAACCTTTCCGGCTAGCATCTGAGAGTCCGTGCTAGAAACAACCTAGAAACTGAATGGACGTTGACTTCATTGGGGCCCAGACAGGAAAACAGAAGCCACTCCAGGTAATCTAAAAAGAGGGAATTTTATACAGGGGATTGGTTACAAAGGGGACAGAAGAAGGAAGACATCAAAGAGGAGACAGTAAGACTACTAAGATATCCCCAGAGCAGGAAGCTGCTACCCTCCCCGTCACCCCCTCCCAGGGCCGGAGACGAAGGGAAGAGGTAGGGTTGCTGGAATTCAGGAGCTGAGGTCCATCCCTCAGAAATTTGAATCACAGTGGGCCTGTGGGGGACATGGATGAGCTGGGGTGTTGGAGGAGCGATTGTAGCTCCCAAGGCTTCTCTTTTCTCTGCCCTCCGATCTCCTACTGGCACAGCCCTGTGAGGAGCCAGGTGGCAAAGGAGCCTGGGAATTGTAGTCTTATTGCACGTTACAGAGTAAGGGCTGGTGATAGGTCTGAGGGCGAATAAGCAGGTGACTGACATAGATGGCCACGAAGGGATACTGTTCCTTAGAAAGAGTCCATCCAGGTGGCCACCAAGAGGTCAAAGAGAGTGACAGAGCCTCAGTGCGTTTATTACAGTGCAGGATCTGGTCCTCAGGGTCATGACCCAAAGTCACTCTCTGACCCCCAATTATTGTCTCATGGAAACATTTGCTCCGACGAAATTCATCAGGAAAGGTGATGCATTAAAAACCAGAGTAACTCTCTAGCCGAAGGGACATTTGAGAGGCCTGAACATGATTTTCCCATAGGAAAACTGCAAGGAAACCAAATCATCTGCAGGCTCTTTGGAGCAGGAAGGTAGGGCCGTGGGCAGGGGGTGGGGGGATACCAGTTTTATGATCAATATGTTTTCGGGCATTGGGATCCCATAGGGTCCCTACCGAGGTTATTCATGCCATCAAAACAAGATCCACCTCATCTTTGGGTCAAGACCCGTCTCTGCAGAACTGTACCTACAGGAGCGCAGCTGGTGTTTGCTTAGGGACATTATCCGTCATGCTTTCATGGCTGGCTAATGGGAAACTCTTTATTTAGATAGACTAACACAATCAATCACGTCTTAATCTGGCCTGTGAGACAGTCTGCCTCTTCCAGAAAACTCATTGCGGCTTTCCTCTTTCTATGTTGCTACAATGACTCAGTGGCCAGAGGCTGCCACTTACAGAAGGCTGGCCTGGTGAGGACGTGGGGATGGGATGAGATGGGTTGACCCAAGCCTCTCCCATGCCACATTCAGGCCCCCTTTTCCATGTAAAATACTGTAATTTTATTATATCCTGGATCTTGCTTGGCTTCCAAAATGACATAGCAAAGGACAGGAATCATGTCTTCCTGACCTCTAGCTCCAACAGCGCTTGGTATCTTGGTAGGCACTCATATCTCTCTTCAGACTTTCCCCTAAATCATCCTATTGTTGGGTAGCTTTATTTTCTAGAGTGTTCTTCCTTCCTTAGGACTAAAATCTTATCACGTCATCCACTTGCCTTAGGTCTTCCTCTCAAGTCGCACAGAATAATTTTATTCCTTCTTCTATGCAACCCTTGAGATAGTTGAATAGAGGTAGTAGATTGTGCCTATGTCTCCTTTTCTCTCGGTCATTCCTTCTATACTTTGGGCTCCCTGTAATGCGCATCATCCTGTTCAAGGACAGTCCATTCCGAAAACCCACCCTCTACATCTACTGGACTCCCCATTCAAATCATGCCTGACATTGAACATGTTCCTAGGTAGTCAGATATGTCCAACTGTTGTCATGGGGTCTTGGAAATCATTTTAGACAATCTCATTCTCCCATGGCCCTGCACCCACATGAGGTCCTCAGCTCTTTGGAAGGATGTAGACTACCGGACCACTTCCTTCCAGACCAGCTCTGCATCATCGCATTCCTGGGCTCGCGCTACAGATCCTAGGGCCCCTCCGTTTGGGATTGAGCTCTCCATGCCCAGCCACCCTCACTTGTTAGTATTCAAAGAGCATTGATATAAATGTGTTCAATTTTACAATGTTCTTCTACAACATCAGCTTGAGACAATCCATCACTGAGAGAAAGAGACTAGCATCTCTGAGACCCCAGCGGTCTGCCACCAGACAGGCTGGAGGCCACAACTTGTCTCCACCACCTTCAGGTCTCACCAGACCACCACAATGGCCTGCTTCCAGGCCATTCTCCACGCAGGATCTGCTGGGAGTCTTGGAATGTAAATCTGATCCCAACACTCTCCTACTTAAACATTCCAGTGGTTTCCCCTTTGTTCTGGGGACAAAGACCAAAATTCCCAACATGGCCTTTGTGGCCTTCCATAGTTACTTTGGAAACCACTTAATGGTCCCTTACTTCCCCTCCCCAAACTAGATCAAGCACATCTCTCTAGGACACAGTCTCATAGTCCCATGCACCCTTACCATGGTCACGTAATTTCACACGGATATGTGCAACTCTGATAGAAGTCTGTCTTTGCTGTAGAGTGTGAGCTCAGAGACCATGGCTGTCTATGCTCATCTGAGCCCCAGCATCAAGCAGGGGACCTGACACATAGAGAGTCCTCAGTAAGTATTTGTGAATGGAAAGAAAAGAAGGATGGTATAGTGGGCTGGGTATTAAGACACGCCCCTCCCAAAATTATCCATATCCTTATCCCCAGAACTTGTGAATGTTAACTTACGGGGTCAATGGGGACTTGCAGATGGGATGAAATTAAGGATTTTGAGATAAGGAGATTCTCTGGATTATCTAGGGGAGTCCAAGGCAGTCATGAGGTCCTTACAGAAGAGAGGGAGGCAAGGAGGTCCAAGGACAGAAGAGGAGGTATAAGGATGGAAATAGGAAGTTAAAGTGGTTCCAGCAAGGAGTCCTGAGCCATGGGAGGCAGGGAGCCTCCAAAAGATGAAGAGGCCAGATCCTTCCCTAAAGACTGCAGAAGGAACCAATCCTGACCCTGCCGACGCCTTGACTTTGGCCGGGTTTTGGACTTCCGGCCTCTATCACTGTGGGATAGTAAGTATGCATTGTTTTCAGCTGAGGAGTTTGTAGTTGTCCGTTAGGATGGCCAGAAGAAACTAATACAGGTTGGGAAGAAGAAGGGGAAAGAAAAAGACAAAGAAGATATTGTTGTCTTCATTGAACCTTTGGGAAAAGGTAAGCCATACCTGATCTAAAATTTATCCTAAGAGAAAAGGCCTTTCCCAGGGATCAAAGCTTGCCTATCCAGCTAAGGATGGCTGTCCTTGAAATGTACTTTTTTCCCAGGAGAATGTAGTGTGCTGGAGGAGGGGCGGGGTTCAAGAGTCTGTCAAGAACTTCCGGCCCCCACACCCTCTGGCCCTGGCACTTGGCAGGACGTCTACAGGTCGGAAAGATCAGGATGTCTGGCATTCTATCTGGGGAGGGGGAGGGAACCATCCTTACTAAAACCTTGCCCATCAGAGCGACCTCACTGTACTTGCCTCTGTAAATCCGGCTCAGAATGTATTCCAGAGCGTGTCTTTTCTCCCTCCTCACCAGCCAAGGCTTGCCTGGCATGTGTCCTAATTTATCCTCTGCCTCAAAGCAGCCCCCTGACCAAAGGGGGCTGGTTCTCCTATTCAGATAAGGACAACCCTCCTCGCCTCCGCAAATGAGATGACATTTGCATAAAGCCTGAATTGAGATGCTCTGGGGCAGGGGATCAGAAGCAGGTGACGCATTCAGAAAGCGCCTTGCCCTGGTCCCCCGGCCGTCAACCTCTCCGGAGATCGTCTGCCCCACGCCTCTGTTTCGGCACAGCCGGCTGCAGCGGCAACGCGGGGCGCCAGGAATTGGGCCAGCTGCCTGACGACTTTAATGTTAAAACGTGTTGAACATTCACAGGCCACAGAACTCCGCTAAGTGAACCAAATGGGCCTCCCTAAAGCCATATGCTCACTCCATCCTGTCCCAGCTGCAGCCTCCCGTGAACGAGGAGAGCAGACTCGCTGGAGAAGGGCTAGGGTTGTTGTTGGGGTTTTTTTGTTGTTGTTGTGGTTTTTTTTTTCTCCTTTTTCCTTCCTGTTGAACTGTTAAGACCAGATGCTGATGTTACAAGCCAAGAAGTGGCAGAGAAAAGTCAGCCGTGAGCTGAGCATCCCCAGAGAGCAAGCACTTACCCTTTCTTAATGAGCCCTTTTTTACAAGCATCTTTAGACTTTGACATCCCCCCGCCCCATGCATAGTTGAAGGGTGAGACCATTGGTTCGTGGTCAGTAGCTGTGGCAGAGACTAGCTAGATCCTCCCCAAACACCTTCCTCTTGGACACACAGCTCCACCATAATTGTCAGCCTCCCTCTGAGTAACGTGTGGCCAATGACTGAGTTTTGGCAAATGGAATGGACCACGGGCCACTTTCATAAAAAGGGACTTGCCCTCAATCCGGGTGGACCAAGCAGTCCAGTCTGGCCAGGACTGTCCTGATTTCAGCACCGTGTCCTGGGAAGTCTTTCCATCTCTGGCAAACGGGAACTGTGATTTGTCCTACGACCCCAAGGTCACCTACCAGCTATAGACGGAGTTTGGGGGCCCTCGATCATGGTTCTCAGACCTCAGCCTGGATCACTTTGGAGGACTTGGTAAGTCACAGATTGCTGGCTCCAGCCCCTGTGTTTCTGATTCCCTAGGTCTGGAGTGGGGCTCAGGAATTTACATTTCTAAAGGCCCCCTGACACCCCCCCACCCCAAAGCCGTGTGCTCCTGGGAGAACCTGCCCTAGGTCAGTGGTTCTCACACTTGGCTACATATTAGTGTGCCCTGAGCTCTGGCTGAGGGGACACTGAAGAACCTCCAAGGACCTAGGCTGTCCCCCAGATTAGTGCCCCAGATTGGGAGTGAGTCCTAGTTGGCAGGGCTTTTTCAAGTTCTGCAGATAATTCCGGTTTTCAGCCAAGTTTGAGAACCAGTGCCCCAGATCAGCGTTTCCAAATGTTAATGTCCGCATGAATCGCCTGGACATACTATTACAATGCGGACTTCCTATTCAGTCTATCTGGGAGGGAGCCTGGGCTTTAGCGTTTTTAACAAGTTCCTCGGTCCTGATGGAGGGAGGTACAGCCTCCCAGGTACAGCCCGAGCAGCCACACTTGGAGTAACAGGACCTCAGCTGAGTGGTTCTAAGACATCAGCGTGCATCAGAGGCACCTAGAAAACCTTGTCAGGACACATAGATTGCTGGGCCGCACCCCCAGGATTTCTGACACACTGGGTCTAGGGTGGGACCTAAATATCAGTATTTTTAAGAATATTTTATTTATTTGTTTGACAGAGAGAGAGAGAGAGCGATCACAAGTAGGCAGAGAGGCAGGCAGAGAGAGAGGGGGAAGCAGGCTCCCCGCTGAGCAGAGAGCCTATGCGGGGCTCGATCCCAGGACCCTGAGATCATGACCTGAGCCGAAGGCAGAGGCTTTAACCCACTGAGCCACCCAGACGACCAAATAGCAGCATTTTTAACAAGTTCCCAAAGAAGGGATTACGAGAGACAAATAGTGGCTATTCACCACCTCCCACTCATCTCTCTCTCTCTCTCTCTCTCTCTCTCTCTCATAAATAAGTAAATAAATCTTTTAGGAAGTGCTCGTGCTCTTCAAATGAGCAGCAAAGCACTACAGGTGCCCAAAGCTCTCCCTCTGATGTTGGCAAGGGGTCACAATGACAAAAATCCATTTTAATCTCAACATTAACTACATAGCTTCTGATTGAGGCCAAACTGGGCGGGGTTAGAAATATCTCACTGCAGGGGCTCCTGGGGGGTTCAGTCGCTTAAGCGTCTGCCTTCGGCTCAGGTCATGATCTCAGGGTCCTGGGATCAAGCACCGCATCGGGCTCCCTGCTCAGCGGGGAGCCTGCTTCTCCATTTCCCTCTGCTGCTCCCTCTGCTTGTGCTTTCTCTCTCGCTCTCAAATAAAGAAATAAAATCCTTTAAAAAAATAAAAAAAATAATTATCCCATTGCCCATACTATCAACCATGGGTGGCTCCACCTGCTACCAGAAGCCCATCCCGCCATTTACTACTCCTGGCTGGCATTTATGGACTATTCTCTTTGGTTTTTTTTAAGGCTTTTTTTTTTTACTTACAATTTTGACTCATGACAACCCTAGGACAGCCACACTGTTGTCACCAGCACCTCGCCTTTGAGGAAACTGAGGCACAGACAAAATAAGAACCAGGATTTGAAACCAGATAGTCTGACTCCAGAGTTTTCCCTTCATAATTAATTGCCCTGTCCTGTCTCCTTCGGGGACCAGAACAAAACAATGACCTGAGAAGAAGCATCCAAACATTATTCATTATTATTATTGAAGACGATCCTCACTAGTATCCTTGTCTCCTTTCTAAGTCTTTGTTTTTTTAAGATTTATTCATTTGACACAAAGAGAGAGAGAGAGAGAGAGAGCACAAGCAGGGGGAGTGGGAGGCAGAGGTAGAGGGAGAAGCAGGTTTCCCCTGAGCGGGGAGCCCAATGTGGGGCTTAACCCCAAGACCCTGGGATCAGGACCTGAGCCGAAGGCAGATACTTAACCAAATGAACTACCCAGCACCCTCCTTTCCAAGTCTTAAACTTCTAGTATTCACCAAGGCGTTCAGTGTTTCTAGGGAAAATATCAAACCACAGGAAAAAAGGAGGTGAAAGGGTCCAACAAACGTTATGCTGAGTGTTCACACACTCATTCATTCAACAATTACTATCGAGATGGGGTCCCATTCTGCGTATATTTTGAAGGTGGTGAATATATGGAGAGTTCAGATACAGGGTGTGGGAGAAAGAGAGGAGTCCAAGATGATCAGGAGCCCATGATCTTCTTCACTGCTATGGGAACACAATGAGCAAGGAGAGAAAAAGAAGGAGGTGAAGGCAGAGACACAAAGTACAGAGTCTGAGGAAACCTGTGCACAAGAACTTTGGTTTTCACTCTGAGGGCAATGGGGAGCCACTGACGAGCTAAGAGCAGAGGAGTGAGGACCTGAGCAGGAGTCTGAGCTCAGAGGAACGTGTAGAAATTCTTACGTACTACAGTGGAAATATACAGGGGCCTGAACTAAGGTAAGTGTGGCAGGAATGATTAGGAGGGGACACCGGTGGGTGACATGTTGCAGTGTTGGTGGGAATTCTTGGATGGAGAGAGTGAGGCAGGAGTCCAGACGGAGTCCCAAGTCTCTGGCTTGATAGCCATTTATCCATTACCAACCTCCCAACCCTTCTTCACATACTTTAGGAACCTAGCTGCTTTGTGCTTATCTTTTGGGGTGCCTGGCTGGCTCAGTCGGTTGGGTGACCGACTCCTGATTTTGGCTCCGTTCTTGATCTGAGGGTCTTGAGATTGGGCCCTGCATCAGGCTCCACACTGAGCATGCCTGAGATTCTCTCTCTCCCTCTCCCTCTCCCTCTGCCCCTCCCCCTGCTCGTATGCTCTTTCTCTCTCTCAAAAAAATAAAATAAAATAAAAACATATACTTCCCACACTCTCTTGCAGATAAAAATAACCATGTGACACCATTCTAGCTAACAAGATATAAGTGCTGAATGGAACTTTCTGGAAAGTTCCTTACAGGGGCTCACTCAGCTAGAATACAGACTCTCATCTCACTCTTCTTCCTTCTTCCTACCTGGACCATGCTCAGGAAAGTAGGTCGGGAGGGGACATGCAGGGGCCCAATCAAAACCTCAGAGGGGGTCACCTACAAAAGAGAGTTGGGCAAAAACGCTTGGTTCTTCCCCCCAAATACATTTATTTTATTTTTTCAGTGTTACAAGATTCATTGTTCATGCACCACACCCAGTGCTCCATGCAATACGTGCCCTCCTCAATACCCACCACCAGGCTCACCCAACCCCCCACCCCTTCCCCTCCAAATCCCTCAGTTTGTTGCTCAGAGTCCACAGTCTCTCATGGTTCATCGTCCCTTCTGATTTCCCCCCATTCCCTCTTCCCTTCCTTCTCCCAATGCCTTGGCTCTTGATGACCCCATGGAACCACGGCGTAAGCCCAGGACAGTGGAAGCGGCTGCTGTTTGAACAAGAAGATGGTTGTGGGAAGAGCTAACAGGATAATTTTCATAACACCAAGGACCATTTTATTCTGGTCTAGTGTAGAGTTTTTCACCATTTGCCACCGAGTAGAACCACAGAACCAAAGAATTTAAGGTTTGGCAATTTTTACTTTTAAATCTCTCTTGTCCACCCCAGGGAGGTTAAATGAGGCAGAACTGCCTCTACTAACCGATCCATCAGCCTGGGATGAAAATTCTCTCTGTTACTGTAGCCTAGACCCTGTGTCCAGGGTCTGCCTTCATCCACCCCCACCCAGACTGCACCGAGCAGTCTTAACTCATGTCTACACATGGATTTATATTGGTTAGCATTTTTTAAAGATTCTACTCATATTTTAGAGAAAGAGAGAGAGAGAGAGAAAGAAAGAGTGGCAGGAGGGGCAGAGGCAGAGAGAGAAACAGACTCCATTCTGAGCACAGAACGCAATGTGGGGCTTGATCTCAGGACCCTGAGATCATGAGCTGAGCCAAAATCAAGAGTCAGATGCTCAGCAGACTGAGCTGCCCAAGAGCCCTTGTTCTTTAGCATTTTTACATACATATTTCATCACAGTTGACACTTCAAGGATTACCTATGGGCGTATGTCTACCAGGCAGTGTTCTAGAAAGGAAAACAGTGTTTCGCTCTTGGCCTCAATGGAATGAAGTTGGAATACTCTCCACTCTACAGACGCCAGGATGTGCCCTTAGGATGTGGCCCCAACCTGACCTTATTTAAGACACCACCATCCTGGATTTTGCTTCTTCTGCCCTCCCTCCCCACTGCCCAGAAATGTGTTATTTCCAACTCAAGGAAAGCAGACACCTCTCTCAGGGGAGGCTCACATTAGCCAAACTTATGGACCTGATGTCTAAAACTAGACATAGCAGCTGCCCAAGTCACAGTGAGAAAATGTATAGCCCCCAAGTGGAAAAAAAAAAAAAAGAGTGTCGGAGAAGCATATAATCTGAAAGAGAATTCGTTAGCTGGACTGAAATTTGAGAGCCCCGAAATCAAGCAGAGTTGACCTTAGCCATGGGACCAAAATGGTTGGAGCTGGTGAGCCACAAATTCCAAATCCATTCCTGCAGGTGGCTGCTCATTCCCTCTAGCACTGGAAACACTTAGAGACCTTTGCTGAGGGTCCCTTCCCCTGCGGGCACCTTACATTTCCTGCCAGAACTCTCTCGATTGCCAAGGTCTTTCTTTGCATACTCAAAGAGTTGTAGTAAGGTGGCTGTCTACTCTTCCTGTCTCTTTAAGGTGACTTTGCAGTGCTCTGCTCTGATTTATTATGTATCCATATTAAACTTTAACGCTCAGAAGGCACCCTTATTTCCCTCATTTCTCAGTTCTTAAGCAATGACTCACTTTAGACCCTAAGGACTGACAAGAGCAATGAAAGCAGACTGATTTCTGCCTGTGGCGTGGGATCGCTTCTCATAACTTCATAGTCTAATGTTACGCTCAGTACCAGCGAGACTTTAAATTCTGGGCCGCAGGGAACATTTTCAGGAAGGCCCCACGTAGCCCCTTGGCTTAGAAGATAAGCCACGGTTTCCCCAGGAAAGGGCTTTCGATCAGGAGCTCTCCGGAATTCCAAGGCCAGCTGGGCACAAGGACGCCCCCATCAGTAGGGAACCTGGTGCAGTTTCATTTACATCTGAATCTTACAGGGCCATCATTAGTGTGGGTAAGATGACAGTCCTGCTAACTATTGTCACATCCCGTGGCTCAAGCCCTCTCTCCTCTCCCTGGCAGCCCGGATTAATCACACTGTATTTGGACAGCTTCCTGGTGAGCCCACATATAAAAGGGTTTTCTGGCACCAGAGCTGGGTTCCGAACATGTTACGGATGAGATAACTGGTTTCTCTGGTGCTGGCCCGACAGATACAACTCACTGTTGACACACAAGCCACCATGTGCAAAAATACGTCCTTGCAAGAGGCAGTTGGCAAGGGTGGTCACAGTACTGAAAACCAGTAGGAGGGAAGGATCTATCGGCTCCTTCCTCCCTCTGAGCTGGCCCCATCCTTAGCTCCACTGTTGCCGTTGTCCAAGCCAGGGGAGTCAAGGGGATTAGAGGTGACAACATTGCTGCCTGCTCCTAGCAGGTGTGGTGGTAACACTCTCTGAGCCGCGACCGGAAAACAAGATGGCTGAACTCATCTTCGGGTCCTCGGACACCTAGGGATCAATTCACTTCACTTCCCAGTGAATTGATCTCATTAGCCCCCCAGGGCTGTCCTCAGACTCGGGGATATGGTGGGGTTACAGAGAGGGACAAGGGGACGAGTGGGAGTCAAGAACAGGTGCAGTCAAGGATGACGGTGGTGGTGGTCAGCGGGCAGATGGAGTTACGGCCCAACGTCTCCGTGGGATCTGAGTTCGAGTCCAGACTTTGCCACTGACAGGCCTGGTGTCCTTGAGCCCAGCTTCCCTTCTATAAATGCAATTATCGACCCAACGCAAGATCAGGAGAAATAAATGTGAAACAACACAGCAGGTGCTCAGCACAGTGCTTAGAACAGAGTAAGTACTCAGTTGAAATAAACCAATGGTGATCACCGGGGATGTGTGGGACTTAGAAATGTCGCCATTACTGGGGATGTCTATGCCCAATTAGTAAGAGATATGGGAAGAGCCATACACATCAAGGCAGCTGTGGCAAATCAGCTACGTCGAAGAGCCCTCCTTTATATAAAACACCATCCGTGCTCTCATAGAGTTGGAGAGAGTAAATATGCATCACTGGAGATAATGCAAAAATGTCAAGGGAAATGTGAAGATCCCATAACCAGTGGGAGGTGGTGACATCCAAAGCTGGGTCATATTTACACTGCAGACATTAAGGCAGGGCATCCAGGCCCAAGAATAGCGTGAGTACAGACAGGAAGTTGGATATCTCAGGACACATCAAAGGTAGTAAGGAAATGACTCCCATTCTGCACTGTGTCTACCCCCTCCAGCCCTGGGAGGGGGTGGAAAGGGAGCAAGGGAGCCCAGCGCTTCCTCCCTCCATGCCATGAATTCTTATATTTCACCTGCAAGGGTTGGGGCTTAAAACCTACCACGTAGCATGGAAGGCTCTGGTAGGTGTAAATCTTGGATATGCCCCTTTCCAGCTGTGGGACCTTAGGCAAGTTATTTAACCTCTCGTGCCTCTGCTTCCTCGAGTGCAAGATGAGGTTCCCATGGAACAAGACAATGGGTAGAGCACCTTGCATGCACTCACTAAATGTGAGCCACAGTAACCCTACGAAATGATACAATAATAAAACATCACACAGTAGCATGTAATAATAGAACAAAATATCCCCCAGGTTAGAATTGCCCAGGATAGGATATTGGATGTATTGCTATCAATTCTCCGAGCACTTCTTGCCACTCCATTAGGAAATTCTTACTCCAACCCCAAGCCAGTAGAATAAACCGGAGGGTTAAGATGTGTTTGAAATAGATTTTTTTTTCAGCGACAAGTAAAACCAGCATTTTAAAGAATAATATTGTGAAAATAATGTCAGCCTCTTGGTGGTCAACTCCATAGGAACAATAATTTTTTTGAGAGAGAGAAAGTGCGTGAGTGCAGGGGGAAGGGCGAGGGAAAGAGGACCCTAAGCAGGCTCCATGCTCGGTGCGGAGCCCGACATGGGGCTCGATCTCACAACCCTGTGATCATGACCTGAGCTGAAATCAAGAGTCAGGTGTTCAACTGACGGAGCCACCCAAGCATCCTTATAGAAACAATTACGATAGCAACTGAGGTTTATTGAGCACTTACTATGTACCAGGTGCTGCTGTAAGAACTTCAGTTACGTTCATTCCTTCCACTGGTTCACCCCATCAGGGGGGTTTCATTGTTATGTGAATTTCAGAAAAGGGAAACCGAGGGTTTCCTCAATAGGACTTGTTGCCTGCAACCTGGGCCAGCCCAACATGAAATAGGAGCTCATTTCTCAATGTGAACAGGTTTCCATGGTATCCATTCCGCTTTTTACTCCAGAGAGCGCATAGATAAGCCAAGTGTGGGGATGACTGCCTGCACCAATGTCCCAATGCCAGGGGAAACCGCCGCCAGGCTGGGGTGCCTCCCTGGCTGGTATTGCTAGAAAAGCTGACCCCACAGGTGCCACTTCCCAGACTCTGTGAGCCCCTTTCCCAGAAAGAAACGGGAAGACCCTGTCTCCCAAAGAGTCAGGATCAGACTGTCCTCCTCAGTAAGTGAGAGGCTGCAAGTCCATGACCCCAGATGACCAGCAGCATCGCATGCCCTGTGAAGGATCAAGTTCAGAAGCATCCTCACGGGCTTTGGGGGAAGGCTCCTGATGACAAAGGGCAGGAGGGCTCAGATTCCCCAACGGTGATCACTCGCAGAAGCTCCTCCCGGCTCAGCCTTCCACTCTCTCCTTTGGTTTTGTTCCATCCACCCCTTGTGGGCTGCAAGCACCTGTTTCCTTTCCAGAGAGAGACAGACAGACAGACGCAGTCACAGAGAGCAATGATGGGCTGGCAATTTTTCAAGAAAAGGCTTTGATCTGGAAAAAAATAGAGGTTCTCCATGGATTGATCCATCTCTCCTCCTGACTTCCTAAAAGATACTATTTTTATCACTTCCATACTTCAGGTTAGTTACTTATCATCTCTAAAATAAGCTTAAACCAAAGGGCCTTAAACACCTAGCCCTAAATTCTATATTCAAATGTATTTCCAGTGATCCCCTTGGAAAACCACCCTTCGCACTTGGAGCATGGGCCTCTTCCTCCCATCTCCCAGAATTGTCCATTCTGGCTTCTCATCTTTCTTCGGGGACATGCTTGGGCCGGTCCCTTTCCTCCAGAGGATGTTGTCACATGCTGCCCTTTCCTTGCCGCCTGGCACTTGACACATTTATGAAAAGTTGACATGAAATTATTTATTATGAACATCTGCTAAGGGCAAGATAGCATGCTATCTCTACCTAGCAAAGACCTGAAGACATAATCCCTTCCTTCAAGGAGTTCATAATGGGATGACCAAACTCAGCAGCTGACCTTGAAATCAACGCTCTGTAGTGATATGGGCAATGCGTGCACAGGTAGAGGACATCCCTCCTACAAGGCTCAGAACCGACAGGGCGTTGGACACAAACCCAAAAGGTGTCCAGAAGGCCCCTGTAGAATCAGCCTGAGGTCTATCTTGTCAGCAGAGACCATTTTTGTTTTCTTTTAGAAATTGTCCGCTTGGAAGGCACAGGTCCATCTCCCCAAGGGGAGGTGGTACAGAATGGTTCCCTCCCTAAGGAGACAGAAGTTTCGGGAAGATGGAATGTGACATCCAGAAGAAGGTGGCCAGAGGAGCTCTGCAGGGCACCATCCAGGAAGGGAATGAGGCAAAGGCTGAGGTACGTCGTTCCCCGTCCTTCCCCCATTTCATAAAGTGGCCTGGGCTTGAGCAATCTGGTGTTTGAAGGTCAAGGCAACCGGGTCCTAAGTACAGCAGCTGGTGCGGGTCAGCCCAAGAACACGGGAAGAAGCCCGCTCATCTGCGGGCAGAACCCGCCCTCCGCCCACTGGGGCTTCCTACCGAGGCTAGTTGGCTCTGAGTGCGATGACACATTCCTGCGGCCGACAGAGACTCTCGCAGTCTTTGCCTTCTCAGGACCTGAGACCCAAGTGCAAGGATTCCCACTGCATCCCTGCAATGCTCTTCGCTTTCTCTCATGGACACCAGGCAACGCCCAACTGTAAAAGGACATACATGGCCTGCACACTCAGCTGTGTTCAGTCCATGACACGCAGCAGTCAGAGTAGAGGCCCTTTGCAGCCATGATTTAGCACATCAGCCGCTGGTCCTCCCAAGTGTCTTCCAAAATCAATTTGTCTCTGGACATGGCGTCCAAACCCACAACCCTAGCCAATATGGTGAACTTGGAGAAGTTAGTTCACAGTGGCCCTCATCATCACTTTCTCATAGGATTCAGGGACCCTGCCCTACTCCCGACACACCTAGAGATGCCCCTCCTGTCTATTCTAAGCAAGTGCCTCTAAAGAGCCAGAGACAAAGACCCAACGGACCTTCCCAGGAACGAGGAGAGGCAGTAGAGCGCTGGGGTTGTGGCATTATTTGCTGTGTGACTTTGGACGAGTTACTTCACCTCTCTGTGCATTTTTCCCACCTCTAAAATAGTAATGGTAATATCAGTACCCACCTCCTAAGTTTGTTGTAAAGATTAGATGAAATATGTGTAAAATTCTTCTGTCCTAAGTGCTAGGTAAATTTAGGCATTACTATTTATTTTTTGTTTGTTCGTTTTTTGTGGGCTTTTTGGGTCTGTTTTTGTTTTTGTTTTTTTTGTTTTAAGTAGCAACACTTGTCCATGGAAGTGAGTTTTCCAGAGCTGAATTCTGTGCACTGAGGCAACTGAGTGGTTGATGGGAACAGGCAATCTCCAATCTCCATTCCTGTCCTGTAGAAATCCACCCACCACATCCCTGTGTGGGCCCCGCCTCCCCTCCAGGATTAACTTTGTCAGTTACACAACCCAGGCAACCGCCTTTGTGTAGGTTCTTCTCTGTGGTCATGTGATCTCTTTATTCCTTTTCTCTATATAAATATCATTTCTGTTTTCTGTATTTACTACTCAAATTGATGCATTATACCACAAGCTGTACATTTGTCTTCATTCTGAAGGAGTAATAGATCTCTCTCTCTCCTTCTTTTTTTTTTTTGCTCTAATTCAATAATTTGGTTTCCTATACTAAGCAATTCAAGTTTCTATTCCTGAGGGAAGGGGGAAGAAACAAAACAAGCAAATGGCACCACCACCTCGGTTCAGAGAGAGAGAAAAAAAAATTGTTTTGAGAGACACTGTCTGAGGCGGAAACCCTGAGGGTGAGAGAAAGTGCGATTTCCCAGGGACAGACGACCTTCTCCCACATTCAGGGTCTTCCCCCCCATCTGAATCCCTTACAACTATTATTGGCCCCGGGCTGCTTAGGGCCCGAAGAAGTCAGTTAACAGGTCTGCACCAGGGGCTTAGCTGCACGCCAGCCAAAAGGCTTCTTTTCCAGATGCTCATGGAAGCTAGGAAAGAAATCTGTCTGAAATTCATATCGGGAGTTGGAGGGCACCCAACGGTGACAGGGACAAGTGCACCCAGGGGACGGGGAGGAAATCATCACTCTCCCGACTGACGGATGAAGTGTATCTTAACTTCTCTGCACTCATGGTGAGTGGAGAGGAACTGCAGGATGAGCCCTTGGTTGAATAGGCCACTGGGAGGCGGAGAGCGTCGTGGGTTCCCAAGGTGCATGCCGTTGGAAAGACAACCTCTCTGAGCCCCCATGCCTCCCTGCGTATAAAACGGAAGGAGCAATGGCACCTGCTTCCACAATGCAGAGGGGTGTTGGTGAGGTGCCGGGATACGTATCAGGGGCCCCTGCTCTTACTGTCTCTCTCTCTCTCTGTCAAATAAATGAATAAAGTCTTTTTTGTTAAAGTTGTTTTATTGTTTTGTTTTGTTTTTGTTTTGTTTTTTACTCAACAGAGAGAGAGAGAGATCGAGAGCACAAACAGGGACAGTAGCAGAGGGAAAGGGAGAAACAGGTTTCCCTCTGAGCAAGGAACCTGGTTTGGGGCTTGAACCCAGGACCCTGGGATCATGACTTGAGCTCAAGGCAGACACTTAACCGACTGAGCCACCCAGGTGCCCTACTATGTCCATTTTAAATGTGCATGTAGTTGTGCGGTGCCTGGGAGCTCCATGGGTTAAGTGTCCAACTCTTGGTTTCTGTTCAGCTTATGATCCCCAGGTCCTGGGATCGAATCCCTGCGTGGGGTTCTCCATTCAGCCCGGAGTCTGTTTGTCTTTGTCTCTCTCTCCCGCTGCCCCTTCCTTGGCTCACACTCACTTTCTGTGATAAATAAATACATATTTAAATAAAGTAAATAAATATATGTGTGTTTGTATATATTTGTAGATACGTGCACACATATGTACACATTTTATCACGTGTGTACCTTCTGTCTTGAATGTGTGGGTGTGGGGGTATTTTTATCTCTATGTTGTTTTGAGTTGAAAAAACCCTGGTGAGCTATCTGTTTTAATCCACCCTCTTCTGCCAAAAGGGATGAAGTCCAAAGCCTCGGAAACTTGCTTCAGATCCCGTAGCTGGGATTTGAACCCCACAAGACACCTGGTATCTGATCCCTCGGGGTGCCCTTTGAGGACTCGAAGATGTATTTTTACACAAGAGAAGCATGTTTATTGCACGCTCTCGAGACAACCGCGTACGCGCTCCGAAGAGGGACTCCCACTTGAAACCCTTTCCAGCCTGTCCACGTTCACACCTGCTGCCCGAGCACTTATGTCCCCACATCGCTTTATACATCTTTGTATCCCCCACAGTACTTAGAAATGGAAGTTGCTCGATAAATGTTTGTAAATGAATGAACGGTTGAGTGGGACACGAATAATGGGTCGTTGCAGGGCGGTCTGGGGGGAATAAAGATTTACCTAACAAT
The DNA here is from genome assembly GCA_028646535.1 of Procyon lotor. NCBI lineage: Eukaryota > Metazoa > Chordata > Mammalia > Carnivora > Procyonidae > Procyon > Procyon lotor. The sequence continues at coordinate 22,789,708 of CM053621.1, read as the reverse complement.
TTATGTTGCTCTTGACACGCCATGCGTTTTTCCTTGCCCAGGAGGCCAATAGCACAAATACATGCCTCGCCATGAAAAATTCACAACCGTGCATTAGTCAGATACCCTGGTGACATTACTTTGCAAACTGGAAAGCCAAGGTCACAGTGGAAGCTGTCGTAAATCAAATGTGTCTCCAACACAGCATCTTTCCTGTCGGGAAATCTGACCCATTTAGTGTGTTTTCCCCAGGATAAGGGCTGCTTAGCACACCTCCTGCTTAAAGAGAGAGAATGCCTGACTGGCACCATCGGCCACGGGCTCACGGCGCATCAATCCCCTGTCTCCACAACTGCTCAAAGGCAAGCTTGTCTTCTGCACGGTGCATTAGGCAACAGCCGAGGAAGATACGAGAAGCTTTGAAATGCCTTTCCCAAACCGTTCCACATCATGTGCCTAGGTGCTTGGTTAAGAAAAGCATTCCATGGTCAAGTAATTGAGGCGAGTTGCGTATACCGTATCCTAATCTTGAGAGGCTCACAAGGCACCTGTGAAAAACCCCGCAAGGGGGAAGAAACCTATTTATCCTGCTTAACCCAGAGGCGCCCAGGCATTTTGACGACAAGCCCTTTCGTACCCTTTATGCCACAGAGTGGCAGTGTGGTTAGATTTACGTAGAGCTACTGGTGACTACCCGGGGTTCTTCAAGGTCCTCCTGCTGACTTCCCCCTCCCTCCTGTGGGTCCGTAAGGGACGGCAGGTGCACAGAACACGAGCTGCTCAGGAGAGCGGGGAGTCAGCTCCACTGGCCCTAACCCCCAGCCTCCTCATCCATGAACGTCCTGGGTGGGTGCCTGTCCAGTGCCCCGATGCTTAGGGCTGCCAAATAAAATCAAATCTGGGCTTAGTAAAGAGAGCCTGTCATGCACAAGGATTATTGCAAAGCATGGGAGGTTAGGGTGGGACCATTGCAGTGGGGTGGCGGGTGGGGGGGGGGACACTCTGATCACAAAATCTGTAAGCCCCTCAGAGTTAGGCAGGAAGGGGTTTTCTCCTATAGAGAGGGATAGGAGTCATCGTGAGCAAGGGAGCACTGCTCTGGGGCTTGGCGAACCCCGCCCCCCCTTATCCCTATCGCCCCACCCCACCCCCAGCCACCCAGAGCTCCCTGGTGGAGGGTTGCCGGGGGTAGAGAAGCTTACCAAAGTTCAGAGAACAAGCATTTTGTTCCAATTGATCAGTGGAACTAAGCAGTTCAGCTAATCACGCGGGGTCTGCCGCGTCCTGGGTAAACAATGGGGCATCTGTGAGTCTTCTCCGAGGCATCTGGACAAGGGTGGTTCCTTGCAGTAAGCCATTTTCCAGATCACAAAAGGGTGAAGAGAATGCCTTTAGCCTTCATTTTTTTCCGGGAGCGCGGGGACGGGACACAACGTGACATGGTCAGGGTCTGTTTATAAGCTACGGCAACCCAGCACCAGCTGCACCTGAAGAACTCTCCCCTCCCACACTCTTCCCTGGGGTCCTTGGTAGGTAAGGGGTGGATCATTTAAACCCTCAGGCCTTGTATCGGAGGGTGGGATGGGGGATGGGATCCGTAGAGCCTCAGGGAGAGTTTGGGCTCTAAACCCCCCAGGAGCGGATGCAGGCACTAAAGGGGACCCTCCTTGGTGCCCCAGATGGCATCCATTCTTCTCTCCTGCCCAGTAACAGAACCCCAATATTCCAGCTTTGCTTACAGTGAGGTACAGCTCTGTCACTTAGCTCTGACCACGAAAGTATGTCGAAATTACTGAGCAGGATATCCAGGAGGGTTCCTCAGATGGGGATGCACACGCGGGCACACGCTCGCTCCCCTGCCTTAATGCGGCCTCAGTCTAGGGGGTGACTGGGTCTCTAAAGGCCCTCGTGGGTCATGATGTGGTTTTGAAGGGGGGGAACCGTGTGCCAAGGATGTTAGGAAGAGAAACTAGAAGGAATCTAGCTTCCTGAAGATGAGGTGAGCGGCCAATTAGCCCAGGACTGTCTTCTTCCTTGATCGCATTTCTTGAAAAAATTAAAAATTAAAAAAGTAAAAAATGAAACGAAGCAAATTTCTTTGTCATAAAGCCACCGTCACTCTATTGAATCAGCTGAAGCTTCCGATGCACAGAGAAGGGGAAACAAAATAGGTTCAGATGGGTCAAATTAAGAAAACTTGCACTTCTCTCCTCTGAAAAATCTCTCTCTGCACTTCCAGGCCATGCATACTAAACATAAAATATCCTGGAAGTCAAATTCGACCAAGAATATGCCCTACAGACCTGTGTAGCGACCCGTAGGGGACAGACAGGGGCTAGGCCCTGTAGCTCCCTTCAAACTCCTGCTCCAGAAAGATCCAGATGTGGTAAGATGGCTACAGGTGTGAGCCAAACGGTCCCCCGGGCTTTGTCTTGCTGATGCCACCAAGTGCCAAGTTCTGGGGATGCACTGGTCATGGTCACTGCTCTCGGGGAAAGCAAAGAGAAATTCAGGTAGAGGGGAGGCATTGAATTGGAATTCCCTTGCATTACAAGATGGGCTGTGCCCTGGTTGACTGTGACTGATGTTCCATCATCAGGTTCACATAACAATGTTTGATGGAAAAGCAGAGCTCCGAGCAATGCTCAGCAGATCTGGTTTTCTTGGCTGATGTTGGCCTGAACCCACTGCATGACCTTGAGCAACCCAACTCTTCTTGAACTCATGTTTTTTTGCGTGTGTATTAGTGCCATATCGCGGCTGTAACAAATTACCGCGAACGGACTGGCTTAAACAACACAAATGTGTTTTCTTACAGTTCTAGAATTCAGATGTCTAAATGGATTGGTAAGGCAGTGTTTCCTTTGGGGGTTCTAAGAAACAATCCACATCCTTCCCTTTCCCAGCTTCTGGAGGCTGCCTGCCTTCCTTGGCCCACGGCCCCTTCTTCCATCTTTGACATTCACAGCAAAGCATCTCCACATCTCTCTCCAATTCTGACTCTCTGCCTCCCTCTGATAAGGATCCTTGTGATTACATCAGGCCTTCCCAAATAATCCAGGATAATCTCCCACCTCAAAACTACTAGCTTCATCATACCAGCAAAGTTCCTTTTGCCATATAAAGAAGATACAAGAAGGTTTCAGGGATTAGGATGTGCAGGTCCTGGGATAAGAAGCATTATTTTCATGTGTCTGTTAGCCATTTGTATGTCTTCTTTGGAGAAGGGTCTGTTGATGACTTCTGTCCATTTTTTGATGTGATTATCTGTTTTTTGAGTGTTGCATCATCATTAGCCATCAGGGAGATTCAAATCAAAACCACACTGAGATACCAACTGACACCAGTTAGAATGGCCAAAATCAACAAGACAGGAAACAAACAAATGTTGGAGAGGATGTGGAGAAAGGGGCACCCTCTTCCACTGTTGGTGGGAATGCAAATTGGTGCAGTCACTTTGGAAAAGAGGGTGGAGATTCCTGAAGAAATTAAAAATAGAGCTACCCTATGACCCTGCAATGGCACTACTGGATATTTACCTCAAAGATGCAGATGCAGTGCAAAGAAGGGCCACATGTACCCCAATGTTCATAGCAGCAATGGCCACAATCGCCAAACTGTGGAAAGAGCCAAGATGCCCTTCAACAGATGAATGGACAAAGAAGATATGGTACATACATACAATGGAATATTATGCCTCCATCAGAAAGGATGAATACCCAACTTTTGTATCAACATGGATGGGACTGAAAGAGATTATGCTGAGTGAAATAAGTCAAGGAGAGAGAGAGTCAGTTATATGGTTTCACTTACACGTGGAGCATAATGAAAAACATGGAGGACATAGGGAGAAGGAAGGGAAGGGTGAATGGGGGGAAATCAGAGGGGGAGAGGAACCATGAGAGACTGTGGACTCTGAGCAACAAACTCAGGGTTTTGGAAGGGAGGGGGTGGGAGGTTGGGTGAGCCTGGTGGTGGGTATTGAGGAGGGCGCATATTGCATGGAGCACTGGGTGTGGTGCATGAACAATGAATCTTGGAACACTGAAAAAATAAAATAATAAAATAAAATAAAATAAAAACATTATTTTGCCTAACACAAGGTAATTTCTAAGACTATGAGGCCTTGCAAATTTCCTTCCATCCATTTTCACTATATTCACCATTGTTATTTCTCCTCTGTGTGGCACAGAGGCGTCTGATCTTTTTTTTAAGTTTTTTTTTTTTTTTCAAGATTTTACTTATTTATTTGACAGAGAGAGAGAGAGAGAATGAGCACAAGCAGGGGGAGCGGTGGGCAGAGGGAGAGGGAGAAGCAGGCTCCCTGCTATGAGCAGGGAGCCTGATGTGAGGCTCGATCCCAAGACCCCAGGATCATGACCTGAGCCAAAGGCAAACGCTTCACCGACTGAGCCACCCAGGTGCCCCAGATGCATCTGATCTTTAAAAACTATCCCAGTAGTATGGGTCGTGGGATCGAGCCCCGTGTAGGGCTCTGCACTCAGCAGGGAGGCTTCTTGAGGATTCTCTCTGTCCCACCCTCTGAACAATCTCTCTCTCAAATAAATAAATAAAATCTTTTAAAAATAAATAAATAAGTAAAAGTGAATAAAAAAACTCTTCTGCTACTGCGGTATCGGCCCATCTGACCAAACGGGAGATGTCTCGATGAACATACTTCTTTTTCAACACTCCGCCAAGGCCTATGGATACACAAAGTACATGCAGCATGGTCTCAGGCATCAGGTAGATTTCAGCAGAGAAATTGCAAAAGATCAGGAGTGCCACCTCCTTACTACCTATCCGCTACTTTGTAGGTTCATCAGGCCAGCATGAATGGGCATCATACTTCATTCCCGTGCTATGCCTGCAATTGGTAATCATGTCCAGCATTCTCAACAGGATGGCATTTAAACAAAACAGTCCTTTGTTTTCCTGGACTATATAGAGAATTGCAAATCACTTAGGATCACCTAGCCTTACCTAAGAAACGTCAGTAATGCTCCCCGATCATCGTGAGACGCGCACACACGCCCACCTGCTCTTAGGCACATTGCCAAAGCCCGCTGCGGGTGGGACAGCTCCTGGTTCAGGGGCCCTGAGGGAAATGTCGTAGAAAAAACACGCCTTCCTTAGGCTTCCCATCTAAGTCTTAGATTTTAGCCTACTTCTAGTAATGCCTGCATGTTCCAGTACTCTAAGATGTCCGACAAGCCCATTAAAGCTATTTCTTTTATGATTAAATTGTAACTGTTCAGCCCATGATGGTAACAACAACTATCTTATTGCCATTCCATGGGCTTAGAATAGGAGCTAATCACGTCCTTCTAAATTCCACTCACGGCCGGAGACCGAAGACCACAGGAATCTCTTGGCACCTAGGTACACCACAAAGTCTTACAGGGATGGACCCCGAAGGAGAGAGCACAGTGCTTGGCAGAAAGTATCAATTGAATGTTTGAACAAAAAGCTCTACTTTTCAACAACATCAGTTTAGTCATATTTTGGGGGTTGGGGAGAGCATGTGTAAATGTCACATACAAAGATTCTGGGGGTGTTTTGTTTGTGTTAGTATCTCTCCTTAAAATGGTCCCCAGGGCTGAAGTCTAATCCTGAGAACTTGAGTTGATGCCTTCCTAAGACCCGATGGCATCATGACCAATGGCGCCATGACCAATGGCGCCATATTACCCACAAAGCTTCCTGGTTTCCTTCACCCATTCTGTTATCGGCTTCCTTCCTCTTCCCTTTCTTCAAAAGCTTCAGCCCATCTTTCCTGGGTGCATTTCAATTTCATACCTAGGAAATATCCTTAAGGTATGGGGTATTTGCAAAGAGAAAGCCATGAGACCGGTCTCCACTTAATCTCATTTCTTCCTTCCTAACACCTGCACCTCGACCCACCCAAAAGGTCTAGCTTTCACTTCCTCTTTCCTCCTCTCCTTCTCTGCCTCTTGTAGCAGGTGTGCAGGACCCATATTGGGCTCCATGCACCATCCAGAAGCCACATAGAGACAGAAGCTGGGGCTCACAGTCCCACCCCTGGATTAGCCAACACTTACCTCTCGCTGACTTCCTTGGCCACTACTTGGGGCTCTCATCTTCCGAGTCTGCTTCTTGTCACTCAATTCTGCTATGACATATTCACATCTGGCTTTTCCAGCTGTTTTCGAGTGCCCAGCGGAACTCCATTCAGAGCAAACAACCTACCTCTCTGTCTGCCTGACCTTTGGACATTGCTCTGCGTTTTCGCATCCATGCCAACATATGTATGTCTTTCGATTGCATATATACCTAGACATGGAAGGTCCGAATGATTGAGGGTGCCTACACCCCGTATCATATTAGAACATCCCACCAAACAGACGCCCAAAGGGGTTGAACCAATTTACATTCCCACCAGCAATGCCTGTGATGTTTTAGCTGCTCCCCACCCTTGCCAAAACTTCATCTTTAAAATCACATGGTAGTTTTGATTTGCATTTTTCTGCTTATTAATAAGTGTGAGCCGCCTTGCATCTGTTTGTTGGCTACTCAGATTTCTCCTTTTACAAAGTTCCCAGTTAAGTCTCTCTGCCTATTTTTTTCTTTTTGAGTTGTCTTTTTCTTATTATTTTGCAGGATTCCTGTGACCTGGTGCTGCTTTGATCTTGATACCGCTGTGACCTTGGGGCGAGAGTCACTCTCTGCCCATGTGGGCTCCCCATGCCCAGCCTGCTGACAGGGGAGGAGGTACCAAGTTCCCCTGGATCTGGGGTCCATGTGCTCTAGAAGCAGCATTCCAAGACGGCTCTCTGCTGTGAGCTGACCTTCAGAAAGGGCCAATGTCATAGTTGACATTGGTTGACATGGCCCCTGGACTCCATCTCTCGCCTTTCTGCTCCTGACCGGTATGACTGATTTAACCCTCCATGCACTATCTTCGGTCTGCAAAATGGGGATAGTGGCCCCACCATGTATTGTGAAGAAATGAGTGATTTAATGTAAGACCTTGAGAACAGTACCTCACACGTAGGACCGCCCCCCCCACCCCGATACACACTATCTGTTATTATCATCCAAGGACACAGCTCCCCGGCCTCTTTTGCAGATGGCATAACACACTAACTTCTCCTGATTAAAAGAATTGTACAAAAGCCAAGAGGCATCAGGTTCTAGGTCCGTCCTTGCCGCCATCCCTCTCTGAGTCACTTAGGGGAGAGTCCATGGGCTTTGGTTTTCTTACCAGTGAAACAAAAGTGTTGACCCAGATCATCCTCACCAAAACCTTTGTGGCTTCAAACTTCCGCCGGCCTCTCCATTTTCTCTCAGCCAGGGATGGAAGAGAAAAGGCCAGAGCGTCCACACAAATGCTCCACCTGGCTCCCTTCACCACAAATCCCGTACCTGCTGTGTTCTCTCAGGCATGCGGGGGAAAGAAGGTAGGTCACAGGGAATGGAATGGAATGTGCCAGAAGAATCAGGCCTATCACTCACTCGTACTCACACACACGGACACACACACTGCCACGTGAGCTCTGCCCCCTTCAATGTTAGCTCCATAAATGCACAAACTGGGTCTGGTTTGTGAGCCCCGCTAGCCCCAGGGCCTGGCATAGGGACTGGCATAACATCGAGGCAGGAGCACACGGGAAGGAGGGGCATCTGAACTTCACAGGACCGTGCAAAGCTCTATTATCCTGCAGCCCCTTCCAGAGGGGCCTCCTTTCTAAGCTCTCCCCCGAAGGTCCTGGGGCCCATGCTTTTGGGGGACATTCTTAGGGAGCCTCTATGCAGCCTGACAGGGTAGAAAGAACAACAGATGGGGACCCGGGAGACCTGGTTTCTAGCCCTCATCCCACAATTTACTCTCTGGGTGTCCTTGCCCTTCTAGATCTCACTGAACTAAGCCCTCTGTAAAATGGGGACCCTGCCGCCCAAAATGGGAGCGACTGACAACAGGAAGACGTAAACTGGAGTATTAAGTGTTTATCTCTCGATGATAAAATTCTTTAACTGCTCCTTTCGCCTCAAAATGTCTCACAATGGAGAAAGGTTTTTATAATTTTATAATTCCAATTTATTATTTGTAACTATAATATTTATAACATTATAATGTATAATTGTATAATATATTGTTATTATATGTCATATATTACATATGTATATATTCTAGTTCTAGATATATTTATCTATTTATATTATATATGTATATTTATATATTAAATATATTATAATTTTATATATGATATGTTATACTTATATCTATACTATATATTTATATATTATAATGCTATATATAATATAATTTTATAATAAAAGACAATGTGTGCTCCTTAGAAGATAAGCTAATTCCAGGTCCCATGATTTTCAGATTTAGAATAACTATGTTTTTGAGGCACTTCCTGCCTTTTATATCTCGGTTGAACCCCATATCCACATTCTCACCTCAAATGGAGGGATCGGCTACTGCTGCTGTTGGCCATGTCACCAACAAGAGTGTGGCATAATCTAGCTGGCCAGATTTTTTCAGGACTTCCCCACACCATTAGAAAGTGAAGGGCCTAGATTAACGCCCCCCTGGTTATAAAATGTCACGTTTCCCAACACGACCAGCCCCACCTCTTTGGAAGGCATCTCCAGAGCACTGCGATGCCTCTTGTTGGCACGAGAGCAGGGACGCGGGGAGCTCCCTTTGCCATTTCTGTGGGAGAAACCACCTTGTCTTGCAAAACCATCCAATCTCCCGGAAAGTGAGCCCAGAAGAGCTCTTTGGAGTGGGCTGGCGTTAGAGAGCCAATGTGGGTTCATATCTAGCACTGTGGTCCTCATCAGAGGGCCACGGCTGGGACAAAAACAGAATCTCCAAACGAAATCTGCACTTGGCACTTTCCAGCTCATTTTCTGGAGCTTTCTACAATAGAAAGTAGATCTAGGGCTGTCTCGGCCACCTGATGCCCATTCTTTGCTAGACAGGGAAGAAAAACCTTTCTGAGGATGGAGAAAGCACCCTTTCTTCCTCTGTCTCTCTCTTTGTCCCTTTGTCCCTTGTTCCGTCTCTGTCTTTCCCTCCCACTGGCAGTCACACAGTGAGAGTTGGCTTTCCATCAGTCTGATAATGAACAGCCGGTCCTTATTGGCAATCACTGAGTTCTTAGTGCGGACTTCAGAAATAGCAAGCAACAGCAAACACTCCTCTTTGGCTGAAAGTCCTACGGTTACCCAGACTCCGGAAATAAGGCACACCGGCCATTTGGATCCTTTCTTCACTGAAGAAGGACAAAACGTTCTTCAAAAGAAAAATTAACCTTATGTGATATCCGGGCTTTCTCTTTCTTGTCCTGTTTTTTGATATCAAGGAGGATGATGGGATTTATTGATCACTGATGCAAACCACCGTTCAGCATGGAAGGATTCAAGAAGCCCAAGAAGGGTGAGAATGTTCTCATCTCAAAATAGTTAGGCAGCAGCTCTTTACAAGGAATTCTGGGTGAGTCCTCCCTACTGCTCCTGCTCTAAAGTCACCCTAAACCAACAGGTCATTAATCATGACGCATGACCACACTTGCATGAGACTGAGTATCTAAGAGAAGCTTGCATATGTCTTCATCTGAGGCTGAATGAACCCCACGTCTCCCACCCTTTGACTCAGCAGCTCATAGGGGACCCTCCCTCCTCTGGCCTTCAGCACTGCTCAGCCTCAGAATAGGTCAACTTCTGCCTTCTGGCCTCAAATCTCTCGGGGAACTGACCCAGCACTCCCCTATGAACCAGACATTCAGCGGGGCCCAGAGGAATTCACCAAAAACATACTGTGCGCTCTGAGCAGAAGGCAAATCACAAAGAGACACAGACAGCAGTATTCTCCCTCCCATTCTCTGGACAGAGACAGAGATGGGACCAACTGTAGGGTCAAAACTGGAAACAAGAGACCCTGAAGATCCAAGAGAAACCGTGGTCAGCTCAACCTGGAAAGGCCATTCGCAGTAAGAATGGTGGCTCTTAGTGGATAGGCACGAATGTATTTTTTGTCATTGCTAGGATTACTCGGTGATGGTTCCCAGAGGGAGCCAGTGGGATAAAGAAGGGTTAAGGCTAACCCCAAGTTAATGACTTTCATAACTGAGCAAGGGCACCGCCATTGCCAACAAGGGAAGGACCATCCATGTTCATGCCACCGGCACTGCCTATAACTCCTGGCACGAGCCGGTTGACCTCGGCATCCCAGATGCATGTGGGGCCCAGAAGGAAGTTTTTGATGGCAGAGGTCCTGCAGGAGCTCATAGATGGCTCTGTGCTCTTGCTGAGCATAAATACTCCCTTTCAGAGCTCATATATTGATGTCAGCTCTCAGTAGGTTTCCTCTAGGCTCCACTGGAACCCTGGGGGGGGGGGTGTTACTTCTTAGTAATTCCTTAGAAAGCAATGCCACTGACAGGAGCAATGGGGAAAACAATGAGGGACAAGCAGACTGCCTGACTTCTCCTGCAGGTTTCCAATCTCCCTGCAGTGCCCCCTACTGGCAGAGCCTAGTATGGAACCCAAAGAACTCGGTATGGCCACATCCCACGCCAGCCTGGCACAATAGGGTACGGCGTGGATTTGGGTCTGAATAACAAGGATTTAATCATCATCACACCTTTCAGGAGCTCCACTCACACTCACTGATACCTTGATACCTAACCTGTAGAGTCACAGATCTTTACGGTGATGAGGTGTAGACAGCCAAATATGAGTCAAGTCAGCAATGAACTTGACTCTTCCTCAACAGAAGGAACCAAGCAGAACTTGCTGATATCATCAGCAAGCCAACGTCCCCCTTCCTCACCACACAATCTCACCTAGAACTCCTTGGAGCTATCAGATACTGAGTAATAAATACCTCCCCAATAAAAACAGCCCCAGGCAAGAAGGAATCCCACAAGAACTAGTTGACTCTCCACAAACAACCACATATTCTTTTTTTTTTTTTTTTTTAAGTAAGCTCTACGTCCAGCATAGAGCCCAATGTGGGGCGTGAACTCACGATCCTGAGCTCAAGACCTGAGCCGAGATTGAACCAGACACTCAATTCACTGAGGCACCCAAGCACCCCAAAAGTCATATACTCTTCTCAACGCTCTTAATGACTGTCCCTGTCACTGGTAACTGCCCTGAATATTATTCCTGATTCTGTACTCAGGCTTTGCTTGAGTGGATGGATCCCACGTCTTGATCCTGTGAGCTTCTGACTTGGAACTCTTCCCAATGCCAACACCATGTTGAATCTCCAGAGCTTCCAAAGAGGAAAACTGGGGCAGATGCATAGCTCTGACTATGGCCAAGCAGGGATGGCATAAGACCAGTAAACTTGACCTCAACCACACCCACTGCTCTATCTGCAAAATAACTGGGCCCATTAAAAAAAAAGAAAAAATACCATACACCGATGTATGAAATTCTCCAAGGAGTATAGGCCAAATCCACAAGGGCAAACAGGGAAAAAGACTGCGTACTGAAAGACCTATGAACTGGATAATACACAATATCAATGGAAGGATTGTTTGTACCATTCCTGCACACGATCTAAGACCATTACCAGGTTTATAGAGACGACAGGAGGGGGAAAACCTTGGAAGCAAATCTGCTTGGCCTTTTATTTCTTAATCACTGTGCTTCACCGGCAACTTCTACTGTCCTCCCGCAGAACAAACCTCATTCCAGCTCAGAAGGCAGCGGGTGAACACCGCTGTGCACATGTTCTGGAAGCAACCGGGCTGATTCCAAAATACCCTTATATCCAGCCCCGTTTTATCCAAGTGAATAATAGGGTTTCCCTTCTGTAAGCAAAACCATGATATATGGGCAAACTCTGCGTTAATTGGATAAACCAGTGGTAAAACCCCAAAAGAACAATTAACTTTCATGTGAAATACTCCCAGCTGAAATCTTGGGAAACTTGCATGTAATTAGTACTCTCTTCCAGCTCTCCGAAGTATAAAATACAATACATTAGGGCTTGTAACACTAATATCGCCGAGAACACGGCTAACGTGGGGAGTCTAATTTGCCACTAATATGCGGATGGCGGGTTAGCTTGTGCTTTCACCTGTTCTGGCTAATTGTCTTCAGTGTGATTTAGAAACTCCATGCCCTTGATGCTGTATGCATGATGCATCAAATCCCTGATGCCGGGCTGTGGTAAGTCATGAAATTTAGATTTCAAATTCAGAAGTGACCTTACAGGTCCTTTGGTCCAGTTCCCAAGCAGTGACTTATGGACCTGCTGCATCCAAATCAGCCCAGGACAATTTATAAATGATGGGTTCCTGGGCCACCCAGGTCTTGGCTGGACCTCCATAATCTCAATTAAAAATTAATAAATGAACACCTTTCCGAAGGCCAACGGAAGATTCCATGGCATGACCATGCTCGCAAACCACTGCACTTCTGAACCTCCAATTCAATGCACAGATTCCTTCCTATAACACTAAGTGGCCGGTAGGCATCAGTCTCTACTTGAACACTTTCAGGAATAAGCTCAGGGGCTCGGGTCCAGTTCGTGGTGGCTGTCCAGATCCACCATCTAAGACGAATTCTGAAGCTCTATGTAGATTCTCCAGACAAGGGGGCCAAGCTGACTGGTGCTCTCCACCCTGGACAGAGGCAAGGGCAGCACGACATGGTGTATTTGCCATTCCTGATGAGAGCTCTCTGCACTGGATCCCATTCAACAGTCATAGTTTTTGAAGACTAAAAACAGTGATCTGCTTCACAAGTTAGCCTTCCATCCACTCTTGCCCTCCATCAGAGGAGGGCAAGAGTCCTCCCTGGATCTTGGCGAGCTTGGATCGCCAACTGTGACTCCAGCACTTCCTAACAGAAGTGAGAAATTTGCTGACGCCTCGAGTGTCTGTTTCCCGTTTATCATATAAGGACATGACATCTCTGCGGAGGTGTTTTGAGCATCAAATATGGTTATGAATGTGAAGCAGCTTTGAAAATGCTGATTAATAACAAAGGACTCTTATTGTCAGGATGCTATCAGACATCAGTGGCGTATTCCTGGGAGGACAGGGGCTTGAGCAGGTAGCCAAATACCTACAGAATTCAATACCCTGAGCCTTTCTTCCCATAATGATCTCAAGACTTCTTTTGTTATCAGAACAAAGGCTTGTTCAAACCCAGAGCAAATCAGAAAGGAAGATTGCCTGGTTGTTGGACAGCTTTTATAAACACTTCATAAACATCTCCCTCTCTGCCAATCCCTCTGCCTTCAATTGCAACCACCCAGCCTGATCCCTGATTGGAATTTAATGGACCTGCCATTTGCTTAAACTCATTAGACAGGATGACATCATTCAAATGGAGACTTGACCTAATGGGCCTCTTAGGTCCTGCTGTTTTGAACGGAATAGACTTAATTTGTTAAACACTAGATCAGACAGACCCTGATCAGACCGAAGGAAAGATATCAAGATGGAAAACTGATCGGATGATTTATTAGTTTGCTAATAACCTCCCAAAGAGCAAGGAATAGATCTTACCTACATCCGGGCCTTGCAGTACTTAGCATTGTATTTTGTACATGGGATGAACTCAGGACCTGTTTGTTGGGTGAAGGCATGACAGGTGGAGTAAGGAGTTCACACATAACTCCCAGACAAACCAGGGCTAGTTAGGACGTGTGAGAATAACGGTGTGTGTGTGTGTGTGTGTGTGTGTGTGTGCGCGTGCGCGCACATGGGCGATGCACAGCCTCCAAGGCAAAGATACTACTTGCTTTAGAATAAAAAGAATTATGTCTACCGACCTCCAGTAGAACCGGATGGTTTAGTGAATTTGTTTTAAAAAATTTTAGGCCAGTGGTTTGACTTTAATTTCTGCAAGACACCTCTAGGGGTATCTTTGCTCATCACAAGCAAGAAAAGCCCCAGTATCAGGTGACCCGATGTGAAACCCATCTGTACCCCAAGCAGCAATTAAACATATTATCTGTGTTCCAATTCCTTCTTTTGTAAAATGGAAATCATGGTAAATGCATCTACATCTCAAGTCAACAGGTGAGAATTACATGGAAAGCACTAAGACCCAGCATTGGGCCCGTGCTCCCTAGGAGTGTGGACCCACAATGACAGGCTTCCCGATAATACTAATGCAAGCCATCAAATCAAGAAAAAGCACCAAAGTGATTGGTAGGATTTATATACCATCCAAAGGGACCGAAATGATGTTCCAGGGAGATCGCTCAAGCCAGCATCAGAACCTGTCAATTCTGCTAAAACATTCCATCCCCTAGGGACAGGGAAAGGGAGGGTGGAACGGGGTGGGTAGGATTTTGCAAAGTGTCCTTTGTTGAAAGCTACCAGGTGCTGGTGTCTGTCAAAATACCACAGTCTGTGCGGCTTATAAACACCAAGAAGTTATTGCTCACAATTCTAGAGACTGAAAGTCCAAGATTGAGGCACCAGGATGGTTGGGTGAAAGCCCTCTTCCTGGTTCATAGCCAGCGCCTTCTTGCGGTCTCTTCACATGCAGGAAGGGGCTAGGGGTCTCTCTAGAACCTCTTTTTTAAAGGGACTCATTCCATTCAGGGGGGGCTCCACCCTAAGACACCCCCATAAGCACCTCCCAAAGGCCCACCTAAGACCATCATTCTGTGGGGGTTAGGATTTCAGCTAAGGAATCTGGGGGAAACAAACATTCAGACCATAGCCACAGGACACTGTGCTTGGCAAGAAAAGGATAAAGAAGGTCCCATTCACATGCACCGTGGTCTTAAATTCTCTCCACTGCCCTGAAAGAAAGGATTATTCACCTCGGATTACTGGTCAACCAAGGAGCACATAACTCATGTGAGTTTCACTACTTTCCTAGCTAGAAAATAACATCGTTAGGATTTGAACCTAGGCCTGTACGATTCCAAAGCTTTCCATTCACTCACTTACTAGCTACCTACTGAATGTTCATAATGTGGAAGCCCCTCATATAGAAGGAGGCAGAGGAGTCAGAGAGCCCCCCCTCCTGGCTTCCATGAATCTTAAGTTCCCTCCTGCCTTTTTCACCTACATCAAAATCACCAGCTATAAAATACAATCATATCTTAGCGCACTTGACATTGGCACAAAGTGACCTATGTTTGAAGACTGTGATTAATTTATTTATTGCTTAAAAGGAAAAATCGCTCAAATTGAGTCATACCTATTATATAGGGTATCGGCATGTGCTTATAGGAGTTAAGTGGTATCGAAGATTTCTGCTCTTGGAGCAATATCCTCAGATTTAAAAATAAATGACATTGATTTATCATTAGGGCCTTTTTATAGAAGAATTTATCTCAACAGAACTTTTAAAGATATAAAATATACAGTTTATGTAGCCTTAGGTTTCTTAACAGAACCAAATCAAACCGAATAATAAAGTAAAGCGGAATAATAAAATGATCAAATAGTATAAGATCAAGTCAGAACTGATTTGGAAGCACCTTTTATAATTACTAGGCTAGAAGCAGTCTCTGTAGATTTGGCAGAACTGAATCATGAAATGAATTAAGACCATACCAAATTATTAATACTTTTCATATGCTGTAAAAAGTCTGCCTTCATGCCTCTCTGGGAACTGGAGCAAAATGTCTCAAATAGCAGGCAGGGAAAATTGAGGAAAATTAATAAATGGGATATTGCTTATTGTTCTTTAATATCCATTTGTCAAAGCCTCAGAACATTTACGGACCTTTACTCTGTTCAAAGAAATTTCAAATGCCTTATCTTATTTAATCTCCGTGAGACCTCTGGAAGATTTTTGAGAGAGGCCTTCGCGTGCGGCAGGTGGCTGGGGACCTGGGGGGGAGGCAGGATGACCTTGGGGTTCTGTTACTCCTGGCTGGCCCGTGCTTCCCTGGCCTCACCGCAGGGTCCGAGAACCAGCGAGGAGTGCAGATGTTCTACTGATACCTCCCATCTTCTTAATGTCTCTGGGGTACCCCTCAGCTTAGGGGGCTGTGGTCATGTGATCCTCAAGGTGTCTGCTGGTTGGGTCTCTAGGTCATTTCCATCTCCGGAAGGACTCCTCAAATAGGCAATCTGTGCTCTAGAACTCCCCACGGGCTGGCAGAGACTTTGTGAGCTCTGAGTTGGCCTCTCAGCTTCCTGTGACCCATCCTGTTTCCTTCCTCCTTACCATTCCTAGATGCTACTCCCAGTAAACCCTCCACGTTCCTTCCTTCCCCTGAGCATCTGGTTCCAGGGTATGTCCCCCTGGGACAACCACGATCAGACAATACAGGTGACATTTGGAGCCCAGAGTTGGTACATGGTAAGTCACCCCATAAATATAAGCTACTGCTTGCATCCTTACTTTTGCTTTGTGCTTAGAGGAGTAGGGACAGCGTTGTTACGTGATCAGTCCACGGACCTGACTTGCTCTACTAGCCAGCAATTTGAAGAGATGCCTTCTCAAAGGAGACTTCCCGACATCACTTAATTGGGCTCTTGTACATCGGTCATAGCCAAGAACTCACATCTGGGTCACTTGCAAGAGTGTGAAGCGTTTCTCTCCCAAGATGGTGCTTGGCTCATGGGACAGTGCTCCATGTGAAGCTTTGGCTTCTTTGGGGCCGGTTCTCCAGATGACCTTCTCCGTGGTCCCCAAAGAGACAGAAGTCCCGCTAGCTCTCTGTAGACTCTTGGTCTATGTGACAAGAACCTGTTTATTTGACCTTCCTCGCGCCGTCTCAACTGACTTAGCTTTATCTTTCTTACAACTGTGTCTCAATCAATTGTCTTTATAGTATGGCCTTCTATATGACCTCTGAATGGCACTTTGTCCTTTCCAAAATGTACAAAAACTTAGAAAGGAAATGCTTTGTTTCTGCTTCCATGTGCCCATGTACTTCTGTATACCGTCCACCATTTTGAGATTTTAATCCCTCCATGCAGGACAAAGGAATTATGCCATTCTCTGCCTTTCCCTACTATTCATTGAGTGTTTTTCAGGGTACACCTGAGTCCTGTACCCAAATCTTTACACCTTACTTCATTTATGGTCCCCAAAACTCATGAGGTAGGTGTAGCATGAAATAACCGAGGACAGAGAAGTTCAGTGTCTTGCCCAAGGTCACACAGCTAGCAGATTTCTGCGTCGCTTGCAGGCCATACATATAAGCAACAAGTGGCAATTGTGGAGTAGCAGGAAAGGGATTTATTAAAAGATATCCAAAAAACAGTTAATAAAAGAAGAGTGTGATATTACTAAATAATGAAAAAAAATTGGGGGGTGGCATCAGGAGGCTCATGAAAATATTGAGAGGCAGAAGCATCAGCATTGAGCGTACGCAGCCAGGAAAAATGCCCATAGTTGACTCGAAAGTTTTCTCCCTTGTTCATGTGCATCCCAAGCTCAAGCCCGGTGTAGGCACCTCTGATAAACTGGGCCTACATAACAATCCTAAGCCTGAGAAAGTGAATATCCAGTCCTGTTGGCCTTGGATTGGGAGGTGGTCTTTGACCCTCGCCAGGTCTCTGAAACATAGGCAGGTGTGGAAGGCAAAAGAATGTCCTCCACCCCAATGATATCCACAGAAACTATTCCTATATTAGGTTAAGGCTACATGGCAAGGAGAAATTAAGGAAGCAGATGGAGTCAAGGTTGCTAATCAACTGACCTTGAAACAGGAAGACCACCCTGGCTGATCCAAATGGCTCCTGTATCACAACAAGGATCCTCATAAGTGGAAGAAGGATACAGAAGTGTCTGAGCAATGGAGCATGAGAAAGACTCAACCGGCCATTGCTGGCCTTGAACACGAAGGAACAGGCCATAAGCCAAGGAATGTGGGTGGCCTCTGGAAGCTGGAAAAGGCAAGAGATTCTCCCCTAGGGCCTGCAGGATGGAGCACAGCCCTGCAGACACTTTGCTTTCACCCAGGAAGAGAGACCTAGTTTGGGCTCCCGACCTCCAGGATGAGGACATAATAAAACTGTGTTACTTTGTATTCACAAAGTATTTTGTATTCACAAAGTATTTTACTTTGTATACAAAGTTATTCACTTTGTAGCAATTTGTTACAGCAGCGACAGGTGACTCATACGGCACATCCGATACTGGGTGCCAAGACAATCGTCCATTGGAATGCAGAGCCAAAACTCAAAACCAGGTCTGCCTGTTGCAAAGACTCATGCTTGGAAACACTGCGCCTTAATGACTTGCACTGGGAGAGGGGAGGGCAAATTCAGGAGGAGGGCGTCAAAGGCTAGAATAGAGCTGTGTGGTGAAGCAGATGGTATGGCAGGTGTAGAGAGAGTAGCAGTAATCTGAGTGAGACACAGAGAAAACAGAGAGGTAATAACCCCAGGCTTTGGAAATGCTGTCTTGTAGAGGACTGTCAGCTCTTGGGCGTGAAGGGCCCACCACCCTGTGTTTCGGCTCCAAGTTTCCATGTAAGCCTACATATGAGAAGTGAGACTTTGAGGAAGATGTGTGAAAGTTTGAGAGGCTAACAAGGTTACATGGAATTTTGACTACCTCAAAGCATCCAGGCTACTTGGAGCTCCAAGGTGGAGATCCGAGAAGGGAGAACCCCGCCACAGCAGAATCAGAAACACACTGGGCATTTGGATGGAGGATCCCACTTGGAGTAAGTGCCTTCAGCACGTATATTAACTGCAGCAAAACAAAACAAATCCATTTAAGGTTGAGAAGAAGGGGGGCTAGAAAAAGTTTCCAGGGCACAGAAGGATGATAAATGAAAATTGGTGCAATATTACTAAATGAAAGCTTATAAAATTCAATTAATATTCTCTATATTGGGTAAACCATTTTTCCTTTTTTTAAAAAAGATTTTGTTTTTATTTATGAGGTGGGGGGGGGAGCAGAGGGAGAGGGACAAGCAACCTCTGCATCGAGCACAGAGCCCAATGTGGGGCTAGTTCCCAGGACCCTGAGATCATGACCTGAGCTAAAACCAAGAGTTGGATGCCCAACTGACTAAGCCACTGAGGTGCCCCTTTCTTTTTTAGAAAGTATTTCTAGGGACTTTCAGATGTTCCCTCCTGACCTTGTCCTCTTAGTTATCCCCATGAGATTACAGACCCCTCCACTGCAAATAGACCACAGTGACCACACGACATGGGGCCCCAGGCAACAGAAACAAAACTCCTACAGTTTGAGAGACTAGGAGAAGTGCCTTTGCACAGAATTTGGCTTCCATTTCTATGCGCCAAGCATTTGAGCTCAGAGCCATGGACCGTGTTTTTCAATCTCAGAGTTTCTCTAAGTGTCCCTCAGCAGCATAGAAATGGGCCATAAATTCTGATCATATATCTTTTCGGATTGGGCCTTTGTAGTGAATCTTGGCATACCCCTAAAATCCAGAAGGCCACATTCCTTCTGATGAACCCCTGATTTTGTGATCTCTGATTTGCATTCCCTATTTGTGTGGTTCCCCTGTATTTCCAACTCGGATGTGGCCCTAACCCACCCCCCAGTCCCTGGCTCTGGTCTGGCCCTGACTTGACACCCTCAACCCAGAGCTGGTATGCTTAGACCCCAGTCCCACCTGAAAGACCAGTGGCCAACCTTGGGGGCCAAGGGACAGGGGTAGGGGGTGACAGGTAAGGAACAACCAATTTGTCTTTTTCTTCCTGGACCCTGGAAGCTCATACAGATTCTATGGGTGTCCAAGTTCTGTTTGTCTTTAGAATTTCTAATTTCTTCATCATCTTTTTCTGATTTGGTCTTGATTTCTTTCTATAGTGTTTTCTCCCTTGGGGATGTGTGTTCAATCCAAGCATCTGCTTACAGCCTCCTTTTGAATACTCAGGCAAATATTCATTGAATTTCTGTTGCATTGTTTTCCTCTCCTCTCAATAAATTATCCTGTCTCCTCTTAGAGGCTACCACGTCTCCCTTACTGAACTCCAGGCTCTTCATGTACATGAAAAATCCCTCTGAATTTATCTTCATCTCCAGTGCAACCTCACCTTGATTATTTTCCATAGTCCGCATGTGCCTGCTGCTGTCGGATATCAATGCACCATGTAGCCTCCAGAAAACTTCGCTAACTTTTTTCCTTCTTTGTGTATGCTGGTCTGCCTCCTTCATGAATAAGCTTCTGCCCAAGCAAAGAACCCTCAGGCAGTGGCAGCCTTTGAAAGTCCAACACCACACATAGTTACCAGCCCTGAGCCAGGCCTCACAAACTCATTGGCTCGTCTCTGCCCATGTCAGGAAGTGTAGCTTCAAAGAATGGTCGAATGGCCCCTTTGGCCCCAGCCGCCATGTTTGGGTGAGGGCTACCCCAGAACTTTCCTATCCCTATGGGGGTCTGCTAAGCCTGAAGTGGATGGGGATGCCTATTTATACACTGAATATCATTCTGGTTAAAAATCTGAGAGATGATAGGAGTGTTTTGTGATATAAGGTCCTTGGAAGAGAAAATACAAGCACCATACAAATGCTGGACCTTACTCTAAGGGTAAACCACCATTCACATTCCATGAAATCACCTTCCTATACACTCTGAAAGACACCAGAAGGAAGGATTTCATTCTTTATAGTCCAAATAGGGACTTAGGGCCAGGAAAACTGTCCTTGCCCCTACAGAAAACTGAAGAGCCTTTCTCTTGTAACTTGGTTTCAGGGAAACCCTCACCAGGGCCTTCGAGGATGATACCCACAGTCCTTCCCTGGGGGGCCAATGGGCCAGGAAAACACCACGGCCCTTGTGCTTGCAAAAGGTGCCACTTCTTCTGGCTGCATAACCTGGGACAAGTTATTCAATTTCCCCAAGCCTTCATGTCCACCTATATAAAATGAAGACAATAATAGCATGTGATGGGACCGCCTTACAAGGGAAACTAGGGGATGTATTTGATTATGGTTTCAGCCCTTCTCCCTGGTTTCTGTGCTGGTGATGACCTTCTGGGGGTTTGCCATCATAGGTGATGATTTTGTGGGACTCTAACCAGTAGAGAGATTCTTCTAGGCATCGTGGATTTGGGCGAGGCCGATTCGCAGGACATGGGTCTCCAACCCCAAGGTGAGGTGCATGCCTGTGCTCAGATCTTGCTCGATCCTGCCCCTTGATTGCTGAGTGGTCTTTGGCAGACAATGAGCATCATGATAGAACGGATAGGATTTTGCCAGGATTAAGAGATAATCTATGTGAAATATTCAGCAAATGCTTTTGGTAAATATTTATGCATATCTAAGTCCTTGATCATTTTGACATATCATTTTCCTGGGAGGTTGGGGGTGGGGAAGATGAGGTTATTTCCAGCTAAAAGAAAAGAACATGTTCCTGTTTCTAACACCTCTCCGTGTTCAGAGGTTGGCAAATGGATCCTCTTAACTGGGAGATGAGCAAGCAGTCAGTCTCGCTCCCAGGTGACTGAGGAGGAGATGGAGACATGGAGAAGTTCAATGGTTTTTCCCAAGTCACGTGGCCAAAAAGACAGAGCCTCGATCCTTCTAACGCTTAGCTCAACGATCCATAGCACACTGGCTCTCAAAGTAAAAGTCAAGTCAACAGGAGACTATCCTCCAGGCTGGAATCAAGACAATTTTCTCTGAGACCTTTAATAAAACCATTTATTTGTCTTAGTGCCACGTGTTAGCTCCTCATCTTCTATGCCTGCCTCTTGCCTCCTAGCAAGAAAAGAACATCAGCTCACTCATTCAGCCAGTCTTTGAGATT
The DNA here is from genome assembly GCA_028646535.1 of Procyon lotor. NCBI lineage: Eukaryota > Metazoa > Chordata > Mammalia > Carnivora > Procyonidae > Procyon > Procyon lotor. Next base: position 22,768,077 of record CM053621.1, on the reverse strand, counting down.
CCGGGCATCGAGGAGAATCACTCTCTGAGGTCAATCCAGATGATTATTCGAGAGACTCAATTTCCTTTAGAGAAGGCACATTGTCAGTTCAATCTACTGCGGAATTTGTAGTATTAATGAATTGAAGTATACTTTAGGGATTTCTCCCAGATGCTTATTTTAATTTAAGCTCTAGGGGTTTAACTTTCCAAAATACTCCATTTTGTTCATTATGAAAACTAATAACTGGCTTATTTCACTGCTAATTTGGGTACGAAGGTTAATTATCTGTAGTGGAGTGGTCTCGAGCTAATCTAAAGTCTACCTGAACACGGCACTGTGGCTAATTGATTCCCCCATGCTCTGAGAAATGAACATTTCTTTGTGGTGGAAAAAGAAAAGAAAAAAAAAAAAGGCTTTCCTGTTTATTGACTTGGATTCTCTTCGCCTCTCTCTCACCATTGCTCCTTCAACCCAAAGTTTGAGGAATATGAATATATATTTTATACTATGCCCGCATTGTCCTGATCAAACCAGAATGACTTGTCTTCTAAAATACACCCCAAATCATGGTAACAGCATCAAAGTCAATACTAATTTCTCACTCTCTTTATAGTTTCAAATGGGCAAAGGGTTTCACATGCATTTTCTGCGTCTTTCTGGGAGTCCTATGAGGCCCACAGGACACGTTGTTTATCCTCCTCTTCACCCGATAAAGAAATCGAAGCCCACATAGAGACCCCTGGATTCACACAGTAAGTCTGCGTGAGGCATGGAAATAGAACACAGGTTTCCTGATTCCGAATTCTGTGTTCTTTCCGCTTAATTACACCACCTCCGTGATCTGCAATGTATTCCAAAGCCATGCTATTTTTAGTACTATGTAGTATTTCAGATCCCCTGCAATAGAATTCTGTCTTTTGCATTCCAAGAAATCCGATCTTGTCTCCAGGAAGATAGAGAATGCTGCCCATAGGATCCTTGAGAACCCTACCTCACTTGGCGTTTGCACCTTTGCCTGTAAGGTAAATCCTTTCCCTTTCTTCGGGCTCTGTCCTCGGGATGGAAGGCAAGATGTCTGGGTCCATTGAAGATCCCTCTCCTCTCAAAGATGAAAGCCAGATCTGGCCCTGAACTTCCCACGCACATGTTAGTCTTTGGAGCTCCCTTTTCCCCGTCCACCTCTGATTTATTTAAAAATTACTTTCTAAACCAACTTAAAGCAGCTCAAAATTAATTTAAACTCCCCCAAAACTGAATTTGTCAATGTCCACCATTGTAATTTGTTACGTTGCATTATAACCTACTACAGAACCGTGGCAATGTCAGAACTCCAATGATGTAGTGTAGTCTCTCCCTACAATCTATCATAAGAGCAGTTTCAGCCCGGATGATAGATGGAGCGAGCCTGGGAAGAATTTGAAAAGAGACCTAAATTTCTAGAATTTTTTTATTCCCTTTAAGTGGCTGAAGGCGTCACCCCCAAGAGATTACTGAAAGTCTAAATCATTTTTTTCTCTTTTTTCACTCTGCGTCCAACAGAGGTCTGCAAAGGCAATTAACCCAGCATGCTGGCAGAATTGCTGAGGCATAATTTGCTTCTGCTCTGGCCTTGTAGCTTTAGCCATGACATTGCCCCATCAGTTGGGGAAGGGAGAATGCATCTGCTTTTGCTTAAAGGCATTAGCAATGATCTACCATCATGGTCTACCCATCGCTTTGGCAGGCCCCATTGTAGGACTGATTCCTGGAAGAAGGGAAAGAATTCACCTACAGTCTGAACATCACGCCTGGGCTCTTCTTTAAGGCCAACACCTATCAGGCAACCTGCTGTCATCCATGCCGGGCTGAGGCTCTACAACAAGGAGAAATAAACAAGATCCTCTGTGGTGAGATATACCATCTACAGCAAGCAGAAAAGGCAGTGTACCCATAGATACGGATGACATACTGTCCTTCCGATCCTTACCAGCATCCTAGACTCCTTTTATGAAATTTAAGCTCAAGTGTCCTACCATTTCGTTTTATGGAGGAGGCTTAGATGTGGGATTTTTTTTTTCTTTTAACTCCCCAGCTTGCTCTTTTGAGTGAAAGAGAAAGAAGGAGTGGTAACCATTTCCTTGGAAAATGGTAGGCACCCCTTGGGACTAAAGGTCATACTGAATGAAGTTCAAACTAGTTGTATTCGATTGCTAGGGAATCTGAAGTCGGGGGCAGAGGTCTACCATCAGTCCGGAAAGAATCACCATACAGCTCGGATCCATGGGAGACCATTGTTTGATGTCACAAATTGCCATAAAGACTGGTTTTTCCTTAATGCATGGAATTGTTGATGGAATTATGTGGTACACTTGAAACTAATATAACATTGTATGTTAATTATGCTTCAATTCAAAATATTTTTTACAGAGACTACTCTTTCTTTGTTGTAGTCTTTGTTCCCATCGCTAGGAAGATGTGTGTCCAGCTGATAATGCACCTGCGTACGTGCATGCAAGGGTCCATATGTATGGTATGCACATAAATCATGTGGGCATATGAACAGCTCAGAGCAAACCCATTAACCTGCTCACAGAGATGTGCCAAGGACTGTCATGGGCAGAAAGGAGGACACAGGTGGATGCATCCTGACCACTTGCTCACGCAGATCAGCTGTGGTTCTCACACTCTCAGACAAGGGCAGCTTTCGAACAGACAGAATTGTGCCCGAGGGTGGAAAGGGAATGAGACACAGCAGAGGCCTGCCCCCAAACTCCCTCTGGACGTGGTATGGCCTTGATTTGGCTCCCAAGTCTCAACACCATGGTGGATCAGCTGGCCCGCAATAGCCCCAGAGCCCCTCGAGACATTACTGGTCCAACTTTGACTTAGCAGCTCCTGCAGCTGCTCTTGGACCCAACTCCCAATATATGCAATGAGATGGCATGGGAAGGTGGATTATGGTCATCATGTCCAGTGCACAGCTTATAAGGAAGGACACTCGTCGTTGACCTTGCATGGGCACTCAACATCTCAAGTGTCAATGTTTTCTCCTGCTGCTCCACACAGCATCTTGACCCATGCAACTGTTTAATAAATATCAGCTCTGGCATTTATCAAATTCGAAAGGTCCAGATACTGCAGAGAGGGTATCATACGGCTTGACTCTATCTCAACTAGATGATAAAGGCTTGATTTATTCTTATCACTTCTAAATCACTGCCAGTCTCTTGGCCCCACCCAAGGGAAGAGGCACTCATTTCATCCGTGTTGAAATATTTCCAAGAGATCCACTAACTCTTGATGTAGATGATGAATATGCTGTGCCTGAACAAACCAAGTTCAATTAATCAGAGCTGTTGGGTTTCTTGGCAACTATTATGCAATTTACCCTAGCTGTAGGCTCCCTTAAAAATGGAGATGCTGAGCTTACACACTGGGAAAAATACCATTTAATGAAGAATCGACATTTAATCTAAAACAGGGGAAAGAACTCCAAAGGCCCATGTGTCTGGAAACTCATATTTCCACGGGTTGAGAGGGTTTGTTTTTACATGGTGACATTAAAGATGCATCACAATCCTACCAAATCGTATTTTATCATGATTGGAGCTGACGTGCATGTAGTCCGTGTTCTCACATGCCGATGATATTCTAAAGCTGAGTTACAGCTCCATCCGGTTTTCCCAAACCCAACCCCTGTGAATATAGAAACCGCATCATTGTGTACCTTACTGTTCACTAAAATGGGGCCAGATTCCACTGGTTCTACTTGTCAAAGTCACGTATGTGCTATGGGGGTGGTGAGTCATGCAGGATGCGAGGAGCAAATTCAACCCCCTCGCCTGTGAGCTGCTTTAATTTATGTACATTTTTGATGTCCTAATGGGAAGATAATAGTACAGTGAATCCTGGGTGAGGCTTCCCCAAGACAAGGCTCTGTCTACCCTCTGAATAGAGTGGGATTTTTATTTTGTTTTATTTTTTTCTTGAGTACACAACACCATTTGCTAACTTCCGGCTGCGGGTTTTAAAGGGAAGTCACGTACCTTACCATCACCCCCTCCCAGAAGACAAAGGGATGAGGGTAGTGGGTTTCAAAATGTATCCTAAAGAGCCTCAGGCACGGGAAGGGAGTTTACAGGGATGATGGAGAGGAGAGAAACCTTGAATACAGGATATGTTTCTTCCTTCCCATCATCTTCCACGGACATTTTTTCTGCCCTGTCTGGTCCACCTGGAGCTGCCCGTGCTGTCTGATGTTGGGGAGGAGGTGAGAGAGAACAACCTCCCTAATTCTCCCCTTATCGTCTTGGCCATTGATGCTCCTTGATGGAGAAGGAGAAGAAGAAGAGGAAGAGGAAGGAGGGGGAGGGGAAGAAGAAGTCTCTAACCAGAGAAAAGAGAACATGGCTGAGAGACAGGAGGCTCCCTTAGATGCTGGTGAGTTCCCAGAAGAAAGCTCTGCAACCTGCCTCCCTTGGCCACATCCTAGAAGTAGAAGAGGAGCAGCAACCACCAAATCAGCAGGTTGGTTTGGAGAATCAGATCAGAGGCTCCTGGGCTGCCCCAGCCCATCCCACCAGAGCTCCGAAAAGCAGCGAGACTCTAGCAAACAACGGGCTACATGACACATCTGGTGCCTGGGTCTCAGGGGGTCTCATGGCTTTCCTTCTGCTCAGATGTGCTCGGGTGAAGGACAGGTTTCCCGGATATCCAGCAACAGCACAGACTTGGCACAAAATGCCGCAGAGATCGTGAGGCTATCTAGGTCCGAGATTGCTTTCGTTAGAAAGGCCTGCTTGCAAGGTCCTCATCCGCTGACTGGCATCCAGGAACCTCGGTTTGGGAAGGATTCTCACCATTCTGTAGCTGGTAAGAATGGCTCGCTCTGTGGTAACTATTCTCACAATGCGGTTTATGCCAAACCCCTGCTTTGCTTCTGGGCATCTGGAATTTCGGTGTGTTCTGAGCGGAGGGCATCTACGTGGCCAGTTCCCAGGAAAAACCTTGACACTAAGTCTCTAAGGAGGTTCCCGAGGAGCCAAGCATGTCCTGTGGGGCTCCAATGGGAAAGAAAAGCTTCATGGAGCCTGCTTACCCCAGACTTCACTCCCACATGCCTTCTCACCTCGATGGTGGTGTTTTGCATTCTTTTACTGTAAGAAACCGTGACCACAAGTTCAACTCTACTGCTGACTGTTCCAAGGCCTCCCAGCAAATCATCAAACCTGGGCTGACCTTGGGGATCCCTGACACTGAGGGACAAGGAAAATCCCGCAATGTGTGACCTACCGGGAAAGAAGATCCGAATCCAGACAGGTGAAGGGATGCTTCAGAGGATGCCAGCCCAGATGGATAACCAACAAGGACCCCACCATCAGGGGTGGCACCATCAAGCCCTACCCCCCCACCCACCCCAGAACTGTCTGAGAGGACCAGGAACTGAGTGAGGTGACACCCCTCCCCTGTGGCAGGATGGGCGCTTATGAGAGAAGGTGAACTTAATTTTAGAAAACTCAGTGACATTTCTCTCACCCCCATGTTTGTTCTTGCTCCGTGTCAGCTCTTTGAAGAGAAAATCTAGGTCATACAGGATTGAGAAGAGGTAGTAGCACAAAGGTATGGTTCACTCTAGTCTAGCTTGTGTTGTCCAAGACCATGGATTCCCGGCCCCAAGTCTCTAGACTGTCTTCTTGGAGAGGACTTAGTATGGTGGCCAGTATGTCCATGGGTTCTCTCCAATTCTCCTCATGTCTCCTTCACTTCTAATCCCCCCAGTCCGTGCCTCTTTTTAACTCATCCCTGATCTATGCCCTCCTCCTACATTCTCCTAAAAAGTGAGCCAGTCCTGAGGGTCCCTTACTGCCAGTGCATCTCCAGAGTGTTGGGTCTGAGCCAGACATCATGGATCCCTATCTTCCACGGTTCTGCTCTCGGTAGAGAAGAAGATGAACACGGACAGCATTTTGGAGATGAGGAAATAAATTGCTTTTCCTGTCTGTTTATGATCATGTATTTTGTGGGGGTGGGCGGAGAGATTCCTCTTGCTCCCCAAGAAATAAGATCTGCCAATTAGCCTTATCATGTCTGCATGCAAAATCCATAACCTACCAAACCCACTTGGCCATGGTCTAATCTTCAAGGAGCATTAACTGCCCTTAAATCCTTGGATGCTTTACAAAGCAGCCTTCCAGCATCTCAGCACTACAAAGATCTAGGCCTCATTTCTCCTCCCAGATCCTGGGTGTTCCCCTTATTGTCTCCTACCCAGTCTCAAGAGATTACTAGAAGGAAGTGTGTCCCATCACATAGAAATTCATAGATCAAGAGATTTTTTTTATAGTTCTTAACTCCGACTAAATTTGAAATGCTAAACCTTAGCAGCATCTTAATTTCTCTCTAGTGCTTCCATAATCAGCACACTGGGTTTCCCATCTAGTGCTCCCTGTTTGACAGACCCCCGCCCCCCCAGGGATGCGCCGTGGGAGGGCACGGACGTTCTTGATGTCAACCTCAAAGGCAGTCCTGAGAACATCCCTGACTTCCCCTTCATAAAACACAGTAGATCTATTATTCATTAATCCACCTAAACCTTTTCTTGAAGCTCTTTATATTTACAACCTCCGAGGTCATCATATTTGTCAGAAGATAATCAAGTTTAAAGGTAGTTTGGACCATCGTATCGTTATCCAACTAATTCCACTGTGGGTCTCCCTCAGAGCCCAGTCACATCTCAAAATGCCAGAACCTTCAAAGGGCCTGGACTGGACCCTGATTGGAGGCTCCTTCTTCCATTATGAGGATGTTCCATGCCCACCTTTCTCCATTCTTGAGAGCAGGCCCTTCATCAGCAGTCACTTATGACCTATTTCTCACTTCTCCACTCTCTCCTAAGAAGACTAACACCAAAGACTCAAATGCAATAGGGGGTGGTGAGGAGGGGGTAGGGACAGAGGGGGAGGGAGAGCTAGAGAATCTTAAGCAGGCTCCATGCCCAGCATACAGCCCATGAGATCAAGACCTGACCCAAAATTAAGAGTCCAGACCTTTAACCAACCAAGCCGCCCACGCGCCTCCCCAGAGCCTGTTGTCCTTTAAGAGAGTCATATTCTAGTAATAAGGACTAATTGGATATAGAGCTTCACAATTTATGAAGTGCTCATCTGCCCATGATCTCAACTCTGTGAAGAATGAGGGTCAAAGTAATCACAGTCGTTTTATAGATGGGGGAACAAGCAAAGCACTTGTTGACGGCATCTGTCAGTCCATTCTTGGGTCATCATGCCCCAATGCCATCACATCAAGCAGAGCTCGCCTCTGTAATGTGGTGTCCACATGAAAGGCCCAATCTCAAGTGTTCAAAGCACTTGACTTTAGGCACACACATGCAAATGAGTGCTTGCAAAATGAGTGCAATCTGAGTAAGGCCTGGGGATTGTTCTGATGTCAGTTTCCTGGTTGTGATGTTGTGTGTTAGTCATATGAAATGATACCACTGCGGGGGAAATGGGTACAGGGTCTGAAGGACCTCTCTGTACTATTTTTTGCAACTTCCTATGAGTCCATGATTATTTCAAAATACATTTTTAAAGATTTGCTTCTGTGGAACCTAAATTTTTAGAAATTTTCTTTATTTTTCAGAAGGATATTTACGTTTGTTTTCAAAGTTATGAACTCTCTGTCCTTAGGAATAAGGACCTGTCATATTGGGCCATCCTACTCCAGTAAGACTTGGTCTTAACGAATGACAACTTCAAGAATTCGACTTCCAAATAAGGTTACATTCTGAGATGAAAGGGGTTAAGACATGTTTTGCAGGGAAAAGAGGAGATTCTGAGATAGACAAGCACACAGAGAGAAGGCCATGTGACAAAAGAGGCAAAGATTGGAGTAATTCACTGCAAGCCAAGGAGTGCCAAGGGCTGCTGGCAACATCAGAAGCTAAGAGAAAGATAAGGAACAGACGCTCCCCTAAGACCTTTCAGAAAGAGCATGGGCCTATGAACATCTTGGTTTCAGACTTCTAGACTCCAGAACCATGAGATTATACATTTCCACTGTTTTAAGTTTAAAAAAAAAATGGACTCAGGGTACCTCAGTGGCTCAGTTCGTCGGGCATCTGAATCTTGATTTCGGGTCACATCATGATCTTCGCTCAGGTCATGATCTCAGGATGGTGGAATCAAGCCCCACATCAAGATTCTCTCTCTCCTGCTACTTCTGACCCTCTTGCCCCCTTCTCTCTCTCTCTCTCAGAAGAAAAAAAAATTGACTTGATTGTCAACTACATACACACAACGGCACCTTGCTCCACAATGTAAGAGAAATAATGGTATACTTCTGTCCTACGAAATTATTGCTCACTGGTGACTTCCGAAATTATTACCACCATGAACTCCTATGAGGCAATGCCATTAAATTCAATGGAAAATCATTTCAAAAGATTGGAGTGTGGGTGGCATCTTCTAAGATAAAATTTAACATGGCTACACATGAAGTGCCTACATGGGGGCGTTAGTGGTGAAAGCCACACGGGAGTCACTGCATGAGACACATGCCACCAGGGCTTGTGCAGAACAAAGTTCATCTGGGTCAGGAAAGGCTATGGCCTGTTTATATCCAAACTGTTTACCCCCACAGAATCGTTATCCTCAATTAGGGCACCGCCATGTAAGAGGGGCATCAATTAACAGAAGCTGAAACCAAGGAGAATGACAAGATTTCTCACCATGAGAAACTGTGAGGAAATATTTAATCTGGAGAAACAGAGATGTGAATGGGGCTTTGGAACTGTCTGCTCGTATTTCAAGACCTGTCATGGAGAAGTGAGATTAAATCAATCCGCAGAAATTAAAGCTAAAATCAGTGAAGACTATGAGACAATGGACCACTTGGCTCCATATAAAGGAGACAGAGAGTCTCATTAAGACTTGCCTCCTTCAAGTATGTCCCCAGTGGCCTTTGATGTTGCTTGAGGTCCCCATCATTCCCTCATTCAAGGCAGATAAGAGGCTCCCATTCATGATTATGGGGAAAGCACAGCACTTGAAACCATTAGCTCCTGCTCACATATTTGCACAGATTAGTTAGTTTCATCAACTAGCTGTCACCCATGAAAGCAGAAAGCAAGCCCCCAAAAGAATGCAACACTCTACCATTTAGCTCACAGGAAGATGCAAAGTGGGAGGTGTTGCAGGGAAGGAACATACTCCATAAGAAGGACCCACTGAAGGTTCTTCCTTCAAAGTCCCATTTGCGGATAAAAGGAGATTCTGCCATATCCCCTTCCTTTCCAAGATGAGCTGCTCTTTTTTTTTTTTTTTTAAGATTTTATTTATTTGACAGAGAGAAACACAGCGAGAGAGCGAACACAAGCAGAGGGAATGGTAGCGGGAGAAGCAGGCTTCCTGCAGAGCAGAGAGCCTGATGCGGAGCTCGATCCCAGGCCCCTGGGATCTGACCTGGGGGCCGAAGGCAGACGCTAAACGACTGAGCCACCCAGGCGCCCCCAAGGTGAGCTGCTTTTGAGAACCCCTTGACCTTATACCCTTACACACACACACATACACACACACACACACACACACACACACACACACACACACACACACACAAACATGAGTGCATATAAAGCAGGTGAAATCTGAGTGAGGTCTGTTGATTGTTCTAATGATCACCTCCTGGTTGTGATGTTGTGCTATAGTCCTGTTGGGGGACACTGGGTGAAGGATACACAGAACTTCCCTGTACAATCATTTGCAACCTCCCGTGAATCTATCATTTCAAAATAATACATTAAAAAAACTTGATTTTAGCCAAATCTATATCTTTTCACTTCCTTTATTTTTCAGTGAATGCTCCCCAAAGCTTTTGACAATCTATCGATGCGATTCTCAGTTACACTTACACATGCCCCAGATACCTGGAGTCAAGACAAGTAATTGGATATTTCCACTCACTCTGTCCCTTTCTCTTCCACCCTCTCTCCAGAGTACAGCCGGCAGCCACCCCATCAGTAGGCGGGAAGGCACAGATAGGGAAGAAGGGACTAGGTCAAGCAGAGAAGGGAAAGGAAGCAGGGAAAAGGAAGAGAGAAGAAAGAGAGAAAGAAGAAGAAACGCCAGCATTTGTCATTCAAGAAGATAAACATTTTACAGCCCAGCTTGACTGTGTCAAGAACACTTGTGTTTTAATAGTATGCCTGCAAGCTTTCAAAACAAGTGTTTACCTGTCACAATAAACAGTTATGAGTGAGGAACACAAAACAGAGAGAACCAGGAACTGGCAGCCTGCCAGCCCTGCTATGCGCTGCTCAGCACCGAGCTTGTCACCCAGGCGGCAGCTCAGTGTCTCTTGTCTCCATGGTGAGAGCCACCATCACAGGTGGGCTCAGGGGAGGCCATTCAGTGCCAGAGAGGATCTGACTGATCCTCCAAGGACACAAGGCAAAAACTGTTGGCTAAGGACAACCCACAGGGGCTAATGGGGGCCAAAGGGTCCTAAGAGATGGGAGAGATGAGATCCTCCCAGAGACTTCTAGAAAGACCCTTGAGGGAGAGCTGGCACACAAAATGCCACCTACTCCCTATCCTTCTTCAATCTTTGAACAGGGTTCACGAATAAGGTAAGCAAACAGCAGGTACCGTCTACCTATATATTTATAATTGGCCTCTGTGAGCTGGCAGTCTTGTAAAAACTAACTTCTATGGAGTATTTTCTACTACACGAAGAGCTGTCAGATCTGTCTGTCTCAGAAAATCCTCAGAATCATCTCTTGAAATAAGCTGGAAAAAGGCATCCTTTCCATTGACTGAAACTGGACAAGTCCCTTCCCATCTGACCCTTGAAGTCTACCATCTAGCAAAGAGCCGTGCAAGAACACCAAGATATCAACGGATGGCTCAAAAGAGGTTTGGTTCTCCAGCCCATCTATGGTTTTCCATCCCTGATTTCAGGGCTTGTGAAGAAGAAGCTCTTGAATCACTAGTTTAAAAAAGCAGATCCCCATCTCTCACTTCTAGGGTTTTAGATTCATAGATGTGGGCTCGGATGCATGCATCAGCCAGTTTAATCATCCAGGAAGCTGAGGGATAGCCAGGTGATTCTGAAGCCAGTTGTCAGGGGAGCACAATTGGAGAAACATCATCCCTAGAATCTGGGGCACTAAGATGACCAGCATGCATCCAAGCCCTTGCAAATTTTCCATCTAGAGCTGAGACGTCTAACATGGGAGTAGCTTGTCCCATCTGGCTACTGAGCCCTTGAAATGTGGACAGTGTCCCATGCTGAAATGGTATTTGGATATATCAGGTGAAATAAAATAGATCGTTAAAATTAATTCTACCTGTTTCTTTTTCACTTTACTTTTAAAATGTGGCTACCAGGGGCACCTGGGTGGTGCAGTCATTAGGCGTCTGCCTTCAGCTCAGGTTGTGATCCCAGGGTCCTGGGATCCAGCCCTGCATCGGGCTCCCTGCTTAGCTCCCTCTGCCACTCCCCCTGCTTGTGTTTCCTCTCTCGCTGCATCTTTCTCTGTCAAATAAATGAATAAATAAATGAAATCTTTAAAGAAAAAATAAAATGTGGTTACTAGACCATTTAAGATTACCTATGAGGCAGGCACGATAATTCTGTTGGACAGCACAGGTCTTGAGGCATCCAAGAGGCATAAAAAGCAGATTTCAACACACGGCTTAGCAAATGGCTATAATACAAGGATACCAAGGTGAGTCCAGGAGCTCCAGGGAGATTCCCCGGAGGTGTCCCCTCCTTGCCGAATCTAATGTCAAAGGACAAGGAAGAACACAGAGGGAAGGCGGGAAGCAGATTGTCCCTGTCATTTGTACGTATCACTCCTTCAGGATCAGGGTGGCTTTGCATCAGTTCATGAAGCATTCAAGACAGCTGGCAAACCATTTGGTATAACTCTGGAGGGACCAAAGATGAACGGGCATGGTTAAGCAGGAGCCCATCATCGAGCCCTTAAAAGCCATTCTAAGAAGACTGGTGATGATCTTGTGCAAAATGGACAATCACAGAAGACATCAAGGAGAAAAAGCATGGTCAAAATTGACATCGAGACCATTGACACTGGCTGCAATGGAAAGGATGGATTTTTTTTTTTTTTAAGATTTTATTTATTTATTTGACAGAGGGAGAGAGAGAGAGCACAAGGAGGCCAAGTGGCAGGCAGAGGAAGAAGCAGGTTCCCTTCTGGGCAGAGAGCCCAATGTGGGGCTCGATCCCAGGACCCTGAGATCATGACCTGAGCTGAAGGCAGAGGCTTAACCCACTGAGCCACCCAGGCACCCCAGAAGGATGGATTTAAAGGCAACATAATTAACATCAGGAAACCATATAAGCAATGCAACAACCACAAGTGTGAATAATAAAGGCCTCCAGTAGATCAGTGTTCAGAAACTCAAAGAGTAAGCTACAGAATCCAGAAACTCAAGAAATGCTTAGGAGAAAAAAGATGGCGGAGCTTGGTGCTTAACCGGATGTGAGGAAGGAGGGGCAGGACGCCAGGCTTCCGAGACAGAGAAGCTAGCTGCTGCCTCCATGACTTCAAGCTTGGAACATAGGAGCGAATCATCCGTCCGTTCATTTGGAAGGAGATCATACAGAGGACGCTCACTGGAGAGGCTGGTTTTTGAGTGAATAGGTTCTGGAGAGAGCTCTTCGATGAGCTCTAAGTTCAGATGCAAGTGGGATGCTATTCACATTTGGGAATCGTTTGTGTACAAAGTAAGCAAAAGAACCAGAGTGCATCCAAATCACAAAGGGAGACGAGGACATGGAACCACACCAAAGAATGGTGTGACTCAATAGCATTTGGTCTTGAAATCCAGTATTGTTTAGTCTACATGTTGGCACACACTTATCTGACTCATTCCAATCCCTACTTCTACCCCCACCACCACTGCCAGACCCAACACCTTTTGCCTGAACCCACTGGCCCAGGGGAGCACACAGACCCGGGAACGGAAGCCACTCCTGAGACCCTTGACCTTATGGTTGCCCTGGGAGTCTGCATGTATGGCCTTGCCTAGGCAAATCCAAGGAGACTCCGGGAAAGACATCATGGGCCTCTATTTCTAGAACCTATTACACATTTTTTTTTCTTGAAGGCTGAAGTTACACAGAAAAATACGACGTTACCGAGCTTTCTCATGTCTTCTGGAGTCTTTAAATAGAACAGAAGTTCCTAAGGACAGGGAAACATGTTCAAATTTTTTTTGTGTCTTCATCCTTACTCCTGCTTTTAGAGATCAGCAGAGCATCAGACCTTTAGGGAGGTATTATTTCTTGAGAAGTAGGCTTTCAATAAATATATGCGGGGGGAAAAAATCTATACCCCATCAAAATACACTGAATGATGGTGAATGAATGTAAGAATCATTCTGTGTAAGTGGTCTTGGGCTTTAATCAATAAGGGTATTAAAATAGATACTAAGGGGCACCTGGGTGGCTCAGTGGGTTAAGCCTCTGCCTTCGGCTCAGGTCATGATCCCAGGGTTCTGGGATCGAGCCCCACATCGGGCTCTCTGCTCAGCAAGGAGTCTGCTTCTCCCTCTCTCTCTCTGGCTGCCTCTCTGCCTACCTGTGATCTGTGTGTGTGTGTGTGTGTGTGTGTGTGTGTGTGTGTGTGTGTGAAATAAATAAATAAATAAAATCTTAAAAAAAAATAGATACTATTAAAGTCTCCCTAGGTCAACCCACCGCCTCCATCCTCTGGCCCAAATGTCATTTACATGACAGTGACTCCCAAGTTAGTATTTTCAAGATCTCTCTTTTAGATCCCAGACACACAGGCTCCCCGTTACCTGCTGGTGGCTGCCATTCCCATTTGCAGAAGGAATCTCAGAGTTAACCTGACGAAGACAGAACTCCTAGATCTCATCTTCAAATCTGCTCTTCCTTTCATCTTCCCTAATGCTCAGCCAGAACCAGGACCCTGTCCTCGGAGCATCCACTGTTTGGCCAAAGGGAGCATTTCAAAATGTTGACCAGACTGAGTCACTCCCCACCACCCCCCACCACCGCCAACCCGACTCCCTTTAGTTAGAACCCTCCAGAGGCTTCCTACTGAATTTGAAATGAAATCCAAACTCACGAGCCTGGTCTCCAAGTCCCCCCTATGATATCTGACTGTGGCTTCAACGCTGCTATCATACCCAAGCTTTTTCTCTTTTTCCTGTCTTTGCTCTAGCTCTTCTCCCTGCATAGAATGTTCTTCAAGTGACTCACTCAGTCTTGCTATTCATAACCTAATTTAAATAACACCCTCCTTGGAGGCCCCTTCCCTGATAATACCTAATGTAAATTTAGCCCAAAGGACTAACTCCACTAAAGATGAAAACATAATGTAAAGCTTGTATGATTAGAAGAGTGGGGTCTGGGGCACTTCGGTGGCTCAGTCGGTTAAGCATCTGCCTTTGGCTCAGGTCATGATCCCAGAGTCCTGGGATCGAGTCTTGCATTGGGCTTCCTGCTCAGTGGGAGCCTGCTTGTCTCTCTCCCTCTGTCCCTACCTTCTGCTCCTGCTCACTCTCTTTCTGTCTGTCTCTCAAATAAATAAATAAGATCTTAAAAAAAAAAAAATGGGTCCTTGCAAATGAATACACAGGCAGATCAGTGAATCAGAACAAAATCTAAAATAGACCCAGCTACATATGGAAATTCCAAATGATAAAGACCCACCTGAAATCTCTAGGGAAAATATGGCTTTGCAAATAAGTGATATTGGAAGGCCGGATAGTCATATGGAAAAAGATAAAATTGCAACACTTTGCGTGCCCTTCCCTTTGATAGGTTGTAAGCTCCCAGCAGCAGGAATGGTGAATTAATCTTTGTATTCTCCATAGCAGACACACAATAAATGTGTGCCTGCTGCGTGGTGTTTAGGAGTCTGCACTCCTAAGTCGCGTTTCGGTTCAAATTCGGGTTCTCACCCTTCCCTGCTGTGGCCCTGGGCAAGATACTTTACATCCCTAATCTTCACATTTTCCATCCATAGTGAAGAAGGAGAGAGTGAGAGAGAGAGAGAAAGAAGAAGAAGGAGAAAGGAGGAGGAGGGAGAAGAGGAGGAGGAAAAAGAGGAGGAAGAAGAAACTTATCTTTTCTGGTTGTATTAGGGGCAAATTAAATAAAGCATATAAAGTGGTTAGCACAATTTCTGGAATATTGTATGTGCTCAATAAATGTCGGTAATTGTCATTACTGGAAAAAAAAAACATGGCCTTGACATTTTATTTTATTTTTATTTTTTCTCCCAAATATGTTTATTTTTTTCAGTGTTACAAGATTAATTATTCATGCACCACGCCCAGTGCTCCATGCAATACATGCCCTCCTCAATACCCACCGCCAGGCTTGCCCAACCCCCCCACCCCTTGACATTTTAATTCTACTCTCTTTATTATTAGCAGGACCATTATTAGTTGTTGTTATTGTTTGTTGCAAGGTTTGCAAGAATGAAATGTTGAAAACATTCCAACGCTACCGTGTGCTAACAGTCTATGATCTTAATTCATTCAGCTGCTCCAAGCCTCGGTTTCCTTATTTCTTCCATAGGAATGATAACATGAGGCTTACAGGTCTTTGCAAGAGTAGACAAGGACAGGTATTTAAAATATATACCTACTCAGTATCTTAAGCAGACTCAAAAAAATCAATGGCCTGCTCTCTGGGGACCCAGATTGGAGGACCAGTCCTGCTCTGGGTCATTGGAAACTCAGGGGATCCGAACCTGGTACGGTCGCTGAGCATTTCGTCCCTGTGGATCTAGTTCCTCTGCAACCACAGTCTACATTTGTAGTAGGTGAGGGCTTGCCATTGATCCCAGGCCTCTGCCCCCCGCCTGCCTAGAGTCCTACCTTCAAAACCCCAAGGCCCCGATTTGTCCACACAGGAGTTCTGCTTGGTTCTCTCCAGTTCTCTCCAAGATCTAAGATTGGCTTCTAATCTTTGTCCCTGATGCTCACCCTGGTGCGCTTCCCGCCCTCCCTCCACAGCCCTGCAGAGCCTGACAGCCTAGATGCACCCCTCCCAGCCTTGGATCCCTGCCTTCGGGGCCTGGTTGAGAAGTGGCAGATTTCCACACTTGCAGTACCTTCAAAAGACCAAGTTTTCTCTAAGGGCGGGACAAAGGGATTTGAGACTCTCTGTTAAACAATCCAAGAAAAAATATTCCTAGAGAATGTTCTAGAAGGTTTGCATCCTGTAGAGCCAGGTTTGGTGGTGCTCCTGTGGCAGAGCAAAAGAGACAAGGAAGGACTAAATAAACCGACGGGCTGGGGCCGAAAGGTCCAAGCCCTCAGCCATTTGCATATGCATTACCAGCCCAGGGCGGAGGACCTTTTGCTCCAAGTCACTTAAAAATGCAAGTCAAGTCACAGAAAGGTTCTGCTTTTAAGAAAGCAATTGAGTCCAGAGGTCCTCCAAGAGATCAAAGGACACTCTTTGTCCTTTAATGAATAAGCTGTTAATGAATAAGAGAAACAATTGAATTCTCAAGTGATAGAGCAATTAGCACGGGCATGATTGCCAGCAGGCTGCACACTGAGCCACACTTAGCAACTGGAGAAAAACCAGCAGCCGGAGCACAGAGGCTCCAAGGAGTGGGAACACAGTTCGTTACTAAGCGTGTAAAATATAGCCAACCCTCCATTGTTCAGGCCACAGCTCCCATCAGCTGGTTCCCTGACTGCAATCTTTCCGTGATGACTGGGTCCCCAGAAACCATTTTGGGCTTCCCAACGTGCCCCTCGATCCGAGGAGCCCCCCTCTACCCCCCAAGCCCAGATGCCGCTGAATGGCTTGAGCAGCTTGGCCACTGGGCATCCACATCCAGGTCCAGCTCCCCTGCAAACTTGAAGGACCTGCGATTTTGCGTCCACTTAGTGGTCCACTTAGCTCCTCCACGGAGCAGGAGGGACAGACTGAGCCACGGGAGAAGCCAGAGGGTGGAGAGGAGCAGAGCGGATGGGGACGCTGGAGGAAAAGAGGCAAGAGAAGCCGGTACGGTTAAAGGGGACAATTTTATATGAAGCCACTGAAAGTTTGGGGCTACTCCGGCCAACAAGAGAACCGCTAAGAATTTTATGTCCAGCTCTATGGTTTACACTTTCATTTCTGCCATCCCCTCAGGGTGAGTGCTTCTCCCTATGCACACGTGGCCTGAGTTTTCCAGGTCCCTGGTGATGAAGCCAGACACATGTCCTCGGGAGAATTTGCTGGCCCCAAGGAGAGATTGGAATCATGAGGCCCTCAGCAAAGCATCCGGCATAAAGAGGTGTCTCCTAGATGGGGGTTCTGGAATTTTCTGGAGGTGGGTGTGAATTTTCTGGATCAGCAGCTGCAGCAGCATTAATAAGTATTTACTGAATGCTTCCAGGGAGACTGGCACTTTGCCCAGTGTGGGTTGCCTGGGTCCTTCACCCTTCCTTGTCCCTCTGTTGAATAGAGGACTGGGGGTCATCTTTAAACTAACTACAGGCTGGAAATAATCAAGGCTTCACTTAACACGTTCATCTTCGTGCTATTAAAGAGAGAAAGTCAGAGAAGAGAGGTGGTGGAGAGAGGGAAGAGGGGGGGAAGGAATCCAAATAAATATCCTAATCCCATGACAGACCATTAAAAGGGTATCTGAGCTTCTTAAACCACTCCTCCTTCTTGGCCCCTGATCTCCATCAATGTCACAGCCCTTACGCTCTGGATTGGAGGGCTCCACTTCCCAGACCCTAGAAATACAAATAGACTAACTCAGCTACAATTATTCACCTAAGAAAAAGATCTCTGGCTTCATGGAAGATTTGACTACAAGGTTCACTTAAGTAGAGCAATTTCCTTCTATTTTTCAAATGTGATTAGATTTATACCCAGCTTCTCTCGGGCAAAAAGTACAACTATAACGGGATTTTTCCAATATCTCTGTTGAATTACAAGGTGCCGGAATTTATAAACTTTGGCGCTTCAGGGCTCAAATCACAATGGCACAGGATTCCTACGTTAAATTAAAAGACAGAGAGAGAAGGGATAGAGAGCCTTGGCGACAGTCCCAGCACCCTAATGGCGTGGCCTTGGGCAAATCACATCTCCTCTCTATGCATCACTTGCTTTACCTGTAATGCGATGAGGTCAGCCTGGATTTCCTCTCTGGACCTCTCAGGTGCATGAACCAGAATTATTCTTCAAGTTTCTATCTGCGATTTTTCTCCCCTGGGATGAATTCAGAAGAATAGGGTGCGCCAAGAGATCTATGCATTTCCATTCAGGAGAATTTACCTTCCAGGCTCTGAGTGCAAGTGAGACAGAGATGAATAGAGTTTGGAGGCAGCTTCTGGAAGCTGACACCAACTAAGGAGGATGGTGAGCAGGTGAAGGCCAAAGGTGAAGAGAACAGCCTTCTCTATCTGGGATGAGAAGACAGCTGAGCTAACTCTTCTAATTCTTAAAGTTTTTTGTTTTGTTTTGTTTTTGTTTTTTGAAGATTTTGTTTATTTATTTCACAGAGAGATACAGCAAGAGAGGGAACACAAGCAGGAGGAGTGGGAGAGGGAGAAGCAGGCTTCCCGCTGAGCAGGGAGCCCAACGTGGGGCTCGATCCCAGGACCCGGGGATCATGACCTGAGCTGAAGGCAGGCACTTAACGACTGAACCATGTAGGTGTCCCTGATTCTTCTAATTCTTGAATCAAAGTGGGGAAGGCAGGGCATGGTGAAGGGCACCGTCTACTGGAAATCTTAAACACAGTTTGTGAATTCCATCCAACAGTTCACTAAAGCGCTGTGCAAGGTTAACTCCTTCAAAAACGTACCATCAAAGCTTCTGGCGAATCTTAAGGGAAAGAGTTCCCCTTAGATATTTCTACCACAGTGGAGAGAGAAGTTGGGGAAACTCTCCCCACTCCAAGAGCACTTCTCATAGACTTTCCCGTCTACCGTGTGAACTTCTAATCAAGGTCTAGGAAGCTAGATTCATTAATTTTAATGAACCGCTAGAGCAATCTGCACAAGAGCTCTTGCTAAAAAGACCTTGCCCGAGTTGAGATGGCATGCATTCTTCTGAGCAGGAAAAAAAATCCTTAGAAAACTAAAAATAGGAAAGAAAAAGGCATGTTGGGGGGAGGGGATCACTTTGGAATCTCTGCTTTTCTCAAGTCACAATTTACAATCTACATTTCAGGGTCAGTTGAACCCCTTGATGGCCAATTTGGGGACAAGGAAAGAGTTACATGAGGAATTATAAATAGGCATCAGGGTTTCTGACACCAAACAGACCCTTGTGGCCACACTCGGCTGAGTCCGTAATGGTCTCAGGTCATTCCCCAAAGTGCAGGTCAAAGGGGCTCTGTGAGCACGGGGACTCTTGATTTAATACCAGCCGGGTGACATCCATTCTGCTCAGTCTGTGGGCAGACCTGCAGTGTGGCGGCACGGCACTAACGAGCTGCAAGGGGGGAAATCAGGACTTAAAGTGTTTGTGGAAGCCCCTTCTCTGACAGCCCAGGGCTCTCTTTTCAATTCTAGAACACCCATCCTACTCTAGAGACAACACTCCAGGAATAACTGGAGTTATTTGGAAGGAATAACAGAGATCGTCATCCATGGGGACTAGGAGTCATTCTGGGGGGAATTTTGTCAAAATTTTGTCAAAAGGGATCCGAGGAAGTGCCCGAGGAACTAGAAAGTAGAATTGCTCTATCTGATGGATGGCCTCACCTAACAGAATGTGGCAGGTGTAAATTCTCGCTGGTAATGGGGAAAGGGAGCCTCAACTTTTTTGAGTGGAGGGAAAAAAAAAACCTATCTCCACCTCAAGACTAGATGTTTACATAGATCTTCAAATATGAAGTCATTTAGTCACATTCACTTGGGTGACCAATCAGACATCAGAGCCTTGCCTTCATAGATCACATCTGAAGATTATAAACTATTATGTCATTTGCCACCAAATGTCTGAAGCCTGACATACACGTGGTGGCATCCAAATCAGCAAGAACATTTCTCCTCAGTGCCTTAAACCCTGTTTCCAAATATGTTCAGCGAGTTACCAATAGTTCAGTCTTCTCGCTGCTCAGTGTGGAAATGGAGTTGCAGAAAATACATTTCCATGTCATGAAAAATCACATCAAATTCTTCTTGGGGGCACCTGGGTGGCTCAGTGGCTTGGGCATCTGACTTCAACTCAGGTCATGATCTCTGGGACCTGGGATCCGGCCCCATATTGGGCTCCCTACTCGGCGGGGAGTCTGATTCTCCATCTCTCTGCCCCTCCCCTCGCCCGTGCGTGTGCCTGCGCACACGTGGATGTGCGCTTTGTCTCTCTCAAATAAGTGAAAAATTTTAAAAATTAAAAAAAAAATAAATTCTTCTTGGGAAAGGCAAGGTAGGTGCCCATAGAATGGTGCAGCTGGTCTGAGTCTGAGCTCCCAATGGGGCAGAAATATTCAATGCCAGTCCCATGTTCATTGCCTTGCTAACTCATTTTTTTCCCCCTTCCTCTTAAATCTCCTGCTTGGCTAGCTGCAACACCCAGTTCCTGAATGGGATCTAGCAGGCCCCTTGACTCACAGCAGAACACGGGCTTTTGCATTCAACCCTGCAGCTCAATCCCGCCCTTCATCAAGGTGCGTGCCCAGCCATGACGTCGGCACATGCCCCTAATACATTGTGACACCCTATTACTACACTGCCTTTATGAGCTTCAGGGGAAATTACATTTTAAATTATAGCATACAAGTATAATGGAAAATCTAATTGTAGCAATGACAGTTTATTTATCAATCATTTATCACTTTGATTTATAAGGTGCCCAACTTGATTTAAAGGTAGCTAATGTTTTAAACTCTCAAGGCATCCATACGGCCAAATACACATTGAAAGCAACAAAGTGAACAACTCCTGCTTTTCCGCAGCTCTTGGCTCATCTTTCCCACACCCAGGACTGAAGCTAGAAGCACAACAAGGGAGATCTCCAGGGACCCCCAGGCAGCATCTCAGAATTTCCAGATACGACATCTCATTTATTACAGAACAAGGCAGCTGTAGAGTGTCAATGTTAGCATGGATGCAGGTTTGGCTGTATTAATACTTCCAGGTCCCAAGTTCATGGAGCTTCAGAATTCAGAGGTAGAAGGGGCTTCCAGAAGTGAACCGATGGCTATAGTCTCCATCCTTCCTCTGGGTTGTAAGGAGGGTGCCTTGAGGATTCACCCAAAGGAGTCTGTAAGTGCGTGTCATCAGTCTTCCGAATACAACTCAATTTGTGGAGCAAATTCACAGGTTCTTGCTCCCAAATGCTTCCTCCCTGTCGACTGCCCGTGGGCTTTGTTCTAGCATCTGAGTACCTACGCTCTGATGGCCACACTCATACCACACACTAGGTATGCTTGCTGAAGCTTGATATGTCTTTCCAAGCCAGGTCCCGGCTCTAACCCACCCGTGTCTGGGCTTTGCTTTCTTGACCCATCCACACAGTCTACCCAACACACGCCTTTGCCATGCCCTGGTTTTCCACTTTAGGGTACTCCTTATTCTGGCTCTGGAAACGCCAGGTGACCTCCCCCAGGAAGCAAGATCCCCGTTAAAGCATCAAGTCTTGGGAGATCCGGAGTCTCAGACTTGTGACTGCAGCAAATGGGTCCCAATCGGGAACTCCGCAGTGGAGCTCTGCCTCAAGGTCAAGCTCAGTGGTCACGTGGGGTTTTCCAAAGCAACTCAGCACACACATAATGCCAGGTATTGCGCTAACTGGGGGCCTGCCGGGAAGGGATGGTCCCAACCCCACATTGTTGGAATTCTGGCCTTCTACCTTCAAAGGCAACATTCTTTCCACTACACCCCGGTGTTCGATTCAACACATCCCTCATCATCAGCCGTGCTCAACCACCTTGCTTGGAAAAGGTCTTAGGTGCCCTACGCTGCCACTGTTGGAAAACAGAACTTGCATTTCTTTCTTCGGGGTTCTGATTTCATCTGCGCCAGAGGGATATGATCTGCTTCCAAACATTAGAACCCTGGGTTGTCAATCCGAAGTCTAATTTCCAAATGCCTTGATCACTTAATGAGAATCATTTCTTGACTTATGCTAAAATGGCCTGTAAGGACTCATGATCTTCCCTCAACGGGAAAGGCCAATCTCTGAAAACAGCTCACGGCTGAATCATCTGTCCTCTTATACACAATGGGGACCACTTGGGATTCACAACAAAATCTGCATACCCCCTACCATTTTCTTGCTTGAAATAAAAAGGTAAAGGTTTTCTTGCATCCCACCCTCATACTAACTTGAAGGCATAGAACGCTGAAAAGCCAAAATTGCATGTGTTATTAGTGGGAACAAGGTTGACCTGACTCTCTTTGTGGTTTGACTTCCAGAAAGCCTCCCTGACCCCTCGAAGCATTCCTTTTGGGATTTGTCTTTAGTACGGTGCTTGACATTAATAAAAAACATTAACCCATAACCTGATAATATTATCAGGATTAGTATTATTGTTATTAGGTATTAAAATGTCCAGGCACCTGGGTGGCTCAGTGGGTTAAAGCCTCTGCCTTCAGCTCAGGTCATGATCTCAGGGTCCTGGGATCGAGCTCCGCATCGGGCTCTCTGCTCAGTGGGAAGCCTGCTTCCCTCCCTCCCTCTGCCTGCCTCTCTGCTTACTTTATATCTCTCTCTCTCTGTCAAATAGAAAAATAATTTTTTTAAAAAAAGAAGTCAGCTCAAACACCAATCCAGTGGAACAAAGAAAGAGCAAGAAGGTAATCAGGGTGTCACCGAAGACATCTTTATCCCCCCACCCTGTCCAGTCCCCATACCAGTTCAGACCAGCTTGCAGAAAAACTTTAATAATGAAAAAGTTGCTGGTGGGTTGATGAGTACAAGTCCCTGATCTCACGGGGATCCCATTCTAGAACGGAGATTGACACTAAATCGGAGACACAGACAACTCAGGGTGTTATAGAGCAAGCAAATACTCTCGAATAGTGAAGCTTGCTCTCAACAGTAAACCAGAATAATGTGCTAGATGGCGGCAGGAGGGATGACACTAGTTAGAGGGGTCGGGAAAGCCTTCTCTGAGGAGGTGACATTTGGGCTGGGACCCAAATATTACGAAAGACAATTCCAGGTGACGGAACAGAAAATGCAAAGCATTTAATGCAAGAGTCTCTTTGGGGCCACGTGTGTCTCTTGACTGCTCAGAGGAAAAGTATTTCCTCTACTCACAATATTTCTAATGGCGAATGTGTGGGATCTCCCCTGACAGTAGCAATTCTGACACTACTCAGAGTCAGGGCAGACCCTATGGGTTAGTGGCTCAGTCCCTCAAGATGGCACCCCCTTATAATCACAAGTAGTGGGTCCCCAGGTTACATCCACGCTTCTGCCCAGCTCGGCTGCAAATCGAGTATTCCCATGAATCCTCAACTCAAGCTCAAAAATTCGCTATAAATGCCCATAAAATCCAGAGGAACACTTTATATACTAATTCTAGTTTATTATAAAGGTTACAGCTCAGGAACAGGGGCATGGAAGAGACCTATAGGGACAGGTGTGAGGGGGTACTTGGAGTTTCCATGTCCCTGAAGATGTACCACCCTCCCAGTACCTCGATGGGTTCCCCATCCCAGAAACTCTCTGAAGCCCATCATTTAGGCATGATCGATTAAATCATTGACTACTGGCAATTGACTCAGTCTCCAGCACCTCTCCTCTCCCGGGGATGAGGGGCTAAAAGTCCCACTCCTCTCATCAAGCAGTGGCCTTTTTGGTGACCAGCCCTCATCCTGAAGCTCTCTAGAGACCTCAGCCTCTGGTCATCTCTTTAGCATACAAGAGACACTCTTGTCACTGGAGAGATTCCAAGGGTCTTAGCAACTCTTGCAGCAAGAACCAGGGACAAAGACTAACAAAGGATGCTCTTACCTTCCCCGCCACTTGGGAGCTGTGTGCCAGGAACCAGAGGCAGAGATCACCTATATAGTTCCTCTTATGCTACTGCTGGGTCAACAGAACATTCCAGAGAGCCTCCTCCATCCTGGTCTCTACAATTCCTCCAACAGAGAGATGAAGCTAATAAGCCATGTTGAGCTTGGGTACAACAATCACTCATCCCACACACCCACCACAGACTTCGGGACAAAGTATTAACTGGGGGCACCTCCCTTGTCTCATTGTCAAGGCCCACATGGGTGATGAAACCCATGGGGGTAAAAGCCCCCGGGGGATGAAGCTGAAGGGACTCTTCAGCAGCTGGGCTATGGGATGAAGCCACGCCCTCTAACTGGATAATCAACCCAAATTCACGGTAGCGAGTCTAAGCCTTCATGGCAATTACAGAGAGAGTCCATGAGAGCAAGGAGGTCCCTATATGGCGAACCACAGAAGTGTAGACAGGGCCTTCCGGTGCACGGAGTACCCACAAAGCTGGAGGGGGCCATGGCCCTTCCGAGCCAGCAGAGATAGCCCACCCTCACAGGCTGCATTTAGCGCCCCACCCCCCATGCCAGTTAGAGAAAGGAACATGCAAGTGAATTGGGAAATGCCCTTCCTTCCCTGTCTTGTGGCTTTCCCTTTCCAGATGCAGTCAGACCAATCGGGGCCCCCATGGTGGCAGCCTCAAACCCCATTCTCCCAGATTTTCATGCCACATTCTTATTTGCACCAAGTCAGGCCATCCAGTTGAAAATAGCCTCAATTTAACATCTGATCCCTGCCGGAGCATTTCCACTGTTGGTGAGACGTGGAGACACGCCCCGAGGCTGGTGGCCCCGAGTGGGGGGTGTGGGGAGAGGCGGGGCCTGGCACTTTGGAAGCGTGCTCAGGCTGCCTGCGTGGGCACATGACCACTCTGCGGTGTCCCAGCTCAGGCACACAAAGGCTCTTGTGGGGCTGACACCACGGTCTGTAGAAACAACCTCTCCATGGGAAAACCCAAGGGGCATTCACCCAAAATGCCTTCTCAGAAACCCCACCCTCTTCTCCGAGCCATACTTCTTTCCACTTTTCTGAAAGTCACCTTTTCCAGGAAGTCTACCAGGATTACCCTCTATGAACCACCTGTTCCATCCTAGCTGCTTCCTCAAATGCAACGTTGCTCTGAACCGATGTAGATCTTCCTTTTTCACTAAGTCCTTTTAATACACGGATCAGGGAGGAAATGAAGTTCTTAATTAGATTATTTCTCCAACTCAGAAATTAGAAATCTCTCAAAAGCAAGAGGCTTATTTAGCAGGCATTCCTCAGCCCTCATTTGACACAGGATATATTGGTTTTAACTGCCCTATTTAACCTCTGCAAAAAGCCCGCGAAGCTGATGTTTTCGACTGCTTTTTCCAAAACCATGAGGCTGGAAATGTGTCATCCAGGATGAAATCCCAGGGGTCCAGATGCCCGATCTAGCCTGTTTTCCATACACCTGCCCCCTTTTTCATGGTGTCTCCCCACTTCTTGCTCACATGGGTGCTAAGTAAACACTGAAAAACTGGCTGACCGTAGGGACCACAGGAAAGCGGGCCAGGCTAGCCGCGACCCATTTGCAATTTCAGAAAATGAGAAAATAGCCATTCGGCTTCTAAGAACTACCCCTCCTCCTTCAAACTCATCCCACTCCCGAAGAGTATGGGTCATTTGGGTCATCTCAACTGACCCTGAAATGTTTATTTTTTTTTAAAGATTTTATTTATTTATTTGAGAGAATGAGAGAGAGAGCATGAGCGGAGGGGAGGGGCAGAGCGAGAGAGGGAGAAAAAGACGGAGAAGCAGGCTCCCCTCTGAGCAGGGAGCCCAACACAGGGCTCGAACCCAGGGTCCGGGGATCATGACCTGAGCCAGGGGCAGATGCTTCACTTACTCAACCACCTAGGCACTACTGAGATGTTTAAATTCGTAAAAATAGCTCTTCCCCTTTCCCTAACCTGAGACACGGTAATCTCTCAGACTTCTGCTAAGTCCAGAAACAACGATGGACAGTGAGCGCCCTGTCCCTACAAGCCCAACCAGGCTCCCCAAATATCTCCCCCAGAAGCCCGGGGCAGATGGGCCTGGTCGCCCTGGTAAACCATTTGGCGGGACTTGCTACCCACCAGGGAGGCGGGGAGGAGGCGGGGTGGGGGCAGGGTGTCCCTGGCAAAGCTAAAGGGAAACCCATTAGCAAGGTCTGGGTTATCAATAGCGGAGGGGTGTCGGAGACCCATTTCTGAGGAGGAACCAGAGAAAAAGTAGCAAACATGCAGACTTTTGCCCAGTGCCACGGTTTTGCCATGTGCCCTGCTTTCGGTAGGGTTTATTAATCGGACCCTGCCAGCCACATCGGGCCCGTTAAGCTGTCAGCACCAGCGTCCAAAGGAAGATCAGATTCAAGGCCAAAGGGGTAATAAGAAGTCAAGCAGAAGATGTGATTCCAGATGGCTTTTCATGGACAACTTTCAACTGGGGAAGGACCCTCTGGAGAACCAGCAGTCAGCCAAGCACCTCCACGGCTGCCTCTTCCCTGCCCCTCCCCCATCACTCCCTGCCCCTCCCCCATCCTCCACCCCCACCCCCGCAGGCTTAGACATGCCGCTCTAAACCCCAGTATGTGATGGTGACACAAATCACAAATGCAAAATGAGGCCCCTGTCTTCAGCTCCTGCTCTGTGCCCTCTGAGATTTCCCTGAGGCACTAACATCTGCTGGGTGGAGGGACAGCTGTCTCAGTGGGAGATACCAGCCAAGGACAATGTCACTTGTAACTGTGACCCACAGTTTGTCGCTTGTCCCCTCACAACCTCCACCTCCCCAACTATGAAATGGGCCGAGCCAGACCCCTTTCTGCAGGTTGATCAAGAGATCCAAGCATGTCCAAGAGCCGTCCGAGGGTCCAGCAGGTGGGACCCATGCTTGATAAATGTCACTTGCCTTTGCTTTGTTTTCCTACAGTCCTGATTCAAGAAGCAGAGATGGGCTGTGGCCTGTGAGAGTTCGGGTGCAGGGGGTGCGGGGGGTGGGGGCTTAAGGCTCCTTTCCTGGGAGGCTAGAGGGAACCTCTGGACCTGACAGGTAAGCAGCCGCGGAGGAGGGGGGCATCCATGGGAGCTAATTGACTAGGCAAGTGGCCACACACCCCAAGGTGAAGGGACAGGGCACTTTACATATCAATAAGGTCAATTATCAGAGGCTGTCTGCTTCCTTGGTGCCGTTATTAACCTATATTGCTCTTATTAACCTTTGTGATGAAGAATCTTTCAAAAATAATTATATTAAGGCACAATTCTCTGCAAGTTTAAAATATGGGAATGTTCCATTTCGGTGCTCCTGGTGTCATGAGATAATGAAACACCTGATTGCCCAGCTACCGCGATGAGGTACTTAATCAGATTTCTGTCCTTGCTCTACTGGGGGCTCAGGGCCAGGCTGGGGAGGGGCGGGGGCTCAGGAGACCCAGGGAGGGAGGGTTTCAAGGGCAGGACTTTCCAGCAGATTCTGATGGAAAGGGATGGGGCCGATCTCTCCAGAGGAAGCCAACGGCCACCCACTGTGTGTGTTCTGGGGTATCTGGAATTGTTTTTTTGTTTGTTTGGGTTTTTGTTTTGTTTTGTTTTTGCAGAGGACATACCGTGAATCCACAGCGAGAGATCAGAGGGCAAGGGCAAGCTCTCCTGAAACTGAGGACTGTGGCAGGGGCCGATTCTGCTCTGAGCACACGCAAGTGTGGGTCAGAGCCCTCATAGTGTGACACCTGCAAGGAGGATGGTGGAGGACCAGGAAGGAGGACACGGGTTCAGACCAGGAAGGGACAGATTTGGACAGATCTAGGGGACCTTGTCCATCCCTGCGTGATAGGACACAAACTCTCCCGGGAGTCAGGCAGCCCCCAGAGCTGTCACCTGTCCCCACGGTCACACACGCTCGGTCAGAGTCCCAGCGGCCGTGGAGGCCACTTGCACAGTCCAAGAAGCTCAATGTCAGGGTTGGCTCATTTCCAGCAGCTCCTTTCTGCTGGCTTCCTTTCTCCTCCATGACACCTGCCCGCGGCAGAGAGTCAGCTGTGCTCCTGAGGCTTCGGAGCTTAGGGACCAATGCCTGGCACACGGCGAGCCCCCAGTTTGGTCTTATTAGTAGGGACAGTGGGAGCGATGGTGTGCGAGGCAGACACAGGGAGCCCCTGGGAGCCTGGTCTTTCAACACAAACTCAAATTGGCGCTGGCCGCCTTCTAGTGAATTGTCAACATCCCATCTACTCAGTCATCTTTACCCCAGACCCAGGGGGTCTCAGCCCACCTCCCTCCCCCACATAGAAGTGGAAGGCTGAGGCCTATAGGTGTGGACGAGAGACAGCACACCAAGGCAAAAACTCTCTCTCTCTCGGCTAAAGGGAAATTCAGGAGGGAAGAGCGTGTGAAACACTGGTGACTCAGACAGTTAAACAGCAGGGATGAGAAAGAGACTGGGATCTTGGCAAGCAGAAATCCCAATCCAGGCCGGAATTGTGTGGCAGGTGCAAAGCCAAGGTCATGTCGCGAACCAGCCTTTACCTCAAGGAAGAGGATCACAGAATGGGCATCCCGTCCTCCCCCCGGGACCTTGTTGGGGACAGAAAAAATTATCCCAAATTTCTTATAACTGGGCAATCCAGAAGGCAAACAGGAACCAGTTAACCAGGAGCCCCGAGGCCAACCCTGGTGAGGTCAAATATTTGTGTCCAGGCCATCATGGACTCCTACCTGCCAGAGAGGCATTCCAGTGATATGCTTAGGAACACCAGACTCTAGGTGACCTGCCTGATCTGCCTTCCCAGCTCTGCCATTGGCTAGCTATGGAGTCTTGGGCAAATTTCTGGATGCTTCTGTGCCTCATCTTCCTCACTGTTAGCATGGGATTAGCAAGGATGAAATGGCTCAACGTGAGCAGGGCTTAGTCTTGCCAATGCCCTCACCACGGGTCAGCACTAAGTCAGCAGGGGAAGAAGGTGCAGAAATACTACTAGAAATTGGGGGAGTGGGGGACAAACACACCCCTGTGCTATCTCAGGGCTTGATCTCAAAAGCAGAGGTAGCACCGTGGTTCTAAACACTTCCCACCGTGGGTATGAAAGTCTCTGACAGGTTAGGAGCCAAATGACCCAGTGGGAAAGTGACTCCTGTCCTGGGGAGGTGTGAGGATGAAAAACCACATGCAATGGAAGGGGACGAGCCCTCAGGGGACCAGGCAGGCAAGAGGATAGGAGGACAGCTACCCTCCAACCCGGGCTTGCAACACTTGGAGGGTTTTGGGAAACACAGGCTGCCGGCACCTACCCCAGAGAGGCTGACTCAATGGGTTTGGAGCGGGGTCTGGAAATAAGCATGTCTGGCAAATGCACCGTAGCTGTGGGGGGCCCCGGGCACGCTCCCAGAACCACTGGCCTAGAACCGTCAGGAGGAATGAAGTTCTTGGGAACCACAGGTCGGCACGCAGGGACGTGGCTTTGAGTTCCCAAACCTTCAGGGATCTGGAAGATAAGTCTTGGATCTGGAATCTTCTGGGATGTATCCTGAGGTCTAAGACAGGGCAAGGCCCCCACACACAAAACACGGCTGAGCACGCAGTGAAGGGAGGCCCCCTGGGGCCACTTGGACAGCCACACTGAGCACGTGACCCGGTGGCTGACAAGTAGGGAAAGTGGGGAGCCTGATCTGTTTGGGGGGAGGGGGGAACTTCTGTCCTCTGCTGCCATTACGTCAAGAAAGTGGAGCGGCTGGTGTTTCGGTCTGAATTTAGAAGCAACTCTCCTTTGAAAAGAGTATGTAAATGTGGTGAAGAAAAAGGCCTTGAAAGCTATAGGTAACATTTCTAATAAAAAGGAAAACAGGGCGGGTAGATGGGGAGCCAAAAACTGTTTGGAGGGAGAGATAATGGGGAAAGGGGGTCAAGGGTCTCCAACCAAAACATACCTGTCTGTTTTCAGTTCAAATATCTGGGGCACCCATGTTTAAGCTCCGAGAGCGTCAAGCTGCATTAAAATTAAAAAAAAAAAAAAAATCCGGTTTCTTTTTTCTTTCTTTCTTTTTTTTCCCCTTCCAGAAAAACTTTCTGGAAACAAGGAAATGCAAGAATCTCAAAAACACCCCCTGGAGATCCAGAAAGTTGTTTTATTTGGTGCAGGTTTCCATAAATAGCATTTGCTAATAAAGTCGTCTAATGGTTTGTAATATTAATTCAATAGGAATACACATTTGATTTCCAATCTGTTCGTTCCTTCAAACCAATATCATCCATTTTTTTTTTTAGTTATGATATGATTTCCCTTTCTTTTTATGAGAAATGTTTCCCTTACCACAATCAAGGTCCTTGTTGTTTTTATGCAAGATAGACAAGCGAATCATTCTCTTTTCCAAAATGGGAGTGTAGGTAAGGAGAATTTGCTCTCATTTTGCTCATCGATTTATTCAGACTCACCAAAATCTCTTTGGGGTGTCTTTTATTTTCAGTTTGATTTAGCCTAGTTAGAACTAGTATCCAATGATTTCTGGCTACTGTTCTAATTGGGTCATTTGACCAAGAGCTGTTTTATGCCCCTGAGTTCAAAGTCCAAACTACATACTTTTTTTTTTTTCTTTAATGGGTGGATGTTTTACAGCAAGGATCTTGTTTTGTTTGCCTCAGGTTTTTCGTTATGGGTTTGGTTTGAAGGTAGAGACCCAGAGTTTAGGACTTTCCACTGGGAAATGGGATTGAGGGCAGATATAGAGGATAATGGCCCAGACCCTAATCAAGCACCTATTGTAAATCAAACCGAAGGTTCTAGATATCTACCAGTTTTAGGGGACTGCAAATGATCTGTCCTCTAGTTATCAGTGGACAAGTAGGGTGTGAAAAATCAGATATACTCCTCAGCAGATAAATGGGGAGCCTGATCAAATTCAGATAGTGCCCTCATCACAAACACACTCAGGTTATCCATCTGTTTGCAGAGATGGGAGGATCCAGGTCAAGATTTCTGAAGCCTTGACTTTCAAAATGGCCTCGAAGGTCATCCAGTTCACACAGCTATTTCTCTCTGATGCCATCTCAGGCCACAACCATGCTGTGGGTCTGAGCCCCTTCCTATCCATTAAATTGATACCTGTGTCACTGTATTTTCATCTCTGATTCACTTAATTACCTATGCTCTGCTCAAGATCCAAGGCCACAATTACTGTTTCCATGGGAATAAGATTCACGGTGGCTTTTCCAACCCCCTCCACATTTCATTTTAATGCCACCTTCCACCGCTCCCCTGGATATGCCCATCTTCAGGGAATGTTCTCCACACCAATCCCAGAGGCCTTCGGAATGGGCCATAAGCCCAAGTCATGGTCATGAGCGCCATCTGCCCAGGCAAGATCCGTACCCTCCTTTCTTCCTGGCACCCAGAGTCTGGGGAAAGAATGCTTACAAATACCACCTCCTGGTCCTTGGTCTCCTACTAAAGAAAGACATCATGATTCCCAGCAATGCTCCTACCCCCTTCCCGCACAGATTTTTGAAGACAATGGGCATAGTGCAAGGCGGTCCATG
>CM053621.1:22721588-22736095 GCA_028646535.1 Procyon lotor | reverse complement strand
AACTGGTCTGTCCTTGCAAAGGCCCTCCCAAGTGCCCTGTGTGCCCTTCTCCCCCACTTTTCTTTAAAGAAGTGGCCCCAAGCCATAGAAAGACCACCTCTTTGACTTTGTTCAGATTCTGAGGCTAAATCACGGATCCATGACTTACCCATTAAATGTCAGCTTCCTGAACTGCCACCACTCATCCCCAAATGGGAAATGCTAGATTCGCCTTGCTTGGGGGGTGGAGGGGGGCAGCTAACGGCCCTAACATGGACTAGGCACTTGATGAACAGTTATTTCGTTCTCTCCTGAGTTCCCATCCTGGCTCTGCTATTTATCTCTGTGTAACCTTGGGAGAGTTACTTAACCTTCCTTGGCCTGAATTTCCCAACCCATCAAACTAAGGGATTTGGCCAACTCCTCTTTGAATTTCCTTCCAATTCTATCATTCCATGATACTGTGACTTTGAGCCACCCGGGGGATATGGTAATGGGTTACATTACACAGAAGACTTGGATGTAATATTATGAGCTGTAACACAGGCTTCCAGCAAATTCTCCTGCTCTCCCCAGCAGAATTCCCTATTGTTCTGAGTGTAATGAATAATCCAACACAACACATGCTCCATCTGAGCCCTGCCCCTGTCCATACTCGGGGCCAGCCAGAGGCAACATTGTAAAACTGGAGGGGGATGCTGTCAACATCTCGTCTACCCCTGGCAGTGCCCTCTGCCCCAGATAAATGTATTATTCACTTACCTTGACCTCACCCACCAGCGCCAATACCACCTGCTCTAACTACTTCCTGCTCCCCCAAGAGCCTCCAAATCCACATTCCTTTTGTTCCACTCCTCTGGGACCCAGGGTGCTTTCTGCCAATCTTATGAACTGATTCATTTAAATACATATTACTTGCTTTAAAAGATACAAAGGTGAACAAGACATGGGCACTCTCCACGGGAGCCTTCGATCTTAAAGGTAGGGGATCCGAACACGCAATTATAAATTGGAACACATCAAGTACAGAAACAAAAATAAAATAACATTTCCCTTTGAAAAGGGAAAGTGCGCTGCTCCTTGAAGCAAGAAGGGAAGGCTTTGTGAAAACAAGGCATTTGAGCCGTACCTCAGGTGTAGCTAACGTCTGATGACAGGAGATAAAGAGCATTAGAGACAGAAAGAAAAGCATAAGCAAAAATACTGAATGAGGAAGCATACGGTGGGTGTCAGAAACTGAGAGCAATCTGATCTGGCTGGGTTCCACGGAAAGGAACAACGAAAGAGGTTAGCAAGTCTGCTTGAAACTCTATCATGAATGCCTGGGAAGTCTAACTAAAGTGGTTTTGGGGTTTTTTTTGCTGTTTTTGTTTTGTTTTGTTGTTGTTTTCCCCAATAGATGAGAGAGAGCTATCGAAGGTCACGGGGCAAGGGCTGGGGAAGGGCAGGTTAGACAATCTCCATAGGAAGTGTGATCCAGGAGCTACCTTTGGGAGGACTGAAGCAGAAACATGGGAAGTAGGCAGCAGGCTCACAGATTTCTTTGAGGGAACTGGTGACAGAAAATGAGAGTGGAGACTTGAGGAGCAGCCAGGGGAAGGGAGAGAGAATCACAAGAAGGGTAATCAATGGGACTGGGCTCTCATGCCACAGAGAAGGCAAGAAGCACAGAAAAGAGACAAAGAACCGAAAACTTGATGACTGGAGACAGGGACAAGGGGAAGGCAGATCAAAGGCTGGGTTTGGGTGGGAAGAGCATGAATTTGGTTTGCTGAACATTGAATTTCTGATACTTTGGGGATGACAGGGAGAAGTGTTTGAGTCGGAAGTCACAAGGGGAGTGGGGCTGAGCATAGCGAAGTGGCAGCAGAGGCTGTGGGGTTGAACACGCTTGGAGGAAAATGGGTGTTTCAAGAGAAGGAATGAGTGCCAGGCATTGAACATTGGGAAAGCTACACAAATCTCCATTTGTGGAATGGACTGGAAGGAGAAGGCATATGGACCCATGGCCAGAGAGTCAGCACCACGGCAGCAAAGGAATTCCAGAACAGATCATGGTTGCTGGGTTAAATCCCAGTTATGGGTTTTCAATTTAACCTAGGCAACTAGCTCCATGGCTGGTCTAGGTGGCAGGTGGGGAGCCATGCAGAGAAGGCAGCCCCACTGCCCCCTCTTGACAGGCCTAGCTCTGCTCTAGCTCAAATGTGAGTTCCCACCTTTTCACCCCGTAGAGCAGCTTTAATGGGTGCATTCTGTTCACAGAATCCCTCTCAAAAGCACAGCTCTGTCTGCAGGCAGACCCTCATGAGCCCACAGCGGGGAGGGGAGCAGAGAATATGCGCGAGCATGTGGGAAAGTATCAGAGGCTGGACAGAAGCTGCTCTGCACAACAGAGAAAAAAGAATAAGCAGCTCATGGCAGCAAGTGGAACAGAGAAACTGAGGTCCTAAGATGTGAGCGGGAATGAGAGAAAGGATCTTTAAGCTGAAGAAAGCCTGGTCCTGGGGATGGGGGATAAAGAGGACATTTTAGGAATTGCTCTCACATGGAGAAATCTTAGAGGCATATTACCCAGGGGCAGAAGTCAATCTGGAAAGGCTACATACTATCCAATTCCAGCTATATGGCACTCTGGAAAAGGCTACACTATGGAGGCGGGAAACAAGATTAGCAGTTGCCAGGTGTTGGGCGTCAGAAGGGGTGAAGAGGCAGACCACAGAGGGTTTTTAGGCCAGTAAAACTAGTCTCACAGTATTACAGTGGTGGATACCTGTCACCCATTTGCCCAAACCCACAGAATGTGCAACACTCACAATGGATCATGGTGATAGCCATGGGCTTGGGTGTTGATGGTGTGTCCCTGTAGGTCCATCCGTTGCCATGAATGTAGCGCTCTGGTGCAGGGTGTTCATGGTAGGGGATCCAGGGGCGGGGATGGGGGATTGGGGGTTTATGAGAACCCTGGATTTCTGCTCAGTTTTGCAATGACCGTAAGACTGCTCTAAAAAATTAAGTCTAGCCAAAAGGAAAAGGGAATCAATACAGGTAGTGCTTCTATTTATTATTATTATTATTATTTATTTATCTGAGAGAGAGAGAGATGGGGCTGGGGGAGAGAAGCAGAGGCACAGGGAGAAGCAGACTCCATGCTGAGCAATGAGCCCAATGTGGGGCCTGATCCAATGGCCCTTAGATCACGACCTAAGTCAAAACCAAGAGCCAGATGCTCAACCACCTGTGCTCCCCAGGCGCCCCCCAAATACTGCTTCTTTTAAATACTTGTTCGCATTGTTGCTGAGCAAACCCTTTTCTTTCTTGTCTCCCAACCCTCTCCCACCAAGACTTATTAAAATATCCTGAAATCAAAACACCCTTGGCCTACATGGATTTTCTTTTTTTTTCTTTTATCTTTTTATTACATGAGAGGCTGAGTTTTAGGCACAGAAACACCCTCACAGGCATGAATCTGGAAGCCAGAGGGGACCCAGAGAGTCCAAGTGTTAGAGAAGTCAAGAAATTGTGAGAAAGCTTCAGATTTCCCCAGGCCGGAGTCAAGAGTGAGGCACTCCTATACAGACCTCAGGACCTGGAGAGTCCTATGACAGCTGGTAAGATATGGAAGCCTCCAGGTTGGCCTCGTTAATAACAGCAGCGCTTTGTGATTTTCAGTGACTCTAAAGGACAGGGGTGTAGAAGAAAGGGCACCACGTGAATTCGAAAACGAACAGACATTGTCTCTTTCCTGAGCTGGGTCGTGAACACCGGCTTTGACCTTGACCAAGTGCCTGCCTTTCACGGTCTTCTCTGCTCTAAAATCCTATGCTTCTAACTCTAGACTTCCATGTTGCTTTGATCCTTCCCAAAAGAAACCTCATTTCTGAGCTGGGGGAGTCTGTTTACGGTCAGGAGGCTTCCCAACCACCTGCATCCTTGAATCCCAACATAAGTAGTAGAACCTGCCAGAAATACAGGCATCCTTTCACTTCCGGGATCACCAAGATACCTGCTCCGGAGGGCTGATCAAGCTCCCGCTCTCCTCCGAGAGTGGCCATGGCCAGGAACTACCTACAACACCATGACAACTGTTCATGGAGTGGACAGGAAGGACACCAGTAGCCATCTGTCTGGCCCAGCAGCCACACAAGCATCAGGCATGGTGAAATGATCTTCGCTGACTTTCATTAATCTCTCCAGGGCCCCCTGAGGTCAGAGATGTTTAAACACCAGTGGAAGGTCGAACTTGCTCACCAGGCCAGCTCAGCTAATCTACTCCCCATGGGCGGCAGGCTTCCTCCTTCACGGCCAAACCACCAGGTGAGCAATAGGTGAACTGCAAGGTGTGCAAATATTTGGCTTCATCCATGATCAAATAAATCATTTTTCCTTTCCCTGAGCTCTAGGAAAACCCAGCAAAGCTCCCGGACCTGCCTGGCCGCAGAGATTTATGCATGCAAAGCACCCCCATGCTTAAAGGAAATGCAAGGCTGTAAAGACAGTCCATTTTTACGCACACACAAATTACGACTGGGTTCTCAAAACTTCATTTTTTCGGGAATGCGTCTTCTCAAAGCACGGTAGCCGATGCCCAGTAATAGGTAATATTAAGCATGGAAATAAAGTATCTTTCCATGGTGAGTTAAAATAAGGTTTTGTTTTCAAAACCTCTCTGCCATAATTATTTGGATTCATGTAGGCTGGCTAAGGGGCGTGGTTCAAGGCTTTCACATTTTTTTAGAAACTTCTAGACCTTCAAGCAGCTACACAGCATTGCCTGTCCCATTCCCCAGAGGAAAACGAGAGCCAGCTTTCCCGTCCCACCATAGGGCAGCCAGGGGAAGCCTGGCTGTGTTTCCCACTTGGTGTCCACGCACCTGTTCTGATTCCTTCCAAATGATGCTAGAAAAGCTTGATAACCAGGGGAAAACACTTCGTCGGATTGTTTTTGTGGGCTTTATAGTTTCAGGTGACTTATTCTGCACAAATTCAACTGCTGCCTATTTTCTGCAAATTTAAAATCAGTGGGTTTATGCATTTTGAGTATGGCTTCTAATTGTGCTTCGATAGTACAAGGGCAGGAACGATGTGGGAATTCACGAGCATTGGGTGATTTTTTAAAAACCCTCAGCTCTTCCTTCCTCCCTCAAGTTATATGGCTGCCTGCTGCCTTGTCTTCCTCCTCCTCCTGGACTCCCTTTCAGGAAGGGAAAGATAGTGATCCACTCCCAAAGAGATGCCAGCACGTACCGGGTCCAGCCAAGATGTGGGGAGACTGTTGTTGGCACCAACATCACAAAATCGCCCACCAGAGTGAGAACACTCTGTGCTTGCCCACAATCACTACACTGGGGACAGAAAGGATCCTCCTTTTGGACTGTGGTCTTAGAACACAATGTGCTCCTTACTCCCAAACTACATGCAGCTATCCTCCACAGCGAATAACCCGCATTCTTGAACCCAGATAACCGTGTGGGACTCGCAGATGGCTTTATCACAATGACCTAAGTATCAGGACATTGGGACACAGAGCCTTCCTTCCTGTGCACCTAAAATTGCCAGTTTCTTTGGACCAGATCTCTCCAAAAGACACAAGTCCTCTCTCTCCAGACCACAGACGTTCATGTAGGTTCTCAGGATAAATCCAACAGACCTTAGTTTCTAGAGCCTTCCATGATTGGATTCCTTCACCCCTACCAGTTTTCTAAACTTCCTGCTTCATCTAAATTCTTATGCTGGTTACCTATGAAACTTCTGTGATAACCTTGGTTATCTCCACACCTCATGTCTGCCTCAGAGCCTCATGGTGCTGCCTGGCTCTTTCCCCTTTCACTTCCTTCCAAGACCTCATAAAGGGAGCAATCCCCCCAAAGCCATATCTGTTGCAACATGCTTGGAGAATGTCTAGCTACTCCAAAAAGAGGGGGCAGCAATACACCTACAATGGACTGGGAAAAGCATGCCAATAATCCAGGATGGAGTAAGGTCATGGTGGAGTCAAGTGTATTAAGTGTCTACTATGTACCAGATTTGCTGAAAACCTTATTCTTTTTAGACCTACCAACAACCAAGTGAGTCAAGCTGTGTTATCTCTGTGGGGTAGCTGAAGATTCTGAGTCTCAGGCAAGTTAGGGAGCTGCGGATGGTCATGCACTAGCCTGACCCAGGTTTCTCCGATTTATTGTAAAAGATCTTTGCTCACAATATGGGGCTTGAGCCCCGATGTCCCTCCACTTTGCTCTTGTTCTTGCTCTTGCTCCTTCTGCCACTGTCAAGTCAGGGACCTGAGATGCCTCACTCTTGGGTTAGAAAAACAAATTTAATATCCCACTAAAGTGTTTCATTGAGAGGAGGTGGGGGCAAGGAGCATGTGTGTTCTTACTCTTGAGATTTTTATTATGAAATAATTAAGGAGGATCGGGAAGTCACAAAAATAGCACAGAGGAGTCCCATGTACCCTGCACCCCATTTTCCACCAGTTGAACAAGCTTTTACATGTAGTAACTGTGCTATTGGTCCATTCTAAATATATCCCAATATCCCCTAAGATTTCTTCTTTGTCCCACAAGAAACAAGTAGAATTTAAAATTGCAAATACATGGGATTTCCGCAACTTATTTTTTATGATATCTGATTTAATTGCATTGTAGATAGTAAAATGCTGCTTCTATGTTATTCTTTGATATTTTCAGAAATTTGCCTTATGGGTTAATCAATGGTCATTTTTTGCAGACATGCCATGTACACTAAAAATAAATGTATATTTGCTAATTACTGGATATGGAGTATGTCTTTTGGACTTTAGAGAGTTTCAAAGATATTTATAAGATTTTATTTATTTGACAGAGAATGAGAGAGAGAGAGAGAGAGATCCCAAGTAGGCAGAGAGGCAGGCAGAGAGAGAGGGAAGCAGGCTCCCTGCCGAGCAAAGAGCCGGATGTGGGGCTCGATCCCAGGACCCTGGGATCATGACCTGAGCTGAAGGCAGAGGCTTAACCTGTTGAGCCACCCAGGCACCCCTCAAAAGACATTTAAATAATCCATGTCCTTCCAAGTTTTGGTCTGTTGTAGCTGATACCGATGCAAAATCTCCCAGAATCATTATGGTTTTGTCCAGTTCTCCATATAATTCAATCAAGTTTTTCCTTTATATTTTTTGAGACTATTAGCATTTCAAGTTGGAGGCTGTTGCAGATTTCTAAAAAAATGTTACATTTAACATCATGTAGATGGCATCATTATGCCTAATTCTTCCCTTTGCCTTAGAAAGCACTCGTTGAATGTGACCGTGAAAACTTTGTCTCACTTAGTAGGTGGCTTGTCTACCTTCAATGTCTCAGTGTCTTCAGGTTTGGGGTATGTCTCCTGTTTCATGCACTCCAATGGATTTTTCTTTTTTCATTGAGTCTCTGATTGCTGCTCAACTGATGAGTCCACATACAGTGGATGTGCAAACTGATTTTTATGTATTCATTTTTTACTATTCCATTCTGTGCTTTCTCACCATTATTTTTATGGTGAGATATTGATATATCTCATCATATATAAAATAAAAAATATTTATTATATTTTATATTTATTTTATCTCAATTCTTTTCAATGTTTCCATTTCTGCATCCTTAAATTAATCAGTTTTCCTTTACACTTTTATGTCCCTCTGCTACTTAGAAGTTACATACTTCATACTGCTACTTAGAAGTTACATACATACATATGTTTGTGGGTGTTCAGGGGTCACAATTTTAACATGCATACTGGGCTAACCAAGACCTCAGGTTAATCTGTACCACTACCCTCCTCCACAACAATTCAGTGGCCTTCATTCTAACAATCCCCTCTTGCCCCTGTGAGACTGCAGACTACATCAGAATTCCTTCTTCTGGGTGAGAAGCCCAAGATCTAGGGTCATCATATCTCCTGATGTGTAAAGAAAGCTGATCTGGGGTGCCTGGGTGGCTCAGTCGTTAAGCGTCTGCCTTCGGCCCAGGTCAGATCCCAGGGGCCTGGGATCGAGCCCCGCATCGGGCTCCCTGCTCGGCGGGAAGCCTGCTTCTCCCGCTACCATTCCCTCTGCTTGTGTTCCCTCTCTCGCTGTGTTTCTCGCTGTCAAATAAATAAAATCTTTAAAAAAAAAAAAAAAAAGAAAGCCGATCTAAGAGACCAAAAAGTCAACATGCAGACAGAAACCAAGATAACAGATGGGAAATTTTCCTACAGAAATGGAATTCCTGGTTGTGACGGTTGAAGAACCTGAGCAGCTTCCTTCCCCTTCCAGTTGGAAGAGCTTTTCTCCGTCCATCTTAGAACACGTGTCCTGGACTTTGTTCTGATTGGACAATTCCAGTCACGTGTCTTTTCCTCGGCCAATCCTCTCTTCATAGGGGTGGGACTTTACTGAGTAAATGAAGAAGAGGATAGTGGTGCCATTTTCTCCTGGATGACATGGGCCACCATACGGAATGGTGGATCCCCACCACGCACACACGGGAAAATGGCATGGTGTCATGAAGAGAAGGAGAAACTGATATCGGGAAGCTCCCGAAGCATACATCCACCCCTCCAATAAAGAGGAAGTAATGGTGGGCTAGGTACACTCCATTCATTCACTTATATATTCAGCTAAATGATATTTAGCCATTCATTCAAATATGAAATACTTATATTTCAGGCATCAGGCAGTGTGGCCCTGGAAGGATTCAAGTCGGGGGCTAGCAGACCAGAATACTGGATTAGAGTACTGGATTAAAGTAATTTATGTAATTGGGGTATGAGTAAGGGGCCAAGGGAAATAAAAGTAGAGGCAGATCCTGGGAGACCCTCCAATGGAAGGAATGCTTGGAGGGGTGAGTCCTGTAGGGTAAATAGACATACTTCAGTTGAAAGGGGCAGGACCAAGGGGGTTATATTCCCCTTCTGGGGGGCACAGCATTGGCAAAGCTATTCAGAGAACTTCTCTGCCATCTTCCGGTAATTTCCACATGAGAATTCTACATCATGTGCTTCAAACCATCCTCGTCCTAACCATCCATCCACTGTTGTCTGCATCCTCAGTATGCTGTAGCTTTGTTCAATGAGTTCTTGCTCTCGACCCGCAACCTCCCATTTTATCCATGAGACAACAGAGGCCCAGCGAGGTATGGCCACCTGCTCCAATTTATGAAATTGTCTTGTCTTCTGAAGGCAAAAGCAGCAGCTCATTGAGGGCTCAATTCTTGTCTGGATCCTACCCCTGAAGAGGTTAGCACAAGACTCAGCAATCAGTGAGTAATTGATTAATACCAGAATGAATTACAGATGAGGCTGAAGACCATCTCTTGGGATGTGCTCTGAGATACAGACTGGGAAGCTTTTTGAAAGGGAAGTTAATGGTAACAAAAGTAAGTAACAGTCTGGGGCTCCTGGCTGGCTCAGTTGGAAGAACCTGTGAAACTTGATCTGGGGGTCGTGAGTCTGAACCTCATGTTGGGTGTAGAGATGACTTAAATAAAAATAAAACTTAAAGAAAAAGTAAACCAACTTGGGGCACCTAGGTGGCTCAGTCGGTTAAGCATCCGACTCTTGGTTTCAGCTCAGGTCATGATCTCAGGGTTATGGGATCGAGCCCCCAGTAGGGTGGACTCCACACTGGGCGTGGAATCTTCTTGGAATTCTCTCTCCTTCTGCCCCTTCCCGTGCTCACATGTGCATCCTCTCTCTCTCTCAGAAAAACAAGGAACCTTAATAGTCATTTAATGGATGTTGCCTGCTCAAAAATTGCACCAAGTGCTTTTCATGTATTTCTTTTAATTCCCTTCATGTATTTCTTTCAATTTCTTTCAAGGCATTTTAACCAGTCCCAAAAATAATACTTAGCCCCATTTAATGGAGGAAACTGAGGCTTGGTATTGTTATATCGCTTGCCCCCTGTCACATGGGGGGTTCACAGTGGAATTCAGACTGGACCCGGGGCTGTCTGCCCCTGGGGCACCTCCTCTCCACTACTACCTCCTGAGCCTTCTTGCGGATGGCTCTCCCAGACGACTGAAAGATCACTCAGACACAGGAAATGCAATTTACACCTTCATCTCTGCCTCTCAGCATAATGGCCTAGACACCCTCTGAGACCTTTTCTGGAAAGAAGTTGCTCATCTGTTTGTCTGGAAATCTGAGCAAACGCAGAGCTGGCTGAGCACAGAGGCAGCCCAGGAGGCTGGGCTTTCCTGCCGTGACCTTTCCCAAGACAAGCCACTCTGTGTCACCAGCCTCCACTCAACAATCATTCTGATGCTGCTTCTTTAGAAGGGATTTCAGGGACGACAAGTCACCATCCCCTTCTTCCCCCAATTTCTCTTAAGTAGGGTCATGCTCTGGGTAGCTCTCCAGAGCCTAGAGATCCAAAGATGGCCCAACATGGCTCCTGCCTTCAAGAAACCAACTGTCTAGGGATGGAGTTGAGCATGTGGCTTACAACTACGGCAGAGTAGCAGAAATGGTACAGCCCATGTATTTCAACAGGAACATCAAGAAGAACCACCACTAAAGGCTAAGTCCAGGATCAAGGAGCAAGCAGGTCGAAAGTCTGGTAAGAACCCACTTCCGAGCTTGTCAACGGCCACCTTTGAGTTGGACCCTCAAATGGCAGAACGTAGAGAGATAGTACTTTTCTCTTATAAGGGCACTAATCCCATTCAGGAGGACTCCACCCTTAGGACCCAATGACCACCACCTCCAAATATCATCATTTTGGGGGTTAGGATTTCAGCATATGAAGTGGCAGGGTCAGGGGAGGTCGGGGGGGGGCGGTCACAAACATTTAGTGTATAGCATTTCCTCTTCCTTCTCCGTAATGTATTTGAAGAAGGTACCTTTAGCATCTCTTTTATACTTTGTACACATTTTACACAGGCACAGAAAGGTTAAGTCATAGCCCCAGATCATTGTAAATGGTGAAATGCAGATAAGATTAAGGCTGCCTGATCCCCAAAACCAGCTCTGTGATTGCACCCAGACACCGAATCCTAGATGGGGAATGCTTTGGGAATCCAGAGGAGACAGCAATGAGGGCTTTCGGGGATAGAAGGAGCCACGAAGGTGCCAAGGAACGTAAAGATGTGTGATGGAGGGCACAGTGGGGGAGAGTGCCTCAGGATCGAATCGCAAGCTCCTAGCAGAGTCTGCAACAGGAGAAAGAGTAGGAGATTTCCTGAGAGGCACATGAATTTCCCAGTGTTAAAGTCAGAGCTCTGAAGGCAGAATACCCAGGTTCGATCCCTGGACGTGCTACTTAGCTTTTATGTAATCTACACCCCAAATTTCCACCTATATAAAATAAGAGTAATGAGAATTCTCACTTCTTAGGGTCCTAGAGAAAAATAAAACAAGATAATCCATATAGATGCTAACCACCCCACCGTGCATGTAGTGTTGAATACATGTTAGCCTAGGGGCACCGGGGTCGTGTCGTTGGTTAAGCATCTGACCCTCAATTTCGGCTCAGGTCTTAATCTCAGGGTCATGAGATCGAGCCCCATGTGAGATCAAGCCCCACTGAGGGATTCTCTCTCTCTCTCTGCCCCTCCCCACTGCTCATCTGGGCTCACTCCCTCTCTCCCTAAAAAAAAAAAAAAAAATACATGTTAGCCTAGGAAAAAATAGAAAGTGACTTTCACTGCAAGGCCTAACAAATGAGTAATAGGGCTGAGTCAGATCAACAGAGGAAAGAGCAGGGGTGGGGGGGGTGCAACAGAAAAGCAAATGACAATGTTCAGAGACAAGACTCAAGAAGACTGGGTCCTGGCTGCTGAAGAGGAGGGGGAGCAGGGAGGGGCGAAGATCCCTATGGAAGGGTCAGCAAAGGCAGGCTCACGACACACCCTGCTGGGCAGGCCAGTGACAGAGGATCTTGGATGAAGCACGGTTTAAGCTGGGAAGGTCACGTTCAGGTTTTTCCAGTAAATCAGGCTATAGGTGGTGGTGGTGGGGACTAAGGCAGGAGACGTGGGGAGAAGTGAATGGATGCTGGATGTGCCTAGGACTGGATGAACGATTCGGTTCTGGGAAGAGTTAGGGAAGCATCGCTATGACAACCGGGCTGTGGTTTGAGCAATAGGCAGTATAGGCAGTTGGAGGTACCTAAAAGAGAAGCCTGGTAGGGAGGTTCTGGGGTGCCAGTGAGACCTCCAGTTGGAGCCTCTATGGGGAGCAATGGATACCAGGCTAGAGCTCAGCAAAGAGGTCTGGGCAATTTGAGAATCACAGTAGGGGTGTCT
The DNA here is from genome assembly GCA_028646535.1 of Procyon lotor. Classification (NCBI taxonomy): domain Eukaryota; kingdom Metazoa; phylum Chordata; class Mammalia; order Carnivora; family Procyonidae; genus Procyon; species Procyon lotor. Next base: position 22,723,874 of record CM053621.1, on the reverse strand, counting down.
GGGTGGCTCAGTGAGTTAAAGCCTCTGCCTTTGGCTCAGGTCATGATCTCAGGGTCCTGGGATCGAGCCCCACGTCCGGCTCTCTGGTCAGCAGGGAGCCTGCTTCCCCCTCTCTCTCTGCCTGCCTCTCTGCCTGCTTGTGATCTCTCTCTCTCTCTCTCTGTCAATTAATAAATAAAATCTTGAAAAAAAAAAAAAAACTTTTAAAAAAGAATCACAGTGGATTCATGTCAGTTGCCTGTCTCCATATTGGGAGATGTCTCCTTTTTGTTCCCATTTCTTTGCAAGGCAGCTCGGACTAAAAACGTGCTTTCTCCAGCCTAAGATTTGGTTAATGAGATAGAACAAAAGTGTAAGGAAACTGTCAGGTCGTCTTTTCCACTACCTGGGATGCAGATGTGATGGATGGAACCCCAAGGATCCATCTTTGACCATGAGGTAGAAGTCAGGCTCTGAGGCTGTTGGGGCAGTAGGATGAATGCTTGTATCCCTGATGGCTTTGTGGTGCTGGCAGCAGCCCTCAATGGCCCACCTCTAGAACCCACTGACCTACTACAAAAGAGATGCCTATAAAAGGGACTGAGAAGGAGTCAAGAGGAGATGGTTGAGAATGAAGGGGTTTGGTGCCCAAGGAAGGCCAGAGCAGTGTAGGTAGATGAGACCTAGGTGAATTCCCCGAGCCAAAGACCCTCCCACTGTTGTGTGTCCTTGTGTAGGAGAATGAGCAAGGAAGGGGGCTCAACACAGACCCCAAGGATGAAGGCCTCAGACCCCCTCAAGCTAAATACTTCAATGACAGAACCCTTTTTCTCATATGAAAACAAAATCTGCCTTCCCATGATTCCTACCCATAGCCTCCTAAAGACACATCGAATAAAACCTACACCTTCAGCTTCAAGACAGGCCTTCTAAACTTTAAAGATGACGTTCTTGTTCTCCCTTCTCCCAGAGGAAGACTCATTAACTGCCTCTCAAACATTCACCCCACCACTCAAACTCCAGATCCTTCCCAATGCTTGTTACCCTCTTCTAAATGGACATCATCTTGTTAACAACCCCAAGTGGGCATAAGTAAAGCAGGCTGATGAGTCTCACAGCCCATCACCTCCCTGGATGGGCACTGTGCTCCTATTAATGTTGCCACAGTGGCATGGGTTTCTTTGGGAGCTGATCAACTGGTGGCCTATGTTGAGTTTGAAGCTTTTAAGTCAGCTCATCCATCAAGGACAAACACGTTGACGTCCTTTTAAATGACATCCAACCTCTCTGCACAAGTAGGCAGAGAGATTAGATCCCAAAAGGCCCCTGACCGTGTTGGGTTGGAAATCAATTTCAACCTCTTGCCTATTATGTCAGAATGAAGCAGCCCCTCCAATACAGCAGCCTCATTAACAAAACGAATGACGCGACGCGTGGCCCCAACCCTCCAAAGCGGTCCCTCCCTAACTTCCCTTGGGTGGCAAAGACCATTGGCGTTCAAGTTTCAACACGTGGGGTGGGGCAGCAGAACAGTGAGCACCCTAGAAATGCCTCCTTCCAAACCACATTCACAGAAATAGCAGAAACTCTAGAATCGCGTCTCGAGAGGCCTCGCCAAGGTATGAAAAGACCACAGATTTCCTCATTTAAAAAATCACACTAATATCGGCTTCTTGAGAACAGGATGATGATGACGTCAGCGCTTCACCCAATGAGAACCACCCAGGGACGGCACTCATTAGCATAAATTGTCTCAGCCAGTCTTCCGCCTGGGGCGGGGCTTGTCTCCATGGCAACCCTTCCAAGGGGCTCCTGGTACCTACCCCAGTGCCCTGGACGGTGCCAGTGCGCCGTACTGCGTGCTCAGTGGCAGGATGGAATGATAGGAACCCCAGTACCGCAGGCGCGGCAGAAAGAGCATGGGCACTCCCACTGTACCCTCGCCTATTAAATGGGCCACATTATTACAGGCCCCTCAGACCCTGCAGTGTTTTAGTGAAAGGGCTACATCTCATCAGGTGGAGTCATAAAGCACCTTTGCTTTTGCGCTGTACTCGCCTGCAATCTGCAGCCTGTCAGAGTCACTCTCTTGCTGTCACTGCATGAAATCTTGGGAGGTTCCAGAGCGTCTCTGGACTGGCCGGTAGCAGTCAGGAGGAGATGATCAGTTCAGTGTAATAAAGCTCCAGATTTCATTCAACTGCAGCTTCTTCTCCCCTCCTCCTCCCTGGGGAGGGTGGGCACCTGTTTTAAGCCGGGATGCGTGGCCTGGAGGAGCGGCTGGAGCCCCGGGGATCACTCTCTCCA
>CM053621.1:22692697-22721488 GCA_028646535.1 Procyon lotor | reverse complement strand
GGGAGGCAGGTCCAGTTGTGATACGGTATTGCTTCTGTGTAGTTGGAGGGCGTCCAGAGCTGACTCTTGCCTTACGGGGCAGGCTAGTGGGTTTTCTCAGAGTTGCTCCCATTGGGCACTTGGGCTCTCTCCTCAGAGTCAAGGCAGAGTTGCTCCCAATGGGCACTTGGGCTCTCTCCTCAGAGTCAAGGCATTTCTTGCAGGCAGCTTCTGGTTCTCTCTGCCAGCCTCTCGACTTTGGGCTGCCACCTCCTAGATTCTCCTTATGAGGACCCCTTTGTCCTTCCAGCCAGGATCCCTTTCATCCAGCTCCAAGCTACCTCCCAAATCGGGGCCTCTAGATGTCTCTAGAATATACAGAACACACCGATCTTTGCCCTGACTTCTAGAAAGGTGCAGTGGGCGGGGGGGGGGGGGTGCCAACCAGAGCATGGCATCCTCAGCCCGCTCTGGTTGGAAATTACAAGCTAGTCCTTGTGTTTCCCATTATCCAGGGATACAGGTCGGATTCTTCCAGAGTGAATGATCTCCCACTTTGCTATTGTGAGGAGGAAATAGGGAGAAAAACTCCACAAAAACCATGAGAACCCAATAGTTTCTCCCTAAGAAAAACTATGGCAGCCCCACTTGTGAATCCTTGGGAGGCATTGTTGGGCCAACCATCTTTATGGTCCCCAAGCATCTTTGCTTAACCCGGCACCTCACTTCAGGATACGAAGGCATTTTATAAACTGTAAAGCATGCTACATATAATAATTATCACAGCAGCTAACGTTTCCTGAGCAATACCCAAGTGCCAGGCACCAGGCCAAGACCTTTATATCTGTTACTAAATCCCTGAAAAAAAATCCCATGAGCTAGGGCCCATTGTTATCTCTATTCAACAAGGTCAGCTATTATCTTGAAGTGCTTGTTGACTCCGAATTGCTTTTCTATGGCTTCTCCATGGTTCAGATTTAGCCCCGAGGAACTGCAAGAAAGAGTCTGGTGTTGAAGACCACATTTCAATCCGATTGAAAGAATTTCTTCCGCACCTTCCCAAAGTTCCAGGCTACAGAATCTCTTCGCTGCATCCACTCATCTCTCAGGGATCTGAAATTCGTCTCTGCTCTTCTGTGTCCAGAACATAGATGGGGAACACTGGATCATCGACCACACTGATGATGTGACGATAACTTACACGGATTGAGCACTTACTAGGAAGCGGATGCCATTTTAACATCTTTACACGCGTGATCTCATTTAATCATCACGATGATCCTGTGAGGTGTGTTCTGGGGTCAACTCCATTAAAAAAAAAAAAAAAAAAAGTCCTGAGGTTCAGAGTAGTTCAGTAACTTGCCGGAAGTCACACAGCTCAGAGTGGCAGATTCAGGATACAAAATGGCATCTTCCAGATTTCACTACTCATGCTCTTAACACGCATGTAGCCCTGATACAGTGTCATGGAATCTAAAGTGGTCTCTAAAGCTGTTTAGAATAACACGAGGTGCTGCCGGCCCGCTGGGCACGGCTGGGGCCTGACTCGGTGCTGAGGCACTGGGGACCAGAGGAGGGCGTGGCAGCGATAGGCAGCAGCCACAGTAGTGGAACCAGGGAAAGAGATAGCCAAGGACAGAGAGGCCACATCAGCTAGACCCACAGCCCAAAGGGCTCAGCTGAAGCAAGGGCTGCTTCTTCCTGTTAGCCACGGCCCACCCCCAGGCCCTGGGTGCCGGAAATTAACTGACGGAACTCATGACACACAGGTTTTGAAGTCACTAACTACTCTGCCATGGATAAGCCACGTAGTTACTTGGAGCCCCAGTTTCCGTGGAGCCAAGAACGTCTCAGGGATAGTGAAGGTAAAGATCCCATCATCATCAGGCCTTTGCATTTTAGTTTCTTTTGCATCTTTGAAGTGTGTGGCCACTGGGATCTACAATCCCCAGATTACCCCAACCAGACTCCTGTTTGAAGAAGCAGACCCTACACGTACATAGATGTGCTCGTCCTCTCGAGTATTTGCTAGATGAAATGAATAAACAGTCAAACAATGAAGAAACACCCAGAAAAAAGTCATCAGTCCTGTTAAATGACTTCACTACTTCCCACTCCATAGGAGAAATCCCCTCGGTGAGGACCATACTTCACTGAAAACCTGTTTCAGGGATTCTGGTCATTAACTCACACCCGTCATTTCTTAAGGTTTCTGGAAATCTGCTTTCCCCAGCCCGCCACATATTACAATATTACAAATGATGTGGCAGCCTGGTCACTCCCCACCCCCAGGTTCCCATCACCTCTGCATCCTCAGACGAATCCCCATTCATCTTTGTTGAGTCCAAAACAGCTGCTCCCCGCCCGCGTCTCCCTCCCCTGAGCACCAGAACTGCCAACAAGGCAAATTGAGAATTCATGACAAAGAGTCCGGCTTCTGGGACTTTCCAGACGATAACACAGTTTAGTCTCTATCATTCCTAGGATCCACGCAGCCCCAGATAAAATTGGCCCAGTAACCGGGGATTCTCTTTGTGGATTGGACGTGCCCACGAAAGAGCCCACAGATGATGAAGGTCCATGCGCGGTGACGTCAATAAGGACTTTGATGAGAAAGCAAGACCCGGATGCTGAACAAAGTAGCCACAGGGGTCAAGGTGCACTTCAGCTGCCTCACCAGCAGAACAAATCAGCCCAAAGCAAAAGTCTCCAAGTCTATCTCTGAAATTACTTTAGCAATTCATCCAGTCTCTCTGCCTAGATGGTGATCTTTTTTAAATGCTGGTATTCTTTAGGACCTGACGCAGTTAGCTTGGCCCGCATTTCCACCTCAAGATAAAGTGTGTTGGTCCAGTCTTTTCTTGAGAGGAGTTGGGAGGAGAAAGAGGGAGTAGGACCTGGATACCTGGGTCAGGAAAAGGGACTTCTCCAGGCAGAAATGGGGGCGTCCCTTGGGTAGAAGCGAGAGGAGGAACATTTCCATCAGCAGCAACCCCCTAAACTCAAGTAGCCGAGCCAGTGAGCCTAGAGAACACTGATCACTTCTTCCCCATTCATTTACCCTGGTCCAACTTACTGATTTTTATGTGTGACTAGTGACCAGCTGCCTGCCTAGTCAGAACCATATTCCCAATTTCCAAGAAAAGGGTGCATTGTTAAGTTAGCCCTCATTTCACCCTGTTACACCTTTAAAATGCCCAAGAAGTTAAATAAAATGTTTTGTTTTTTTCCCCACAACGTGCAATGAGAAGGAGAAGACTGAAACTTCTGGGCATGGTAACATCAAAAACCAGTGCAGGTGTCCCCCAAGTGCTTTCAAATCACACCAGCGGCAACAGCAATCATGGGAAGGAATCCTCAGAATGGGGCATCTGGGTTGGTTGAGCGACTGCCTTCCACTCCGGTCATGATCCTGGAGTTCCAGGATCGAGTCCCACATCAGGCTCTCAGCTCCGCGGGGAGTCTGCTTCTCCCTCTGACCTTCTCTCGTCTCATGCTCTATCTCACTTTCTCTCTCTCTCAAATAAATAAATAAAATCTTAAAAAAAAAAAAAAGAAATCCTCAGAATGAAAATAAAAGACTTAACAGAGTCTCTGACTCAGTAAGGTGCTTTACTTATTTCCAAACCACCTCAGAGCCATTCCTGGATTGAATGTGAGCATCTGTAGGAAGGGAGTGGCGGTCCTCCCTGCCGGGTGGGAGTCACAGGTGCGGAGAGGTAAAGAGAGCTGCATCTTGAAGGTGAAAACCCAGCTTGTAGCAAAGCAAATATCCTCCTGGAGATGTCCCGCTGTGGGATTTGGAGGCAGGGAGGGGCTGCTGCAGAGCTGTGGGCACAAGGTGATTTGCCTGCTTCAGGTCAGGCAGGATCAAGGGGCTGCCATTCAAATAGGAAGGAAAACAAACTCTTGATGAAAGTCGAGAGAATTCTCTTTTCTCAACTCAAAATGGACAGTTTTTGCGAATAAACCAAAAAAGATGTCTGTGGCGATTTGCTGAGGCTCACTGCCTATTTTGCTGCCTATTTCAAGATCAGCTGGAGAGAACTGATGGTAAGTCTCTACCTAGTAACTACTTCACCCATTTGTTACCCTCAACAAGTTAGCATTCTCATCTACCAGCCTGCCAGGAAAGCACCTTTCTCTTTGGGGACACATCTGGGTCAACACACGTGGGCTCTCAGACCTTGCCAGGGCCACTAACAGGATACAAGCCACTGATGGGATACTCAAGTTAGCAGTTTTTCACAAATGTCTCCAGAGGGTCTCTCTGATTTTCTCAGTTTATATTTGAAGCCTCTCATTCCCCCTGCCCCCTGCAAACAACATAAATTAACTAGATGGGCACTTAGGAAAGTTTGTTATCAAATGAAACTTTGTTTGGTTATTCAAAGTCTCAAAGTTTCCATTACTTGCATCTTGGCTACAAGCGTTAACTTTCCTGCCAAAGCGGCTTCAGTCCGGATCGTTTTCCTGGAATTCAGATTGGATGATTAGTGTTTCCCTGATCAGAGCTGCCCTCACTGGGGCTGTGAGAAGGGAATGAAGCTATCATAACTTCTACATGGTTATTCTTGTCTACTGTCCTCTATTGTGCCTGATAACATAATCACACACGTGTTCATTAATCAAAATCATTAAGAGTCATATTGGTCCGTGTCTTAGGCTGGATTGGCTTCCCCCAAAGAAGATTTTGAAATAAGGGGTTGGAGACAGACCCTTCACTTGGAAGGTGTTCCCAGGAACAGCTGAGTGGGTAAGGAAGGGGACAGGGAGACAGCGAGGGGCGAGAAGCCAAGGAAGGGTAGAGTCATGAGCTCGTGACCTCGGAGGGCCACCTGGGTTCAAAACAGCCATGACTTTCCAAATTGTCTTATGGGACATCGCGTCCAGCAAGTGATACACATATACTAAAGCAGGGTACTTATCTCCTGACCTCGTGTGTGGGCTACACCACCCCCAGGCGAGGCAAGTCCCCAGGATCCCAGAGAAAGCCCCCCCCCCCACCGTGGGGGGCGAGCAACACCTGTGAGTGCCTGGCGAGGTCAGAGGAGGCGGGGAGTCATCATCACATGGAGGAACTCTCCGTGTCACTGCAGGGAACTCAGAGTGAAGCTGGAGGGACACAAGGCACGGTGTCAGCATCTCCCACTGCCTCTGCCTCCTCCCTCTGTCTAATGTTTCTCCGCCCCACTCTTACAAAGACACTTGTCCCTGCATTTAATGCCACCCGGGTAATGAGGGCGATCTCCTCGCAAGGTCCTTAATTTAATTACAACGGCAAAGACCGTTCTTCCACCAAAAGTAACAATTCCCATTGAGTGAAATCAGCTGACATTTATTGAGAGCTTTCTCTGTGATGTGCGTTATCGATGCATTAGCCAAACTTGCTCACTGAATCCTTGACGCTGCCCTATCAGGTAGACCCAGTTAGGAGACCCGTGGTCCCACATCCATGTTCTACCTCTAGTTGACAGGCTTCTAGTTACGACTTCTGCCCCACAATGGACACAACCAATTGTTTTATCAATCTCTGGTATTATGTGAACCAGGTTTGCATAAGGTAAGGAGAGAACCTGGATCCAGGAGATGAAAAGAACAGTGGACGGGACTAGCTTCATGGCCGTGCCTGCTATGGAGTCTCACAGGGAGCCCCCATCAGGACAACCGTGAACTTGGCCACTTGGTAGAATGCTCTGCTGTCTTGAGACACTTAACTTTTGAACAAGGGACCCCACTGCTGCCGTTTTCATTTTGCACATGGTGTAGCCCGTCCTGCCAGCAGATGGAAGGTACAAGCCATTGATTCCAGATCCATATGGAGAATGGTTTCTCCTGTCACCAGGAGTCACTGAATTCCCTTCCCTTTGGCAGATTCACGCAGATGCTGGATGACCCCAGAGTGGAGATGTGAGAGACGGAATTTACTTTTTTTATTTTAAAGATTTTATTTATTTATTTGACAGAGAGAGATCACAAGTAGGCAGAGAGGCAGGCAGAGAGAGAGGGGGAAGCAGGCTCCCTGATGAGCAGAGAGCCCGATGCGGGGCTTGATCCCAGGACCCTGAGATCATGACCTGAGCCGAAGGCAGAGGCTTTAACCCACTGAGCCACCCAGGTGCCCCCAGAATTTACTTTTCAAGTAAAGAGTTCGATTAAGCCAACTCTCAGCCACCATGTGCATCATTCAGGGCAATGAGAGCATCTCAGATTACAGTAAATTTTGCCTCCAGGGGTCCATCCTTTATGGCCATGGATTTTGGCCGAGAGGTGCAGACCAGAATCATTTGGCTGAAGACTTTTGTCAAGAGACACGTGCGCAGGTCCTCCTTGAAACACTACATCCAGATCGTTAAGTGTGTGACAGGTGTAGGAATCTTGGGAAACGCTCTCCTGATGATGTTTAAAGGACCCCCCAATTCAGGACCCCTCCCCAAACAAGGGCTGCCTGGCCCCTGTCCGTGGAGACACCGCTGAAAAGGAACGCGGTGTTCTGTTCAATGGGGAGACGGTACTGGCCTAGAAACTGAGTTCTAGCTGCTCAGGTCCCAGACCTTTTGTCCTGCCAGAAAGTACAACGATGCCTCCCTGCCCCACCCCTGACATCTCAAATATCCGAAAAACCCCAACCACTCGACAATGCAGAAAATGACCCAGAAATGGAAAAGGAAAGCAGACCCAAGCACACAGGTGGATTTAATCAACAGCCATCTCCCCGCCCCCCCTCCCTACTACAAAAAGTCAGACGAACCCTCTGTCTCATCATCCTATAGACCTTTTCCTGTCTTTGGGTGTCTTCATTCTAATAACAGAATAATAGATTAATAATATCATGTTGTATGAATGAATAGAATCCTCTAAGGTTTCAAGAAACGCCTGAGCACAACAGAGAAATAAAGAAAGCAGGTGAAGGTCAAGGTCAGCCAGCGCAGTTCTCCAAACCTCCATCATTTCCTCCAATTCCTGTGTCCTTCTACTGCCCCAGATGAGCAGCCCGGGTTCCAAAGTTCTGTCTCCTTCCAGAAAAATGCAAACAATGTTTGAACACCCAGGGCCACCTGCTGTGTTTCTTTAATGTGATTTGAAACAGTGCTGTTCCAAATTACATGAATCATCTCTAAATTTAGAAGTCAGCTCCTAATACTCATTGCCTATGCTGAATGGTAAATAATGTTTCCCAGTTTCCCTGAGGGAATCATTGCCAGGAATCTCCTAAGTGGGTGCCTCGCCGTCCCTGAGGGGTGAGCACAGAACCGCTTGTTCCATTTGGCAAAACGAGCAAGGGTTTTGTCAATTCTGCACAAAAATGGAAAGCCCCTCCCCCCTCCCCCCCACACACACAGCACGAGGAGCAGTGGCTCACAACTTGGAGGATATTATAGATAGGCTGTCTGTGTCCCCCCAGGATGTACATGTTAAAGCCTTGACCTTGAATGTGAGGCTATCAGGAGGTGGCGCCTTTGGGAGGTGGTTAGGTTTTAGATGAGGTCGTGAAGGTGGTGCCCCCACAATGGGATTAGTATCCTTAAAAGAAGAGGAAGAGACCCTGTGCTCCCTTTCTCTCGACCATGTGAGGACACAGCATATCTACAAGTGGAGGAGAGATCCCTTACCAAGAACCGAATTGGCCAGCACCTTGATCTTGGACTTCTAGCCTCCAGAACCATGAGCAGCAAATGTCTGTCGTCTGAGACCCGCAGTCTAGGGCTGGCCAAGCTGAATGACAGAGAGTGAGGGGTGATGTCACACTCACTCTGGCCTCCCCTTCCTCCTCCACCCCGCCCATTCTCTACCGCCCCCACTCCTACCCCCAACACAGAAAGCTCAAACTTCCCAGCAAATACCCTGGGGGAATGTGAAGTTTATAAAAGCCTCATAGAGAATTCCGTTATTTCTCCCACCTCCTGACGATCAATGGTGTAAGCCAATTTCTCCCTCTGCCACTGTTATTCATCTAGACCTAACACACACACACACACACACACACACACACACACACAAAACCACACACGGTAACTCATGTTCCAAAGAAAAGCATTTTCTTTTTGATGATTTCATCTATTTTATTCCACACTAACTTCCCCCCCCAAAAAAAATCGAGGTTGAGTAAATTCTTCACATTTCAAGGGTTTGCTTCAGGATCCAGCCGGCGTCTCTGGGGGATAAGGCGGGGCCCTACCATGATGGCAATTTCTTCTGGCTTATTACAGACCCCAGCCGGGTCCAGCAGTGAACAAAGGAGAGGCTGTCCCCGCGGTGATGCGAGTCCCCTGAGCCTCTCCTATTAGGTTCATCAACTTACAAAGCCACAGCCCCACCCTAGGGTTACCACTTGCCTAAAATCCAGCCCCTTCCCAGATTCCTGCCCTAACTTCAAGATAACTGGAATCCATGGAACTCATCCTTCTAAATAAGGACCCTGCAAAGATGATCAGTTCCAAGATGATCCAGGGTTCTTGCTGCAGTCTCAAAATCCATATCAAAACCCATTTAGTGTCCCTTTACTTCTTCGTGGACCCACAAATTTACCCCATTGAATGAAAATGTCTTGCAGTTCTCAGAAGGTTGGCAAGGTTTTGTCCTAACACATCGTTGGTGACATTAATATGTCACCAATATGCGATTCCCACATTCTCTCCTTGTCAGGCCGAGGCAAATCCCCACATGTGACCCTTCCCACGTTAGAGGCTGATTGGCCATCACTGGAAGACCACATGCGCCCCAGGTTCTAGGAGAAATATCAGGTGCTCAAAGCCCCTCCCCGCCTGCACCCCAAGAAATGCTCCCGGCCTTAAATTTCTATGTCCTTCTCATAAGCAATCCAATAACTCACTCTTCGAGGATGGGCCAGCCTTGTTCATTCGCACTTGGCCGATCTTCCACTTGGGTCCTAGCTAGGGGCAGAATTTCCCCCCCCAAAAATTAAAAGTACTGAGTAAGTGAAAAATTAATAAAGGAGCAAAAAACATACACCATGTGATTGATATCATGTGATGTTGGTAAGGTACAACAAGGTCCCTGCTTAGATCACTTAGAATTCTTGCTATTATATTTCCCATGCTTTTTTCTAGCCACTTATTTGGAACACCCTCAATGTGCAACCAGAATCACTGGTCTCAGGGACCCTACTGGGTCTCTCGCTGCACCCAATTCATCTTCTATCTGTGGGACTGGTTTCCCCCTCGTGACTGTTGATGGCTGTCGTTCTGTCTAGTGCCAGCCCTGCCCGATGAAGACACTGGGTTCTAAGGGCAGGACAGAGTCATGGTCCACTTCTAGACTAAGGTTAAGGCAGTGCCGGCAGTGAGTGAACTGGGACCATGCTAAGAAAGGGAACTTCTTACAGAAAATCGCAGGAGAGGAGATAAAAAACAAAACAGACAAACAAACAAAACCCAAGAAAACAAACAAAAAACAAAAACAGAGAAACAAGCAGAAAGAATCCAGGATCCTAGTTAAGGAAGCCAGAAAGGGATGCTTACATGGGCTCCCAAACCACAAGGGACCAGAAGCAAGATTTGAAAGCCAGGGTCTGGGGCCAGGGACAAGACACCAAGGACGCCGGGTTGATGGTGAGGCACGAGGACACTGCTCTCCAAGGCGGGACTTCCCGGGCCAGCGTCTCCTATGGTAAGCTGTCATCATTAAAGAGCCAACTACAAAACACTCGTCTCTCTGAGTCTGACTCACCAGGCAGCTGGTGAGACCGCCCTCTGTTAGCACATGATGACCTTCTGCTTCCCACTTGCTAACATATGCCCACATGCATGCACACACACACACGTGGTGTCTTATGATCCACAGAGCTAGGACGTGTCTCGGTGTTACACACTGGCATCTGCCCTCTTCACTAAGCAAGATCTCTGGAGAAGCCTCGACATCTTTTTTCCAACAAACTGACAGTAGTTCCCAAATCCCGGTCCCCTTTAGCAAGCAGACATAGGGCAATGCCTTGGAGTGGCTCACCCTCACTCCTGGGTCCTAGCCACGTTCAATACCACCCTTACGGTATTGCTGTTCCCTGGTGCCTGGTCCTCCATCATTATCCTGAACAAGGTCACCAGGGCTCTCCGTCCCCAGCCCGAACTAACAGGCGAGGCGGGCTGCCCCAGAGACCAGAGCATTCGGGCTGTAACTTGGACTGGGTACCCAAGGTCTAGTTCTAGACTGAACTAGACTGTCCCCACGAGCCAGGGAGAGGGCTTGGGGTAAAAATCAGAAAGACAGAAAGAGAGGGGTTTTTTTATATGGCTGATGTAGCTTCCCTAAATAATGTGGTCACTTGGGGTCACACATCGTTAAAAAAAAATGAAAATAGATAAAACAGTAGAATCGAGGAAGAATGATTATCAAAAGTTACCTGCTGTCACAGAAAACTGAAGGATGATGGGAGTAGCCCCTTAATCGTTATGCACCAGCCGGGGTCTCTGGCTCTCTAACCATCTGAAAAAAGCACACAAGTAACTTTCACTGTGCTGCTTTTACAGATAAGAAAAGGAGGCTCAGAGAGGTTAAGCAACTTGCTCTGGGTTGCACAGTAAGGCCAAATGGAGTTTTGAACCTATGACTAATGTACCAGCCAGAGTAATGCCCTCAAAGATGTTTCCAATCTAGTGCCTGAGACCTGTGTGATATTCCCATGGCAACGGGAAACTGAGGCATCAGGTGGAATTAACGTTGGTAGTCAGCTCCCCTGGAGAGAAGGGCATTACCCTGAGGTCTCTGTGGGGGCCCTCTGTAATCACAAGGGCCCTGAGATGTGGAAGGGGGGGCAGAGGAGTCGGCGTTGGGTGCCATGATGGGAGAAGATTCAGCCAACATTGCCGGCTCATTGAGGGCAGGGAACATGAGCCAAGGGGTGCGGGCGGTGCCTGAAATCCAGGAAAGGCAAGAAAACTCTCCCCTGGAGCCTCCAGAAGGAGCACAGCCCTCCTGACACTGTGATTGAAGACCCATTCCAGACTTCTGACCTTGACGATGTTAAAATAATAAATTCGTGTTGTTTTAAGCTATTAAGTCTGTGGTGATTTGTGACAGTAGCCATAAGACACTAATAGCACCGTGGAAGTCCCAGGTCTTGTTGTGTTCATTATGACCACTGTTTGTCTTCTAGGACTTCGTAACAGATTCCCACCAACTTGGCAGCCTCAAAACTGCGGGATTTTATTAGCTCTCGGTGGTTTTTGTTTTTGTTTTTAAGGTCAGATGTCTGGATACGGCAGGCGTGGGTTCTCTGCCCAGGATCTCACAAGGCAAAAATCAAGGTATTGGCTGGCTGTGTGCCTGGCTGGAGGCCCTGGGGAAGAATCTCCCATCCAGTTCCTTCTGGTTGTTGGCTGTATTTCAGTTCCTGGCAGGTGTGAGATGGAGCTTCTCATTTCCTTCCTGGTTGTCAGTGCGGGTCACTCTCAGCTCCTAGAGGCTGCCTGCATCCCCAGCCATGCAACAGAGAGGTTGCCTTGCATGGATTCGCTCTCAGTTCAGAAAGGGCTCCGAGCCTTTAAAGGGCTCACCTGATTAGGCCAGGCCCACCCAGATGGGCCGTAACACTTAAAGTCAACGGCTTGGGCACCTGAATTACATCTGCAAAATGCCTTTTGCCCTATAAAGTAGCATAATCCTGGGAGTGCTATTCCATCACACTCAGGTCCTGGCACATTCAAGAGGAGTGACATGCCCCAGAGAGTGGGAATCATGGTGGGCCACCTTGAAATCCTGCCTTCCACAACCACATTAGCATAGAACAGTTGCTATGACCACACTTTACTCCATTTCCCCCTTACCCATTACCTACCATCATGAAGTCTATGGCCTTCCTTAGATGATCCGCAAAAAAACCAAACCCTTAAAAAAATAAACACCCAAACTTAATACTGACCTTCCCTGCCTCCCAACCCCATTTCCCACCAGACCTCCCTCTGAGTTTCTGATCACTGTTCAGAGCTTTACACAAACACCCAGCTAGAAACCCAATAATGTTAAGGGTTAGATTCATTGAGCACCAGGCACTGACCTAAGAAACACACCGCCCCACAAATCTAGAACTCGGTATTAATACCACTCCAATTTTGCAGATGAGTAAACCGAGGGGTAGAGAGGCTAAGCAACACGATCGCTCTTAATTATGGAGCAGGGCCAGGATGAAAAGGCGGGCTGCGGGACTCCAGGGCCAAACTAGCTTCTGAGCCTCTGACCAAGACCCCCACAGGGAGAGGGGCGCCCGAAGTTGCTTGTATTCATGGATCAAGATGTTGACTCTGCTAACTAGGGCAATTTCTCCAGTGTGGATACTTTTTTTTCCCTTTACAGAACAAATGAGTTCATAGAACATTCTAACAAAGCCCCAGGGAACTGGGGGGTGGGGGGGTGGAGTTTTGACATACTCAGACATTTTCTTCAAAGCCAATGTTCAGAGAGTCCTCCGCCCCCATTCCTCCCACCTTATACGTTTCCAGGCAGAAAAAGTACAGGGAGATCTGGTCACCCACTCTTCGCAAAACACAAACCCCGCCAGGAGTGCATCGAAGAGGGAGCAAGGATTTTGGGGCGGGGACCAACTTTCCTGCTTTCTCCAGAAGCTGTGCTCTCATCCTCTTTCTTAGGACCCCTTGTGTACTTAATCCACATAGAATATATTTGTAAATTAACCTTGAGCTGTGCAGGGTCACATCCCAGCGCTGGTGAACTTCTGCCCCACCTGCTTCTGTCAGGGCTGGAAGCTTCCTCGAGGCTGGAGTTATGTCCCACTTTTCATCTTCCTCACCATCAACCTTAATAAAATTTTCATCGGTACCTTGATATTCTTTTTTAAAAAAATATTTTATTTATATGAGAGAGAGTATGAGCAGAGGGAGAGGGAGAAGCAGATTCCTTATTGAGCGTGAGATCCGACACAGGGCTCGATCCCAGAACCCTGAGATCAGGACCTGAGCTGAAGGCAGACGTTTTACCAACTGAGCCACCCAGGCGCCCTCGTAGACTGATATTCTTCTGAAGAGCCACAGACCATCCATTGCTGCGTGCCCTGGTTTTGGCAACTATAATAATATCCATCTAGAAAGAACCATCTGATTGCTCTGTGGCGTCCCAGAGCCACTGAACCTAAGATTCCCCTCTCCTGCCACTTACTCCCCATTCTTAGGCAACAGCTATGAAAGCATCTCGGTCTGGTGAGAACCATTAAGGTCTTAATGTGATTTTGACGCTACAAATGATGATTACTTTATTGCACCTCAGCAGATCTTATGCAGAGTTGGGGCGGGGACACAAAGGTCTGGGTGGGATTCTTCTAGCAAACTTTTTCCCTGAGCTATACATGCTCTCTACCCCCATTATTTCCAATACAACCCAGTTTGGGAAATTGACCCAGAAGATAGCGTCACAATTTGTAAAAATCTATAAGTGATTCTGAGTCATTCTCCGCAAACCTTCCAGAGCCTCCTACACCCACACTATCAAGTTCATTACTCTAGAATCATGCTGGGGATCTTTATTAACCAACAAGGAGAGAGCCCATGCTTCCTTCCTGCAAAGGTCACAATGGAAATTAACCTGAGTTGTATCAATCTGAGGAAAGCAGTTGAACTTGCTTGGTCTGGAATGACTTCTGAAAATGAGCTTAGTTGGTCGCTGGCATTCTGAGTTCATTCGGTTGCTATTTTTTAAAGTCTCTTGGTCATGTTAACTGAATTGAACTTGTCAAAAGAAAGCTTATTTTTCAGGAGCATCTAAGTTTCCAGAGTTCAGCTAGTATACCGGGTAACGTTCCCACCCTCTTCTCTGAGTCCCAGACATTCGATGTTTTTAAGATTTCTCAGATGTAACATGCTAATCGAATTGGATGTGTTTGGCTCTCTAGTGCTTCCTGGGGGTAGAGGCTCCCACAATGCCTTCTCTCCTTCCTCCTTCCCGAGAACCAAAGTTCTCATTGCTTTATCTGGAATGCACATGTGATGTCGGGAGCTCTAGCCGCTATCTGGGAACATGAGGCCTGGGTCACACACAAGCCTAATAACTTCGAGAAGCTGCCACTCTAGCCCCAGATGACCATATCCAGACTGCTTTATTCTCTTTGCAAGACAGAAGGTTCTAGTTTGTTTAAGCCACTCTAATGTTGGACTCTTCTGTTACAGTTGCCTGCTCTGATCAGATGTGCATTCCAGCTTAGATATTCTAGAATTCCAATGTGCTCTTCCTTATTTTATCTTTGGCTTATCGTCAGTTATCAGGGGGAAAAATCAGCTCAGAGAGGGTAAGTGTTTTGTCATTTGCTGATGCCTCTTATTCTTATTACAAGAAACCTGAAATGTCAACCCACAAACACATGACCATGCATCACGACACTAAATCCCCTCATGTTTTTGCATTTGGCTTCTTAGACAAGTACTGCTTTCCAAAAGCTGAATTATCACAGCATATCATGAAGTAGAATAGCACTGAATGGGATTCCCATCCATCATTCCTTTTTCTCTAAACTGGTGTGCATCGATCGCCCAGTCCAGAGCATTGTGACAATCAATAACTTTTTTCAGAGAAATTGTGTGTGAGACTGAAGAAATTAGCTTATTTTGTAGTGGAAAGAAACAAGATGTCAATCAAAGCCCTTAAATCTAACTCAAGTAAGTGTAGGTGTCAATACAAGAGAAATCTAAGTCACGGCCGCCAAAGTCACTCTGATGGGAGAAGGCCAGTGTTCTCATGCCCGCTCAGCATGGAGAGTACATTAAACACAGAATCCCCTATGGTACCAAGAATACCCTGTGAGATGTCTCAGAGGACAGATATTCTACCTATGGGCTCTACCTCACCATTACAATACTTGATTTCATATTCTATGTCCTGATGACTGCTGCTGAGTAACAAATCACCCCCAAAATTTAGCAGCTTCAAACAGTCGATTTGTTTTGCTCACAATTTGGGGGACCACAAATTTGGGAAAGGTTCACCTAGAAATTTCTGGCTCATGTGGTTGCAATCCAGTGCTGGCTTGGGCTGTATGCATGCAAAGGCTTGATTACGCGGGACATCCAAGATGGCGGGCGCATGCACATGGCTAATGACTGATTCCAACTGCTACCTGGGGCTATTGACCTAAACGCTTGCCTGTGGCCTCTCCGGCAGGAGCATCTCGGGGTGGTCAAACCCCCATGGCTTTCCTCCATGCAGCGACTCAGGGAGCCAAGCTCTTTCTACTTTGTGCTTCACTCACACACCATGGCTAGGCCATGTCGCCTTCGCTTGGAAGTAATTTATGGCAGAGGAAACACCAGCGTTGGTGGAAAAGCTAACCATCTCTGCCACACATGCTCTGCCCTTTCCTGGCCCCTTCAAAACTGTACCCGAGACGTCATACTGAAATAGAATCAAAACCAGGGATGATGATTTCAAGGCAACCTCAAAGAAGCCACAGAAGGATCCCATACAGGATTGGGTTGGGGTAGCTAAAGACGGATTGAAGGAGTAGAAGTTCATTAACCTTAATGTTCAACATTTTTATGGGACTGTCCTCAAGCCTATACTGGATAGAGCCGTCCTTTTTACATGCTGCCTTCCTGACACACTTCTTCAATGCCAGCGGCAAAGACAGACCCACATTCTGAAGTTTTGGGAAAACTCTGTATTCACTGACCCACAAATGCCATTTTCTCTTCTACTTTGCAGCCTCACCCTGGCTTGAGATCACCCGAGTTCTAGCTGAAGGCTTAGAGAGTGGAAGTCTAAGAACCCAGAGGGAGGAATCTTAAGGGAATATGCAAGGAGGCCTTATTATTTTTTTTTAAGACTTATTTTAGAGAGAAAGAGAACAGGAGCAGAGGGAGGGGTAGAGAGAGAGGGACAGAGAGTCTGAAGCAGGCTCTGCGATGAACGTGACCCTGAGATCATGACCTGAGCCAAAACCGAGAGTCAGATGCTTAATTGACTGAGCCACCCAGACGCCCCATGGAGGCCTTATTTTAATACAGTGGAATGCTAGCAAGGGTGGAGGCTGATTGATGTCCCTCAGCACATCCTCTTTGGAGTAACTTCATATCCCCCTTCTTTCCTGCACATTGCCTCAGACAACCCTGGGGCAGAAGGGATCTTTGAGAGGACTTACTCCAATGCCTTACTCTGACAGATGAGAAATGTGAGGCTCAGAGGAGTTAGGTAACTTTCCTGAGATCACACAGCCAAGGAGCGGCAGAACCTGAGAATGAGCACAGGCATGGGATGTGCTTGGTAAATACCAGTGTCCATCTCCCCCAGAGTCTGCCCAGGCTTCTCTGTCCTGACCGGATCTCCTGCTTCCCGTCCTCCCGACAGCCAGCCTCTGCCCAGTTCCGCAACACCAAACTGTGATTCTACCATATTCTGCAGAATCCGTCAACAGAATCCTAAAGGTTCAACTCAACTCATAGGTCGCCTTCTTGTTAATTTCCCCAGCAAGCGGGATCATGGATCCCGGTGATGTCAACTCCATCCCATTTTGGGGTTATTTGGAAGGCTTGACTTCAAGCAAGGAATCAGCTAGGTAGACTCTCCTTTTCCTAAAGCCCAAGCCATTTGGTTTGGTTTAATGTCCTGTGAAACATTCAAGTCGATTTCGGTGGATGTGACCACAATGGCCGCTGCCCGGAGGATGCTCATGTGTCCTGACCATCTTCCAGGTAAACCAAAGATTGGAGAAGCAGTTACTGGAGCCCCCGTAGAATTAACAAGTCACCCAGTGGAACCTACACCACAGTTTCATTATGACCGCCTCTGCAAAGCTTTGAGAGAGGCTGGTGGGAAGGAAAACCCGCAGCTGTTTTTCAAGAAATTAATTTCTATCCCTGCAGTGATCAGTCCTGGTTAAGTGAGAGAATCAAATTATCTAAGTTACTTCTGCTGGGAAGGTCGGCTGCTCTGAATCCTGATGAAAAATAACACAATGGTGCTATTTAATTTAAAACCTCCGTCTGCTTCACTTATAATTCATAATGATTATGCTCCGCGTTTATGTAGTATCCAAGGATCGCAAAGAACTTTGATAGCATAAATGATTCATCCTTGGGACCCTACAGAGAAGCAGCACAGGGCTCTCTCTCTATAGGGCAGGGGAACAAGTAGGAGTGAGCCCACGAACCCGGATTCCCAATGGGCTCTCCAG
The DNA here is from genome assembly GCA_028646535.1 of Procyon lotor. Lineage (NCBI taxonomy): Eukaryota > Metazoa > Chordata > Mammalia > Carnivora > Procyonidae > Procyon > Procyon lotor. The sequence goes on along the minus strand of CM053621.1, from coordinate 22,704,381 downwards.
ATACAAGTCAACACTCCCCTCTAGTAATTTAGGACTTGGCATTAAGACGAGCCAGACTAATATATTACACAAACGGACATCATGATATTAGGCGCATAAAAGAGATAAGGAGTTATGGCTTACAAATGTAAATCAATAAAGACCATGGGCTTTCAGCCATTTCTTTCTGAGAAAAACACTCCGAGTGCCTCCAGCAGCCTGGCCAGCATATGGTAGCCTTCTCCGAGACAGTCTTAAATGTTGATCTAATAGGTTCTCACACGACACAGACAGAACAAGCCGTGTGCAAATAACAATCAACACGTGCCCTGCACTTTACAGTTTACAAAGCACTTTTGCATTTTGCTCCCTCATTTGCATTCCCCCTCTGCTGCATCGTGGGCTTCTGTGTCTTGCACTCCTGGCGGAAACCTCAGTGACTGTTCACACCCCCTCTAGGCGAATTGGGAGTGCCCAGCTGCCCTCACCACGCGACGTTCATGTTCACAGCAGCGGGGACCCCGAGAGACAGCACTGGATTCACTGCACTCGGTGACGAGTCACCAAGGACCACGTCACTTACTGTGGTGGCCCAGCAATCAGAGACCAGCTCCTTCTCTCCTATGCCGAGCCACAGAAGGAATTAATAATGGCGATGTCCATGCTTCGCCCCGATACCTGCTTTGCCCCGGGTGATCTGTCAGGGCTGGCCAACACATTCACTAATAACCCTGACCCAAGACTGGCCAAAGGAAGAAACTGAGGCTTCAGCTCACCAGGAGACGATGAACTCAAGGCAGACACGAGTCCAGTCAACAATACTCCTGTGCTCTTGGAAGCCACTGTGCTCTCCTCCTGGGGGCACCATCTCTGTCAAAGCCCTGCCCAGTTTGTGATAGAGTTCTCAAATGCTGGTACGGCCGCATTAATAGGAGCATGACGTCCAGAATAAGGGAGTACACTTACTTTATTGTGCCTTTAAACATACTTGAAATACCATACCCAACCAAGAATAATGATCTTTCAGAACACATCCAGGGAAAAGGGACGAACCTAGCTAACTATTAACTATTTGACTCAAGGGACAAAGAGGAAAACAACCTGTAAGAGGAAGTGAGGTGAGGCAGGCCTGGATGTTGGTCTTTAACTTTGTGATGGGAGAGAAAGCCGCCTTGTTCTGTAAGTGACAGAGGATCGGACGAAGTTGGAAACAGCAGCACGTTGGTGCACATCTCTGCAAGCAACATGACCTCTTGGGCCAACTGCTATTAATGGGACATCAGCCCCTCCCCCTCACATTGCTAGGAGGGCACATGAGATAATGTATGTAAATGCTTAGCCTGGTGTCTGAACACTGTAATCTTTTGGTCGTTACAAGGCGGGGTTCTTGTCTTCACGGGGGATAAAGGAACCATAGTGAAAAATGAGATTTCTTCCCAGGACTAATTTCAGGCCAGCTATTTTGAAAAGCAAAACAAAACAGCTAACCTCACTGTGGGATAATGCATCGGATTCCTTTCCCGACTGCTCTTTCGCTGGGTAGAGGAGGGGCCCAGATTACTACGAAAGAATTTCTGACTCTCTCACCCTTTAAATAATTGCACATTCCCTAGAAGAGAGAATCATTTGGTGTGAAAACCTCTCCACGCTGATTTGTAGCTGAAAGCTCTCTGCTCCGCCTTCTGCCTAAAGCAGGCCATTTGGGATGGGGGCAGCCAACTGGGGATGGGCCCTCCAAGATGCAGCTTCTGGCCAGCTTCTTGGATCTCATGTTTTAGGTTGCAGCAACTCTGTTTCCTTATCTTAAAAAAAGAAATAGGGGTGCCGAAGGCCCATGGGGAAAAGCAACCAACAGGTGCTCTGTGCCCATTAAAAGCTGTTCCCATTGTCCACAGCCTTGTGGCTCCACAGGGAGGAAATCACAGGGATTGTGTGGGGGCAAGAGAGCTTCGGGCATCACAGCTCAGTGCCTCCGGTGCATGGGAAGGACCCAGGCAAACTCCAAGCAAGGGAACGTATCCTAGCTGGAGAAGGCCGCCCACCCCATGATGGGGCCCCAGGCAGCACAGACAGACGTCAGGACAAATTGGGGCATGGTCTGAAGGAGACATGCTGACTGAGGGTCGGCCTGTGAAAAAGGCCACACATCCCATCCCCCAGCCACAACAAACCCCTGGCTTGTCCCCCAAACACATTGGCCTCCTGTTTCTTCTGCATGGAAGGCTTTCCCTGCCAGCCCACCCGGAAAGCTGCTACTCTTCGCATTAAGACAAGCTCATAGATTTTTCTTTCGTGAGACTTTCTTGGATCTCCAGGCAGAAGTAATCAGTTCCTCATCTGCGAATCCATGACATTTTATCCATACTTTATCGGTGGCACTAAGAATATTGTCTTAGAGATCATTATCTATGTGTCTGTTTCTTCCATCAGACTGGGAGCTCTTCCAGGCCAAAGGCACGGTTTCATTGTTTCTGTATCTTCAATTTTAAATATGAAGTCTCTGCATGATAACCTGATTACTTCCACTTCCTCTTGCCTCATCCCCCCCCCCCCCCCCACCCACCGGACTATAAGCTCGATGTGGAGGCAGGAACTGTGTGTGGTTAAATGCTCATCCCCAGAACCCAGCTTAGGTAATGGTATTTATTTTCTGGACAACTGGACTGAATGGATGGATGGATGGATGGATGGATAGATGGATGGATGGATGGATGAGTGGGTGGATGGATTCAGGGATTAAGGGAGGGATGAAAGGATGGGTGGATGGTTGGATGGTTGGATGGATGGATGGGTGAGTGGGTAGATGGTGGCATAGAGGTAGGGAGGGATGAGGGGATGAATAAATGTTTAGATGGATGGGTGAATGGATGGATGGAGAAAGGATGGATGAATGGGTGGATAGATGCTGGACAGAGGTAGGGAGGGATGAGTGGATAAATGAATGTTTAAATGGATGGATAGATGAATGGATGGATGGATGGTTGGATGGATGGAGGAGGGATAGATGGATGGGTGGGTGGGTGAACGGTGGATGGGGGAAGGATGGATGGGTGGATAGATACATGGATAGTTGGATAGATGGAGGAGGGATGGATGGATGGGTGAATGGGTAGATGGGTGCATGGATAGAGGGAAGGATAGATGGGTAGGTGGGTGAATGGATGATTGGATGAATGGAGGAGGGATGGATGAGTGAATGGGTAAACAGTTGCAAGGATAGAGGTAAGATGGATCAACAAATGTTTAAATGGGTGGGTGGATGGATGGATGGATGGATGAATGGAAAGATGGATGGATGGCTGGTTGGATGGAAGAGGGATGGATAGGTAGGTAGATGGATGGCTGGCTGGAGGAGGGATGAATGAATGGATGGATGGTTAGGTGGATGGATGGATGAATGGATGGGTGGGTGGATGGACGCACGAGGCAGGGGTTGAGTGAATGAATGTTTAGAATGAATGTGAGATGTTTAGTGAGTGAATGAATGTTGGATGGATAAAGGAGGCATTACAAAAATAACACCAATAAAAGTGGAGAGAGAAAAAACTCACCACTAACACATGGGACAAGGGAGGAGTATCCAGAAAGCCTCAGGGAAGAGGCGCTATCTGGGCTGAACCTTTGCAGCAAACTAGAATTCCAGCAGCTGGAGGAGAAGGGCCTTGCCCTCAGGAGACACAGTGAGGAGAGATGGAACAGGAGGATTTGTGCAGCAGCAGGGACACCTCAGCAGCTGGCCTGTGACACAGGTGTGATGTCATAGAGGACACAAGCTGGGAACAGGCCTCATGCTCATCACACAGGGTCTCAAGTGTCCTATTAAGGAAATGGGAATCCATCACGCACAAACCAGTAGAAGACACCTGAGGGCTTTATTCCGTCGTTTTTGTCTTAGCAGAGGTGCCCAGACAAGGCGTTGTGCTTTTAGGGTTAAGGCACCAGGGCTTCCCTGAAAACAACACGTTAGAAGCACTACAGCTGGAGATACCCCCTCATCAGCCAGGGGCACCCCTGATTTACCAAACCTCCCAAGCCACTGGATGGGATGTGAAGGTAAAGCAAGCCAGCTCTGAAGGCCGAGGGGAGAAAGTGAGGGTCGGGCCGCAGAGGGCCGCCAGCTAGTCTGGGGGCAGGTGGGGAATGGAAGTGGGGTCAGCCAAGGTGAGCCTCCCCTGCCCCTCACCCGCAAGGCATCCTGTCCGCCCCTGACCCGCAAGCTTTTGCAAACCACAGCCCAGAAGGATCACGTGCAGGACCCAATCTGGGTCATGGCGTTTGGATGCAGGCCATCTAGGCCACGTCCTAGAGCAGCAGCGTTTGCAATTTTCATTCCCCCTGGGAGTTGTCTGCTTCGGGAACCCGGTTCTGGGGCCCCTGGCGCATGCGCGCACGCACCCGACTCTCCGTTCTCGTCACAATGTCACTTAGACTTCGTGCCTACTTCAGGGGGCGCTTGTTCCCTTCTGGGTAGGGAGGGACGCCCAAAGCAATGACACCTGTCCAGAATAGAGATCCCCCAAGGCCCCACCTCTTCACCCCCTCCCGTCTCTGGGACACCTCCTCACCACCACCACCCTCCGCCCCTGCCCTGCACCACAAGCTACTTTATCCTGTGCCCCCCCCACCACATGATCTCACCAAGGGAGGGAGGCTAGGGTTGTTGGTGGCAGTTCAGATGACAGATGAGGTAGCACAGGGAAGCTTCCAGAGGAGAGTGGGGCAGAGCCCCCCGCGAGCCGGACACAGTTCCCTCCCGCTTTGATTTGCCTCTTGCCTTTCCTCCCCTGTCCTCACAAGGGCTGAGCCCTGCTCCCTCCGCGCATCAGCTGCACACAGTCAGCTCTATCTGCTGCCTCTCACCGCCCAGTCCGGAACGCAGTTACCTCCATGGTGCCTGCAAAAGAAAATGAAGAGGCAGCATTATTGCAGCGATTCTAATTACGGTATGCTAATTGGGCCACCTTCAGGCTTTCGGGATGGTGCCGTTTCCCTGAGATGAGACGACAAAAGCCCTGCACTCGCCTTGCTCTACTTATTCCTCCTATTGCTTGCAGAACATTCTGTACCAGGCAGCAGCCCGCACAGATATCCCAGGCGGGGAGGAACCACAGAGATGTCTGCCGGTGGATGACCTGACACAGGTCTCCATTCCATCGGACCCAGACCCAGACCCTGTATAGTGGGGCTTTTAGGGTCCCTGAATGTGCTTCAGCTCCTAGGGCATGCAAATTTTCCTATAGCCACATATATGCATTTATGGGGTAGGGTCGGGGGAAGGGTTCCAAGCTGTCCTTGGTTTTTCAAGGAAACCCAGATATACTTTTTTTTTAGAAAAAATGAGAAAACTACTGTCCTAAAGGGGAAAGCACCTAATTTATCAAGAGTTTATTTTATTCTCTGCACACCCTCTGGGGGGAGAAATATAATAGCAAAAATTAAAAAGAAGACCAGAAGAGAGAAAGAGGATAGAGGTGGAGATGGAAATTAGAACAGAGTCAGCAATCAAAGGATCAAAATTAATTTAGTTCGACCCATTTAACTCTTACTAGGCTCATCACCTCTTGGTTTAAATTCTAACCAATTAAAAAAAAAACATAAAAGAAATCTTTAATTTCTTACTGGGGCTTCTGTACTGTCCTCCTAACCAGTCTACCTGTATCCATGCTTTTTATTTATTTCTTTAGTTTCCAAGCACAGAGAGCAGTTGAAAGGACTGCGCGGGGGACAGCCATGTCCCCACCACACCTGGACTTGACAATGAACTTGAAACTACACCTGTTCTGCCTCATGGCTACCCATCTCTCCAGCCTCTCCCTGTCCACCCCACCCAATTATTCCTTGTTGCTACTGTTGGTCTGGATGGGTTTCTCTCCTGCATCCTTCCGTCCTATTGCCCGCTCGGAAGGCAGTGATCTTTCAGAAACACAAATCTGGTCATACCCCCAACCTGCACCTCTCCTGTGTCCTCAGATGTGGCCCAGAAAGGCTTCCCTGGGCTCAAACTGGGACAGCCCCTACTACCCATGATGTAGACAATGAAATTCAATTACGTCTCCACGTTACAGAGAAACATGGCTGTAAAGTATATTGGTTCTGCCTCATTAATCCTCAGTGCACAGAACTGCTTTTGAAAGAAAAAAGAAAAGTTAAATACCCAGCACGTACTAATACTACTTATGCCGCAGATAAAGAATCTTTTCAATTAAATCTTCCACTGATGAAAAGGTAAGGCTTTGACTTGAATCAGAGTTTCCCCTGTTGCATTGCAGCCTAAATATGAAAATCCTTCATGGCAGCTAGAATTCCAGATGCTTCTAGATTTGATGGGGGGAAAAAACAAAATAGCCCCCGCCTTACCGTTGTTTTTAATAGACGCTGAGTTCAACGCGTTCATCCTGCCAAGCAGTGCCGCGTCGGGCAGAAACAAAATGTAGAACTCCAAGGCCATTATCAAATTGAGACCAGAATAGGCATCTGCCCCGGAGGCTTCAATATGAGGGTCAGAGATTCGCATCTTACAGACAATGCTTTGTCAGGCCGACGCAGACACCGAGGATACAACGATACAACTTGCGATTAGAGATATATTAATAGATAAGAGCATCTCGCAGGACTGGGCTGGCATAGCGTTTTGTTATTGTTATTACTGAGAGAACACAGGGGGAAAGAGGTCCCTTCAACAGATTCTCTATGCACTGCTGCAAATCAGCTCCTCGCTCCATGCCTGAACTCTTCAACAGAGGCTGTGTCTCTGGCCAGTCCTCTGGGGCTCCCATCTACGCCCCTCGGGCACACAGAAGAGGGGCCGATTGTACCCAGTAGCCACAGAGAAGGTTGATGGCAAATGAATTTGGCTGGGAGGACCAGGGGTTAGTTCCACCAGTTGTTCTATAGGGTCAGCGATCGGCCTCGACTCGCTGTGAGGGTGAGACTTTGGACTACCTGCCGTCCACAGTCTATGCGGCCGCAATGCAAGGAACGTGTTCTGGCTTCTGAATACTCCGGGCAAGGAGAAAGCCTTTGTATGCTATGGGAAGCCAGTGGCCTGCCTACAGCCACCCACTCTTCCTCTCTTCTTGCTAGAACCCAAACTTTAAATGAGGTGACATGTCAGCTCCGAGAGCTAGTTATGATTGGCTGAAGCCCATAAATGCTATCCTGTTCTTTTCTGCCAGGTATGTGACTTCCGGATCCTCTGCTGGGTGTAGTCCTGAGGCCCTGTATGGGCAATGAAATGAAAGAGCCGGGTGTAAGGGAGAATCCGGGGAAAGATTATCCTCCATGAGAAAAGGAGACCCTTTGTTTCTCCAACTGTCCCTTGTCCCGCCTTGAGCACGGTGAGTGAGGACCTGGTGCTTGGAGCGGCAGCATCCCATCTTGAGGTCATGAAAGGACTGCCCTGAGAAGGAAAAACGGTCATGCAGAGAGTCGTAGAGCAAACAGATGGAAGGGGTCAGAGTCCCCGATGGCAGCCAGCAGCCGCACCAACCCTGGAATTGACATCGACTCGTTCCAAGAGAAAATGAAATATATACCCAGCTCGATTGGCTGCTGCCCAAGCATTTGTACCCGACGAAGGTCCCTGAGTTCGAATCACAGGGCAGTGTGAATGCTGTGTCAGCATTTTGTGGTAGAATCTTCCCATGCTCTCCTGCATCTAGTTCTCCTTTCCTCTGGGCACAGGGAAGGATTCCTCTTCCCTAATGCCTTGGGGTTAGATAATGTCATGTGACTAGACTGCCCATTTAGTGAAGGCAGAAGAGGCACAGGTCAGTGCGGAGTCCAAGTATTTCATTGCAGACGTGAGATTCTCAGTGTTCTTTTTTTCCTATAGTGGCCAATGAGGAGGCCCCGTATTCTGGTATCAGCCTAGATCACGAAGGCACTAGGGGGCAGGACCTTTGGCCAATCTATGTGGGACATGCAGTATGAATTAGAAGCCAAATTCTTATTGTGTGAAGCCAATGAGATTTGGGGGTTGGTTGTTATCTCAGCATAGCCTTGCTATGCTGAACAATACACAGAGTTGTCCATTGTGCTTTTAAAGAGGCAATCTGGGGGCATCTGCATGGCTCAGTCAGTTAAGCGTCTGTCTTCAGCTCAGGTCATGATCCCGGGGTCCTAGGATCGAGCCCCGCATCGGGTTCCCTGCTTAGTGGTAAGCCTGTTTCTCCCTCTCCCTCTACTCCCCCTGCTAGTGTGCTCTTGCTCTCTCTGTCAAATAATTAAATAAATAAATAAATAAAATCTTTTAAAAATAAATAAATAAAGAGGCAGTCTGATAGGAGTTGCATAGGATCTTGAGGGTACCCAACACTCAACATCCCTTTCTTCATCGCTAACCAAACTGCAATTTTCTTTAGGGTTGTGCTCCTTCCCAACCCGGGGGGATGTCCAACACGAGGTATCTGACCCCACAGGATGGCCGTCTCAAGACACTCACTTCCCCGGATTCTCTTGCTGGGCTTGTAGCTAATAAGACATAAAGGAAAATCTGCACATTAAGAGATATGTAATAGTTTCCGAGGGCTGCTAGAACACAGCCTATGGGGGGTGGGGAGCTGAAATGATAGAAATGTTTTGTCTCACAGTTCTAGAGGCTAGAAGTCCAAAATCAAGGTGTCCACAGGGTTGATTCCTTCTGAGGGCTGTTTGTTCCAAGCCTTTGTTCTTGGTTTGCAGAAGACCATCTTCTTTTTGTGTCTTCACATCATTTTCCCCATGTGCACATTGGTCTCTGTGTCCAAATCTCTTTTTGTAAGGACCCCAGGCCTGGGTCCACCCTAATGAATTCATTTTAACTTGATTACCTCTGTAACGGCCCTATCTCCAAATAAGGTCACATTTGGAGCTACTGTGGGTTAAGATGCCAATATTTTTTTTCCGGGACACAGTTCGACCCATAACAGTATTTTTTTGTTTTGTCTTGTTTTGTTCTGCCTTTGGTTTTGGTTTTATCTTATATTACTCATCCTCTTCATTTAGGTTGGGAATCCTGGTGTGCAGATGTTATGTATAGAGCTAAGGCATACATCTTGTGATCATGAGGGAGAAGAACAAAACTCATAGAGATGCCCCAAGAGTAAAGCGCCGACACTCTGGAAACCACCAACTTTCAGACTTCTTGTTAAGTAAACTATGATTGTTCTTATACTTAAAGCTATCATTAGCTCAAGCCTCTGTTAATTGCAGCTCCATATGAACTTATACCAAGATTCAAGACCAAAAGTCCTAAGACTACCATCTCTGCCTCCAGTTTCACAGATAATAACAGAGATGTCATTAAATACTATAGCTTCAACATCTGAATAAAACCTACCCTACTGACTTAATAGGCTTATATTGTAGATGGCATTTCACATGAAATAATGTCCAGGTCTTTTCAAAAACTCAACAAAAAGTTATTGATTTATTTATCTCACAGTTAAATATCGATCATCTCCTACTCATCAGCACTATGCTAGGTCTTTAGAAATTGTGTCCAAAACCAGATGGGGTCCCTGCTTTCTTTGAACTTCTAGTCCAGTAGGAATGTTAATCAAATAAGCACACAAGAAACTACCAGACTGGAAAGTGAAAAATTAAATTTGGTCCAATTATTTAAACACGAAATAAGCACATAAGGAGCGAACGAAATGCACTCAATGTTGAACAATGGGTTTTCCATTGAACTCCATCACTATGTTCATGAAGACTTAGTCTCAGAATTTCTTCTTTTGAAAAAAAGGGATTCCCATTATAATTGTGCTCATATAACTTACCAGCCAAGTTGGACATATTTAGGAGCCAAAGGAGGCACTATTAATAACTGTCCTTGGATAAAAGGCATAAAGCAGAGATGCCCCAAGAAACCAGAACATTTGGATACCCTGGTTATGGTGATGGGTATAGTCTAAAAAAATAGGATATTCAGACCATGAAGATGAGGAGTTCTGAGTCAAAACCCCACAAGATATCTCGTTTTGGAGGGATAAGATAAAATGGGAAGTGATTTATTTAATGTGGCTGATATTAAGAATTATACATTGAAAAATTGTTTTTAATTTTCCCACAACATATTTAGACAGCAATCTATGCTTCTGGTAGCCTAGAAAGTTTGTTGGAAAGCAAAAGAAACAACTGATCTAGACATAGTTTGAGGTATAATAATAGAGCACCATGAGACAGATTGATTTGTGCTATGCTAAGCTAGAAGGAAATCTTTCCCTGCTGTGGCTTGTAAAAGAAATTGAAAGGCTGCTCCAGTATATTACATGAAGCTAAAAATCTTGATCGATAATTTTCTTCACAAAAAACAAAACGGGTGAAAATGATCAGAAATTGATTCTAAATACTTAATGCCCAGTACCAGTTGGCAGAAACACTTTGCAAGCAATACTTTGAAAGTCACCAGTGCATCGGTCCAAATCGTGAGAGGATTTTTTTTTTAATGTGTTCCACCATATTCTCTACTCATTTCTAAATCTGAGACCTGTCAAGGATGTCTGAGATGATGTGCAAAGAAACAGCTTGTTTTTGCAAATGGCTTTGGGACCCTTTCATAAGATAGCAGAGTTCTTAAGAAGAATCTTTTAACGATACACTGTGTCACAATTACATGCCCTTTATTTACCTAAATATTCTATCGCATTGAATACATCAGCATCCGTATTTGTGATTTGGAAATTTGGAGTCCATGAATGCTGTCCCCCATCTCTCATCTGAAAATCTCTCTTCTCCCTTCTCCTTCCCCATGAAAATAGCAGCAGGTCTTAGAAAGCCTATAAACATTCTCTACTTTGGGGAGAGAAAGCCTGAATTCATTCTGGGAGATGGCTTCTTACCAGGCAAATAATCTAGGCATGTTATTTAATTTCTCTAGATCTCAATTTCCACATGTGAAATAGGAGGGATAACAGCTACCTTGATTAGATGACAAAATGGCATGGAATTGACACATAGTTCCTGACATTCAATAAGCCTCGCTAAAGATGACAGTTTAATCCTCAGACCCCTGCTACCCTCCTTGCTCTCAAATTTTCAATTGACATCTGCAAGGGGTAAAAGCTAGGCTTCATTTCTGTTTAATACAAATTTCATTGGCTCTATCACATGAGTGCAGTGCACGACTTGCTCATTTAAATGATGAACATTTAGAAAGAAAGTGCACCAATGTAACCATCAAGAAATTCACATTCTAGGGGCACCTGGGTGGCTCAGTGGGTTAAAACCTCTGCCTTCAGCTCAGGTCATGATGTCAGGGTCCTGGGATCGAGCCCCACATTGGGCTCTCTGCTCAGTGGGTTGCCTGCTTCCCCCCTTTTCTCTGCCTGTCTCTGCCTACTTGTGATATCTCTCTCTCTCTCCCTCTCTCGCTCTCTCTCTCTCTCTGTCAAGTAAATAAAGAAAATATCTTTGGGGACAAAAAAGAAATTCACATTCCTAGACTCCCAGAAACCTCTCACTCAGGCTGCCTCCTCAAAGGTAACCAATATACTGATTTCTATCACTACAGAGTCTGTTTTGTCCCATTCGGAAACTCATACAATCTCTACCCTTTTGTATCTGGCTTCTTTCATTCAACATTTGGCATCTGAGATTAATCAATTTTATCGATGTGGCAATAGCTCATTTTCATTTGTGGGAGTATTTTATTATATCTATATATCATTGCTGATTTTCCTCTCTTGATGAAGATTTAGGTTGTTTTCCAATTTGGGCTATTT
>CM053621.1:22626233-22692197 GCA_028646535.1 Procyon lotor | reverse complement strand
GACTCTGAGCCACAAACTGAGGGTTTAGGAGGGGAGGGGGTGGGGGGCTGGGCAAGCCTGGTGGTGGGTATTGAGGAGGGCACGTATTGCATGGAGCACTGGGTGTGGTGCATGAACAATAAATCTTGTAACACTGAAAAAATAAAGTAAACATTTTTGGGGGAAAAAATAAATAAATAAAATTTAAAAATCTTTAAAAAATAAACAAAGACAAATGGAAGAGTGATTCCAGGGCACCCGAGAATTCCCCAGACATGCACAGAGTTCCTTTGCTCCTACTAGGCTGTAGGGAAAAAATGGTAGAGTGAATGTGCCCACATCCACGGGAAAAGGCATCAGGCTGCCTGTCACCTCACTGCAGCCTCCTTTATATACCAATGTGCTCCCAGGAACACCTGCTGGATGAGGGCAGGGTCTGAATGGGGACACCTAGGGGCATCCCCACTCCTGAGAAAGAAGTGCTCCCAAAGTGAGCAGACAGGTGCCATTCATTCATCTCAGGCAGGGGGTCTTTACCTGGGGCTTGTAATCATAAATCCAGATGGAGGAAAACACGACATCTTTAATTTCCCCTTACCACTAACTGAAATGTGGCATTTCCGTCAATTACGGATGAGGACAACAGAATGTGCATTACCTGAGATTTTATCCCTCACAAAACCACAGCTATTTTCATACCACATCGTGCTCGTGTAGATATCGCAAAATATCAATTATGTTCATCATGACTTCAAATTTACTGCACAGCGAGAACTTGTTACCTAACGTGTTAATAAAGCAGATCTGTTTCTATGTCACAAGTTTGTTTCAGGAACGTTGTGACGAACGGTTTAAGCGTAACGAGTTTCTTCTTTAATCCAGTTTATTTTATTCTCTTCTCTTTTTAAAAGATTTTATTGATTTACTTGAGAGAGAACGAGCATGGGGTGGGGAGGGGCAGAGGGAGAGAAAGAATCCTCCAGCAGACTCTGCACTGAGCTAGGAGCCCAACACGGGGCTCGATCCCAGGACCCTGAGATCATGACCTGAGCTGAAATCAAGAGTTGGACGCTTAACCGAGTGAGCCACCCGGGTGCCCCTATTTTATTCTTTAGGAATGGTCTTCTGAAAAGAGGACTATCAGGTTCCCCAGGCTGTCAGGGGTCCTGGGTTTAAGTTGGGTGTAGTGAACCTACTGCCTAAGGGCCAAAGTATGAAGACCCAACTTCTTACCACATGTTCTCCCCATGAGAAAATGTGATTCCTAACGAAGGGTGTACACTCTGCAGCCTGGTGAAGAGGACAGAAAACCCTGCAAGACGAGCAATAAAAGAAACTAATTTCATGGAGCACTTACTACACATCACAGACTGTACATTCCTTAAAATAATCTCACGTCATCCTCATAACGATCTCATGGGGTGAGAACAAGTTCCCCCATTTTAGAGATGGGTCCACTGTGGCTCAGGAGGTGTAACCCTACAGCAGGGAAATGAAAGCACTAGACCCAACTCCATCCTGGGTCTGTTTGATTATCTGTGCGCTCTCTGACCGTGGTCATGACCATGAGACACAGCTTGGGAAGGACCACTCTGCAAGCGAGGAGGTCAACACATCCACCAGAGAAGAAGCCACCTTGGGTGGTCATGGAATTGCACTGCTCACATTCAGCCTTTCGAGAACCCACAGGGGCGGGGGAGGGACAGGGTCTGCAAGGTGAGCTCCTCTGTACTTGCCCTAAGAATACGCTCTCCTCAACCAATATTCCTTAAGCCAAGCTATCCCTACGCGATGAGGCAGGTGTCCTGGGGTGACCATCTACCTACAGCCCGAGGCTTCTCCTGATCAGGTACCTCCTTCCTTCCCTCTCTCCCTTCCCAGGGGCCAGAGTGGCCCCATAGTTGGAAAGCTCCCAGCCTGTTTCTGCTCACTCTTCCCATCATCCTTCATGGCTATTTCCTTGGATAAATTGCACGGATGTCCATGTCCATCTTGCAGGACCCAAATTAATGCATCCCCCAGACCTGAACAAAGCTGCAACCATGGTCCCCTCTGATGGGCAGTAAAGGACAGTGTGTTTCTTGTGACAGTTTCATCGGCCACAAAAGGAAAGCACACCCTCCTTCTAAAACATCACGTGAAGAATACATCATGGTAAAATAAATAGACATGGATGGCACGGGCCAAGGTTGTTATGGCTGAAAACACCAGGCTAATTCTATTAAGGCCAGGATAGAGGTTTTATTTGATGAAGAGTATTTGGGGGATTCTGGAATGCTAGGGATGTTCTGTTTCTTGAGCTGAGTGCTGATCACACAGGTCTACTGAGATGGTGGAAATTCATCAAGGCGTTTGCTTATGATCTGTGCAGATTTCTAACCATCTATTTTTCTTTATTAAAATATTTTTAGGGCACCTGGATGGATCAGTTGGTTAAGCATCTGCCTTTGGCTCAGGTTGCGATCCCAACGTCTTGGGATCGGGCCCCAAGTTGGGCTCCCTGCTCAGCGGGGAGCCTGCCTCTCTTTCTCCTTCTGCCTGCTGCTCCCCCTGCTTGGGGTCTGTCTCAAATAGATAAAATCTTAAAAAATATATCTTTTAAAAGTGGGCATATTTACAACACCTAGATCCCAATGAGGAAGAATTTGAAGGGCTGTTCTTTGTAGGACAGGAAGCAACATATTAATTAATGGTGGGGGGCAGGGGGTTACGCTGCCCAGCCCACACTCCAGGAGCTCTAGGGGTCTGAACTTGGTGGTGGCCTTTAACAAAGAAACTTAAATCTATTTATCTTGGGGATCCTGAGTGGCTCACAGAGGTTCTAGACTTATCTGAAATATATGCTCTTTATAGCTAACCTTCCGCTGGATAAATAAATGGCTCACTTCTATCTTGACATTCCGGAGATGTCAGGAAGAGAAGAAATAAGGAGTCCTTGGTATTGCCCGTGGCACGATTCAGTGCTTGACTTTGAAAGTATGATGTGCAGTTCGCAGAGAGAATGAATCTGACCAGCTGGAGCGATGTGGATATATGTTTGACAAATCAATTCCCTTTCTTGAAGGAGGAGGAGGGAGGCTCCCAGGGAGGTCAGGAAGCTCAATTACCACAGGCAAAGCAGGGCAGCGGAGGTCTTGCAGAATCAAGGGGCCCCCTCATGCTGACGTCTGGCCCGGGAATTGCTGGCATCACCTGGTCGACTGGGGACCACTGCAGCTAGCCTCTGAAATTAATGACATTCTCACCTCCACCAGTGGGGCCGGCCTCCGCCTTCGGTCTCGCGGCTTCAGAAGCATCTCGAGGCTGAAAGGTGCAGAGCGTTCGGCTAAACAGCAGAAATGCCCCCATTGGATCCCAGGAGCACAGAGGCTAGTTGCCTCCTTCAGCCAACCCTCTGCCCCCAGGGCCTCTCCCCTTGGTGCCCCCGATTGGGCTCGTTTACCTCTTCCTTGCAGACAGGGAGAGCTAGCTTTTTGGTACCCAAGCCCCAAATCAGGAAATAATGGCCCAAATCAACAGCGAATCCAAGCAATGAATTATAAGGGCGAAGAGCATGGGTTCAAAGCATAATTCTACTACTCAACAGCAATGTGACCTTAGGCCAGTTTCTTAACCTCTCTGGGCCTCAGCCGCCTCATGCATTAAAAAAAAAAAAAAAAAAAAAAGTGAAATCCTGACTTCAGAGGGTTAGGAGAATTAAATTAGTGAATACACACCGAGCTCTGCAAAAAGGACAACTGGTAGACTTCAGTGCCCCTCAGTCCTGTTCACGAGGTATTTCTGGCCCTCGTTCTCCCGAGGACATGGTACACGGTAGGGATTGCCTCTGGAAATGTAAATTAGGCAAAGAAAAGTGAGCAGAAATTTCGCATGTCGTTTTGAGGCGGAAGCTCTAAGAGCTGACACACAATTCACCAGCTTCCTTCTTCACGGACTTGGAAAATGGGTGACACGGAGGTGGGGCCTCCTTGAGTCTGAGGCCCTAAGTCGGGAGGGGAGAGAGTGAAAGTCCCAGCGCACCGTGCGTGAAGCTGGGCTGTGGGCAAGAAATCAGTATCCCCTGAAATTGCGTATTCATTGCTGCTTCAACATCACCTAATCCCTTCTGATGGAGCACAGACTGATACCTGAAAACAGGATATTGCTGGGGTGCCTGGGGGGCTCAGTTGGTTAAGTGTCTCCCTTCAGCTCAGGTCATGATCCCAGGGTCCTGGGTTGGAGTCCCGCATCGGGCCCCCTGCTCAGCGAGGAGCCTCCTTGTCTGTCCCCTTGCTCCTTCCCTCGTCGCTCACGCTCGCTCTCTCTCTTGTCTCTCAAATAAATAGAAATAAATAAATAAATAAACAAACAGGGTACTGCTCTCACACAAACCTCCAAGACATGGAATTAGCTTGAGATCCGGGAGGCCTGCAGGGAGGAAGCCACTATATCAGGCCGGAAGAATGACAACCCCTATTATGTGTAGGGTAGTAAACAGGTGGTAGAAATGGATACTTGTGACATACAATGTACAATCTGAGTTAATATCTTGCAGCTCTAGGGAAAGAAGTTGCAAGACAAAACGGGTGTGTTGGTTGTCATCGGCTTCCTTTGGCCAAGTAATACCAAAAATATAAAGCAGCTTGGAAAAAAGGTAGCCAGTTTGTAAACAGGAAGGAATAGAAAGGCAGAAGATCAGAGATAAGATTGAAGGGAGCAGAGTCTACTGAAAGCCATACAGCAAGAATCAAGTCCATACTTTGGCCCCACACTCATCTGTTAACTATTTCATAGTTGAACGTCCTTGCAACTATGCTTGGAAACTCAGCTCCATACAGAGAATCAAAAGAGCTTCCGCACCCATGGTTCCGAAGGCTGGGGACCCACTATGACCCCACGCCCGATTCTAAGACCCAGGGTCCTCCTTATTCTCATGGCCTGGGTTTGGACCCCTGTCTCAGCTCATTTCCAGCCTCAAAATTCCCAGTCCCCGTCTGTGTTCTCAGTCCAAAATTCCAGCTTTCTTAGCCCCCGCCCGGCCTTAGGCCCTACCTTGTCCTAGGGACCAGAGTCCTTCTCTTGAGCCCTGGTCCCTTGGGAATCTACCTGCACTTGCTCCTATCAGACCCTTGGGACCCTGCAAACCTGAGCCTCTCAATATGGCCACGGCCAAACAATCCTGAACTCTGACATTTGCCTGGGAGTCTTTCTGGGATTTCCCGAGTTGTCTCATGTCAAGGACTAGCCAGTTCACAAGCCACAACGAAGAGAGTGTTTCCATCACCTGGACCTAGCTCACGCCAGCCCAGGAGCTCCACTTCTGGCCTTATCTTGGTTTAAACTTGGTGCCCAAAGCTAAACCCAAGAGTCTAAATGGTTTGTTGCAAGGGCGAGATGCAAAGGGGCCATCACCTTCCTTCCCTTCGGCTATGATGCAATTTGAAATTTCACCGGTCCTTTTATCTGCTTTATGCTTTTCAGTGAGCCTATTGACCTGCCCTTTGGCACAGCCAGAGTCCCCTGACTCCTGCTCCTGGGCACTGTCACCTTGTAATACCCCCATTCTGAACCTTCCCCTCTATGTTTATTGCACAATGCTTCCACATTTTTGTGGATTCCCTCTGCTCCGGGCCTCAGAGTCACCCCTTATGCTCTTCTGCATTTCCAGGCCATGATTCCCTTGTTCCTTGAATTATGGCTGCTTCCAGCAAGTGAAACACCCCAGCCTAGATCAATCGGACCTAGGAGACCCTCCTGGGGTGATTCGGACGGTTGACTTTCCCATTGAGCACGCCCTAATTCAAAGGAAAGGAGGTGGACCCCTCTGCCACTATGAGCTCAGGTCAACAAAAATGCCCAGATGTTTAACACACGAGCAGCTTTGAAGAGGCAAAGATCCCTATATATCTGAACATTTAACCCACTGGACCTACATATAATCTTTTATGATTTATTTTAGAGCCGTTGGTCCCCAAATTGAGTTAATTATAATCCCTTGTTAATGACACACTATCAATAGTGAGCATAGAACAGTCCTCTTCTTGTGGCGCCTGGGTGGCTCAGTCGTTAGGCGTCTGCCTTCAGCTCAGGTCATGATCCCAGAGTCCTGGGATCGAGCCCCACATCGGGCTTCCTGCTTGGCAGGAAGCCTGCTTCTCCCGCTACCATTCCCTCTGCTTGTGTTCCCTCTCTCGCTGTGTTTCTCTCTGTCAAATAAATAAAATCTTTAAAAAAAAAAAAAGAACAGTCCTCTTATTTTTTTTTTAAGAGTTCATGTATTTATTTTACAGAGAGACAGCACGAGCAGGGGGAGAGCAAAAGGAGAGGGAGAAAGAATATGCAGCAGACTCCCCGCTGTGAGTGGAGCCCGACATGGAGCTCGATCTCATGATCCTGAGATCACGACTTGAGCCGAAACCAAGAGTCAGACACGTAACCAACTGAGCCATGCAGACGGCCCTGGAGTCATCCTCTTGTGATTTCAAATATATTTATTTGTATATTGACTCATTTATTTTTAAAAATATAGTGAAGTTTCACAAACCCATGATTAAACCCCAAGTGAGGCAATTAAAAAGAACTCGCACCTACTTGTGTGTTCTTTCCTTTTCCCAATGGTCTAGAGCTGGGGCCAGTGAAGGAAAATTACCCAACATTTTCTTGGTTAGTCCACGCTAACTTTACCTGACCACTTCTATCCTGTCTGATTGCAAACCAAATCTCCAGATGCCTGCCTGGTCTGACTTTGGGAAATTCTGAACTTCTGTCCCATCCGGATCCCAGTGATGGTCTTGGAATCCTCGTCACTTGGCCACACAGTGTCCTGGGCCCGTGAGAACATGGCCTTGCCAGGCTTAGATTTATTTCACACATTTTTTAAGATGGACATCTAGTCTACCCCCACCCCACGGCTTCCCTCCAGATTTTCCTTCTTCCTATTTCCACAAAACATTAGTTTGCAAATGTCCCATTTTAGAATGCTTTCAGTCTTTAGAAAAGCCCACAGTTGAGTTCCTTTCAATCTGAAAGTGAAAACATGCACATCCGTGTTCCCATCTCCATGAGAAATGACATTCCGATGTGTCACCCCTGACATTAAGTTTGCCTGGCTCAGACACTGCACACCTGTCAACCGACTAATTTTTCTTCACAATTAGTAGAAACCCAAGGAAAGATACCTGAACATCTGCTGGGCTTTCAGGCAACTTATTATAGGAATTCAGCACCTGGATCGCCTGTAGAGTGTGTGCTTAGTGTTCCCTGGGAAGAGGGTTCCTAGGGGTTCGACACTCATCTATTCATCAGGGAACCGATAAGAGCAAATCTCATAAATGTCAAAGGAAAGAGCATTCGAGATGCCTCCTCTGGTACATTTTAATGGCAACAAAGCTCATTCTTAAAAGGAATAAATAAGACAATGTATGTGGGGTAATTCCACAGCAAGCATTTATGTATAAAGAAGGGAAAGAGAGACAAGAGAAAGAATAGGGAGGGAGAGGGAGGAAGAGAGACGAACAAGCAAGAAAGAAGATAGAGGGAAAGGATGAACCTAGACTGGGGTGAGCATGCTATCCATTGAAATTGACTCCTGAAGTTTCTAGACCTTGCGTGGTGGAGGCATATGGTAGGCTCCACGAAGAACACTAAGAGAGGAAGGGACAAATGGCCAGTTGCTGGCATCAAGCGTACGATCATATGGCACCCGGGGCTGAGAAACAAATGGTTGTGAATTAACCCAAACACCGTCAAGAGAGGGCTGACCCCTTGGATTGGTGAGCCACTCATTAGCTCGGCCCCATAAATATGAGCAATTATATACATAAGAGAGAAATATAGGTCATAGATCGCATTACCCTGTTGGAATGTAATACCAATAAAATCTTACAACTGTTAATAAATTCTCATCATAGACAAGTGTTCTACACAACAAAGTTATTGTCATATTATGCACTGGACCAGAGTAAGCAAATGTTTTGATCTGAAATAAGCCAGTATAAAATCTTTTACAACACATTACCTTGAGCTATAGCAATAAAAATTTTTCTCTGATTTGCAACCGTCGGGTAAATATAATTAAAAAATGAAACTTTCCTGTTTTCCTCTGTGCAAACTGCCTACCCTCTGCTCCCAACCAAAAAAAAAACCAAAAAAAAAAAAAACCAAAAAAAAAACCAAACCAAAAAGATCACAACAATTAAATTATCAGAAACCTGCACCCACAGACATAAGTGGACCTAGAATTTTTAAGAGGACTTGGAACGACGCAGTGCCAATAAAAAGTTCTGACAATTGAGTGGACAAACTGATCAATCAATCAAGGAATTAAGGAATGAGTTGGGGGGGGAAGAAATCGGGGCACCTGGGTGGCTCAGTGGGTTAAAGCCTCTGCCTTCGGCTCAGGTCATGATCTCAGGGTCCTGGGATCAAGCCCCACATCGGGCTCTCTGCTCAGCGGGGAGCCTGCTTCCTCCTCTCTCTCTGCCTGCCTCTCTGTCTACTTGTGATCTCTCTCTCTCTCTCTGTCAAATAAATAAATAAAACCTTAAAAAAAAAAAAAGAAATGAAAGCAAGAGCATGGAATCCGGTAAGAGAAAAGTAAGGGAGTTTCAATCAGGTGCACTATGAATTCCTATCTTTCACTGGTAGGTTTAGAACACTCTTTTTTTAAAAAAATATATATATTTATTTATTTTGAGAGAGAGAGAGAGAACGAGCGTGTGAGAACAGGGAAGAGGCAGAAGCAGAGGGAGAGGGAGAATCTCAAGCAGACTCCACATTGAGCATGGGGTCCCATGTGGGGCTCTGTCCCAGGACCCTGAGATCATGAACTGAGCCAAAACCAAGAGTCGGACTCTTAAAAGTATGAGCGCCCCCAACCCAGGCACCTGTAGAATGCTCTGTTTTTTATCATTTGATTGACGAGAAGAGTTGATTGTCATTCCCACATCATTTCTGCTTCTGCTGGTAGAGAATATTCTTTCCAGGCACAGCGTGGTTGACAAGAGAGCTATCCCAAGGACTATGGGATAAGCAGATTGTACCCATGATGGCGAGAAGTTGGCTTCCTGTCATTCAGCATGAATGCAGGACAGTCCTCAGGCAGCTCTGGTGTTCGAAATTACATACTCAGTGTGGTTGAGAGGTCCCCAGATGTGAAATACTCACGACTTGGGTATTTGAGGACTCTCTGACATGTGAGTCCTAGTATCTAGAGAGACAGAAGAAGGTCAAACTCCTGAGGCGAAAATCTTAAGAGTGTGCTAGTTTTGAGGCAGAATCGAGTTATTTGATTTTGCCACATTTCTTTCAAAGTCTTGGTTAAATGGGTTCCCCACCCCCCACATCGAAGTCTTCCTTCTTGTTCTCCTTCTTGTTTTAAACAGAAATAACAATTCTGATGATTATGAATGAGAATACATAGTCCCTGGTGGGATCAAGGCTTCTAATTCTATTTTATCCCATTCATAAACCTTCCTAGGTAAGTTATCAGTTGAATTCCAGTCTTGAATTATTCAGTGGACGATGCATTAAAATATCGTGTGGCATAAGGGAGAGCCTGTAATGCACATTTAGTATTCTTTCAGTCTGCTGTTATATGTCACACCTTCTAATCCTTCTCCCTACCCTCAGCTCAGTAATCCCTTCAGTGACATATATACACACACACCCCCATTTGAAATAATCCCTTCCTTTCTCGAACAACACAATGCAGTCTTCTTTACATACCTCATTCCATGACAAAATTCTTTTTTTAGAGCTATTTTTTGTTAACTGGATTTACTGTGGCGATCATTTTGCTTTATATACAAATATCAAATCACTGTGTTTTGTTTTGTTTTGTTTTGTTTGTTTCAAACTAAGAAGCCGACTCTTAACTAAAGAGAACAAACCAATGGGTCCCAGATGGGAGGTGGGTGGTTGGAGGGGTGAGACAAGTGATGGGGATTCAGGAGCACATCTGCTGTGATGAGCACGGGGTGGTGTATAGAAGTGTCGAATTGCTATGTTGGACACCCGAAACTAATATTACAATGTATGTTAACTATACTGGAATTTAAATAACAATTTTAGAGCTATTTTTTAAGTGAGCAGTTGCTTTCAAGGAAAATTATAAATAGTACCTCATTAATGGGGACCCAGCCTCCATAATCTAAGACTTGCAACCAGAGTGTAAAAATGCCACAGCTGATCCCTTATGAGCATGGATAATTTCCACGGTTATCATAGTCATTCTTCTGCCCTGAGGGTATGGGTGGCCCATTTCCAAAGCAGGTGTATTTAAAAGAGTTTGGTTTAAATGGAACCAACTTCACATGAATTAGCAAATGGAATCCAGGAACACATTTGAGCAAGACTCGGGGAATGTAAAATGTATTTGGATGCAACCAAGATGTTAAAATGATTGGACTCCTCAACTTCCAATGGTGGGCAATGGACACGGTTGTGTCAAACAGGGAGTAGGTGGAACAGCAGAGAGGTGGTGGGCCCAGAAGAAGGAGAAGAGGTAAAAAGCCAGGTTCTAGGAGTGGAGAACAAGGAGCAAGATGGGAAGGAGCAGGAAGAAGACAGAGTTGAAACACACGAGAGACAGAAGGAAGAAGAAATAAGATCACCATCTTGAATATTTGTAGGGTATAACGTTTTAGAAAACAAAACCAACTTAATCTCTAAGGCCCCAGAAAGCAGAAAGTAAGAGGAACAGCATTAAGAATTTTTGACTCTATATGAGAGCGTTTTCTGGTCATCAGTGCTAAAATCAGACCTGTAATTTAATAATGAGCACCCGCCATCAGAAGAATTATCCAGAGGCTAGGTCACCACTCACTCTGGCTCTTCTCAAAAAGAATGCCCTAGAAACCCAGAGATTCATGTGACACATGAACAGAACTTGTCTATGGTAAGACACATAATACAAAAAACATGGTCTATTCTGTTATGCTCTAAACTCTGTGAATGCTGAATTAGTGAATACTGAACTAGCAAATACTCAGCCACTGCTCCTAGGGGAAAATAGGGTTCAGTTCCTGTGAGCCTCTGGTCTCAACATTTTCATCAAATAACAAAATGTTTTTATGTGTGTTCCTGTTTCAAGACAATGCATTTGATGTATATTGTTGATTCACTCACACTGAATTCATGGTCAATGGCACTATTATTCATGCCTGCAAGGGTTATCTAACACACACATTTCTTCTTAAGGCACATCGTAGCCTTTTTACACTTAGGAACACTAGACAGTTCTTTAGCACGTTGCTTGGAGGTCAGGGAAACCACCAACAAAAAGCACAAAATCGGAAAAAATAAAAAAGTAGCATCAGATAGTATAAAGGGCACTTGTTCATAGCATGAGAGCTAGAACATAGAAGCAGGGGGTTGCCTTATTCGACCTTTCCTGGGACTGTGTATATCAGTTTTTTCACTACTTCACATGTATCCAAGACGTGGATCAGAAGTCCGTAAGTATTTATTTGGGGGCCACAAATAAACATTAGGGAGTAGGTGAATTTGCAAATATGGAATCTACAACTAATGAGGATCAATGGAACTTGTGGAGAGAGGGGAGCAAGAATGGGCAAAGCAACCAGATAAAGGGCTCTGAGCAGTCTGAAGACTCTACTTCCCTTTCCACAACCTCTTTTTACGGAGCAGCGTACTTTTTGCCTGACCACAGCGGTCAACAACCCCTTGGGTCACAGGCTAGGCAGGTAGCTGACTGGGGGGAGTGGGGGGTGTGCCCAAGCCACAAGGATGAAGTGGCTTTGCTGTTTGATAACAGCTGAAAGGCTCAAATGGACCTCATTGGGTGGGGGGGCTTATGACCGCCATTTGCTCCTGGGTTGCAACAATTCACTTCAGGACTCAAGGGGGCGCTGTTCTGCGGAACACAGACTGACCCTGTGATCACGCTCAGACTCTGAAATATGAAGGGATTTGTATTTCATCCAATTAATGGCAGATCTTTCCACTTTCTGGCACTTCCTCCGGTCATGATCAGTATTCGACCTTCTCAGAACGGAGAGGATTTATTTACACTCTCCTTAACACTCACTCTTGTCCCACAGTGACTAAAAGTACCTCATGGAAACTGGCCCTTCTGTGGACCTCGCCCTTATACATGTCCCCCAAATGAAAAAAATGGTCATCACCATTGGAGTCACATTCTTCAAAAGGCAAAAATATAGATTTCCCATTTCTGAACACAGGCAGAAATATAAAGACGGGAATATGAAAGCGTTTTGGTTTTTGTCCCAAATTCAAACAATTGGGTGGAAGCTGAGATCTTTCTGTAGGATCCTAGCTGGTCTGCATCCAGCATTTCTTACGGGAGCTTGATTGCTTTGTCACAAACGAAAACAGTATTTACCTTTTTGAGGATTTGAATGTAATGATGTGTGCACACTCATTATTAGTTCCTAGCAAATCCCAAGAATGGAGGCCTTGGGAGTTAAAAGGATGTGCTATGGGAACATGGCCTCAATTAACTTCTTGGGGTTGGCTCCGCACTGACCTGAGTGAAGGAGAGACTAACAAGAAGGGACCACTGGGACTCATGGGACAGCTCCACATCAGGAACTATGTGTCATCTCAGAATCTCTAGTGGGGACCAAGCCCACCGTGTGCAGAATCCTGGTAGCACATTCACACTTGGGTATGGCCAAAACCAGGAGATGATCAATGCTCATGGGAGTGGAACTCACGTGGAACATAGGTGAACATTTTCCTGGAGCCACGCAACCCTGTGGCCTGACTTGCAGATGAACATCAGCACCGGAAGGGACTCCTGGCTTGTGTGTAGCGCTGTGTACTTTCACAAACCGAAATTACTTCTTTTTTCCAAAGACACACAATCGTTTTCTTGACCCAGACCTTGTCCATCCTTCTAGGCTCATCTTTCGCTATCCCTCACTTAAATTTTCTTCTTCAGAAATCAACCACGGTATCACCAGCGAGGGCTCTTTTAGCGGAAATCACAGAAACCTTGACTCAACTGGTTTACGATAGAATAAAGATGTGTTATCTCACAAAACAGGATAAGGGAGTTCTCAGTTTCGTGACTTCCCTTGCTCCACGAGGGCCTTGAAGTTCCTGGGTTTTTCCATCTTTCTGCTCAACCGTCTTTCGCCTGTCTTCTCAGCTTCTTGGTGGTCAGAGTTTGCTGCTACAGGTCTAAGCAAAGCACAAGGGCACAACAAACACCCAGCAGAAGAAAAAGGCTTGTTCCCTCCCTGTCTCTGTCTATGCTGTGCGTGTGTGTGCGCATACACACGTGCGTGCCTGCATGCCTCCCTTTAAGAGTCAGAAAACACTTCTCAGAATCCTCTATCAGACTTCCTCAATGCTCAGGGAGCAGCATTGCGTGTAACAAACCCACGCCTAAATCAATCACCGGCAAGAGAGGGATTACCATGATTGGATTAGCGAAGCGCAGATGACAGCAATGGAATCAAGTGGGCTAGAAAAGAGGATGGCCTTGGGCAGCCTACCAAAACTATTTTCTGCAAACAGCCCCACCCTGCCCATTGCATGCTGGTCTGGGCGACTGTGGGTTGCCCGTGCCCCTGATTGTTACCTGTCTCCGAAAGCTGAGCCCTTTATATCATTATTGACGGTTCACTTACATGCATCTTTGAGCTGCTTAAACTAGATGTGGTGACTCACTCATTGTTACACCTTAGAACCTAGTACATGCTCGGGGCTTAAGGATGAATGAATACGTGAACGGCCTCACGGATGACAGCCCTTGGGTGCACAGTAGGCAAAGAGTAACCCTCTACAGTACACAATCTTCTTCCTGCTCTAAACTTGGGAGAAACTCCCCTCAAGCAAGAGTGAAAGACTCCTCCAACATCACTGGATACAGGGCAGAGCTGGAACTTAATTTCTGAGCATCTGGTTCCAAGTTGAATGTTGGAGCCAAGAGCAATAATGAGGACAATGAGGCCAGGGTATAAAATGGCTTGCCTAGCATCCAGAGTAGCAAGGCTGGGAACTTGGTAAAAATAATTTTTGTATGTGTGCACAAGGCCCACTTAAAATTTTGAGCAGAGACGCACATGAATTAATCCTAAGACTTTTTTCTCTACCTGACTCAAATCTTATTCTGCCTTCAGCTTTTTTCGTCCCAGAAACATTTATGTAACAAATGGACCCCAATCTTTTGAGGATTCAGTTTGCAATCCTGACAAATTAAGGACCCTGAAGAATCAATTATTTTTACTTATCTCCCAGACTGAAGGGGAGGAAGCCCTATAATTCTGGAACTTTGGCTTTGAAACCTCTTGAAAGCATTACAGAAAATCCAAGGGAATTAGACAATAAGGATTCTTTCAAAACAGTAGGATTTAAAGGATCTTATTACCTACTTTATAATCTTACCTTCAGGCTGTAGAAAGTATTAATTGGAGCAAAGACATCCAGCTACCGTAAGTCATCCCTATTGTTGAAGTCTGTCTTTTATCTCTCTAATTTGTTACATTGCCTCAACCTTGCAGCTCTTTCAGATAAACCTATCCAACTCCTGACTCCCTGGTGTATATATATATTTTTTTTTCTGGGCACAGAAAAGAAGAAGGGAAAAAAAAAAAGCTAAGCCAAGTAAATCAATGGCACTTCAAATCCCATTTCCTGCCTTGATCAGTGGTTGATCCCTTCAAGAAAAGCAGGGTGGAAAACAGAGCAAGCTGGCTCCAGGCAAATAGAAAAAACTCTGAGCATCTCTGGAGGAAGCTTACATGAGGCCTCCATCCCCAGCATCCAATTCTTCCTGGAAATAATATACCGTTTCTCCCCGGAAAGTGTGAAATGCTTTAAAATAAATTGGAATGGCTGCAAACCCCTTTGGTAAATGCAAGCTGGATGTGCTAATCGGATCCTGTGGTTGGTTCTTCACTGGCTGGACCCCGGGGGCCATCATCAGCCCACTCACACGTTTCTGTAGTGGGATTGGAAATACTTCTTATTTTTTTTATTTGAAGTAATAATCTTTGACAAAAAAATGTCACAATCCCATAGAAAATGGCAAGGGAAAAGGGAACTTCAATCTTCAGAAAGGGAACAAAAAGCAAGGTCAACCACTATTTTAGGAAAATTGCTCTTTGTATAATTTCCTCTCCCGACTTGTAAAAGGTTTCTGAGTGCATAAGGCTATCGTGGAGCTCCTTTTTAATTCGTGAGTTGCTATCTTTGTGAGGGCAATCTAGGGTACTGAGATATTTCTCCAATCGTGGTCCTTGGATTGATCAAAGAACGCCTATTTCTGGATGCCACTACTGTCCCCTTAACAAACAAGGGAAATCAACCACCATGAGGAAAGGGGACATTATCTAGTATTTCTCGGCTTCACTGGGTAAACCAGATTATTTATGAAGATCAGTGGCTCCCAAACCCCAGCCACACAAACATCCTCTAGGTTACAACCAACCAACTTTATTTTTT
The DNA here is from genome assembly GCA_028646535.1 of Procyon lotor. Classification (NCBI taxonomy): domain Eukaryota; kingdom Metazoa; phylum Chordata; class Mammalia; order Carnivora; family Procyonidae; genus Procyon; species Procyon lotor. Next base: position 22,676,804 of record CM053621.1, on the reverse strand, counting down.
TCAAGTAGGCTCTACTCCCAACGTGGGGATTGAACCCACCACCCCAGGATCAAGAGTCACATGCTCTACTGACCGAGCCAACCAGGTGCCCCAGCCAATCAACTTCATGCAGTGAAGAGTCCACTGCCCTTTCAGGGCAATGCTGGGTTCAGAGCTGTATTTATTTGCATGATTTTTGTTTCGGTCTTTCTCAACTCCCTTTATTTTATCCTAACTTGTACCGTGGGCACTCCGTTTTGATTCTCACTCATTCTTCATGTATCTACATGCTGGATTCCACAGAAGAGCAGCCGCCCTGAAACATGGTTTGGATTCAGGCATTCGACCTCCTTGATTAATTTGGACGCGTTTTGAGATTCTCAAGTTAGAAAGAGCCAAAGGGCTGACCCAAGGAAGCCTGGGATCTGGGCAGTGGTGTGCTGTGCTTGGTGAGGATTCTGAAGCTATCTTGAGTCTGGGGGATGCTCAGCTGAGCTGGGGTGCCCATAACATGGTGATGACATGGGTTAAGGAATGGGCTTGCGTATTTCTCAAGTGTGCTCTGATTGCAATAATAGGAAACAACTTGAGTGGGTTTAAGTAGATGATGATGAGGAGGAGGAGAAGGCAGAAGAAGAAGAGGAGGAGGAGGAAGAAGAGGAAGAGGAAGGGGAAGAGGAAGAAAAAGGAGGAGGAGGGAGAGGAGGAGGGGGAGGAGGGGAAGGAGGAGGGGGAGAAGAAGAAGACGAAGAGGAGGAGGAGGCATTTCAGGGAATCCAGTGAAAAGGTGGACAACCAAACCAATAGTAAGGTAGTAAACGAGGCTCTTGGGTTTTCAGAAAGAAGAGTTGATTGTTCTTACTTCTAGGACTCTGATTGTACTTGACCCTGCTCCCAACGCTCCCTCTCTCCAGACTCTAATGACCCTTCATGGCTCAATGCGCCATGCCTTGGAGGCAAAAGTCACACAGTGGCATCATGGGTGTGCTGCCCTAGCCCTGTGAGGGGGGTGGCCCATTTCCCCCAAACACGAATCCTAGGCCACCTCAATGGCACTTACCATGATCACAAAAAATAGAGTGAAATAGACCGTAAGCTCCCAGCAGACTGGTAGCCTGTTGAGGGCAGGATCTGTGCCTGATTCACCTCTCTGAAACCTCCAGCGAGGTCTCAGTGGCGGGGAACACTAGGGTTGGCCTCAGTCTGCCTCAGTTTGAATTGGCACTCTCCTTACCAAAGTCATTCATCTGACTTTGGACATGTCTCCTAACTCTCAAGCTACTGTTCCTTCATCTGTAAAATAAGGGTGGTGCTAAGACCTAACTCCCAGGTTGTTGCAAGGATGAAACCTTGCACCTGACACCACCAGGCTGTGAGATTCCACCATCCCCCAAGCACTACTGGGAAACCTGTAGCCTCAGCCCCAGGTGGGAAGATACTAACCTCATTGACACAGTGAGACTTTTTTTCAACCTGAACTTGTTGGATAATAAATAAATTGTCTCTTTAAATCTAAAAGGGACATTCTAAGGGCAGTTGTCAAGAGTTTTCAGAAAGGCCCCTTAACAACGAGCCATTCCTCATGGTGAGCCAATCCCAACACCCCTCCAGATGGCCTCCCTCGTGAATCTCCTTGCTGTTTTTCCTGATTCCAGAATAGCCATTCTCATGACCTGCTTCTGCTGGAGGAATTTTTAAATGCTTACTTGACATCATGGAATGAGAAACCAGCTGGAGTCTTGCCTTCTACCACACTTACCTCCAGCCTCTCCTCCTCAGGGCTGGGAATAGAAACAAGGTCTGGGGTCCCACTAGAGGGTAAGAGCTATGCCCACATCCACCAAGTGCCTGGAGAGGTCGGGACTTACCCAAGGCACAGCTTCAAGAAGGCCCATAGGCTTAAAGCCAAGCCTCGGAACACAAGTAACGTGGGTGTTCTGGAGACCCATCCCTGTGGCCAAGTCTGCTGCCAACACAAGGTCTCAGTGGCACTGCTGGGCAGTACTGGCCAGCACGGTTACCCCCAGGGAGCATGCCACTCTGATTTGGGTAAGACTATGTAAACCCTCGAGTTCTTGTACAGTCCAACAAGGGAGACACCCCAAATATCAGACTGATCTCAGCCAGCTGGGCTCACGGAGTTTTATTTAGATTTTTTTTAAGAAGTGTGGCATTTCTGGGGTCCCTGGGTGGCTCAGAGGGTTAAGGCCTCTGCCTTCAGCTCAGGTCATGATCTCAGGGTCCTGGGATCGAGCCCCGCATCAGGTTCTGCTCAGCGGAGAGCCTGCTTCCCCTTCTCTCTCTGCCTGCCTCTCTGCCTACTTCTGATCTCTCTCTCTCTCTGTGTCAAATAAATAAATAAAATCTTAAAAAAAAAAAAAAGAAGAAGAAGAAGTGTGGCATTTCTTGCACTTTCAATTACCTAGAGTATACACACTCATACAATCTAACCCCCTGCCCGTCCCCTGAGGTGGGCTTCCATACTCCCTTCTCAGTAGGGGCAACTGCTCTTCAATGGTTGGAATTGGGTCTTGGACAAGCAAAGCCCGTGGTCGAGGAGGGGCAGTGACTTAAGTCTTCCAGTGGCTTCAACCACATGCCCACCAATGCAGAATGAGGGGAGAGTCTGCCCATGTATGAACCTGCAAACTGCTTCAACCCACAAAAAGCCAGTGAGGTTCGGGCACTGGAAAGAGGAGCCAGACCATGCAAGGTCCGGGAATAGAGAAGCTAGGAGAGGTCATGAGAAAGGAGCCAGCCACAGGAGAGCTAGGCAGACAGGAATGGGGGAGCTGAGATAAGGGTCAGAAAAGCCGGCCTCTAGGATTAAGCAGTGCTTAGAATTCTAGCATTACAAAAGCAACTTCGAACTAAGATCTTCAAAATTATCTCAATAATATGTTTTGGGATGACCTATGCCTTATGCTCAGCACTTTATGTATATTAATTTTACCTAATTCCCCAAGCAACTCTGACAAGTGGTATTGAGAACCCCACCCTACAGAGGAAGAAAGAGAGCAGGTCATTTACCGAAGATCACTGAGCTGGTAAGCAAACAGGGCATTTGCCTCTTGAACCAGCAAATCATGACTTCCATCCCACGCACAGGAAAATCTGACCTGGGGGCTTGGGCAGGTGTAATCCTAACAGAGAAGAATGGAACTCTGCCTGGGGTAAGGGCACCATGGTGCAGGGGCCAGACCCCTCTCACCGACTCCCCACTTCCTTCCTCAAGGACGACAGAAGAGGCAAACAAAATTGATGCGAAGTACAATCGATTCTCGTGATTCACGGTAATCATGTTCTATAAAGTCCCCATGAATGCTGAATGAGCAAATACTCCTAGGGGAAATACACAGTGAGGTTCCTTTGAGCCTCTGGTCACAACATTTTCATCAACCACATCAAGATGACTTTGTTGTAGGTGTATGTCCTCTCATAAAGACACATTACTAAATACATATATTATTGTTGATGCATTAACATTGAACTCATGGCCCATAGCATCCTAACAAACATTCTCTAGGTTACAACCAACCAACTTTATTTTTTTCAAGTAGGCTCTACTCCCAACATGGGGATTGACCTAACCCTAACCCTAACCTTGAACTCATGGCCCATAGCATCCTAACTCTGCCTGAACAAAGCTCATCCAACACATGCATTTTCTCCACAAAGTGCATCACAGCCTTCTCACATGTAGGAACACAAAACCGAAAAATGTGGCACCAGATCAACCACAAAAAGGATACTCGTTGACAGTGTGAGTGCTAGAACAAAAAAAGAACGTCATCTCGTCCAACCTCCTCTGGGAATGTGTGTGTCATGTGTCGGGCAACTCAAATTCTCTGCTACTGTGGGCACATCTACAAATTGCACATGAAAGAGCCATGAATATTGACTTGGTGCTTATAGAGAAGTTTTACCAAGTGAGCGAACTCTCAAGTGTGGAATCTGTGAGTAATGCAGATCCAATCGACTAGAGCTTCTCCACTCGGCATGTGGCCTTGAGCAAGGCAATCAACAGAGCCTGTTCACCCATCTGTAAAGTGGGTCTAACATTAGCCTTGCCCCAGGATTGCAGAGGGCTGTGATGGTGATGGTAACTCGGGTAAGCAGGCCACGAAAGCTTTGGGGCCCAGAGGGCATTCATCCCCTTCTCTCTCTATCCGGGGGAATATTTGGATCGTTTGCCATCCCTACAGTGGTAAAAACCTCCACGAGGCTAAGTGAGTATTCAAGGTCAAACAGCTTAAGAGCATCTGTTAGGAAGAAGGACCCAGTTTACTTTCTTTCAACCACAGCTGAAATAACTGGTACATGGATAGACTTGGCTTTTTTTCCATCCTCCTCAATTCCTCCCCTCTTGGCTCAGGGAGATTAACCCCATATCAGGAGAACAAGAGCCGGTTGGCGTGGGCCCAGCGAACACCGTCACACGTCAGGCCTGCCTGCGGGGAGTTCCCAGAGTCAAGTGCAGACACTGAGTCCCACACGTCGCAGGACCAAAGTCATCTCCATCTTCCAGCACTTTCCAGACCATTCATTCACCAAATAGACAAATACCTGCATTTTTGTGGATAAAATGAATGCAGAAGGAGCTATTTCCAGAGATGGATGACTGTCCTTTTTCCTTCAGCAAAGTTTAAAAAGGTAAAAATTATCATATTATGGGCGCAGTGGTCATGGAGAGAAAATGAGGCGACCGCGCGACAGGGGAAATTGCTCTCCCTGCATGGGAATGTTTTAGCATTAAATTAACTCTCCTACCTCCTGCCCGCTAATAGGAAAGCTTTCACCTCTCTGTTTGGCAGGGGATCTGCATTTGCATTTAGATGGACCTGTTGTAAAGATAGCCCCACGCGGGGGCCTCCATCCCTTATTTACAATAGCAGCCAAGTGATAAAATGATTATCACCTAAGTGGCTGTTTCACTGGTTTCCATAGGGTTGGAACCAAAATGGGGAAGGCTGTCATCTGAATCAGTCAATGAAAGGAAAGGATCCTCCTCCCCACCCCTACCCCCCCCACGTGGTGAGCATTCGGTGGCCCCCTTGACAACACGGAGGAGGCGTGCTCTCTCCCTCCTGGCTGCCCGAGCTAGGTGGCTGGGCCCACTGGATGCTGGGAGGCAAGATGGAAGGCATTGTTTCTGTTACTGCTGCTGCTTCATGGGCAGATTCCATGTTTCCGCTTGCAAATCTGCCCACGTCTCATTGGAGTTGGGCAGTGCATGGATTGTTGTTTCCATTTCTTAGACGTTGGGGGTGCGATGCAATGATTGGCCCATGGCCATACGTCCAAAATGGTGGCCCTTAAGCGAGATCCCGACCCCAACACATGTCTGTCTCCTGTCAACAAGCTTCCTTTCCATCCATTCATCCATCCATCCATCCATCCATCCATCCATCCATCCATCCATCCACCCAATGCAAGGTACACAGAAGTGGGAATGCAGAGAACTGGAAGCCATTCTGATTTCTGCAACTAACTGCGGGATTTGGGGCAGTTCCCCCCCACACACATAGTAGTACCATTTTTTTTTTTTTTTTTTAGCCTCCAAGCTTCAATCTGCAAAAGCAAAGAATCTGGACAAACGTAGCGGTAGGAAAAGCTTGCTTCTCTTTTCTGACTGTTCCCGGATCTCTTGAACATCACATACGCGCCTGTCCTATGGACTGTGGGAGCAAAATGAGCAGCTGTTGCAAGTGTCAAGTTGCAACTGTCAAATCGGTCTATTCCCAGCCACACAGCAGTGTTTCCCAGACATTAGCTGCCATTCGAATCACCTGGAGGGCTTGTTAAGCTAGTTTCCTGGGCTCCAGAGATTCTGATCCAGTGAGTCCAGGGTGGGGGCCTAAGAATTTGCATTTCCAACGAGTTCTTGGGTCACGCTCATGCTGCTTGTGCCGAAATGACATATGATACTTTGAGAACCACTGCTCTGGAGAAAAGAAGGCTCATACCACTGTGGGAAGACTATTTTTGCACACCCGTGATGACCTAATAATGGTACAAGCCCAACCAATGAAGCAGCTCACCATCCAAGTATCCTTATGGGCTGTGGAAATAAGCACCATGGTCAGTAACCAGACCAACTCAAGAAAAAGTGATCTTGAAATGGACCAGTGGAAAAATTCTTCCTTTGAAGAAACCATGCAACCAAGTCACGTGGGTCTTTGGGAAGCTGGTCAACTTATACACTTATGTCCTATAATCAACAGAACTGTAATGTCCCTTTATCAGGTGGTAGATAGAAAGATACACAAATTTGGACCCAAATCAACTAATGGGTCCAGGGAAGGAGCACCCAAGGAGACCCAGGCTAACCTAAGAAAGGCCCTGCCTTGAAGGCCAGTCCATAGTCCCTCTAGGCCCAGAAAATGGTCACGCTAATTAGTTTCCGTCTCATTGCTTCAAGACTAGACTCTACCCACACATACCAGCCTGGAAGGAATTCCTGCAAAGCAAACTCCACGTCTCTGTGGCCAGGCTCTAAGAACTCCCAACAGGATAGAGTGATGAGATGTTCTCCAAGATTTCCCACCCAAATTAAATCCCTGTCCCTGAGTGTCCCAGTGTTTAAGGCAATTTATGGCTCCAAAGACAATGTCCCATCTTATTATGGATGGAAAAACCATCCTCCATAAAAAGGAGTTGCTTGATCAAAACTGAAAGACCCAGTTCACCAAGGCTACCATGTTCTTGCCATGAGCCCCATGGCAACAAAAGACAAGAGGAATGAGCTGGGCTAGGGTGGCAGCAGTTCATCCCACCCTAGGACAGACGCTTACATCTGAGCAGTAACTTAGGGAGTGTTTCCTATCATCCACACTAAAAAATTAGAAAAGAAGCCCAGGATATCCAAAACAGGTTTCCTCCAGTCTATAATCTTCAGTCTCAGAATGGCGTCCACCCATCTCCTTCCCACCATCATTATACACACACACACACACACACACACACACACACACATCCAGGGTCCCCATCTTGCTCTCCATCTCTCCTCACTGTTCCCCCTCAGTTGAGGTCTAGGAGTCAGGAGAGGAAGGGCTGATGAATGAGGGAAAGAGAAGAAGAATGACAACTTATGATAATTGAGTGCCCTACCCTGCTAGGTACCTAACCAATATACTTTTTTTTTGAGAGAGAGATAAAGAGAGAGAATTCATGTGCACAAGTAGGGGAGGGGCAGAGGGAGAGGATCTTAAGCAGGCTCCATGTTCAGCGTGGAGACCAATGTAGAACTCAATCTCACAACCCTGAGATCATGACCTGAGCCGAGATCAAGATTAGGTCACAGAGCCAACTGAACCACCGAGGTGCCCCGACTGGTACACATTTTGATAGTCCTTGTACACAATTTTTCTGTCCCAATGTAGCTGAGATGTTATTATGCTCCCCCGGGTCTCCTTCCCTGCACATTTGTGGGTTAGTGTGGACCACAGCAGACATTCTGCATGAGATTTGAAAAATGCACCCGAACCAGCAGCCATATTCCTTACCTGCTTGAAAGGCTGGTCCTGGGCACATCCATTTCAGCTTAAGTGTAGCATCGCTCATCTCTGGAGCACCCAGTCAGCACAGTGAGGCAACTTGCTGGTTGATAAACAATAGATCTGGAATCCTCGCCTGCAGGGTCTGGTTAATCAGACAGTCCAAACTCAGGCGGCAGGTACAGGGAGGGTCCTCCTGGCGAGGTACTGTCTCGAACTTGAAAAAGACAAGAGGGTCCCCTCTGTTTCGTGTCCTCTTAAATAAAATAGACATAGAGATAATATTTTAAGAGAACTTGAGCTCATCATCTACGGTGTACAAGTAATTGCTGATCTTGCATTGAGATTTTAACGCTCATGAGAGCATCCCGCTTGCCGGGACTCAGAAAACGGGGTTGGCAGAGATGCCCGGGTGAGCGGAGAAGCCGACTGCCCATGCCAGACACCGATGGAGAGCCAGTTAAAAGATTGTGAGCTGCCTCTCTTGCTTCACCTCCAGCCCCCACTGTGGGGTAATGACCCCTGAGAGAGAAAAGGGAAAGCTGGACAGAGTGCGATCCGAAAATGTAGATGAAAAGAAATCAGAAGGCTTTTTCTTTCATGTTTCAAGTACCAAATTATGCTTGACATTTGAATTTTCCCCAAGGCTCACTTCCATGAAATCATGCCAAATTACCCTGAAAGGGTTGGAGCCTCCCGGAGAGACTTTTGACTGTAATCAAACAGGTTCCTTCCATTGTTCCAGACACTCTGCAAGGATCTAGAGGAGAAAGGGGCAGAGGGCAGGTGGGCAGGGGGGAGGGTGTGGTAATCGCCTTTCTAGTGGGTCAGGGACTCACAGCCATGAAACCAGGCATTGGCGCAGCTCCCCAAAATGCAGACAGCCCAGGGAGCTGGCCTATGGATACAAGGAGGCGAAAACATTCCAGAGCAAAGGGCCATATAACAAGACTCATGCTGGCTAACATTTATGGAGCTTAATCCAAGGCAGGCACTGTGCTGGGGTTGTGACTCATTTGAACTTCGTGACCGCCAAGCATAACTATTATTCAGTTTGTGGGTATGAGAGCTGAAATTAGGAAAGAGAAAGGAACTTGTCCTCATCTTTTGGATGCCAGAGGCTGATCTGCAGGTGAACCTTCCAGCCTGGGGGACCAAGTATAATGCAATGCCACAAGCAGAAGAAAAGGGCATCGTGGTGCTGACTATCACTGGATATCAACATATCAATGGGTACAATCACTTGTCTGAATCAACCGAACTCATCTAGACTAGCTTCTACTCACTGACCAATCAGAAAACACTCCTTCTATCCCGATCTTCTGCTGAACCTGCAGATGGATGGAGGGGAAAAAAAAAATCTTTAGAACCAGCAGGAGTTCACTGTCACAAGAGGTCAAAATAGGTCCTGATGCAACAGGTCCTTCTGGATCAACTCCGAAGCGAGGTCTGTTTCCTGGGGACTCCTGGCTAGTTTGCTGTCTCAGTGGCCCATGGACTGTGGTGGGCCGGCTTGCAAATCACGCTTTGTTCTTTGCTCTCACCAAGCGCTGCATTTACCTTCCCTGTGCACGGACACCAGTATCACTGAGGTCCTGGATTATTCTTGATTCTTAATGGTTTGTCTCTTGAACCCTCACATTTCTGCCCGAGCGATCTAGAAGCAAATCTGCTCTGCACCCTCCCGCAGCTTCCCACAGCTCTCGGGATCCCGTCCGGAGACACCAAGGCTCTGCTCCCTCCAAACCTTTGTGTGGCACCCTTAGATCCTCGGGCTGATAAAGCAAACTCGTGCTCATCCTCCTGGTCCCATCAAACACCACTCACAGGCTCGAGACCGATTTACAGATCAGCAGTCAGCACGACGCACCTGCCTCCACTTCGTCCCTATGACAACTTGATGGTTGCGTGGGATGGACCAGAGTGACCATGGGGGCTTGGGGGCCATGAGGGACTGTGGCCAGGCCACCCACGGAACCAACTAGTCCCCCAGGGGTAAAGTTCACCACTAGGCAGTGAGTCTCCAAGAGCAAGGAAACCACAGGAAAGCACCAGAGAAAAAGCCAGCTCCGACTCCCAAATAGTAACACTCCAGGGAAGCGAACTTGGAAGGTATTTTTGGCATTGCCTGAGTTAGGCTTCGTGCATCTCTTATGCAGTTTTTGCCTTCAGGTTTAGCTCAGCCTCACCACAGAGACAGCGCCGATGCTTCTGAGAGTGAACCAGAAACCCGTCTCCCCAGCGCCCATCTTGCTCTGCTCACTCCATGATCAGAGTTGTTAGTTTCATCTATGGGGCATGTGCCTTTCTCTTCTTACCCAGGAGCCTCTCAGAAGCCCAGACCAACTGGCTGGATCTTGATTGTCTGCTTAGAAGCAACTGGCCTCTTTCCAGAGGTCTGGCTCCCCAGATGCTTCCTGGCTTCCACTCCCAATGAACTCCGAAGCCCTCAGAGCTTCCTTACCCACCCCCAACAAACCAGCTTAGCCAAGTCAACCCAGGAGTGCTGCATGGAGGGGACTGGCAGATGTCCCAGCTCCCAAATGCTTCCCAAATGGCCACCCAGCATAATTCCCTTCCTAAGCCTTCTCCCTTTCCAATTACTTAGATCTTCCCGCCTTGGACTCAGTCCCGACCCACACCAATTCTGCAACTCCGACTGCCCCCTTGGAATACCAACGCCTGAACTTCCGCTTAGAGCTCTTTGAGGCAGGGCCCCCATCTGGACCCGTTCCCCACACCTGGGGCCCACCTGTGCCTGGCATCCTCCCCTGTGCTCAAAATATTCCATTTTAATTTTATCATCTCCCTCTCTGCAGCCATACGCTGCAGCAGTCTGCAAATGCCTAGTGACATCACTCAGCTCGGTGCTTTACATAGCATAGGCTTTCAATGAATATTTGATTTGAACCATTAACAGTCATAATTCACAGTGACGGATGGTGGCTACAAGCTGGAGATCATCACTATGAAAACCCCGCATCTAAAATATGGTGGAATCATAAATAGAGGTGTCAGAGGCAGGGTTTCCCGGGGGAGCAGCTTCCGAAATGCAGAGAATGTTTATTGGGAAGCACTCCAGGGAGCCTAGTGAAAGGCCAGTGAACGGCCCCAGAAGAAGATGGGGGATGGGGCAGAGAAAGAAGGGAACTTTTGTGGAATCCAAAGGAAGGTCTAGGCAAACCCCAAGCGAACTTGGGAAGCGACCAGACCAAGCTAGCTTGGCACCGCAAAGCTGTCCAGGATTGAGGAAAGGGATGGAGATTTTAACCCTTGTATTGGCCAACCACTGGGTGCAGGTTGCCCTAGAAGGGGTATGTGGTGTCGGGTGAGGTGACCTTCCTCAGCCAATGTACTTTCTACAGAGAACTGAAGGCTAAGGACTCTACCAGCAGAGGAATAAATCCTTCACCCCTCAAGGAGGACCCAAGCGGCATATCTCACCAACCATCCAAGAGGCAGAAGATGTCCCCTCTCCTCCAACAAACCAACTCTGCCAAGTCAACCTGGTCCCGCTTTATGGAAGTGAATGACAGATATCCCTGCTCCAAAGTGCATCCCAAATGGTTATTCACCACTACTCCCTTCCTATCCTTCTCTCTTTCCAATGCCCCAACTCATGATCTTGAATGTTGCAGTCTCATCTCCTTTCTAAGTGAATGCTTTCTCTCAGACCAGACAAGGCAATACTACTTGTCCCCTTGAAGATGAGCGGATGGCAGGGTAGCAGCTGAATGAGGAGTGAAGGAGAGCAGGACATGGGATACCAGGGCACGCCATGATGGAAACCACGACAGCACAGAGGTCAGACCGGAGAACTGGGAGCAGGTATGGTGCACTAGGTGGTACCAGGGAGGTGGTAGGCCCATGGAGGATGCCAATATCTGGAAGGAGAGGAAGAGGACCAAACAGGATATTGAGAATTTGGCTTCAGGACAGAAGGCAAGACAGCTGCTATGGGACCATGGAATACGCCTGGGGCCATCAGTGGATGACCTGACTCCCTTCTGCTCAGCGGTGGTGTCTTCTGGCCTGAGACTCATACAGCCTCTTTCTAAACCCTATCCTCAATGGCAGCATCTGAAACACTAAAACGTGCTGAGTTTTTCTAAAATTTGACTTCCTCAAACCTAAATGGCAAGTCAGGGATCTGTGAAGATCTTAAGGCATCATCGGCTGTGGGGCCTGGAAAGAGCCCAGAAAGGAGTTGGCAAGGAGGGAGTCAAGCCCTTCCTGGGAACTGAGAAGCAGCCCCCTCGCCAACTTCTCCCTGGACTTGCAGCTCCTCCGCAGGGGGCAGGCTGCTCCGGAACTTGCTCTCCATCTGTGTGTGTCCGGACATCTCCCAGGTCTCATCGCCAGGGCTCTAACTTGGCCAACTCACAGTGGAGCGTCAGCCTGAGATGCCAACCTTGGCACCATGCCTTCAGATATTCAGGGGATATCGATATGATCCCCTTAGGCTCCAGGGAACATGGCATGTTTTCCTTTGTGTTTGCCCTTAAAGGTTCACACAGTTAAGAGGATCATGAAGAGGTGCGTGTAGCTTGAATTAGAACAGTAGGAGACAGTTTTGCTCTGAACTTCCATTTAAAAACAAAACAAAACAAAAGAAAACAAAAACCAAGAGGGCAGCCGTGAAGACATGCTACTCAGTTCTCCCTTCTAAAAAGAAGATGTCCTTCCCCTCACTGTAAGGAGTGTAATCGGATGACAGCTTCCAGATGCAATGTTTGGCTAAGGCCACAGTCTCCCCAGAGGGTCCCCAATCAATGACTGAGCTTGGCGGGGGCACCAGGGCCTGGCCAGTTGTGTCCCAACACAGGATTTCTCCCTGGGCAACCCACACTGGCGCTCCCCATTCAACTGGCCAAGGCTTTCCAGGAGCTGCACCACCGTCTCAAGCTCTTCCCACCCTTTATTCTTCCCTCCTTCTTTTACGTGTATCAGGCTTGCGTAATAGTCTGACATCTTCCCTTGCCCCGCCATAGTGGTCCGAAAGCTTCCGTGGCTCCCAGTATTGATCTCTCATGAGTAAAACTCTTGGACTTCTAACTACCTCTGGCGTCTGTCTCCTGGAGAGCCTGAATTGGTACAGCATCAGCCTACAGATCAGGATACTGAGATGTGGGAGGGCTCAGTGACATGCCTTAGGTTGCAACACGAGGTGATCTAGGAGAGAGAGAACACTGCCATGCCTGTTCGTGGATGAGTTATCTGAGATTCCAGACAAGGATGGTGGATGCAGGACCTACCATGGGCCGGGCTGGCTGGACACGAGGACCAGAAACATTCGGGGCCATGCCAGAAATCAGCAAACAAGCAGAAGGCCCAGTCTGTCACCCAGGGAAGAAAGAGTCAACACAGGTGGTAGATCGCTAAGACTCCCAGACAACCGTAAAAGAAATGTCTTGAAAATCCAAATCCCGAATGACGACCTGGGAATGAGACAGGAAACAGAAACATGGGATGGGGATGGGCCATGGGCACGTTCCTAAGGAGGGCTAATGACCGAGGGTTTCTCACTCCATCCCCGCCCGTGACTTCTCAGAGCAAACCAGACAGATGGGATCTGAGAAAAGCCAATTTCCTTCTGTGCCTTCATTCCCTCAAGTCAGAGCAGCAGGGTTCAAAAACACAACGTGGCTATAGCTGAGCAGACAATTCTTTGTCATTTTCCAAACTGATGGGACCTTCAGAGCAGTGAATCATTTGTAGGCTCATGTCCCATGCAGAGCAGGAAACAGACCAGCATTGAACAACAACACCTCCCATTGTACCTGAAAAGTTGCCCAACATTCTAGAGCATGGGGGGTGGGGGTGGGGCAGTGGCTTTCACCATCAAAAAAAAAAAAAAAAAAAAAAAGAATACAAAGCATCCTCTTTTCCAAAATAGTAGCATTGACACTTCTTAGCCATTATTTGAGGAAGTGGACAAGAACTGCTCAGATGCTGTGAGTGAGGCAATTTATTAAAGATTTTTATTTATTTATTTGAGAGGCACAGAGAAAGACAGCATGAGTGGAAGAATGGGCAAAAGAGAGAATCTTCATGCAGACTCCCCACTGAGCATGGAGCCTGACACAGGGCTCGATCCCAGGACCCCAGGATCATGACCTGAGCTGAAGGTGGATGCTTTACCGACTGAGCCATCCAGGTGCCCCTCAAAGATGCTATTTAAAGCACAGAAGCCCCTGTATTTTGCTCAGGCAGAAATCGGGAGACCGAGGGGACAGAATCCAGACCACAGATCTGTCAGTCAATGAGTCAATCAGTGACTATCAGATGATGAGAACCTGATCCCATGGTGGTCAAAAAAATCCAGGGGGCATTGTTCTGAATATAACAGCAACCAACACCAAAGAAAAAGAAATGACCTGCAGACCCACTATGAGGCTGGACTATGCCTACCAAACGCCAAAGGTGTATCTGAGCACCACTGAGAAAAAATAATTACACCCAGCCATAACCATCTGTGGATAGAGACACAATAAACCCAGACCACCCTGTGCTTTCATTCTGAGCACAGAGTTCTGATTAATTGCCCATTTTTCAAACTCTTTAAAGTCTGTTTTTAAACTAAAAGGTCTGACATTTCAAAACATAAATATTGTGGGTTTGCGGACTGCGGGCTGGTACGGCCGCTGGGCAGCAATTCCTGACGCGTCAGCAATTCCCTGCAAAAGGAACCAAAGGGATGTCTTTCTGGCTAAATGATTCCACTTTCACATGCTCGTCCGTAAATGCCCCTCTCCGGGCGGATGCCGTCTCCTGTGTCAGAACTCACAGCAGCAGGGCCCCCTGCCTGGGTCACTCCGTTTTCATCTGCCTCTTGTATCCCAGGAGCTGAGTGTGGGGCAGGGATCCTGGACCCAGCTGGACGCAAGCCAAGGTTCTCTTGTAGCAAGTTGCCATGAGAGAAGGGGCTCTCCCTTACCTGAGCCACGTGGAGAAGTCTTCTGGGATTACAATGAGAAGGTTTTTTTAAGGTCGATTTATTTATTGTTGAGGAGCGGGGTTAAGGGGCAGAAGGAGAGGGAGAGACTTAAGTGGACTCCACGCTGAGTGTGGAATCCGACGTGGGGCTCGAACTCACGATGCAGAGATCATGACCTGAGCTGAAATGGAGAGTCAGACACTCAACCAACTGCCCTACCTAGGAGCGGCCCCTCCTTTTTTTAAGATTTATTTACAATGAAAAGGTTTAATCCCAGGTGGAACTACTTTCCTTTGGCTGTTAAGCTTCTAGACAGACCTTCAAAGAGATACACAAATTCAAGGGACTATCACTTTACAAAAATATGGCAGCCAGTGATATGGGTCATAAAAGTAGTGCGGAGGTAGGGATAGGGTGGCTGGGTTGTGGACATTGGGGAGGGTATGTGCTATATTAAGTGCTGTGAAATGTGTAAGCCTGACGATTTACAGACATGTACCCTGGGGCAAATAATACATTATATGTTAATAAAAATTTAAAAAAAAGTAGCTGACATTTATCGAGCACTTACTAACTGCTGAATTCCTGGCGTGCCCTTTCAGCTGAAGCCAGCCCAGAAGACAGAGCCCATACCGAGAGCACAAGAGCAGGACTTGGGGGGGAGTTTGATACCAAGGTGTGGGAACAAGGGGGTGAGGCATCCCAGAGATGAAGTGGGAAGGCACCACCGTTCTGTTTTTCCCATCCAAACTCCAACCACATTTGGAGTAACTCAGCCCCACTGTGATCTTTCCAACTGTGACCTTTGAGCTGTCCACTGTTCACTAGCCCAATAGCTCTGTCCCCCACCGTGCTGCCCTTCTCGGTCTAGGGACATTCTGGTCCTTTGGTGACTCTGTCCTCTGCTTCCCTGGGCTGCTTCTATTCATTCTTTCTCTGTGTTCCCAAAACCTCGGGAAGGCAAAACATGAATTATCATCTATGGCATCATTCACTCCACTAGAATGCAAGTTGGTGCAGCCACTTTGGAAAACAGTGTGGAGATTCCTCAAAGAAGTAAAAATAGAGCTACCCTATGACCCTGCAATTGCACTACTGGGTATTTACCCCAAAGATACAGATGCAGTGAAAAGAAGGGCCACATGTACCCCAATGTTCATAGCAACAATGGCCACAATCGCCAGACTGTGGAAAGAGCCAAGATGACCTTCAGCAGATGAATGGATAAAGAAGATATGGTCCATATATACAATGAAATATTATGCCTCCATCAGAAAGGATGAATACCCAACTTTTGTACCATCATGGACAGGACTGAAGATTATGCTGAGTGAAATAAGTCAAGCAGAGAAAGTTGATTATCATATGGTTTCACTTGTGGAACATAAGGAATAACATGGAGGACATAAGAAGGAAAGGAAAAGTGAATTGGGGGAAATCAGAAGGGGAGATGAACCATGAGAGTCTGTGAACTCTGAGCCACAAACTGAGGGTTTTGGAGGGGAGAGGGTGGGGGGATGGGTGAGCCTGGTGGTGGGTATTGAGGAGGGCACGTATTGCATGGAGCACTGGGTGTGGTGCAGGAACAATGAATTTTGGAACACTGAAAAAATAAATTTAAAAATAAAATTAAATTTAAAAAAATTTTTAAAAAACTAAAAAAAAAAAAAAAAAAAAGGAGGGAGTCCCTTAAAGGTAAGGACCACGAGTAAGTCATCTTTAATCCCTGACATAATAGCCACGAAATCGTGGCTCAATTAAGACATGTTGAATGGCTAGATGATCAAAACGATTGCAGATGTAGGAAAAAGGTTCCTCTGACATTCTGCATTTTTAAAAAGATTTATTTATTTATTTTAGGGAGTGAGGGAGTGGCAGAAGGCTAGAGAGAATTTCAAGCAGACTGTGTTCATAATCATGGAGCCCAACAAGGGGCTCGATCCCACAACCCTGAGATCATGACCTGAGCTGAGACCAAGAGTCAACACTCAACCGACCGAGCCACCTAGGTGCCTCTCCTCTGACATTCTTTAGACTCCAAAGCACTACGTAATTATATGCTAATAAACACCTAAATTAACGAAACAAGCCCATATTAAAGAATACATAGTTTTTATACCCATCCTCTCCAGTGCATGAAGAGAGGCAACTCAACAACTATTTAATATACCAATATTACTGCACCTTGATATTCTTTTTTCTCACCTTTGCTGCCATCAGTCTCAAGCAATTCATCCACATAAACTCCTTTGAAAACTCTGGAATTCGTTGACATTGAACAACCAGGGAGTGGCTATACTTAACACCCATTAAAAAAATTGTTGAATGGGTTTTAGTTCAAGTCTTATTGGATGTCCACCTTGTCTGGGGCATTCTGTACACAGTCAGACCCTCGGCACTATTCCTGAACACAAGGATGTCTCCCTCAGCTAAGCAGCTAGACCATTAAGTTCATGGAATGTCAAGGCCAAAGACTGGTTTCCATTTTGGTGGAGACGTATGTCCCAAAATGTTAACAGAGGTGGGATTTGACATGAGTTTTCCTTGTATTTGCCTCAGTTTTCCATTCAGGGCAAGGATTGTGCTATTTTGGTTATAGATTACACTACAGATACAGTGTAAGTTAGGATACTATTGATCTACTATAACCACAAAGGGAATTGGTCACAAATTATACCGTACAGGACACTCTTTTACAAGGAGAAGAACAATTATTGGTAAAATGGAGAAAAATGGAATTTCAAAGCGTCTTTTTTTCTTTTTATTTCAGAAGCAAGAGTCAACATTTTTTTAGGTGTAAGTAAGATAGCAAACCAGAGTAGGAATATAAAGTAGACCCAGGTCTGAATCTAAATCAAACAAACGTGCATGGGCCTCCACGATTGCACACATGTCCTGTGTGGGCCACACGTGTGGCTCAAGGGTTTGCAGCTGCCACTGTGGAAAGGGGCTCCCTAAGCAATCCCACAGTCCTGACCTCAGATAGGAACAGACCGATTATTCTTGAGAGGGCCAACATTTCCTGACTCTGGGCCCAGAAACTTCTCCTCGAGCTCAAATAGGAAGGCTGCTTTTCTGCTTGGTGGTGAGTTGGGTCTTTCAGGTGGCCCAGGCTGACGGGCCAGGTCTCCGAATGTCTAAGCACCCCCCACTCCATCGAGCCCTTTCCCTTCACGGTGACTCATCTGCAAGCTGATCAGCCAGGCTTCAAAGCCTCTGTGCACCTGGTCTCACTGGTACTTCTTCCTGTCCTTCTCAACGGTCACCCTTCAGTGAAATCAGAGAGATCCCACAGCTGCTGCCCAGGGCAACTGGAGAGCCATCCAGAGCAGGCTTCCTCAAAGCTGATGCCTTAACCGGCGCCAGCCCCCAAGCTGCTTATTATTGGCCCACAGGAGGACAGAAGAGGACAACAAGCTTGTCAAAGCTTTGACAGCATGGCCGGGGAGAGGAACATAGGAAGCCTGGCCTCGCTCATTGTGCAGGATAGAGACTAGTTCAGGTGTGGCTGACTCAAGGTGAGTTGCCCACCAGTAACACGCAGGAGGACCACTTATCCCCACCGGATGGACTGCAAATCTTTATAAATCTCCTCCTCCAACTTGATTTGGAGGGATTGGTTCTGGAACCCTGGAAACCACGGCCTCTTGTCTGACTGTAAAAGCACCATGAGGAGCTGAGCTCTTACGGCTCACCAGGCTCTGTGCTAAACAAATTGGGCACGTTGTCTCATGTAATCACAGCCACTCCAGGAGGTAAGTGCTATTGTCATCCTCGTTTCATGATTAACACAAAGGAGTCCCCGAGCAGTCCTGTGGCTTACCGTAGGTCTTGCAGGTGGCACGGGCAAACTGGGGATTGAGACCCGAATCTGTCTGAATCTGAAACCCATGTATTTATTGCTGCCATGCAGAGTAGCAGGACAATGTCTGTAGGACTTCTGGAATCAGCAGGAAACCTCGGGCTGTTTTCCCTAATGAGGAGCAGGTACTGGGTAGCTTTCTCCCGTCTTCCCTACCTTAGCTCCTTCTGGTTAGAGCTTGTTATTCCTGATTTTAAAACAATTGTTCCCATGGCAACACCCGGGGCAGCTTCTCTTAGCAACCAGGGCCATCTTTCACAATTGTAACAAAGTTGGTTCAAATATGAAATTGCTTTTTGAAAGAGTTTTCAGAGGCAAAACCAAATTCACCGATTGACCAGAGCTTAACTTTTTACACAGCTTAAGAAAATCATAGCATGCTTTGAAAACCACTGGAAAGCAGTTCCACCAGCCTGAACAATGGGTAAAAAAAGGAAACGCCCACGTTTGCAGCCCAGGATACCATTTCAAATCTAAAAACCAACAATAGGTAAACTCGAAAAGGTGAATTTTTTCCTCTGATTGACAAAAGGCTCACAAATGGGGAGTATGTAAGGCTTATAGACCGTATTGGTTCTCCACTGCTGCTGTGACAAATTATCACCAATTCGGTGGCTTAAAAAGGAGACAAATTTAATATCTCACAATTCTGTCCATCAGAAGTCTGACACGGGGCTCACTGGGCTAAGCTCAGGATGCTGGCAAGGCACACTGTTTTTTATAAACTCGGGTGGGGGTATGGGGGAGGGGAACCCCTTTTCTTGTCTTTTCGAGCTTCTACGAGCTACCTGCTTCCCTTGCCTGATGGTCCCCTTCTTCCTTCCTCAAAGCCAGAAACATCCTTCGCTTGACACCTCTTCCACTTTTAAGGACACCGAGCACGCAGGGCCCTCCGCTCATCCAGAATAATCTCCTTATCAACGACCTTAATTCCATCTGGACCCTTAATTCCTCTCTGCCATGTTAACTAACAAATCCACAGGTTCCGGAGATTAGGATGGGGACGTCTCTGGATAGGAGGAGCCTATAGAGGATGAGAATGGGGAGTCAGGCTGGGGCTTCTGCTCCGACTCCTCCTCCTTGTACCCAGAAGCACACAGCGCCTCTTGACCTTCAGCCTCACAGACCCCTCTGGCCTCTTTCTTGGATATGCCGGCAGTTGGCTAAAGTACATCCTCATGAAGGGGGAAAAAATGTGACTCGCAGTCTTTGCCCCAAATAGCAGGGGTGAGCAGCCCCAGAGCAAGGCTAACCCACAAGGAGGTGGGGTCCAGCATTAGGGAGACGGGCCCAGACGACCAGCCCTGTGTCGGGGCAAGGGCAAGGTTGCCTGCCAGGGTTAACGGAAGACAGCTGGGGTGGATGCTGAGCCAGCAGAGTGCGAACTGTCCCCACAACACAGCTGTTGTTACCCCGTGAAGACAATTCTGGAGCAGGATGACAAGCACATCCCCACAGCGACCAGTAAGAACAAATGGAAGGACCCAACTTACCGGGAAGAAAAGGTCTCCAGACCTGGCTGAGGTTGCACAGGAATGCACTCCGTCCTATGGCGACGGCTCAGAGGAACAGCATGAGGGAAGCCTCACGCCCCAGCAGGGGAGGGAAGAAATACACTCTGAAAACCAAGCAATTGCAGAAACACTAGTCAGGGAGCCAAAGAGCTCTGGCTGCTTTGAGAGAGTCAGGAGTTCCGAAGAGATGCTAGGTCTTGTGGTCTTGGGATTGAGGGGCAAGGGCTCCGCAGGGAGAGGCGGGGAAGCAGCAAGTGGTTGGGAGTTGCCACCTGTGTAACTCGGGAAAAAAGCTTCACCTCCCGTGCCTCAGTTTCCCTGTCTGCGACCACAGAGCTCTTGGGTTATACCTATTGAGTCTAGCCTAGTGCTGGGATCCCAGCACGCATGCTCTGTGTTGGTGCTTGTTTCTGTTTTTGTTCTTGCATGGTAAGAATTTAACAGAAGATTTACCCTCTTCACAGATTTGTAAGTGTCCAATCCAGTGTTGTTACTGTAGGCACAATGGTGTGGCCCACAACTCCAGAACGTACTCATCTCGCGGAACTGGCGTCCTAGGGGCTGGGTGATTGCTGACTGTGGAGTTGTTGTTCATCAGTGTGTTGGTTCTAGCTCCTTCTTGCATCACAGCTGTGGGTGTGAATATACTTCAGTTTTCCTGGAAAGAGTGGGAAGGAGGCTAGACAGCCAGGAAAGAGGCCGGTGAGGCAGTGAGACCCATTCGGGAACAGGAAGAGCCCAGGTGGGCGGTCTGACCATGCTCATGCCTGCAGAGCTGTAGCCTCTGGTGATCAAGCTCAAGGTCAAGTTGCAAAGTGGTCCTAAAGGCTGTCTAAAATCCCCAGATGAGTGAGATCAAAGAGCCTTACCAGATCATTTGCAGCTTGCCTAGAGATACTCCGGAATGTGTGGTTTTCTACAGAAAGTCACAGACCCGGGCTTGGGGCCCCTCTGAGCACATTTCCTCACTTGCAAGGTGAGAATGACAGTCACCTTCCTCAAAAGGACAGGAGCGAGGATACACTCACTGTCTGGGACAAAGATAGTAATCTTTAAAAAAATCTTGTTTTGGAGGCAAAATGAAAGCTGATCCCCTAAAACTTCACTGAAATCTTCTAAACATTTTTTTTAAATTATCCAACAGTTTAAAATAAATACATTCTGAGTAAATTCTTTGAACTTATTCGACAAGTTGACTATATTGTAAATTAGACAATTGTTTGTCTGTTGGCAGATTGCTTTTTTTGAAAACTGACCAAAAACTGAAACCCAGGTCCCAGATTTCTGGCCCGATCTACTTTCTTCTACATAATAGTTCTCAGTACTTGGTGGTAAACTCACTCAGTATGTCCTTATTAGTATGGTTAACTTCGGTTTCTTTTCTCTATTTTTGGCAACTTGGTTTTTGCAAAATGCCTTCTCTCAATTTTTTCCCTCACTTGCTTTCTTTTAAAAATGCTGTGTATTTAAGATGTTAATGGACTCATTTTAATTTGCACATATTCTTGTTAATAATGAAGTCTACTTAATGTGAGTTAAAACTAAAAGCCTGTCAGGGTAATTCACAAACATTGAGAAACTCTGTAGCAATTCTAGGAGGATTCCCTGTTAATATTCTTAAGGACTTCCGATGGGTATACTAAGCAGGGCTTGGTATTAACAGAAATAGCAAACAAATTAAAATTGGACTCTCGGTAACAATTGGGAAAAATGAATATGCAGACCCTTCAGTGTGTGATTGAATCTAGTTGCACGGCTGCCTCCTACACATTTAAGAACATCTTATTGAATAACCATCATGCTAAGTATCACTTAAGATTGGTAGGGAGTCACCTGACTTCACTATATTTCTTCCAGGAATGCACAAGAGAATGGCATCAATCAAATTTAAAATAATGCAATCCTCATGTGGCATCAGGGTTAGCAGCAATCTCTATTTGTAGCATCTAGCAAATTTTCACTTGAGCAGTGTAATTTACAAGGAATGCACATTTTATTAAAATTCCAGCCTTGGAGACATCTTCAAACCCATTCTCTGGCCTTGGAGACTATCCTGATGATCCATGAGAAATGTCAAAATGATCCCCGATTTCCACAGTGGATTACAACTTCAAGAACAGTGCCTATCACTGGAAGGATAAATCTCTCTCCAGGCTTAATCTCTTCGTGAATTCCATTTATATTAGAAGAAAAACACTTTGCCATGTATTTGTACATTTAAAAAAAGAAAACAGGATTTAAGGTGGAGCTTTCATACATTATCCCGTTTAATCTTCACAACAATCTTTGGCAGTAGGTATTATAATCGCCATTCAAAAGAGGAGGCTCCTGAAGTTGAGAGAGGCTAAATGACATTCCCAAACTCACATGGCTCATGAGAAGTAGCTAGGCATTAAATTTAAGTCTCCGGGCTCTGAGTCAAGCAATAGTCAATAAGAAAGCCACAAACATGCATCACCTATTTTATACACAGACCCTTCTCTTTAATTTTTTTTTCCAGCTCTACTTACATGTAATTGACATGTAACATTGTATAGGTTTAGGGGAAACAATATAATGATTATATGCGTATATTGCAAAATGATTACTACAATAAGGTTAATGAGCGTATCTATCACCTCAATTTTTTTATTTTAAGATTTGTTTGTTTGTTTGTTTATCTGAGGTCAAGAGAGTGACAGAAAGAGAACAGGAACAGGGGTCAGAGGGAAAGGGAGAAGCAGACTCCCCACTGAGTATAGAGCCCGATGTGGGACTCTATTCCAGAACCCTGAGATCATGACCTGAGCTGAAGGCAGACACTTAACAGACTGAGCCTCCCAGACCCTCCTCGCCTCAATTTTAGTTACAGTTGTTTTGTGTGTGCAGTGAGAACTTTTAAAACTTACTCTCTTCGCAGCTTGCAATGAGACACTGTATTGTTAACAATAATCACCATGCTGCCCATCACCTCCCCAGAACTAACTCATCTCATAACTGGAATTTTGTACCCTTTGACCACTTTCACCCATTTCCCCCACCCTGCACAACCAACAATCTGTTCTCTGTTTCTATGAGTTTGGCTTTTTTGTATTTCACAGGTAAGTGAGATCATATGGTATTTGTCCTTCTTTGTCTGATTTATATCATTTAGCCTAATGCCCTTAAGCTTCCTCCACATTGACACAAATGGCAGGAATTCCTTCTTTCTTGTGGCTTTAATAGTCTGTTACATACATATACCACATTTTCTTCATCCACTCATCTGTCCATGGACACTTAGTTTCCATATCTTGGTTACTGTGAACAGGCTGTAATGAACATTGGGCTGCTGATATCTCTTTGAGATAGTGATTCCACTTCCTGCAGATGTACACCCGGAATTAGAAGGGCTCAATCATATGGTAGATCTATTTTTAATTTCTGAGGAACCTAATGTTGTTTTCCACGGTGGCTGCACCAGTTTACCTTCCCACCAACAGTGCATAAAGGTTCCCTTTCTCCACATCCTCGCCAACATTCTTACCTCTTGTTTTGTTTTTGTTTTTGTTTTTTGATAATAGCCATCCCAGCAGGTGCGAGGTGATATCTCATTGTGGTCTTGATTTGCATTTCCCTGATGATCAGCGAGGTTGAATATCTTTTCTTATACTCGATGGTCATTTGAATACCTTCTTTGGCAAAAAAATCCAGTCCAGTACACAGACCCTTCTTACCTGGCATGTCTGTGGGGAGTGGCCACCATGCAGACCGCCATGAACTCTGACCCATCATCTCTCACCTGGATGGTTTCAATAACTTGCTAATGTATCTCCCTGCCCCAAACTTCAATGTTCCATTCACCCCATCGTGTCATATCAATCCTTGAAATGCCTCATTTTCAGACTGCACTCTTAAACAGCTCCCTACTGTCCATAAGAATGAAGTTCAGTCTTCTCCACTGGTCTGATAGAAATTTTACCATCTGTCCCCAACCTCTCGTACCTCTCGGTCCTAACCTTCCGCACCCACTGCCAAGCTCCTCCAACGGAGATGGTCTTCCTCTTCAGGACCTGATAAAATTATCCAAGACCAACTCAAAGTTCTCTTTATGAAGCCTTCTCAGATGTCCCACCCATGACCTCAGGCAGAATTTGCCTTACCCTTCGATCTGTTAGCAACTGTCCCATTGTTTCGTACCTAAGTCTGCTGTCCATCCCTCCAAAACCCTGAGCTCTCAATTAAATAAATCAATAATTAATCCACTCTTCTAGTGTGTGTGTGTGTGTGTGTGTGTGTGTGTGTGTGTGATCTCTCACTACCAACCCATACCCCACTGCTTTCTCGCTGTGCTACAACTGGGTCAGCAGTTGACCCACTGCCCACACACCAACTCCAATGCCTATTTCTAGAGAGTTTTGCTGGAACACATGGGTGCTTAACCATTTACATATCGTTTATGGTTGCTTTGCGCTACAAGTTCGGAGACTAAAGAGCCTGTAAAACTGAAAAACTTTATGATTTAACCCTTCACAGGAAAGTATCACTGATCCCCATGCTGGAAGTTAGGTCAAAAGTTAAAGTCATCCTCTATAGCCCTACTGAGTGGGGACACAAATCTCTGTGGGATGTCAGGGACTCGAGCTCCAGCCTAAGTTCTGGGATGGGCTTGCTCTTGTATATGGAACAAATCCGTTCCCCTATATGGACCTTTCCCTATCTGTAAGATAATAAAGCTAGATTAATGATTAATAAATAAATAATAAAGCTAGATTAATGATTTTTAAACAAGAACACTTTTCCTAGAAGTTGTCTACAGCAAGCCCTGTGTGTGAAGCTGATAAAGACAAAGCTATTCTGATAAGGGCTGGGGTTGGAAGCCAGAATTCTAACCCAGCCTCATCTTGCCACACAGGGGCATCTGAAGGTGCCTTATAGTCACCCCACAACCCTATGACTCTGAGTCTGAGGCACCCTGAAATTCTCCAAGATTCAAAACCCTACAAAACCAAACTCCCATCTTCCAGAATTTTCTCCCCCACCAAACCGCTGCTGAGGTAGATTGGAAACAAAATAAATAAACAAACAAGCAAACATCATCAGACAGTCCCCCCCACATAGCCACAGGACCGCCTAAAGAATACCTCCCTGCCTTCTGGAATGTACTGGCACTTTCTGTGATCTGTCTCGGGCATTTGAAAATACAAAAGCAGAGTGTCAGCTTTGGGGAGATGTACAACACGAGGGACTGTCAGTCCAGTGACAAAGCACTCTTGGGAATGGTGCTGCTTCAAAAGGCATCAGGCGGGGAATGACATGGTGAGTTATCTGTTGCCTGAGCGGGGATGATTCTGGGTGGCTCACAAGTGCATTGGAACTGCATCCAAGGGCGTTTTGGTCCCTAGGTAGGGAGCTTCCAAGAAAGAGAGCTGGTCAAAGGTCCTTCCGGCCCAGAGCTCTGGAGCTGGTCAGGATATTTGCACGGTCTTCCCCTCAGATGCTCCATGTACCTGTGACAAGTCCTCTGGTGCTTGGCTTCCTTCTCTGTGAAATGAAGAGGTTGCACCAGATAATAACAGTGTGTCAGGCTTTGCATACAATAACTCAATCAACGCTCACAAACCTTCTCTCTCAGTAAGAGAATCCACTTTATGAGAAATGTAGGAAATTGAGTCTTAGAGGAATTGAGTGCCCCCCAAATCACACGGTGGGCCAGTAGGACAACTGGACCTCAGACGTGCTGTGAGAAGCAGTTCATCAAGATGGTCAAGGTATGGTCCTGCAGTCAAATAGCTTCTGTGTGGATCCTGGCTTTGCCCCTGACCCTAGTTTGTTGAAATACTTTCATTTCAATTTCTTCTTTGATAAAGTGAGTCTGACACTTTAATAATAATAATAATAAATTATTTTTATAAATAATATTTATAACTAGTTATAAATATGTTTTATGAATGAATATAATTTATATAAATATGAATGCATAAATATAAAATAAACATTTATAAATAATAATTATTTAAATAATTATTCTTATTTCTTATATAATACAATAATTTATAATTATATAAATTATATTCTATAATTTAATATATAATAATATTATATATTTTATATATAATATGTAATTATATATAATTAATATTTAATTATATATAATGTGTAATAATTAATTATATTTATATAATATATTAATTAATATATTAATTAATTACATATATATCATATGTAATGTGTAATATTTAATTATATATAATTACACATTATATAATTAATTAATTATATATAATGTATAGTATAATTATATGACTTATAATAAAGTATTTATTATATTATTTATTATTTGTTATTATTTATTATTTAAATTATTTTTATTATTTTAAAAATAATAATAATCTGTATTATTAACCACTCTGTATGAATTGAGCTTGCCTCCATATCTCGGAGCAATGATAGGATTCTTAGCAATGTCACCAATGACCTACAACAGGCCAAAGCCCAAGAGAATGGTCAAATTCTCTCTCCTCATCCCATCCCTCAGCTCTCAGTAGCATCTGACATTGCTGAACACCCCTCCTTGAAATATTTTCCTCTCTAGGCTTTGGGATGTCACCCTTTCCTGGTTCCCCTCCTACCTCAGAGGTCACTCCTTCTCAGCTTCCTTTGCCAGGCCCTCCTCCTTTCTCAGACTCCTACAGGTAGGACATCCCCAAGGCCCTATTCTTCACACCTTTCTCTTCCTACCAACACTTTTTCCTTAGGGTGTAATGTTTCTTCCCACAGCTTCGAATGGGTGGACAACTCATATTTTTCTCCCCATCTGGATGGAGCCTCTGAGCTCTAGTTGTCTTCATGGGTCCATGTGGATATCTCAGAGGCATCTCAAATGGACACGTCCTAAAGAGAAATATGTTTCCCATATGCTTACATCCCTGTGTTCCTGCCAACCCATGTTACTAAAGGTCACTACCATTGTATGTATGTCATCCAGTTGTTCAGGCCACAGACCTAGACATCACTTGGATTCCTCTCCTTCTCTTACACCCTGCATCAAACTCATCAACAAGTTCTTTCAGCTGTACCTCCAAAATCTGTATTATCAAACCTGACATTTTTCACCATGTTGTGCAGTGGTCAGCCTGGTCCAAACCACTACCCCCTACCTCCTGGGTGCCGGTAACAGCCTCTTCCTAACTCCTGGTAGGCTTCCTGTTGAGCATTTGAATGCATTTTAATTTGTTCCCCCAAAGTGACCGGATTTTAACCTGAAGTTTCTCTAAAGACCATGCACGCAAGAGCTCTCAACTCCATAATTAAGTGGTGTCACTTTATTTTCCTATATTAAGAATGGAACAGGTAGGATTGAAGTCATTTTTGCAAACTGGAGGAGAATCTGAGCCCCGCTGTCCTCACTCTGCCTCCACTACGGGATCCTAATCAACGAATAACATGCTAAGCTCTTCCTGGATTTGCGGGCATGTGTGTGTTCCTACATGATGCAGTCAACATGACGGGCTCTGCTGGAAGGTCTGGCCCGGGGAAAAGGAGTGAATTAGAATCAATCAAGGATGATGCAAGGACAGAGAAATGGGCCCCGTGTGACAAGCCAGGCTAACAACAGAACATGTCTAGCACGGTAA
The DNA here is from genome assembly GCA_028646535.1 of Procyon lotor. Lineage (NCBI taxonomy): Eukaryota > Metazoa > Chordata > Mammalia > Carnivora > Procyonidae > Procyon > Procyon lotor. Next base: position 22,649,421 of record CM053621.1, on the reverse strand, counting down.
GGCCAACTCAGTTCTGGAACAGGTGATTAGAAAGACCAGAGGATCCAATTATAAAGACGGGGAGAACACGAACTGATTCTGTGTTGACACTTACTCAACAGATAGTTTTAGGATTCACTATGGATCATTTCAAATCTCGGTGTCATACAATGGTTCAGATATCACGTCCAGCCGGAAGAACTCTAAGCTTTATGCCCCATCAAGGATTAGCAGTATCTCATCTTGAGACCTCTAGGTGGTTCGTGAAGGTAGTCTATGAATGATTTTTGTTTTTTATTTTATTTTTAAAATTATAATAATTATTACTATTATTATTAAAGTAAGTGCCACATCCAGTGTGGAGCCCAATACAGGACTTGATCTCGGGTCTTGAGATCAAGACCCAAGCTGAGATCAAGAGTTGGACACTTAACCAACTGAGCCACCCCAGCACCCCAAAATGATTTTTTTAAGATTTCACTTATTTGAGAGAGAGCGAGAGAGAACAAGAGTGGAAGGAGGGGCAGAAGAAGAGGGAAAGAGTCAAGCATACTCCGCACTGAGCATGGAGCCCGATGTAGGGCTCAATCCCAGGACCCTAAGATCATGACCTGAGCCAAAGTCAGGCACTTAACTAACCGAGCCACCAAGACATCCCTGAATGAGTTTTTAATACATGTTACCAGAAAGCTTAGCCAAACCCATACAATGACTGTGGCAAGATCTACCTGCTTTAAATTTCTGTGCTTTTCCCTGAAATTACGTCAATTCAGTTACACTCACATTGGGATCCATTCCCCTGTTTCTGAGATCACAAAGAAGGAAAAGACAGATCTTTATTTATGTTAAAGTATGATTTTCAAAAAAAAAAAATAAAGTATGATTTTCAGAATTTTAAAATCATAACTCATGCAAATATAAAATGAACACTTGTCAAAGGTTTTATTCTACTCATTAATTACTGAGGGAACAAGTGAGATGTTGAGACCGGTTCAAATAGCATTTAAGGAACCAAGTCTTTATGGGCAATTAATTAAACGGCTATTAAGATAAAATTTCTGGACTAGACACAAGCCCTTTAACATCCATGAGGGCGACAAGCTGTAAACTTCGGAGTTATCTGTTCTGTTGGACAGAAATCATTTGTATCTCTACTGGACAAAAATCTATAAAAGTTAACATGTAACTTCACTAAATCTGAACTTTAATCAATATTAAGCAATAAATCGAACAAGATAACCCCCTCTAAATGTGTGTGGGTCTGTGCTCCTGGAGAACATTAAAAGGACACATCACCCTCATTTTGACCTTATTTCCCAGTTTTGGATAACTCAGCAGTCTCTCGACCATCCTCCCAGCATCAAAAAAAAGGCTGCTGCCGATACAATTGGCCTGACTGCTCACAGATGTGCAAAAAAGGCATTTATTACTGATGCCTGACTCCTTAAATCTGCTCAGCAAATCTAGAGTCCTCCAGTACGGAGCAACTTGGGGGTGGAGATTTCCAATAAAAAATCTTGATTGAGTTTCCGAAAACCTATTTATTTGCTCTTTTATCTTAAGCCTAGGAAAGAAAGTACAAGGCAGTCTCTCCACCAGACTTTATCTGGTGGGGTATATGCCTGTACTTAGGGGGTGAATTGCTCTCTTCTTGAGGACTCCGGAATCTATGACAATAGATTGATGACAATCTATGACAACAGACCACCAGACGGTGGTAGTCTTCCTTACCAGCTGTGCCAGAGGGACTCTAAGCCTGATATCCCGCTGGTTTCCTTGGGAGGGAAGTATAGGCATTGGCATCACTTAGGTCAGTAATTGTATTAGCCAAAGTTCTCTAGAGATACAGGACCAAAAGGAGATATATATATATATACACACACACATACATATATATACACATACAAATACACACACACACACACACATACACATACATACATACATATACATATATGAATGATATATTCTAGGAATTGGTTCACGTAACCATGAAGACAAGGAAGTGCCATGATCACACTGTCTGCAATCCAGAAATTCCAAAAAGCTGGTGGTGTCATTCGAGTTCAAACGTGAGGAGGAGTCTATGGTTAAATCCCAGAGCCAGGGTGAAAGCTGATGTCCCAGCTCTAGTAGGCAGACTGGGAGCAAAAAGAGGATGAATTCTTCCTTCCTCTGCCTTTTGGTTCCATTTGGGCTCTCAACAGAGTGGGTGATGCCTGCTCACACTAAGGAAGGAAATCTAGTTGACCGAGTCTGCTCAGTACTCAGTCTACTGTACTGTACTCAGTACTACTGAGTACTGAATGCTTAGTACTCAGTACTCAAATGCTAATCTCACCCAGAAACACTCTCACAGACACACCCAGAAATAATGTTTAACCTAAGTACCCCATGGGACAACCGTAAAATAACAATGGCAGTGATTTTCCTTAATCCTGGATTTGTCATACCTAATTAAATGGGAATCCTTCTCAGGGTGTCTCAGTAGGTTAAGCATCTGCTTTCAGCTCAGGTCATGATCTCAGGGTCCTAGGATGGAGTCCTGCATTCGGCTCCCTGCTCAGTGGGGAGTCTGCTTCACCCTCTCCCTCTGCTGCTCCCGCCTTGTGCTCTCTCTTGCTTGCGCACTCTCTGTCAAATACATAAATAAAATCTTAAAAAAATTAAAAAATGAAAGAGAATCCTCCTCAAATCTGACATCCAGTGATGTCCTCGGTTGTACACTTGATCAGTCCAATTATAGTCCAGTAAACAAGAGGACAGATTCTTAAGAATTCATGCAAAAACTACATGGTCGTAAAAAAAAAAAAAATGAGGAGACTCAGTAAAAGTATTTATTTCTGAACTCTGAGGAATCAAACAAGAATCAGAGACCATTAAAAGTTTCCCTTCGGTTTAAAAATAGTCTACCAAAATGAGGATTAGTGAAGAAAAAGGAGAAAAGGCTTTCTCACGTTTTCGTCTATGCCCATAAAATATGTAAATATAGAACATTAAAACAACATCAACAGTATTGCAAACAAACTACCCCAATTAAATTTCCCTCACTCGTCCATTTAGCCCCATATAATTAATTCTCATTCTACTGGGTCTGGGTAAGCAATCTGGTTTCACACAGTAGACTTCTTTAAAGAGTCCTTGAAATTCTGACTCATTCTACCGATACAATCTGAAAGCTGTTTTGGCTACATCCACTCAGAAACCTGTACCCAAGATCTAGTCTTAGACCTATCAATAGTTGAGTGTATTTGGTACAACCCCTTTCCTGGAGGCTCTCTGGGTGACCTTTGCTGTTGCAGAAACAAATGCGAGGCTGTACAACCTTCAGGCAAGCATCAGAAGAAGGCAGAAGGTTCTTTGATTATGAAACTGAATGACCATGGTTAATTCATTACAGTAATCAATAATATCAGAATGGAGAAGAAAATTCTCTACTAGGATAGAGTGCATAACTATCTCATCAGACTTTGATTGCTGTTTCCCCTTAGGGTAAGAACATGGTATGGCTAGCAAGAGTATCGACCAATCTCCAGGGCATTCCTGTAAAGTGTACAAGCTCTGAAATATCTGAATTAATAACATTCAACTATGGAAACTTAACCTAGGGAAGGCTGAACATCTTCTGATTTGACAGTTTTTGCCATGCAGCTCTTACGATAATCTTGAACTGATCGAAAGCTATAGAGTAAAGTAAAACAAAAACACCCTGATTACTTCTAGCATCTGTTTTTAGAAGGTGAAATCACACACCTTTATGGTTTCCAGGGGACTTCTTGAAAATCTAAAATATTGTTTCTGATGCAAAAAATATATCCCGGGAATGTCATTTTATTTTTATCAATTTAGGGTTCAAACATGGGCCAAACTTGGGCCAAATCAAAGATTTAGTCTGAATTATCATATAATCTCTCTGATACAAAGAATTTGAGAGGCAGGGCGGGCGGTCATGGGGGGTGGGGAAGAATGAAACAAGATAGGATCAGGAGGGAGACAAACCATAAGAGACTCTAAAACTCACGAAACAAACTGAGGGTTGCTAGGGGGTGGGGAGTAGGGATACGGTGGCTGGGTTATGGACATTGGGGAGGGTGTGTGCTATGGTGAGTGCTGCAAAATGTGTAAGCCTGGTGATTCACAGACATATACCCCTGAGACAAATAATACATTATATGTTAATAAAAACTTAAACATTTAAAATTTAAAAAATTAAAAATTAAAAAAAGAAAAAAAAAGATTTAATCTGACATCTAAGATGTATAAGGAACTCCTCAAACTCAACACTAAAAAAACAGATAATCATGTCAAAAAATAGGCAGAAGACATGAACAGACACTTCTCCAAAGAAGACATACAAATGGCTAACAGACACATGAAAAAATGTTCATCATCATTAGCCATCAGGGAGATTCAAATCAAAACCACACTGAGATACCTACCACCTTACACCAGTTAGAACAGCCAGAATCAACAAGACAGTAAACAACAAGTGTTGGAGAAGATATGGAGAAAGGGAAACCCTCTTCCACTGTTGGTAAGAATGCAAGTTGGTGCAGTCTCTTTGGAAAACAGCGTGGAGATACCTGAAGAAATTAAAAATAGAACTACCCTATGACCCTGCCATTACACTACTGGGTATTTACTCCAAAGATACAGGTGCAGTGAAAAGAAGGGCCACATGTTCCCCAATGTTCATAGCAGCAATGTCCACAATTGCCAAACTGTGGAAAGAGCCGAGATGCCCTTCAACAGATGAACGGATAAAGAAGATATAGTCCATATATACAATGGAATATTATGCCTCCAAAGGATGAATACCCAACTTTTGTATCAACATGGGCTGGACTGGAAGAGATTATGCAGAGTGAAATAAGTCAAGCAGAGAGAGTCAATTATCATATGGTTTTACTTACGTGTGCAGTATTAGGAAAAACATGGAGGACATTGGGAGAAGGAAAGGAAAAGTGAATTGGGGGAAATCAGAGGGGAAGATGAAGCATGGGAGACTGTGGACTCTGAGCAACAAACTGAGGGTTTTGGAGGGGAGGGGATAGGGGGTTGGGTGAGCCTGATGGTAGGTACTGAGGAGGGCACGTATTGCATGGAGCACTGGATGTGGTACATGAACAATGAATCTTGGAACACTGAAAATATAAAGTAAAATTTAAAAGAAAAAAGACTTCTGACTTGATTAAGGTAGGCTCCTGGGTGCCTGAAAAAAACTATTTGGCTACCTATTTAATCAAGGTGATGATATAATATTTGTATATATTTTAAAGGCAAGGTGATTGTAAGCAACCTAAGCTTATTTATGGGGAGGACATTTTGTTCTTTGTTGTTGTTATTAGTTTTTAAATAATCAAAGATGAGATAAAGTCAACACAAAGGTCAGCAAATTATTCTGGTGGGATCCAGCATCTTTACTATCTAGATGGATAAGGGCTGTAAAACCAATTTATTATTTTCACAGAGAGAATGCCAAATAGAAGTTATGAGTTAATATAGTAGTAGCAAAAAAGCCTTCATGAGGTTTTTTTTTTTTCTTTTACATAATCTTGTGAATAAGCCCATCAAAATTGAGCATACTTTGCCAAAATTTTAACACATTTTGTATCCTCTTTTCAGACTCTGGTATTATAAAACCCAGACAAATAAAATCCACTGCTTTCATATCCTCTACATCTTGCTGTACATACTTCACTAAGCTCTTGTATTCTGGAACAAACTGACATTTTAGGACAAATCAACAACTGTCTGTTTTTCTTGAGAAAACAAAGCCTAATCCCATAACGTTACATACATAGTTCAACTTCTCCATCACTAATGCTCCCTGTATAGTTTTGAGCACCAATACTATTTTTCAAGGTATAATTTACATAGTCAAATTCACCGTTTCTTCGTGGACAGCCCTGTAGTTCCAATACACGATCTGCATTTAGTTGGGTGACCACCACCACGGCCAAGACATACAATAATTCTTTACACATACCCTCAAATCCCCTCACACCCTTTTCCAATTAACCCTTCATCATTGCACTCCCAGCCCCTGGCAGCCACTGATATGTTTTCTGTCCCTATGGTTTTGCTTATTCTAGAATGTTCTATAAATGGAAGCTTACAAGCATGTCTGCAGCCTTTTGAGTTTCACCTCCCTCATTTAGTGCAGTGCACTTGAGCTTGCTTCATCCATGTGGTTGTGTGTCTCAATAGTTTGTTTCTTTCCACAGCTAAGTAGTATTATATTGTAGAGATGTACAATAGTATATCCATTTATAGGCTGAAGGAAGCTTGGATTTTTCCCTTGTTGAACAATAATGAGTAAAGACTCAATAAACATTCACGTGCAAGTCTTTGGGGTAAATATAAGTTTTGCTGTTACACAGGTGTATCTAGGAGTGAGGCTGCTGAGTCTTAAGGTAAGTAAATGTTTAATGGCCAAAATATTTCTGGTGTGACTATACTATTTTGCATTCTTACTGCAACACAGAGGGGTTCCAGTTGCTTCACATCTGCACCAGCATGTGATACTATCAGGTTTTTATTGTTCCTTGATTGGTTTCCATTGCTGGTGGTGGTGTTTCGGCTATGCTAATAATTACACAGTGGTATCTTTGATGGATTTAATTTGCATATCTCTAGAGACTAATGATGATGAGCTTCTTTTCATATGCATATTTGCTTTCCATATATCTTCATTAGTAAAATGTCCATTCGATTCTTTTGACCATTTTCTATTTGGGCTGCTTCTTTCTATTTTGTTGAGTTTAGAGAGTTCTTGTATACTCTAGATACAAGTCTTTTATCAGATATGTGTTTGGCAGACATTTTCTGTTAATACGTGGCTGGCATTTTCATTCTTTTTATAGTGCCTTCTGAAAGCAAACGTGTTTAATTCCAATCAAGTACGACTTACCATTTTTGTTCTTGTAGGATTCATAGTTTATAGGCATCGTATATAAGAAATTATTGTCTCACCCAAGATCACAAAGATCTTCTCCTATGTTTTCTTCTAGAAATTTTATAGTTTGCTCTTTAGACAAGGTATAGATTGAGAGTCATTCTTGCACACATGGATGTCCATGGATGTCTGGACATCCAGTTATTATAACATTTGTTGAAAAGATTATAATTTCTTTAGTATTGCCTTTGCACTTTTATCAGCCTCAATTAACCATAAAAGTAAAGGTCTGCAAATGGACTCTCTATTCTGTTCCATTGATCTACATGTCTATCATTTTGCCAAACCACCCTGTTTTGATTAACATAGCTTTATTTTTTTTTTATTTTTTAAAGATTTTATTATTTATTTGAAAGAGAGAGACTGAGCACAGGGGGAAAGTGAGAGGGAGAAGCAGACTCTCCACTGAGCAGGGAACCCGATGTGGGACTCCATCCCAGGACCATGAGATAATGACCTGACCCAAAGGCAGACGCTTAACTCTCTGAGCCACCCAAGTGCCCCTGATTAGTGTAGCTTTAAAATAAATGTTGAAATCAGGTAGTATGAGTCCTCCAACTTTGTTATTTTTAAAACATACTTTGGCTTTTCTATATTCTTTGCCTTTCTCTGTTAATTTTAGAATCAGCTTGACAAATTCTACAATAATCCTTCTGGATTTGATTCAATTTAGAAAGAATGGACATCTTGACAATATGGAGTCTTCCCATCCATTAGCATCTATTTCTTTCTTCTTTTATTCTATTGATCATTGTACTGCCATTTTCAGCAAATAGATGTTTAACTTAGCTTGTTAGATTTATACCTATGTATTTCTTAGTTTTGAGAGCCAGTGTAGATGGTAGTGCTCTTTCAATTTCAAATGTTCATTGCTAATACATATGAAAATATAACTGACTGTTACATATTAACCTTGTAACCTGCATCCTTGCTAAACTCATTTATTAGTTTTAGGAGCCTCTTTGGATTTTCCATGTAGGTGACCATGCCATTGGAGAATGAAGACATTTATTTCTAATCAATATGCCTTTTATTTCATCTTGTTGCTTTCTTCTTGTGCTGATTAGCACCTCCAGGATGATGTTGAAGAGGAAGGGTTAGAGCCCCTACCATCAATACTAATCATAACTCTTTTATTTTTTAATTTAATTTTATTTTTTCCGTGTCATAACTCTTAAACAAAATACATTACTTTTTTCTTTTATAAGATTTTATTTATTTATTTGTTTGTTTGTTTATTTATTTATTTGACAGAGAGGGAGAGATCACAAGCAGGCAGAGAGGCAGACAGAGAGAGAGGGGGAAGCAGGGTCCCCGTTGAGCAGAGAGCCCGTTGTGGGGCTCAATCCCAGGACCCTGAGATCATGACCTGAGCCAAAGGCGGAGGCTTTAACCCACTGAGCCACCCAGGCGCACCTCAAGTATATAAATTTAAAATTATTCTTAGAAATTAATATTTCATTATGCATCCTTACTTACAAATTATGTAGGTAAATGACAATTATCAAGGAACTTAGTGTAATATAATTCAGGATTTTAAGTTATCCAGTAACATTACAAAGTTATGTCCAAGCTGACATACTACAGAGTGGAAATACTGTGATGAAAACATTTGCCAGAATTATCATTTCGAGTTAGCAAAACAAAATTTACATTTTTCAGAATCTTAAATGCCATGTAGGAATAGGGTTGGATTATTTGATCAGTAAACCAATATTAAAAGTTCATGAGAATGTTTAGTAAAGTTCATGAGAATGTTTAGTAAAAGTTCATTTAGTAAAAGTTCATTTTAGTAAAAGCTCATTTAGTAAAAGTTCAGTTTAGTAAAGTTCATGAGACTGTTTAGTAAAATCTCTATACTAACAAAACCAAGGAAAAGACGTTTACTTATTTCTTATTTTTAAACCAAAATTACTAAGCCAGTCTAATTTTTCTAAAGATTTATCTTAACTATGTGAAGTTAGAGTCTTATATTCAAGCCTGTATGAGCTAACATTGCCATTTATTTATAAATTTGAGAGAGAGAGAGAGCGCACAGAGGGAGAGTGCCTGGGAGAAACCTTTTCCATTTGGAGCTTTTTTAAAAAATCTAGTGCTTGAAAGTGAGGTTTCTTTATTTTCTGTAAATTTGGAAAATACGAAATTTACATAAGATTTATCAATTTCTGAAAATGAGTTGGATCACAACTCCTTGATCTTAAGATGTAACAGTTAATCTAGAAGTAAGAAAACCTTTCCTACTTGAACAATGAGATACTGAATCCTCTTCTGAACCACAGACACATAGACCTCCAGACATAGAGAAAGCACATGGCTTCCAGTCTACGGCTTCATCCAGCCTCCGGTGAAAAATAATCCCAGAAATACAAAAGTCAACTAGTTCGGGGATGCCTGGTTTGCTCAATTAAGCGACAGACTCTTAATTTCAGCTCAGGTCTTGGTGAGATCCAGCCCCATGGCAGGCTCCACACTCAGCAGGGGGTATGCTTGAGTCTCTCTCTCTCTCTCTCTCTCTGTCTCTATCAAATAAATAAATAAAATATTTTTTAAAAAATACACCAGCTTACATCTTAACTCTTCTTTCTAACAAGCTTGAAATTCTTCATTTATTTGTGCTCACAAATAACCATCAAGTTTTTTTTAAAGGCTATCAAATGAGAATGTCTGTCTCACCTCTAGAGACTAGATACCCATCGTCTCTTCGCAAGAGATCACCAAATGGATCACACAACCAAATTCCCAGTTGCGGTGTCCACCCATGGGAATAATAAATGAGAATCTAAACAAACAAACAGCGTCTGTACGTAAGAAAAAAAGAAGAAATCTAGAGAAACAGAAAGCCAGCCAAATTAGAATTCTCTTGTCTCTTGGGATTCATTCTGGAAGCAAGACAAGATAAGCCTGGGCTCACATGGCCCTTGAGAAGCACCTCTCAGGCCACGCAACGTAATGGACTCCATCAGGTTAGTCCTGTCAGGCATCTCTGTACAGCAACTTACAAAAAGCATAATTTTCAAAAAGATAAAACATTGACTCTTGTGTAAATATAAAATGAATGTATGTCAAAGGTTTGACTCAATTTATTAATTAGTGAAGAAACCAGTAATACATTAAGACTCGCTCGAAGAACATTGCAAGGGCTGGATATTTAACCAAAGAAATGTTAGGGTATGATTTCTGGGTGAGATACAAAACCATTTAAAGTTCAACAAGGTAATAAACTGGAACATTTGGGGTCATCAGTTCAATCAGACAGAAATTACTTGTAGCTTTACTGGACAAAAAGCTCCACGTTAATATGTCTGGACCTTTAGCCAATTGTAAGCAGAGGGTTGGACAAAATACCTTGCCCATCTTCTGTGGGTCTGCAGCCATGCACGACATTCAAAAGACCTGCCACTTTCCCATTGGCCTTATTTCCAAGTTCTGAATAATTTTTCTTAACACTAAATAAAAGCTGTGCTACTTGGGAGATAAAAGCCCATGCCATTGTGTCCTTGGAGAACAAAAATAGTAAAATTGATTGCTCCTGACTAACGAAAAGCCATCCACTTCCCTCTACCCAAGACCACAAAGCTACTGCAGGTCAGGACCAAGGCTAGAACCCAAGATTTCAGCTCCCATCATGCTACAGACATTGTATTCTAAGGTCGATTGGTTCTTTAAGACCATTTCAAGACAGGTCAATAAAATGAGGGAAATAAATACTCAGTGTTAACTCACAGGCACCCATTAGAGGAAACTGATGGGCACAGAAAGATTAAAGAGAGTGTACTTCTTTCTGAAGGGGAGAAAAAACAACGTTTGAAGTCTATAGCAGTAAAATGCTCCCTTTTTGTGTCTGTCTCTCTCTTTCTCTCTTCTGTGTATAAATGCCTTCTTCCAAAGTAACTAAAGACCCCAACCTAAGTGCCTGACCTGACCAATGACTCAGGAAAGCCACTAGTTGGGGACAAACTTGGGTCAGAAAACAAGACTCATGGGGTGCCTGGCTGGCTCATTGGGTTAAGCATCTGCCTTCGGCTCAGGTCATGATCTCAGGGTCCTGGGATTGAGCCCCACATCGGGCTCTCTGCTCAGCAGCGAGTCTGCTTCTCCTTCTCCCTCTGTGATCTCTTTCACTTTTGCTCTCTCAAATCAATAAATCTTACAGAAAGAAAGGAAGGAAGGAAGGAAGGAAGGAAGGAAGGAAGGAAGGAAGGAAGGAAGGAAGGAAGGAAGGAAGGAAGGAAAGGAAAAAGAACAAAATGCCGATTAGCAGGGAGCTATGATACTATTCATTCAGGTTTCTGCACTCCTAGCACAGTGTCTTTCAAACTGCTGAAACATACATTATTAACCTTTATATAGCAAAATCAGACATAAGGATAGGTAACTATATATGCAATGACCGTGCCTATAGTTATGCAAAATGACTAGTGACTAGTGACAAGGTGAACGTCCCTCTAACTAGCATCCAGGTCAAGAAACAGAACTCAGTGAGTCATCCCAGAGACCTCCCTCCTTCTTCCAGAAGTCACCATGCTGGACCCCATTTTAAGTTGCATAGAGTCAAAAACATTAGTGGGCATGCAAAAGAGTATAAGTACTGTATTTAAGAACTTCTGTTCTATGTAACTTTTGTGTGAATGTGTCTGTGTAGGTATTTGTGCTGGGCCGCAATTTCTCACTGAGGGTCACACTCCCACAAGGCTGACAGCCATTGCCACCAGTAATGCCTACTGGGTTACCAGAAGGGAAGAGAAAACTCCAGGATTTTGTTAGTGACCCCAAGCAGGGGTGGGCAAGGCTCAGGAACATGTGCTTCACATTTTATACAGAAAACTTCAGAAAACTTCCTTTTCACCTATCAGAGTATTTTAGAAAACACCAAATATTTTTAAAGAAGATAAAATATCTGTCCACATTAAGCAAAAAAAAAAAAAAAAAAGGAATATGGAAGATGATAAAGAAAGCAATTAATCCACACTTAAAACTAATTGCCTCACCCGATGGGTCTTTAAATTATTCATCAACACTATTTAAAAATAATTGCAGTTTATGAAGAAAAGCCTTTATGGATTTCGTGTTAAAACTAAAAAGAAAGGATTTCCTTTTTTTTTTTTTTTTTAATTTATTTACCAACTCTTTGCAGCTCTTGAAACCAACCCATTTTTAAACTGGTTTAATATCCTCATGATCCCCCTCCCAGGCAAATCAGCTTTAATATTTATCATACCATCCCTTCCCGAAGTTCCCTGAAATAGATTCTGAACTCACAGGACTGTGGCAGTGTTCTAGAAGAATACAGGAGGTATATGCAAAAAAGGAAAAAAAAGGAGGGGAGCCTGGATCGTTTAGGGGGTTAAGCAACTGACTCTTGATTGCAGCTCAGGTCATGATCTCAGGGTCATGGGATTGAGCCCTGCATTGGGCTCCGAGCTGAGTGTGGAGCCTGCTAGGGATTCTCTCTCTCCCTCTCCTTTTGCCCCTCCCTACCCTTAAAAAAAAAAAAAGGAAAAGGTTAAAAGAAAAACGCTTTCAAAGAGCAAGGCAGGAAATTGCCACCATGATGTATTTCTTGCCATCAAGTTCATAGTGGGCCCTCCACGTCCTTCCAAATGGCTTGGGTTTCCCATCACACTTGCCCTACCAGCCTGGGCTGCCGAGTGCACCCTCTCTTCTCTCTTCATTTACCTTGTGCCTCCTATTCCCTCATTTCCCTGCTTCTCTGGTTCTTTCCAAGAACACTCAGGACTGTGACCGGGAAATGGTAGAACCATTTGGACTGGTTTTGGACATTTCCAACTGGATAGGATTTTGTTCAGTGCGGTGGCTTATAAACCATGTCCGCTGTCACCCCCAGGAGTCCCTCGGGTGTCCAAGAGCTCCCAGGTGGGCAGGGGCTGCTGAACTGGTAGGCAAACAGACCTTAAAAGCAACCCTCATTGTGTATATTGGAACACAAGGCCCGGACAGGGGGAGCGACCTGCCCGAGACACGACAGCGAGTTACACACTCAGGAGGCAGGACTGTGAGTTACACACTCAGAGCCAGGAGGCTGACTCTGGGTCTAATATCTACGGCGCCAGGGACAACAATAGGAGCCTGAGACTCGGGGCCAGAATGATCTGGATCTGAATCTGGTCTCAGCCACCCTCTCTTTACTTATTTGTCTTTGGTGTTACATCTTTCTGCAACATATCTAAGCCTGAGTCTTTTTTCCTTCCCTTCCCTTCCCTTCCCTTCCCTTCCCTTCCCTTCCCTTCCCTTCCCTTCCCTTCCCTTCCCTTCCCTTCCCTTCCCTTCCTCTTCCCTTCCCTTCCCTTCCCTTCCTTTCCCTTCCCTTCCCCTTCTCTTCCCTTCCCTTCCCTTCCTTTCCCTTCCCTTCCCTTCCCTTCTCCCTCTTATTGTTCCCTTATTGTTAAAAGATGACGTAAAAACACCAGCCTTGCATAAGGACCTAAGCTATCACACCTAAAAACACCTTGTGTATATGATACACACACACACACACACACACACACACACACCCCTAAGGGTGCGGGTGTAAACAGTACCTGTATCATCAGAGACACTCACTCAGTGAACACCTCATTGAGAATGTGCTGGTGACAGTCACCGCTGTGCCCCAGGGGAGAGTGATCCCCAAGCTAGACAGTTTGGATTGCTCAGCTGAGGAAAAACTCACTTCCTGCCCGTAACACAGCCACCGACCGCCCACAAGCCTGCCTATTATGCATAGACCCTTGCTTGTGTTTGTGCCCAAGCACGCACATACACACGCACGCACGCCCCTATTGTCGTTAGGACGACACACAGACCCAAAGATGATGTTGTTGTGGGCTGCCGTATCAGTGATCCCCTACACACACTCCAAAAGTGTGCAAACATCTAGAGCCCTCCTGCCTATTGGTCACCTCTTCCTTCTTGACCTCATTAAAACCAAACATACACCCTGGGGGTAAGGGAAACAAAATAACCAGAACATAGACTTTTCTGACAGTCATGATAAGTATCAATTTATAGTAGGTGAGCTAAGTAACAGATTATTTCGGGGACCAGAGAAAAGATGAAATCGGTTAATTAAATTAACGACCAGAATGACACGTACGTTATTGACACCTGAGATTCATGGTCCCTTCCTAGAGCGACAATACCCTGATTTTCATGGTCCTTCTTTATGCAGCCAGCTTTCCCATTCATAGCCCATTGGCAACAATAGGACTGACCCTACCCCCAACTCCACAACTAGGCTCTTAGTAGCTGAAGCCAGTGGATGTGTTCCACTCCTCTGGCCACACCACTTGGGACTAGGATGAAGCAGAGCTCAGTGAGGGCCCACAAAAAAAAAGAGAGATATTAGCTGGACCCTTTGGGAACCCCATGTTGGGGGTACAGATCACTTAAAATAACAAAGAAGGGCCACATGGACCCCAATGTTCATAGCAGCAATGACCACAATCGCCAAACTGTAGAAGGAACCAAAATGCCCTTCAACAGATGAATGGATAAAGAAGATATGGTCCATATATACAATGGAATATTATGCCTCCATCAGAAAGGACGAATATCCAACTTTTGTATCAACATGGATGGGACTGGAAGAGATTATGCGGAGTGAAATAAGTCAAGCAGAGAGAACCAATTACCCTATGGTCTCACTTATATGCTGAGCGTAAAGAAAAACATGGAAGGCATTGTGAGGAGGAAGGGAGGGGTGTATGGGGGGGAAACCAGAGGGGGAGATGAACCATGAGAGACTGTGGACTCTGAGCAACAAACTGAGGGTTTTGGAGGTGAGAGGGTGAGGGATTCAGCGAGCCTGGTGGTGGGTATTGAGGAGGGCACATATTGCATGGAGCACTGGGTGTGGTGCAGGAACCATAAATCTTGTAACACTGAAAAAAAATAAATTATACTAAAAAAAATAAAAATAAATAAATAAAAGCTTTGATATTTTATTCACCATAGATTTCTGCATTAATTCTTATGCGTTTACATATATTGTGAAAACATTCTGTATCTTGACTACTGAGTGTTTTGGGTGCCCATTTAAGTTTTGCATCCAAGGTTGAGAGCCTCAATGCCTTCAGCCTAGTCCTCACCCCAGGGAGATGTGGGGCTCACGCTGCCACAGTCATTTCATTTTACTTGATAAGAGATTTGTGAGCTGAGGTGGGGCCACCATGCAGAGCTTTAGGAGGAAGCCATCATTCCATGGGACCAAGAGAAATCAATTCCCAGTTACTGGAGCTGCTGGATCAAGTTTTGCCTGAAGCTAGGCCTACTGCTTGGAAATTTACAAGAACCAGTAAATCCTCTTTAACCTGTGAGCCAACTGGAGTTGTTTTCTGTGATTTACCACCAAAATAATACAAATGCACACAATGGCTAATTATAAGGAATTAGCTTCCGGAATGTCTTGTAGGCAGTGCTTCTAAAATCTGAGTAACACGCCTCCTTTAAATATGTGGTCCATCAACCAGAGCTAAAGTTGCCCTCCCTGGCTGAGGTCAACTTTCTGAACGGCAGCTTCCACTATAGAGTAATAGTTTAGTGTATGATGTGTTAGCCTCCTTTTATATGGCAGGTGCTATCCTAAACACTCCTACACGCTATTTTTTTTTCTTACACGCTATTTTTTAAATTCTTGTTTCCTCCCCCCAAAATGACGTTGGGTTATATGTTATCCATATTTTACAGGAAAGGAAGCCCAAATTGGAAGAAGAAAAGCATCATGTACAAGGTCACATGAGAAATGGCAGAGGAGGGATTCCCGGCCAGATCCGTGAGTACCGAAGCCTGGGTTCTTAATGATCACACCGAGGTAGTCTCAAGGTTTCAGCTACAGATGGGAAGAAACACCCACTTACATAATAGAAGCTCGATACCTATTTGAGGAAGACCACCAGGGTGGCTCAGTCAGTTAAGTGTCTGCCTTTAGCTTGGGGCATGATCCCGGGGTGCTGGGATCGAGTCCTGCTTCTCCCTCTGCCTGCCGCTCCCCCTGCGTGTGTTCTTTCTCTCTTTCTGACAAATAAATAAGTAAAATCTTTTTAAAAAAATACATATTTGAGGAATGAAATGTTAGCCATTTTGATATCCACCCATTTACTTTTAATTGACCTCCCTCTGTAAATAGGGTGCAAAACAGAGCCTCTCCGGGTTCAGTTTGGGCTAATGAAGGTTTTTCTATTAAGGGGCACGATTCTCAGGAGTTGTGCATCCACAACAAATCTGAATACAAATTGGTGGAAAAGCACACACAGATGGAATCGTGGCTAAAGAATCTAAAGAAGTTTTGTGGCAAATTTGGTCTCTCTCTTTTTCTTAAGATTTTATTTATTTGACAAGGAGAAAGAGATCACAAGTAGGCAGAGAGGCAGGCAGAGAGAGAAGGAGAAGCAGGCTCCCTGCCGAGCACAGAGCCCGATGCGGGACTCGATCCCAGGACCCTGAGATCATGACCCGATCTGAAGGCAGAGGCTTAACCCACTGAGCCACCCAGGTGCCCCAAATATTTGGTCTCTTACCTCAAGGGTTTGGGAGGGAATCAAAGCAGGTCAAAGATTTTTAAAATGTTTTGTAAACTGTAAAGCATATAACTAACTGATTATTAATATGATTTTTTTTTTTTTGGTGTATTTTCTTCACACAAGGACTTAACCATTCCCAAAGCCTAAATTGAATGCTAAATTTTTCTCACTCTAAGACCTAGAGCAATCACTTGATGAGTATGCTTGTGAGACAAAATCAATACAATCTTAGGCAACATTTATCTGATGAAGGTAAATATCACCGTAGAGAGTTCCGGGTTTTTAGCATTCTTAACCAAAGCAATAGATAAACAAACTCCTCCCAAAGTAAAGAAGGAAATATAATTATTCAGTCTCTCCATGTTAGATTTGCCCAGAAATTGAAATATTGTTAGCAAACACAGATTTAAATTTTGTGCTCCAATGAATTGGTAGATCTCGTAGTTTATTGTTTTCATTTCTCGGCATCCTACCACAGGGAAATTATGCAAACTCGAACCGTACACAAAAAGAATACTGATAATTATGGAATTTGCCGCTTAGCTTGAGGATAATTTCATGAATCGCTTTCGATCGATTGGCACGAAAGCCCGGGTCTGCATGCCCAACTGCCATCCTTAAGACCCGTGGTCTGATGCATGTGCAAAGGGTGCATGAAATTGTACAAACACCAAGCCAACTATTCAGTTCGGCAACTAAAAATCAACTCTGGCAGTTTCTCCAAGGGGCTGGTTGTTTCACAGACTTCAGTCATCCTGAAGCCCAAGGTTGGAAGCCCAAAGTTTCGTTCCAAGCCCACGTGCCCATCAGAAACCCTTGGAGAGTTTCATGAATGGAAAGCACAGGTCCCACCCCAGAGCTGTTGGATGAGCATCAGAGCCCAGGGAATCTGTCTTTAAATGCTCCTTGCAGGAGATTCCTTGGCACATTACCAGATGGAGAGCACGTCTGCATCCGTGACCCATGGAGGCCAGAAGGGACAAAAATAATTCCATCCTCTGTTGTATCTGCATGAACTACTTTCAGTTTGTTAGATGTGTTTACTTCCTTATGTATTTATTTTTATAGAACCTATTGGATCCCCCCGCTGTTATAATGTCAGCGAGCTCCAAGCCCACAGGCTTTGCTTCCGTCTGGAAAAGTCTGCACTGCTTAGACCCTGAAAGGACGGTATTGATCATGGAGTCTTAGAGGGCATCTGTTTCAGAAGTCCCATCTGCCTTCTCCACTGTAGTTCTTCCCGGTGAGGCTCAAACTCTCCTCTTTGTTGTAAAAAAAGACCCTTCCACTCCTCGAAGGCAGCAAAGTCTCTCCACTAAATGCCTCTTTTTACTTGGTCATCCCAAACATCAGAAGGGAATGGAGTGTGGCAGAAAATATATAAGAAAATATCTTTTAATCTTATGCTTGCCACCTGGCAGGAGACCGAATCCTACTGACCTCAGTTTCTTTATCTGAAAAATGGGATTTAATAGCATGATTATCCTCTATTACACATAACCTCTCAAGATTATGAGAATTAGATGAGCTAATTAACGTAAAAAGCACGTACCTAATAAGTGGTCTCTATGATCGGTGTTATGACATTATGACGTTTCCCAGACCTCTGGGCACTAGAATTTTCTATGACATACAGACGGATCTACCAATTTCTTGCTGAAAGTGTGACTATAATCCCAGCTCTTCTTCCCCCTCAATGGTGACAAATAAACCAATTATCTTATTTAAGATTAGCAAGGTCATACTCCCAAAATGCTTCTCCCTATTCAGACAACACGTGGAATATCGTGGTTATTTCTGGGTGCCCCACTTTAAGAAGGACACTGACAAACCAAAGTGGTGTGGACAAATCTCTGGGAAGGTATCGGAAAACCAGGACCACGTCATACAGGAACTTGCTTTTAGAAACCCACATTCTCAGCTAAGAAAAGAAAAGGCACAGGGAAAGTAGGACAGTCGTCTACAAGCATCTACACAATGGCTCCAGAGAGGTAGATAGAATGAGATCTGCTGAGGGGTCCTCAGGTAGTAGAATTAGCTGAGAGCATAGAGCTGAGCCAGGAGGTCTCTCCAGCCCTGAGAATCTAAGGCGACTGGGATCCAGGATTCCCCTCCATCGGAGTCCTCGGCTTCCGTTTCGCCTAACAAGAAATGGGTGTTCCTGTTGAAACAGCCAATAATAATGCCCTTTCTGAACGCTCAAATGGGCCTGGGGTCCTTGCTGGGAATAGATAGATGGCCTGCAAATGACAAAGGAACCCCTGTAATTCACATGAGAGAAGCAATCCCAAAGACACTGATAGATGAAGAGCAAAGGCCACCTACTTTGCAAAGTGATCAAAGGGAACCCAGAGCTCTTAACCTTGACTCTCACGACTACCGGTAAAGCAGGGAAAAAGTTCGTGCACAAAGAGTCTGGCCACTCCACAAACCCGTGGCCCACAGACCTGAAAACCACTCCAGTGCAAACAGGGACTCTCCTTAATGTGAAAAACAGACTGTTTTTTAAAAGTTAATTTTCATGATTATAAAGTATGATGCAGTCTATTGAGAACTCTGAAATCTCTTCAGGTTAGTCTGTAAAAATATTACAGTTTCTGTTTTGTGTGATGACCATCATGGCACCGCGTTAAAACCCGGTAAAAAAAATCTTTCCTGGGAAAGTTGGAGTCTCATGGATTTTCTTACACATACTACAAAATAAAAAGAATTATCCAGTCTATAGCATACACACAAATGCTTACTACAAACAAACAGCATGCTTCGGTGACTCTTATTTTATTCCCCATATTTATGAGTGCTACCACCTGAATATTGTCCCCGCAGAATTCATACATTGAAACCTAACTGCCCAGGTGGGTGGTATTTGGACATGGGAACTTGGGTGACACGTGGGTCACGAGGATGGAGCCCTCATGAATTACTTGGTGTCTTCATAAAAGAGGCCCCAGAGAGCTTCCTCCCCTTTCTGCCATGTGAGCATGCAACAAGAAGTCTGAGTGAGACCAGGAAAAGAGCCCTCACTTGACCATGCCTTGATCTTGGATTTCCAGCCTCCAGAACTGTGAGAAGTAGATCTCTATTGCTTATCAGCTGCTGAGTCAAGGGGTGTTTGTTAGAGCAGCCCAGACAAACTAAATCACTGGGAGAGCCATTTAAAGAGGAAAACAGCTGGGCGCGAAGGACTTGCACCCTCGCTCTGCATCATGCAATGAAAGTGGCCAAGTTGGCACCAAAACTCAAACTGTCTTCTCCTCCTGGTACATTACAAACTGAAATGGCCAAAGGCCGTGAGAGGGGCTAAGTCATGGCCATGGAATAAACTGGAGCGGGGTCAGGGGGACTGCCCTGTGAAGAGCCCTGTTTAGAAAGAGTGGAGCCAACTCTAGAAATGCCAAAATTAATGTGTTCCATGACGTTCTAGATACTCCAAAGGGGCCTCTCATACCAAGCAGAGGCTTGGCCTTGGCAAAGTTAACTTGAACTTCCAAATCTTAGTTTCAAAATCTCGTGGGTCACCTGGAAGGCCCACAGCATGGTCACAAATCAGATCTCCACGTGGCAAGATGGCGCCACCACTTGGCCCAACGCCAAGAGGACGTGATTGACAACATGGAAGACATCTTCTGAGTTGTGCAATATGGTAGCCCAGTGATGTGGTTGGAGTATCCACAGAGATCTAAGCTCGTCAATAAACCTAACTCATCAGCTACCACCCCAAATCCTGATGTGGCTTTGATATTCTCTTTATTCAACATCAAATATGCCGTAGCACCTGTGACGTGTAAATTATTCTCTGTCTTCGTGGGGAAAAGAACATGACTCTCCATATAAGCTGAATGCAAACATGAAAAATAGGTATAAGGAAATAGTGAAAAGTTGTGTGGGATCAATTCAAGGGTAAGATGGAGCCTTTGGAAGTTGCTCAGAGCCACCAGGTACTCTTGTCAGGAATCGAGAAAAAATTTCTGAAACTGCTCAGCGAGTGTTCCAGCAAGAATTTATTTTAATTGCTTTATAAATTGCTTTAATCCTATATTTAGGGAATCGTTAGGGGCCTAAAAGGGTCACTTAAAATTTTCACTTATGCTTAACTAAATTTTATGGAGAAAATTACATGTTTTAATAGTATTCATAGATTTGGGCACTTGCAAAGGTCTCGTGATGTGTCCTTCTAAAATAGCAAAGGTCCATGACTCAATATCACTTAATTCCCACAATAGTCATGTGAGGTAAGGATAATTATTCTCTTTTTGCAGATTCAGAGGAGGCAACTGACCCTCAGAAAATCTAAATTATCTGCCAAGCAAGCAATTCAAAGGAAGGATCCTGCCTCCTCTGTTTTTTCATCTCAAGGGGTTGGCGCATGGCAGACACCCAGCCTATTATTTCAAGAGCTCCCAAAGCATGGCCCCCAGACCAGCAGGAGAATCACCTGGGGACTGATGAGAAATGCAAGTTGCCAGGCCCTGCTCCCAGACCTCCCGATCCCAACACACGGAGGACAGGGTCCAGCAACCCATGTCTTGACTTTCCTTGCAGAAAATTAGTGTGTGGGAAGCCGTGTCTCAATGGTGAATGTGAGATCCAGGCTCAGGGCTAAGGCCAAAGTCAAAGGGAAGAACCATAGTGAGAGACTCAGGGGTCCAAAGTTTCAAAAAACTTGGACACTAGTGTCCCAGCTATGGACTGACCTTTCGTGGAATCTACCCCCTTGTCTTGTTTCTTAAAGGAGCCCCATGCTCTCAGACCCCAGTCGGGCAGGATCTGCCCACGGCTGTGATGTCACACTTCACATCTCTTCCCATAACGGGCATGGAATTTGGGGCCCTCTTGCCATGAAGACAATTAGTCAAGCTTCCATTTTTCCCTTTTCCTCCCAAACCCACCCCCCCATGAGGGCCACCTGAGGAAAGAAGATTTCATCTTGTGCAAAACCAGATTTATCTGCATTCTCTGCCCAACAATATACTGAAAACCCAAATGATTTTTCCACATTTGGTAGCACTTAGAAGGCTTTTCATCAGTGCCAGAATAAAGAGGAGAACTATTTCCCCCAGTTATGTTTACGGCAGCGATACGGCGGAAAGAATACGGTGTATGTAAATCTATAAATTACGAAGATGCTTTTGACTTAAGACAAGCACCAAAGTTTCAGTCGTTTATCTAGAATCACAGCTTGTCAGCAATGAAAAAGGCCCGAGAGATCGTCTGGTCGGTGCAAGGTGATTTGTGGTGCCTCCCAGATATGGTTTTTTAAAGAGCTGTATTTGGATTTTAAAAGACATCGGGAAAAAATACACAGCCTTCCTATCAAACCCATCATTTCATGGCTATCACTGCTTGTGGGGAAGCGAACATCATTATTAGGTGAGAAACAAAAGTAGGATGATTTAAAAAAAAAGTCGGGACATAGGCAATAGCCCAGGTGTCATTCAAATATGGCAAAAGTTGTGAAAATGATCCCCAAAGTTTGGAGATTCCCTGATCATTCCTAATGGGGTCCTGGTAGGAAAGGCAATTTACCCCACCCCAGATGGGTCGGTACAGAGCCTTTGATGACACAGAGTCTTAGGACACTGTGGGCAGGCAAGGTTAAGGGGACCGAAGCCATGGTGAAGCAAGGGACAAGGGAAGGACATTGGTGTGGCTGAAGGAGAAATGGTTGTAGAAGAAATGACTTGACAAGAGCCAAGACAGACCCCTGGAGAGAAGAAGCAGCGAGAACAGAGCTCAAAGTTTCCTCCCACTCCAGTCTCCTACCTCTGCTTCCCATTGGCCAAACCCAACCGGAAGGCAGAGGGCAAAGCCCTCAGGTGGCCTCAGGGGTAGAGGGTGGTCTCTAAGGCACAGGTGACACAGAAGATGGGTCCCGTGGCTGGAAAGGCAACAGCTTAGAACAGAGAGACATGAATCCATTCCACCTGCTCTTTTTATACCTGCAGAGGTATCCAACCAGTAGGAAATTCAGGACCGAGGGGCAGGGAGTGGTGGGGGGCTGCAGGGAGATTCACTTGGCTCATTGAAAGTCCTGCCAGAGATATCTGTAGATCTCAAAAAGGTTACTTCAGCTCTTTGCACCTCAGTTTCTTTATCTGAAAAGGGGGAAGATGATTTCTACTTGGCAGGTTTGTTGGGAAGACGATAGATTACCCACTATCATTGATGCTACACAGAAGACACTCAATAAAATGTAGAAACTATCATGCCAAATGGAAGAAGCCAGACACAAAAGGTCACACGTTGTTTGATTCCATATATATGAAATATCCAGAATAAAGAGCCATATAAAATTAACCATTAATATGGGTTGAATTGGGCCCTCACTCCACTCATTTGCATTCAACCTATATTAATGGT
Source organism: Procyon lotor (assembly GCA_028646535.1). Taxonomy (NCBI): domain Eukaryota; kingdom Metazoa; phylum Chordata; class Mammalia; order Carnivora; family Procyonidae; genus Procyon; species Procyon lotor. The sequence continues at coordinate 22,626,606 of CM053621.1, read as the reverse complement.
TAATTTTGCATGGTTAGGATGAATAATGGTTACGATCACTATTATGAAAATCTGGTCAGTGTTTCCTTATCTCAGGATCAGGTATGCATAAAAACACCTGTTAAAAAATAATTTTTCCTGGGCTCTGAAAACCACTCCTTTGATTGTCATGGAGAATGTGCACTCATCCCAAGTACCTTCAAAAGTACCTGGAGATACAGATTATGAAGGCTTCATAGGGTCATTAAGAAGGTAATTAAAATGCTTATTGAGTATACTGACTCTTATCTTGAAAGGAGAACTGTAGACAATGTAGCATGTTCCAGAAAGCATATGCAGGACAACAGTTACCAATGCAGTGAATTTAATGTCTGTTAACTCCTAACTGAAGAAG
>CM053621.1:22594882-22626133 GCA_028646535.1 Procyon lotor | reverse complement strand
CCTCTTCCCTCCCCAACTTACTCTTAGCTCATCTTTTTTATTCCACTGTCTACTTTTCCACCTTTATTCATGACCCGTTGCTGTTTAACAAATCACCAAAATTGAGTGGCTGGGAACAGCAATCATTTTCTGCTCATGGTTCTGCAATTTGAGCTGAGCTCAGTTGAAAGCTTCTGTGCTGACCTCAATGGGGCTCACGCAAGCATCTGTGGTCACGGTCACAGTCATGTAGGAGCTCACTTGAAGCCGGATGGCCTCACATACACGCCTAGGCTGCTGGGGGCTGTAGGCTGGGGACATTTCAGTTCATTTCCATGTGGTTTCTCCAACAGGAAAGCTCAAGTTTCTTACATGATAGCAGCCACTTTCTACAAGAATGAGCCTGATATTTGCAGAAGTTCCATCAGCCAAGGAAGTCACGTGGCAAAACCCACAATCAGTGTGGGAGGGCGAGACACAAGACATGGGTGTGTGTCATGAATCATGAGTCGTGATTCATGGGGGACCATTGATATTACAATTTAGTTCACCATTCCAAAGATTGAATTAAGTCAGGGAAAAACACTAGGGGAGAGAGAAAATGAATATTGAAGTCATCAGACATGTTTTAGGACCTACTCTGTGCCAGAGATTATGCTAATTGCTAGAGAAGCCAAACTAAATAAGACTCTTCCCTTAAGAAATTCACAGTTTAGGGGAACCTGGGTGGCTCAGTCGGTTAAGCGTCCAACTCTTGATTTTGGCTCAGGTCATGATCTCAGGTTCATAAGATCGAACCTGCTTAAGATTCTCTCTCTCTCTCTCTCTCTCTCCCCATGCTTAACCCCCTTCAGGGGCCTCATTGGACTTACAATAAAACCCAAAGTCTTTATGTCAGCTTAGAAGACCTAACATGAGCTGCTCCTACTTGATTCCCCCACCTCTTCTCCTGCCTCTCATTGGCCTTCTCACGGGACTTCGAAGGCCCAAAGTTCATTCCAGACCAGGACCATAACTGATCCCTTCTTTCTTCCTTGAAGGCAAAGCCTCCACCTTCAAACACATAACTCCAGGTTATTGAGTAGTGTCCATTCATGCAAAACTACACACACCCAGTACTTCAAGGAAGGGAATTCCATTAGTTTTACATGGTATTAGAAGAGCTTGAAGCACCAATGGGGAAAGCGAGGCGACCCAGAGGTTTGCGGACTGCAGAAGGGGCTGCTGTACCCAGAGATGGAGAGACCAGGGAGGAGAGAGTGTTAATGGAGGCCAGGAGCTGGGGATCCCAAGCAGGAGCTTAAAGTATAGAGGAATGGTCTGCCCAGCTGATGCTGGGACCATGCAGAGACATTGTCCCTGCAGAAATAACCCCCTACAGTTGAGAGAGAAGGGGGGGGTCACGTATTGATTGTCTCTTTCCCCCCTCTCCAAGCCCCTGCCTGTGCCTCTCCCTTGTCAATCAAGCCGGAAACCGTCTGGAAAGGGAGCCTGGGAACTGTAGTTTCCCAGGGTCAGTCCCTTGCCAGGCAGAGCAGAGCTAGGGAAGGGCAGGCAATAAATTGAGAGCAAATCAGCAAATGAACGCCCTTCTTGTCGCTGACTCCCGTTCACCCTTCGGACACAGCTTTTTTTTTTTTTTAAGACTTATTTATTTTAGAGAGAGAGAGTGCAAGGGGGAGGGGAAGAGGGAGAGAGAATCTCAAGCCGACTCCCTGCTGAGTGGGGAGCCTGACACGGGGCTCAAACCCATGACCCTAAGATCACGACCCAAGCTGCAGTCAAGAGTTGGATGCTCAGGGGCGCCTGGGTGGCTCAGTGGGTTAAAGCCTCTGCCTTTGGCTCAGGTCATGATCTCAGGATCCTGGGATCGAGCCCCATGTCCGGCTCTCTGCTCAGCAGGGATCCTGCTTCCCCCTCCTCTCTCTCTGCCTACTTGTGATCTCTCTCTCTCTCTCTCTCTGTCAAATAAATAAAAAAAAAAAGAGTTGGATGCTCAACCAAGAGAACCTCCCAGTGGCCCCCAGGCTCAGCTCTAAGTCACCTCCACAGGAAGCCTGCTTCGAGAACTCTACGTTAGCCTCTTCCCCCTACCCTCATCCTCTATCACAAAACCTGCTTGCTCCTTCTCTGCCTGGCTGTTGACAGCTGGGCACTGATTTGCTGAAACAACAGGGAGATATCACGACACATCTGTTCGAAGGGCCAAAATCGGCAACACCGACAACACCAAACACTGGCGAGGATGCGGAGTTCTCACTCAGCGCTCGTGGGAACGCAAAATGGTACAGCCATCCTGGAAAACAGTCCAGTGGTTTCTGACAAAATCAAACATCTTCTTACCATATGAACCAGCACCGCACTCCAAATCAGCCACATTCTGATCTTTTCTTGCTTTATTCCAGCAAAGGCTGTGTGTGTGTGGTCAGAAGCCGCTCACAGCTCATGTTCCCACACATATGAGAACAGTGGAGGGGTCGCCCTCTTGCCTCTGCCTCCACTCCCAACCAAGATTTAAAGGACAGATCATGACAGATCATGAAAAGGTCCTAGAATTAGATAGCAGTGATAGTTGCATAACTTTGTGACTCTACGCATCCCCCCCCAAAAAAACCTGATTCTATACTATGAAATGGTGAATTTTACGGTATGTGAATTATACTTCAATTTATTTTATTTTATTTTTAGTTTAAATTCAATTAGCCAACATATAGGACATACTTGGCTTCAGATGTAGTGTTCAGTAATTTATCAGTTTCATGTAACACCCAGAGCTCATCTCATCAGGTGGCCTCCTTAATGCCCATCACCCAATTAAGAAACTAGCAACAAGTATATCACATCTCTGGATTAATACACTGAGTCCATTTTCAAATCATAACATGTTTGAAATGGTGTCAAGGTAAGAACACAGCAGGTGGTAATCTAGTGGATCAAAAATATGGTGGGTGTTTCAAAGAAGGGAGCCTTGAGAGCTTATCATTTCTTTTTTTTTTTCTTGAGAGAGAGAGAGGATGAGACAAAGGGTAGGGGACAGAGGGAGAGAGCCTCTTAAGCAGGTTCAGTGCCCAGTGTGGAGGCCAACACGGGGCTCGATCTCATGACCTTGAGACCATGAACTGACTGAGCCGAAATCAAGGGTTGGACGCTCAACCTACTGAGCTACCCAGGCACTGCAAGAGCTTATCTTTTTTTTTTTTTTTTTTTATTTGACACAGAGAGAGAGATCACAAGTAGGCAGAGAGGCAGGCAGAGAGAGAGGGGGAAGCAGGCTCCCCGCTGAGCAGAAAACCCAATGCGGGGCTAGATCACAGGACCCTGAGATCATGACCCCAGCCGAAGGCAGAGTCTTTAACACACTGAGCCACCCAGGCGCCCCAAGAGCTTATCATTTCTTATTTACATCTTACCACTTCTGCTAACGATCATTAGCATGCTTTGAGAGCTGACTATCTGTGCAGGGCTATTCCAAGAACCTCACATATTTAAATGCACTGAATTCTCGCAACAACCTGGTGAGTTAGTTCTTTATTTTGTAAATGAGAAAACGAGAGCCCAGGAGAATTACACATCTCAAATCACAGAGCCAGGACGTATCAGAGAGGCGATGAGCCAAGGAAGTCTGACTCCAAAACCTTGGTCTTCTATCTACCGCCCTAGACTGTCCTTCAATGCCACAAGAGCTATTAAGATCGCTGCGTGTCTTAAAATTTAGTGTTGAAATCGGATCCTGGACTAAATTCAGATTCAGTACGTATTTACCTACCACCTCACTTGATTTTCATGTTTTTCACAAATACTGCCCAAAAGGAGTGCATCCATTGTTTGAATCAAAGCATGAGTACACCTCATTTTACCCCACACTTAATAGTTTTCAAAACATCTCCATAGATAATATTTGATCTTTGCAAAATTCCTCAAGGTAGGAAAAATAGAAAGGATGTTCCCATATTTCAGATGATAACATGGACCCTCCAAGAAGTCGTGATGGAATTTGATGTGAGGGCTCCTGGATTTTCACCTTCTACCTGCTGCATTGCTCGGGGATGACATCGTCACCATAGTTTGGCCGATTTGGCAAATGCTGTTTTGTTATCCTTGTTATAAAAGACAGCATGCCATCCCCTGTTTCGAACTAAGACCTCTTTTCCTTCCTTCTTTCCTATCTTTCTTCCTCCCTCCCTCTCTTTCTTTCTTTTCCATTCTTTCTTTCCCTTCCTTCCTTCCTTCCTTCTTCCTTTCCAATAACTTTCTAACAAAAGCATGTTCCAAAGGAGAGTTCCTAAGCTAACCATCATTATTTCCAACATCAAATCAAAATACTCCAATGACTGGTTTTGCACAACAACGTATCTACAGTGAAGGTAGGGAATTGATCCCTGATTCTCCTTGGTAGCAATGTTCTTCATCTAACGGGAGGTTGGGCTGGCCATGGGGCAAATATCTGGACTGTGTTCCCGTCTCCAGAAACAGCACAGTGGAGGGAGGGGAGCCTCCCGCTGCCTTGTTCAGAATTACAGGAAGGAAGGAAGGATTTCAGACCTCTCGAAGGCATCCCATCCCGAAGATTGTATTTCCCTTTGTGTTTTCACATCCAGGAAATCCCTCTTCAAATCCAAGTAAATCCTTCTTTCTCTTCTCTAAGCCCTCATCTTGTTCTGTTTTCCAGGAGGAGAGCGAGTAGCAGTGAGAAAGGCAACCCCTGAAGTCTGCCCAGCCCGGCAGGCTCTGGGCTTCCGAACATTTCAGCGTCAGACATCTGAGTGTTAATGACCTTCCTGAGGTTGCAGATGGGTACAAAGCCGAGCTGGCTCAGTGCTGCAGGAAGAGCAAGCAGAGAGCAGGCCACGGGCTCCCCAGATTCTCACACGTTGCTCGTTGCCATTCCTCACCGGACCCCAGCGCTCAGCCCTCAGCCCCCACTCCAACTCCCCTCCTCCAGACACCCGCAGGGGCAAAGCCACCTTCACAAACACAAAAAGAAACTCAGGGTCCTTCCCCTCACCCACTTTCTCAGCTCTCCCACCCCATCCTACCCACCCAGCTCCATTTCCTTCCTCTAGGCTGGTGGACCCTTCCCTCCTCCCTTAGTCCAAAACTAAAGACTCCTCTCTGCAGCCCGATGTCTCATCCGCTCCCTTGTCCGGAGCTGGGGTTTCTCGGGACAACTTTGCACCATCAACACACTCATTCCCACAGCCCGTGGTACCCTTCCCCAGTGGCCAGTGATGGGGAGAAGCAGGGTCTGCATGCCTCATCACCGACAAGAAGACCCAGGGACTAGGAAATGCAAAGCGAACATTCGGCGTGTGTTTGGTACCTCCCTCCCCCACCTCCAACCAAGGATGCAAAAGCCAACCTTAAGAGGTGGACCCTGGTCTTTTCACAAAATCCACCACGGAGAGGAGGGCATTTAGCTGGAACGAGGTCATAAGTACGGTCATAATAATATATATTATAAGAGCTCTATGATCAAATTATATAATAAATCTAATGACCTAATAAATATAGATCATAAATGTAAAAAACCCGATTATAAAACACCAGCCCAGCTAAAGAGAGATAGTTGTGGCCCCAGGCACCGTTATTACTGGGGAGCCGGGGTCACTGGAGGACTTGGATCCCCATAACGCAGGTCCCCATGCTCTTCTCACAGACCCTAAAAATCTTCACTCTGCTCTTCCTCCTGCAAATGGATGGCTATCATGAGTTCCCCAATCCCAAGCTCCACACCTTCATCACCTGGTACCCCGCTCCCCCTCCCACCAGGTCTAGATTAGGGACCTGGCAAGATCTATAAGAAGGGGTTTTGACCATTCACAGAACAGAGGGGACGTAACCCCATAATCCCCTATACAATGCCCTCAGTCTGTGGGGGGAACCTCCCCAGAGAGCTGCCAAACCTTTATGTATCACCAGCTTGGGCAATTACTTACTGTTTGGCAATTACGTTCACTCAGGAAAATGGGATCATTACTGCGAAGAGCAGCTAACCAGCAAAGGGCTGAGAGTGAGCTTTCAGCCAGATGGTGAGCAATTCCCAGCGATGTCAACAGAAAATTGCCGGTGAGTCCCTGGAAGGCAAGACGTGTCCCCGGGACGGGCTCTGCGGTTTTACTACCATAAAGGGAAGCGGGGGGAAGCATAGGAACTAAACACGGCTGTAGAAAGCCATCATTTCCGGGCAAACATAGATTTTTGCAGGTCATGTTGACCAATCCCATACAGGTCGTGATGCTTTATTCTTCCATTCCGTCTCATTCTTAGGGGAATGGGGGAACAGAGTGCCTTTTGCCAAAGTTCCATTGTTACATTTCTTTGTTGCACACTGAGATTCTGCTCATAGCCAAGAGACACCTCAGGATAGTATCTGTTTCAAGTTAGCGAGGCTAGATCCCCAATGTGCTGACCATCATGGGGAAGGAATGCACCAGGTCTAAAAGGACAAGATCTGCCACTCTGAGGTCTCTGTTGGAGGTTCGTGAAAAGACAGGGAAGTAACTCAAAGAAGCAACAGAGCACAGCTTCAGGTCCTTAGGAGGGTGAGGAACTGACATCAGGTCCCTGGGCAGCACCAAACAGTCTGTGTGGTCATAGTCATAGCTGTGACTATGCTAGCTTGGCCTGGAATTCCTCCGGAATATTGCTGAGAACATACAACCCCCCCTCCAAAAAAAAAAAAACAAATCACCATTTCTGTGTCGAGACAACCTCGACTTTCATTCATTGGCATGAAATAAAGCGCTTACCCGCCGGGCTGGTTTTATAAAGTCTGGGCATAGATGATAAACTCAGAGAGGAAAGACCCTGGATCTTGCACTTAGTTCCTCCTGTAGGTTCTCGGTAGGTGACGGCTCCATCGACTTCAGAAGAAGGAGGGATGCCAATCAGAAACGGGCGGAAATGAACATGGAGTTCATTGACAAAGGGCAAGAGGATTCAGGAGAATCATTCACTGGGTTCACGATAGCGTTGTTTTCTGGGAGAAGAGGGAGTGAAGCCGGGATAGTGCGGAGTGTGTGTGTGTGTGTGTGTGTGTGTGTGTGTGTGTGTGTGTGAGAGAGAGAGAGAGAGAGAGAGAGAGAGAGAGAGAGAGAAAGAGAGAGAGACAGTAAGCAGGATAATCTCACAATAACAAAAATAGTAGCTAACCCTCACTGAGTCCTCCCTGCCAGGCACTGAGCAAAGCGCTCTGTGCACATTATCATACTGCACCCCCTTCAAGCACCCCATGTGGATTTCTGCCCCCCAGGTTCCCCGGCTGGTAGGTACCACTGTTACTCCCATTTTACAGATAAGGAAAGTGAAGTTGAATCATGTAGAGAAGGAGGTGTAAAGTGAGAGGATCAGCCAGGAAGGAATGGGATCGGGCATCCAGAGTAAGAACGGTGGCCGAGTGGGGGCGTCTGGCCAAAGTCTGCAGGGGAGGGGGTAAGCCCACAAGGTCAGTGAAGGCAGAGGAGGGTAAGCAGGTAGCACAGACTTCAGCAGGAAGGCAGGGGCCAGGAGCTGAGCTATTGGTGGAGGAGATAATCAGCCTGGTGATCCGCTCAGCAAGCTCTAATCTTGGGTGCAGAAAAAACGATCTGTTCATAGTTAGGGCCACATGGGATTCTTAGGGCAATTCTAATGCACAAACACCAGGACAGGCTCAGAAAGGGCCCTGTGCTCTGCTCACATTGTCGGGAATTGGGAGAATCATACACTCAGGGTACGTTCAAGTTCAGGTTGTCTACTAATGTAAGTGAGCTGCCTCCCAGAGTGGGCTAACTAACCACTGCCTAGATCCCAGGTTTTTGAAACGTAGACCATTTGGGGTATAAACCAGGGTCCCAGAGCTGGAGCGCACCCCACTGGATAACGAGGGAAGATCATGTCTACACCGGGAAAGACTATTCCGGTAAGTGACCTGAGCCAGCAGGGGCGAGTATACCCAGGATTAAAGGACAGGACGGGGGCCAAACCACAGAATGGAAAGGAGGGAGCAGGAGGCCTGCCAGACAGTGCCTCAGTCATGGAAACAGACAGGCTGTAAATCAGTGGATCGAAAGGAAGCAAAAGCCATGGCCTTCAGGTGGCCCGTGGCATCCACAAAGGGCCTCGGCTGAGCTGCCCCTGAACCTGGACCATGGACCACGTGCCAGCAAGAAATGGCCCTGGGAAGGGAGGAGCTCTGTGTCATTCCAGAAATACTCTCCCTGGGCACTCCAGACGCTGGGATTGTAGACAACCGCCCGGAGCCTCTCCTGAATTCCCTCCCCTTGGGACCCCTAAGATCCAACAGCCTATCTCCCACACTCACTATCACGACCACTTACCCCAGGGCCCTCCTGAGTCCAATGCTGCTTTTTAATTCGCCCCAGATCCTTTCCTGGGGATCAGACCACTAGAGACAGGTCCAAAGATCTAGAGCATCATGTTATTAGAACCTTCCTCCCAGGACTGGAAGAGATTGTGCGGAGTGAAAAAAGTCAAGCCAAGACAGTCAGTTATATATGGCTTCACTTACGTGTGGAGCATAAGGAAAAACATGGAGGACATTGGGAGAAGGAAAGGAAGAGTGAATTGGGGGGAGATCAGAGGGGGAGATGAAACATGAGAGACTGTGGACTCTGATAACCAAACTGAGGGTTTTGGGGGGGGGGGTGTTGGGTGAGCCTGGTGGTGGGTATTGAGGAGGGCACGTATTGCATAGAGCCCTGGGTGTGGTGCATGAACAATGAATCTTGGAACCCTGAAAAAAATAAAATTAAATTAAAAAAAAAAAAAAAAGAACCTTCCTCCCAGCCATGTGTCTGTCCCCAGACCCTCACCGGAGACACGGGGCCAATGCCCCTCGTTAAGCTGTCAGGGTTCATTAATGGCTCGCTTTCAAACTTCTTTGCCAATTTAGGAAGAATCTTCCTCGAGGCTCCTTTGGACTTCCCTGTTTCCACGTTCTCTCTCTGGTAAACAAGAGAGGTGAAGTTCCAACGACGTTTTTGTTCTGCTGTGAATAAGAAAAACCCTTTGGTTAATTTTTCTGCCATTAAGGATGTAACATTGCTCCCAAGTAAGGGAGCAGAGAGGGTTTCCCATGGCGGCGGCAGCCAGAAAGGTGAGAAGTAAATGGAAAAGCTCTGTGTCCACATCTACAGTTTGCAGCCCACAACTTCTTCACCCGATGCCTCTGAAGCCAGCTCTCCGGCGAGCATTTGTTTCTTTGCAAGAACAGAATGTTTGAAAACCAAAATTAAACAAAGATTTTGGCCGTATGGTTAAACATAGTTTGTGATAATAGACGGGGGAGCTGGGTTTAAAATAAGGAGCAGGCGGCTTGCGCCACCACGGGTGTGCGGGGCGGGAGTTGGGGGGTGGCGGTGAGACTGGGGGTGGGGTGGGGGGCGCGGGGGATTCGAAATCTCTGGTTGTGGAAACAGCTTCGGGTTTCGATGGTGGACACGGGCAGTAAGTTAATGACCAAGTTTCAAATCGTTCGCCCCCTTCTCAAATGCATTTGCCACTCCAACCACGCTTTACCTCATTTAATCACATGCTGGTGTTTCAAAGGGCTCTTCGGAATCTGGAGGGGCTCAGGAGCTTCCCTCCAAAGAGAAACTTCTAATTCCACCAGAGATTTGTCTGCCTCTGGCCCTGCCTCCCTGTCATCGTATTTCAGCCCAGCAGCCAGAACGATCCTTTGAAAGTGGGACAGCTCGAGTCACTCGGTGCTCAGAATCCTCCAAAGTGTCCCTTTATCAGTCAAAGCAAAATCCGAAGTCCCGACTAAGACTTCCAAGATCCCCAGTCCACTCCTACCTCCTTACCTCTGATCCTCTGTCTCCTCTCTCTCCTTCCTCCTCCTCCCCCTTTCTTCTTCTTCTGTCTCTGTCCCTTTCCTACACCTGCTCTGCGCACAACCCTAAAAGCAAACTCACCCCACACTCTGCCTTGCTGCCCCCTCCCTGGAGAATTACCCTTCTCTACCCCCAGTTCCAGCATCATTGATTCCTTGGCCTCACTTAAATCTGGACACATAGAATCCCCTTAGCAGTGACTCTTTCTCTAGCTTCTATAACAACCCTACTTAAACCAGCAAGCTTTTCCCCCTCCCCACACCCCCCCCCAGCAGATTCCCAAATGCACATGTATTCCTGATCTCTTTCACCTTGCTTTCGTCCATGTCACTTACCTAACGCCACATTCTTCTGTTGTTTACTTATCCCCTGTATTCCCCCCACCTGGGAGGGCAAGGCTTTGTCTATTTGTCTATTTCTTTGTCTATTTCCATCACTGCTAAATCCCTAGCAACTAGGATCAGTATGTAGAACATGGTTGATGCTACTGGAATTTTTGCGGAATCATTAATGCATGTGCCTGCCACATAAAAGTTGCTTGAAAAATTCAAGGTCTGGTTTATTTGTTCAAACTTGGATTGATCCGAGACCTCGGAGTTGACCAACAGCTCAGGAGACAGGGTATAGGATTCTAGTCAACCAGCAGCCATTAGCTCACTGCATAAATTTCAGAGCCTTCTCTTGCTGTTGCTATAAGACTGGTCACTTCCTATTTTGTGTATTTACCCACCAATCCTCCTTAGACAGTGAGTTCCCTGGTGGCAGGAGTTCTATTTTTTCATATACAACATGCATTGTTGTATGTAGCCATTTACTACTCATCAGGTACTAGGCCAGACATTCTTGATATAGAAATAAAACAGTGATTGAAGGTGGCTGCCCATTTATGGGCATGCTAGGCCACACCCATAAAGTTGTACAGTGCACAACATGCACAATGGTACATAACAGTCCTATAATGATAATCAGTCAATGGCCAATTCCAATTGATCATACTTTCCAATGCCTCTTATATCCTTTTGCAGCACTGCTGGTGACCTATTTTATGTCTAATTAAATAATCTCTCTGGATTATTGTTTCATACTTGTGTGACAGCCATGAAATTGTGCCTTGCAAGGACTATATTTGACCAAGGACCCTGACTGCTTGAATGCTCCAAAATCCATTGCCTAATATGTGCTCCCCACCAAAGACTAAAGGTAGTAGTCCCACCAGGAAACTCTTTGTCTAAGGAGAGGTGATGGGTAAATATTCAGGCCTATTCCTGGGAGCTACATACTCCTCCAATGGTCAATTGTGCCTCAAGGACTTCTTGGTAACTTTCCCAAACCTTCCTAAGAAAATACAGCAAACCAGGACACAGTCACCCCACCTTCCTTCTCTCCCTCGTTTGCTCTGATGGCTCCTGCAGGTTTCTCCAGCTTCCTCCCCAGAAACTCACAGGTGTTTCTACAATAAAATCCTCGTGCATGTAATCCTGTCTATGAAAGAGCAGAACAAGGCTAACTCCATTTTGTGCTACACCCGCCATCTTGTGTATAACCCTCATGTCAGAATATTGCCCAGCCCGCTCTGAGTTAGAGTTAGCCAATAGGAATGCGGAACCCCTAACCGCCAAAGAATGTAAATCCCGCCTTTTGCCCACCAAATTTGTGCACCAGTTCTGACCAGAGTGAGAGGCTAGCTCAAACAGCTACCATAGGGTAAATTGTAATTCAGTTGGCCACCTGCATGTGGCCTAACATGACTATGCAACTTTCTGTGTGTGTTACAATCTCATTGGCCACTGGCCCCTATAAAACTGCGGCGCTTTTTGAAACTCACTCTCTTTCTCTACATCACGCCGCTGCGTCAGTGAGTGTGGGAGACTGAGCTCGAGCTAGCTCGAATAAAGGCTCTTTTGCTTTTGCATCGGACTCGGCTCCCTGTTGGTCTTCAGGGATTTCAAACTCTGGGCATAACATTTCCACTTCTGCTTCCTGGAGGACCTGGACCAACGAACCTTTCTTGACTTCCCAGCTCTCGTTTCAATTCCCTATCTGTCTTCCAAACAGAGAGAACTTCCCAACAAGAAAATTAGATCATGTTTCTCCCTTACTCCAAATTCTTGACTGGCTATTCATCACTCACAGGAGAAAAGCTAACCGGCCGAGTGTGACATATGAGCATATGAGACCCTTCGTGCACGAGCCTTTGCTGACTTTTCCAGCCCCCCCACACACACCCCAACCTTGGCTGCCTTGCATTTTATGCTTCGGCAGCTCCAAAATACTACAGTTCCCAAAAGGGCCATGCTTCCCTAGGCTGCTTTCTTTTCAGCACATTTTCCCTCTGCCTGAAGAGCCACCCTATCCCAACCTTCCATGCCCGCCCCCCAACACACACACACACATACACCCTTCTGTGCTCAAGATTGGGCTCCAGTGGCATGAGCCCTATGGAGCCCCGCACATGCTTGTCGAGCTGACTCGGGTCCTCAGCCCTAAAATCTGGAAAAGCTTCCTTTCTAGAGCCCGACCCAGCGTTCATGGGCTTCCTTCTCACTTCTCAGGGGACATTCTCAAAGGTAGCAACTAGGAGGGGACACCAATGGACGATGGGCTCAGCCCCCCATTTCCTAGGGCTGCTCTATCCTCCTGACCCAAGGATGACTTCCCTGGAGCCCTGGACACCTTATTCCATGTGACCTGCCCCCCCTCACCATAGCTGGGGGAACCAGATCTGGGTTGAGCCAGTTAAGTTTCCTTCCGAGGAATTCGGCTTCTGAACCGAGGGAAAGTCAGACTCTCTTTGGGTGGCTGGGTCTACAGTATCAACTCCACCACTTGTGAGAAATGGAGAAGGCTAGAGCCAGCAGAGGGGAAGAAGCAGAGATGGAAGGTGGTTCTAACGCCTTCCTTCTGCCACCTTTCCCCTTGCTGCGGTGACACATTCTGATCGCCTTCAAAGACACCTCTCTTTGCTATTAAGCTAGTTTGAAAAAGACAAGCCATCTTTTTCACCTGCGCGTCCAAAGTGCTTGGCATGCAGTAGGCACTCAATAAATGTTTGGAATGGAACAGACACATGAATCAATCAGTGGGTGGGTGGGTGGAAAGTTCATGGTGGAGGGCAACACTGCCCGTCCTTGATAGACCAGGACAATGGGGCGCCTGGGTGGCTCAGTCGGTTAAGTGTCTGCCTTTGGCTCAGATCATGATCCCGGGGTCCTGGAATTGAGTCCTGCATCGGGCTCCCTGCTCAGCAGGAAGCCTGCTTCTCCGTCTCCCACTCCTCCTGCTTACATTCCCTCTCTCACTGTCTCTCTTTCTCTATCTTTGTGTCAATAAAATCTTTAAAAAAAAAAAAGAGCAGGACAATCGGAGAGAAGTATGAAAACAGCTCTCTGTGACCAGGCATCACCGTGGTATTAAGAGACCTAGAGAGAGATTCGGGGTAAATGTCATAACGCTAGCATCACACACAGGTGCGGGAGGACCTGAGAGGAAATTCATAACTTCCAACCCCACGGGGATGTCTTGGACTCAGCCACACTGCCAGCGAGCAGGTGTTTCCTCTACTGTCCCAACTCACCAACCCTGGCAGTCCATGCAGGGCTTTGCAAAGAAGCCAGTCTTGCGTGCCTAGTAAGGTTTCCCACTTGTCACAGGGCCTGTGCCTTCGAATTCAGTGACATGGTCCTTCTGGGGACAAGTGTCTTCGTGGGCCAGAGAGGATCTGTCCCTGAATTCAGAGTACTCCACCCAGCCCCTAGCATTGGGCAGCGCTGGTTTCTCTACCCAGGGCCACACTCGTAAGGGGTGGTCCCTCCCACCGCATGAGCTTTTGCAAGTGGGCGTGTTGGGGACAGTGTCTGCCCCCGCTCCCTTGTGCACACTACATCTGATCCTACCTGCCAAGTCCTCGGCAGAGCCACGCTCTCAGGAAGTGCTCGATAAAGACACCTAAGCAGTTCCCATCAGCCTCAGTTCCCTGCCAGGGGCCCAGATTCAACTGGACTGGAGGCTTTTTGATGTTTTTCCAATTCTGAATGTCTCTGCGTTTTCTCGGTCACAGCACAGTCTGGGGGCATAGCTTTGGGGCATTCTTGGGGTCGCCCAATCAAGCCCATGGCCAAATCAAAACCTGCCAAGGAAACAAGCATCCCAGGAGGACGAAAGGGCCCACATCGGGGACAGTGACAGTGACAGCAACGTTCTTTTGTGGAGCTAATGGTCATTAGCTGGTCTCCCAGGGTCCCCCGAGGACCTCCGCTGCTAATTAGGAAAGATGTGGCAAGAGGCATCCTGGTCCCCAGGGCTCTCTCTTCATAATTTCTCATGACTCCTACTTCTTTGTGGTTGCTACTCTAACCCATTAGTGCAGGCTGCTCTCCTTATCCCTGACGGATAGGAACGAAGGGGAACAAAGGCAGGAGAGGAACCAGCAAGCCTGGGTCCCCAGGCAATGCCTGGAGGGCCATCTCCAAAATGTGAGCCCTTATCCCTGGAAATCTCCCAGCAGAATCTAGACACTCGGAGTCCTGAACTGGGCCCACCTTCCTCCCCTCGATGTATGTGAAGGGCCTCTGTCTGTCCAGGCATGTGTAACTAGACACCAGATTATAAACAAGCAATTAGTGAAACAATGAGCTCTTTCATAGACACAGGAAATTGTGTTGAAAGCACCTGGCTCTGCTAAAGAAGGTCACCGAAGAGGAAATTTCTTTTTTTTTTTTTTTTGCAGGGGGGTGGTGCAGAGGGAGAGGGAGAAAGGGAATCTTAAGCAGGCCCAAGCCCAGGGCAGAGCCAGCAGGTAGGGAATCTCAGGACCCTGAAATCATGACCTGAGCCAAAATCAAGTCAGATGCTTAACCGACTGAGCCCCCCCTAAAGGCCCCTGGAGGTGGAAATTTCTGATCAGGGCAGAATAGCCCATCTGAGTCCCTGATGCAGACCAGCCCCCCGCCTGTGTCTAACTCGGTTGGCGCACTACGCACCCCAGCCTCCTTCTCGATCCCTGTAGCCTTTGTAAACTGAGGTCCCAGTACCTGGACAGTGTAATGGCTACTCTCCATCCCTACCCCTAGATACAAGTCCTTCCCCATGCAGGTGGGCCTTGTCCATTCAGTTGAAGGACCAAATCGAACAAAAAGACTGATCCTCCTTGAGTAAGGGAGAGTTCCTCCTGCCTGTTGGTTTTCCAACTAGGACATAAGCTTTTTTTTTTTTTGCTTTTTTTTTTTTTTTGCTTTTGGATGCAAACTAAAACATCAGTTCTTCCTGACCTTGCTGGCCTTTGGACCCCCACCCCCACCCCAAAACTGCCAAGACTGGCCACTCTGGGCTCCATCCTTGGCTCCTTTCAGTTAAACCAACAGGACGCACCCAAAGGAGGCTGCTGGACAAGAGGAGCGAGAAGTCAGAGTGTGCCCCCCCCCCCCAGCTCCTTCCCTGCTGGAGGGGGGTTGGGCTGCACTGGTCCTTCTACCCACAGCGATGCTCCCAAGGGGTGATCCTGCTCCTGCACCAGCTCTTGCAGGGTTCTAGAAGCCTTCTTCTGAGCCTTCAGGCCAGGGTGGTGACAGCCTCCTGCCCGCCCTCCCAGGGCACTTGACTACCTCCCACCGGTTCCTTTAACCCAACCCACATCTGTGTAAATAGCCCTGTCACTGGAATTTCTTCAGCTTCTCCTTTGGAGTGTGCCATCTGTTTCCTGCCGGGACCCTGACTGAGACAGATGTTTACATAAATACTTTGAGACTCACGGATTTAGATCAATCCCAGAGTTATTTCCCTAGTGGGTACGATATTTTATAGAGGGTCTCGTTTGTAAACTTAAGAATTTTACAAATGAATATCTAAGAAACCCTTTTTTGGTATCTCTTTCCCCCCTAGGAGGCTTTCAAGAAGCTTAAAATCCCCTGAAATTCCATCCGCCTGGATTTCTGGGATGGAATCACTGCTCAAAATTATTTAGCAACTGCAAATACCCCGAAGACTTGCGGTAGGGATGTCTCATTCAGACATCCAAAGTCCATTATCACTGGGCACTGACCTGCCTCACTGGCTTCCCTCCCCCTCCCCATGTGCATCTCCACAACCACAGCCCCCAGAATACTGCCTCTCCCTTTGGTTCCTTCTAGATCCTTCTGCTGCCATATCCAAACCCCTCCAAGCACTATCCACCTGCCTCTTCTGTTTTTGCCTGACACTCTATTCCTCCTGGCTTTTAGCCCATCTCCTGTTCTGTCCCTACTTTGAGTTTCCAATGCATTTTTATTTTTAAAGTAATACTTAATAAAATTGGCTTTCTTATGGGGCGAGGCAGGGTGTACAGCTCTATGAATTTTTAAAAGATTTTTATTGATTTGTTTGAGAGAGTGAGCAAGAGAGAGAGTGAGAGCAGGGGCAGAGGGAGAAGGAGAAGCAGACTCCCACGCTGAGCAGGGAGCCCAGTGTGGGGTTCGATCTGAGGACCCTGGGATCATGACCTGAGCCAAAGGCAGAGGCTTAACAGACTGAGCCACCCAGGTGCCCCTGAATTTTAACACATGTATAGATTCATGTAACCACCACCACAAATGGGATACAAACAGTCCTGCCTCTCACAGAAACCCCTGACGCTAGCCCACGAGAGTCATGTGTGTATGTATATGCATTTGTGCATATACATAGGTACATATATAAAGAAAGAGATCTATTATAAGGAACTGACTCATGGAATTTTGGGGGTTGGCAAGTTCCCAGATCTGTAGAGTTAGTCACCTAGCTGGAGACCCAGGACAGCCAATGGTGCAGTTCCAGTCCAAAGGCCAGCAGGGTCAGGAAGAACTGACGTTTTAGTTTGCATCCAAAAGCAAAAAAAAAAAAAAAAACAAAAACAAAAAAAAAAAAAACTTATGTCCTAGTTGGAAAACCAACAGGCAGGAGGAAATCTCCTTTACTCAAGGAGGATCCGTCTTTTTGTTCGATTTGGTCCTTCAACTGATTGGACAAGGCCCACCACATTTTGCTTTACCTAGTCTACCAATTTAAATGTTAATTTCATCCAAAAATATCCTCCCAGAAATGCCCAGAATAATGATGGGCCAAATACCCAGGGACCCTGTGGCCCAAGCTAGTTGGCATATAAAACTAACCATCAAGATCATACAAATGGAATCATATAATATGTAAATTTTTGAAACTGACTTCTTTCATTCAGCATAATGCATTTGAGATCTATTCAAGTTGTGTGTGTTAATAGTTCATTCATTTTTATTGCATAGTAGCATTTATTGTGGACATAGCACAGTTTATCTATTTACTCATGAACACATACTTGTATTGGTTCTGATTTGGGGCAATTATGAGCAGAGCTACTAAAAACATTGATGTTTGTAGGATCTTTTCTGATCAGGGTAGTTTTTATGACCAGAATAATGTTGGACCAAATACCCGGGAGCCCTGTGGCCCAGTCAAGTTGGCATATAAAACTAACCATCAAGATCATACAAATGGAATCATTCGTATGACCATTTTTTGGTCGTGGAATGGAATGTAAATGGAATCTTTATGACCATAAGCTTTCATTCCCTAGGACGATCTGGGAGTGAGATTGTTGGGTCATGTAATGAGTGTATATTTAACTTTATAAGGAATTGCTGAATTGCTGAAGTGTATTCCAGAGTGGCTCTGCCATTTCCCACTCCTATCAGTATTGCATGAGAATTCCAGTGTTTCCCATCTAAGAGACTGGTATTACCTCTTATTTTTGAAAACTTGCCATTCTGGGGATTCTGGGCAGCTCCCTCCAGTGATTTGCTAGTGTTTCCTTAAACTGGCCCACCTTCAATTGTTAGAGAGATAGAAGGGAGGGCCAAAACTTGAGTGGTGTGCACTTAGAAGAAAGGGGGTGTCAGAGGCCGTCCAGCCCACCTTGACTCTATGTCTTGAGTCTGCCCCTAAAAAAGAAAAGGCTCCCTGTTACCTAGTCTAGTTCACCTGGAGATCGCCCTTGTGGTTTGGATCAAAATCCTCTGCGTGTCAAAGAGTAAGATTTTTGCCTGGGGCTTCACTCTAAGTATATATTTCATTCAGATAGGTCATCGAGGGGGATTGGGGGAGGCTGGGGCAGGAAACGTTTGGAGGGTTTCGGTGCTGAGCCCTAACCATCGCTCGAGACTTACATAGGCCTTTGGTGCTCTGATGACCAAAAGGCCACCACAAAGACCCAATGACCTCCGAAGAGGGGCACGATCTGGGTCACTCCACAGGTGGAAACATCTGTGGTAACAGGCCCCTTTGCTTAATTACCAATCAAGTCTCTGCAGCTAGAGAACAATTCGGCTGTAAACATTTGGGGGCTTCCGTAAGTTCAACTCCATCGACTGAGCAAGCTTTCTGGTCACTGAGCCTATCAATATTGATTTCTGGATAATGACTAATTCTCCTAAAAGTACTAGCATGGCCTGGATCAAGGCCCTGGGTCTCCAACTCTGTTGCCATTGTCCTCCACCCCAGCGTGGACCCAACTCTAAATCAGTTTATGCAAGCAAATCACCCACAGCACAATGAACCTCCAATCATATTTATCATAAGAGCTGTCATGAAATTCTCTCAAAGTTCTACAGTATAATTTTAAATCCTTTAAATTCTACTCTGCTTTTTTGAAGTGTGAGGGGAAAATTAAAAGGGGAAGAAGTGTTCTTAGAAAGTGTCCCTACAGTGTCCTTTTCAAAGGCTTGATCGGGATTTATTAAGTTTTAATTACACATGAAGCACATAAATGGACACGCTGATACATACAAAACAAGTATCAAACAGGGGCGCCTAGGTGGCTCAGTGGGTTAAAGCCTCTGCCTTCGGCTCGGGTCATGATCTCAGGGTCCTGGGATCCAGCCCCACATCAGGCTCTCTGCTCTGCAGGGAACCTGCTTCCCCCACTCTCTCTCTGCCTACTTGTGACCTCTCTGTCAAATAAATAAATAAAATCTTAAAAAAAAAAAAAAAAAAACAAGTATCAAACATGGGCAAAGCTAAAAGCATTTGCTCTGGTATAGACATTTAGACCAGGGCTTAAAATCCAAATCTCTCACTTACTTGCTGTGTGATTCAGGCTGGAGATTTGTGGACAAAGTAGTGGGAAATCTAAGGCTCCAAGAACAATCTGTGAAGCTGGGGGAAAACTCCCTCATGGTGTTTTGTGTGGAATAAGATAAAATAGCAGGTGAAAGCAATTAGCCCAGAGCTGTCCCATGTTGGGTCCTTAGTCAATATCTGCCGGTCAGATGGTGAAATGGGTAAAATAGAAAGAAAACCTTGGAAAACAGTGTGGAGATTCCTGAAGAGATTAAAAATAGAGCTACCCTATGACCCTGCAATTGCACTACTGGGATTTACCCCAAAGATGCAGATGCATTACAAAGAAGGGCCACATGGACCCCAATGTTCATAGCAGCAATGGCCACAATCGCCAAACTGTGGAAAGAGCTGAGATGCCCTTCAACAGATGAATGGATAAAGAAGACATGGTCTATATATACAATGGAATATTATGCCTCCATCAGAAAGGATGAATATTCAACTTTTGAATCAACATGGACGGGACTGGAAGAGATTATGCTGAGTGAAATAAGTCAAGCGGAGAGAGCCCATTATCTTATGGTCTCACTTAGGTGTGGAGCATAAGGAAAAACATGGAGGGCATTGTGAGAAGGAAAGGAAGGGTGAATAGGGGGAGATCGGAGGGGGAGACGAAGTATGAGAGACTGTGGACTCTGAGCAACAAACTGAGGGTTTTGGAGGGGAGAGGGTGGGGTGTTGTGCGA
Source organism: Procyon lotor (assembly GCA_028646535.1). Lineage (NCBI taxonomy): Eukaryota > Metazoa > Chordata > Mammalia > Carnivora > Procyonidae > Procyon > Procyon lotor. The sequence goes on along the minus strand of CM053621.1, from coordinate 22,606,527 downwards.
GCCTGGTGGTGGGTATTGAGGGGGGCACGTACTGCATGGAGCATTGGGTGTGGTGCATGAACAATGAACTTTGGAACACTGAAAAAAATAATAAAATTAATTAATAAGAAAGAAAACCTTGAGAAAATAACCTTAAATTATGCACCAGGTGGAATAGTTGTGGGGGGATAACGTCAAAAAGCATCACGTGGAGGTTTCTATGGGGATCCCCTTTTTAATGTATGTAAATGTCAAATCACTGTGTCGTGCACCTAGAATGGGTATTATAGGGTAGGGCAAGGGCATTTCAATTAAAAAAAAAAAAGCATCACTTGGGGAGCAAATTGGACCAAGAAACACTCTGGGGAAGAAGGAAGACATCTGCTGGGTCTGAAAAAGGAGCACAGTTTGGGTCGGCAGCGAGCGAGCAGCAAGGGATGGCCCCACCCAGGACAAAGATCCCAACAAAACAGGAAGGGGGTCCTGCCCTCCGCCAACATCCATCTGTGAGCCTTCGGATGCTGTTGCAAGTGGAACCAAACTAAATTAAAACATGCGTGAAACCCTAAGCACTACTCGGCCTCCAGCTCTCCCCTTGACTAAGCCCCCTGCCTCATCACACCCAGCTTCGGCCTCTCTCCCAGAACCTCTCCAGTATTCCTGGCAGAGAGCAAGGCTCCGGAGACGGTCAGCAGGTATCCACATGCAAAGCATCCTTCTTGACTGCGAGCTTTCTCACAGCTCAGTCGCTCATGGTCTCCGGAGGAAGGATTGCTTTCTCCTGTTTGGAAAGGGTCCTCCCACCTCCACACACTGCTGCCACGGCTTGCCTGCCTGGCCAGGTGCCTCTCTGCAAGCTGCTTGCAGGGCGAGGGGAGAGATGCCGACCACATCCTTGATGAATTCTAGTCATCGAGCTGGACGATCCATTTTCTGTTAGAAAGTGAAGCAGAGCAGGTTTCACATCTTCAAGAGCTCATCCTCAGGATTCCCTGTCAGATAGCTTGCTAGGTACTCCCAGGGCTGCGTGTGAGTTACCTCCCTTGATCCTGACAAGGGCTTCAAGAGGCTGGTAAATGTATCTGTAATTTACAGGTAGTGAAACAGATGCCGTGTAGTGAGATGAGACCACAATGCCCGAAAATGGTCAAAGCGGAATTTGAAGGTAGGCTTGTCGGACTCAAAAGCCTCCTCCAACATGCTCAATGCCAGGATGGATTATGGGGCCTGAGAAAGAGGAGGTTAAGTGGTAGAGCCCTGTGTCCATCCACGTCTGCGGAACCTGGGGTGGTGATCCATAAGATACGAAGGGCAAATAAACAAATGAAAATTTCGTGTAGATGCAAATGCAGAGAAGTGTGGAGGGCAAGGATTTGATCCACACAAGAGGTTTGGGGAAGGGTTGTGAGATGTCATTACTTTAACAGCATTATGCTTCATTATTGACGCTTCGCAGCGCTAAATTTTATATTTATTTGGGGGTTTATTTTAAAACATCATCTCCTTTTGATATGAAAGTCATGCTGACAAACGCAGATTGATTAAAGTTTCTAATTATCTGTCATCACAGCATGACCAGTGGCAAATGGAATGCATTTTCTTGTTTCTTCCAGAAAAAAAAAAAAAAAAATAGGGAGCTCTCTGATGCAAGACACAAAGCTCTTCTGGTTCACTCAAGTGCTCAGTAAAAATCTGCATGGCAGGGCACTTAAATGAGAGGGTGACATCACATTGTCTCGCAGGAAAGCTGATTTTTCATTGAAAAGACCATCAGCCGGGGGCCAAAAGTAAGGGCTGCAGAGTAAGGCTGATTCTCTTCCTGTCTTTAAATTTGGTACCAGGGATCCTGTGATAGCCATTAATCACAGCAATGCTACCTGCTGTAGCAAATAAACTCTTATATTGTCAATGACTTCCCACAAAGGAAATGTATTTCTTATACAAATGCCCATCTGGTGCAGGCATTCCTGATGGGTCCTCAGCCTTCCACAAGGTGATGCAGGGATCCAGGCTCCTTCTATCTTGTGCTTGCCCCATCCTATCAGGCTCAGAGTCCCCCGCAATCCAATCAGTGGGGGGGAGGAGGGGAGGCACAACCCCTTTTTGACCTCTTCAGGCTGTAGACCATGCTTTACACATAGTCTGTGGCCAAATGTTGTGATGCCCGTGGGGACTGGGCAGCCACTTCCCAGTCAAATCCTCATCCCCGGGAGAGCAGACATTGGTGGCCGTGAGTCATCTTGCCTCCATTGTTTCTTTGGGCCACCAATATCGGCGCACTCCCTTCCTTCCACATGTGCAAATAGCTACCCTCTCCTTGTCTCTCGCCCTCGACAGCATCTGGGGCAAAGCACGGGAATGAAGACCAGCCCCTTACATTCAGGTTTGACAAAGTTCCTCATGGTATGGTAAGTCATGCAGCAAAAATAGTTATCTGCCCTCTTCAGGGGGTCCCTGGACGTGGGCATATGGCTGCAGAAGAAAGCCTCCATGCTTCCACACTTAGCAGAATTCTGAAAATGACCCACAATGGTATTAAGGAAGTCATTCTAGAAATGCAATATGTATTTGGCTGGCTAAATTTAAAGAGTTTTGTAGAGCAGTTTTTATTAATTTCTCAGACACAAAGAGGCTGTGAGGCTGGATTCTTTTTTCAAGGTATGGTTTGGTCATTTTATCGACATTCAAGGACGGACCAAAAACAAATGCGATCAGTTTGGATCCTAGGCTCTATATGTCTATATTGCCCCTTCCCAGAGGTCTTGGTAATAGTCCATATTTACATCTTCGGAGCTCCAAATACCTTCTTCTGACTTTCTTTGCTGTGGCAAAACTTTGTTGTTAGACTTTTTCCAAAAACCAAAACCTACTTCCAAAGGGACCCATTACCAAATCTGGTTGGTAAAACGGATGGTCAGGGTGGTCCCATGGGGGGTCAAAAGTACAGGGTGTATTTCAGGAGGGGCAGACAAGTAATCTCTGTATGAGAATCACAGGTGAAGCTTTATGAAAAAACAAACAACCCCCACCAAAAAAAGAAGAAAACAAAAAACAAGCAACCCCCAGGTGGGAATGTGGGGATATGTACATTCATCACCTTTCATTTTGTGGGGAAAAAAAAAAAAGGATTTGAAGAATGCTCTCACATATCCCTGGGAACCCACTAGTTTAAGAAACAGGTGGCAGGGTTAGCCCACCCTTCCATCCTTGTTCGGAACCGCCAATGCTCATCACCTTGGGGTTCTGTTTCCCATAGGCATCTTTATACTTCTACACTGTATGTAGTGAAATGATACATAGTATGATTTTGTATACGGTTGAACCTTAAACAAATGAAGTATTTAAGTCATTCCTTTACAAGTTCATGTTTTCACTAGATCTTAGATTTGTGAGATTCATCCATTTTGCTAGATAGAGCTCTACTTCATTTTCCACTTCTGTTTGGTGGTTCGCTATATGAATTTGCCCACATTTAGTCATCTAATCCCCTGATGTTGGGCATTTACTTTGTTTCTAACTGGCCGTAATTACATACATACTTGAGATGGTCTTTTTTATACATGCTTCCTAGCTCATTGATGTACTCTCAGAGCTTCCCAGCTACTTTGCTTGTCCACCCAGATCAAGAACCGATGCTCCCGGACACGAGCTCTCAAAATGTGGTCCTTGGACCAGCATGCGTCCATATCACACAGGCACCTGATAGAGAGGCAGGGGCAGGGGAAAGTATTCTTTATTTTAGCAAGCTTTCCAGTTTCAACACGATTCTGATGCTTGCTCACATTTCTCAGAACTACTGTTCGAACTTAGTGCAGTGATGCTCCTTGTTTCCCGGGTCTTGTAATCCAAATTAATATATCCAAAATGTTTCTGCAATGGCCACAACTTTGAATCAGAAACCCTGACTGACTGTTTCAGAGTGGTATACGCATGTTAATGAAATATACTAAGGTCTAAGGAGGAGCTTTGGAAATCATGAGGCATAATCCAAATTAGTAATAGTCAATGAGGTAAATGGGTTTCAAAACACTGTTGTTTATAAGTCACGACTCACGTATCTATAGACCACAGCCAGAGAACACAGACATACAAAGGCAGAAAGTCATTTCATCAAGTGTAAGTGCTTTAAAAAAACACTCAAGAGCATCTGAGGCATTAAATATATTTCTGAATGAGTTTCGGCATCATCACCCATATGGCGTGGAATTGTTTCCTCTGTATTTCAATGTGTGCTCCTGCTTGTGTTTTGCCTGGCTGAGCTACTTAAAATTCCATGTTCTCGAAACAAACAAACAAACAAACAAACAAAAAGTCCTATCTCTGGATTTGTTGGTGAGGCATGACAGCTTTCTGGAGTGGGATGGAGGAGTGAGACCCGGCTGAGAATCACCCCTCCACTAGAGGCTCGGGGAAGGGGATCAGCCAGGGTAGTGGTGGGAGGTCAGCAAGCCAGCCAGGGCTCAGCGCCTAAGGGGCCTGGCATTTTCTCATCATGATTCAGGAAAGCGGTGGCTGCCATGGATCTGGCGTATAATCAGATATTTCCAGGAGGTGAATAACTATGGCTTCGGGTCATATAAATAGAACACAGATAGAGAAATCCAAAAAATTGCCAATGGCTTTTATCTGCAGTAGGGTCTGGTCAGAAGGCAGGGAGGGAACCTTCAAGAGTCGGGAATATCTCCATTCTTACTGAGGGACTGGAGTTACCCAAAGGACCCAGGATCAGAAACTCAAGTAGAAGCTCAAGTCCTAAGATAAGGCAGAGCAGAAACCAAGCACAGGGACTCCATCTGCAAAAGGGAGGTGCTATGACTATGGTTTTAGGTGGGAACAAGGTCGGGCAGCCCTGGGACATCCTTCTAAGCATCAGGGCTGTCCAAAGAACAACTCAAAGGCAAGTCCTTGGGTGGAGAGATGGAGCATGTAAATATACTCAGTGTGGATCAGGTCTGACTCAAGAACATGGGCAGGTAAAGAGTAGGCTAAGCCTGTGTGGGAACATCAGGGAGCCCAGATACAAGGGGATGGGGAAGGCAGACTTTGGGGAAAATAAGAGGGAGTCAACAGAAAGAAGGAAGAAGAAAGAAGAAGTCAAATGTTTCATCTGCTGGCGTATACCTCTCTTTTCCCAAAAGATTTTTTAATAGAATGGTCCAATTCCCTCCTTTGAGGGAATAAAGTGAGCAGAAGAGGGACCTCACTGGCCTCTGAAACACAGGCGAACCCCATAAGGAGCCGAATGGAACCAGAGAACAAGAATGGCAAGTCCCATCATGCAAGGGCTCTAAAGGCCAGAGCCAAGAGTGCCACTTAGCCGGTACTGAATGATCCAATAGAGAAGAGAAGTCAGAAAGACAAGCTGGAAATGTTCCCAGATAAACTCTGGCCACCAAGGCCACCAAGCACAGTGTGAGAGAGCCGAGTTCACCCAATGGAGCCAAGATGGGGTTGACAGTCACCTCCTGAGACATAGTCAGTGGGCAGGAATTGTCTTAGGGATAAAAATCCAGGGCTCAGAAAAACGAAGAGGCTGCACTTCTTATAAAAAACCTTCCACCTTCTGCCCTGCCCACCATCTGTAGGCAGGCTTCTGCTCTCAAGTAATCTAGACAGGCATGGGACCCAGGAAATCGGATACGACCGAGGTTTGACAAGCCTGGAGAGGCTGGAGCACTCCTCTATTGCTAGAGGAGCACTCCTCTAGTGCTCACACTCGTCTAGTGCTTTCTCTAGCACTATTTCTCTATTGCACTGAGTCCTCAATAAAATGGTCTAAGTCACAAACCCAGCTATCACTTATTTGCCAATCAAATGTATGCAGAACCACCAGTGACCAGAGGTAGATCTTATTACCCAGCCCGAAACCACTGTGTACTTTGACGACACCAGACTCTCCGGGCGGCTCTGTGTTTGCTGAACTGAACTGAACCCGCCTTTGAAGCCAAATGTTTGCTGAGAACATTCTGAGGGCCAAGGACTTGCGCCAGAAGGAGAACAAAGGTGAATTAGACCCAGTTCACTCGTCTGGAGGAGCCAAGCATTGAGTCGGAGAGACGATGTGTCAGTAGATCATGCCAGACGTACGTCATCAAGCTGGTAAGCACTTATGTCAAGTTTGGGGTCTTCCCCCCCTCCCTAAAATGAGCTTCTGATTCTGTAGTGATTTCACCAAAGGCTAGACAGACATCTGAAAACAGGGTCACTGCAAAAGATAGATGCATTACTATGCGGTGGCCTTCAATACCGCTATTTGCTTAAGAATAAAATCAATTATTAAGTTGGGTGCACTGTGGACTGGATGTAGTTAGTGAAATACTAAGTGGACACTTGAACAACCACATTTTATCCAGAGCCCTGGGCTAGCTACTTTCTATTATTTTTCTCTAATCTTTTCTATCACTCGTACCCATGGATTGTCAGCATGGGCCCAGAAATGAGAAGACATTGTTCATTAAATTAAAAAAAAAAAAAGATTTTGTTTTGTTTTTTTGACAACATTCTCTTTGGCGCCATTCTCTAAAACTACCCTTAAATCCAACACTAGTTTTGTTTTCTATTAAGCCGAGTGGGTGTCCAGGAACTGGCACCAATATGCTTCCCACTTACACAGCCTGGGTCTCCTGTGGATGAGAAAAGAAACAGCGGCAAGAATCCACAATGCGTCTAAGGCCATTGGATGGGAAGTCATTCCATAACATCTGCTATCATTTTACTTATTTGTGAATAAGTATATTTAACACCAGAGAGAGGTCCGTGTAGAAATGACAAATACCCTCCGATCGAATTGCTATGCTTCCGAAGGTGGAATTACAATCGGCTTCCCCTCTGGCTCTGAAGAGTCGTGTGTCCCTATGTGCACGGGGCCTGCCCCGGCAGGTCTGGCCGTGCTCCAGACAAGGAAAGCACAGCCAACTGTGGACACTGGACTCATTTCCAGGGGCTGCCATAACAAATTAGCACAGATGAGTGGACTTGAAACAACAGGAATGTATTTTCTCACAGTTGTGGAGGCCGGGAGTCCAAAATCAGTACCCCTGAGCCAAAATCAAGGTGCTCTGATGCCTGGGGAGGCTCTGGAAGGAAATCCATTCCTTGCCTCGTCCAACTTCTGGTGGGTTCCCTTGGCTTGGGGCCACATCGTTCACCTCTCTGCTCCCATCTTCCCTCAGTGTTTGTTGACTGTCCCTCAGCCCCTCTCTTGTAGGGAAGGCTATGACAGCATTCTGGGGGACGGGAGGAACCCACCCAGATAATCCAGGACAATCTCAAATTCCTTCATTGAATCACCTTGGCAAAGACCCTCTTTCCAAATAAGGTCACACAGGTTCTGGGGATTAGGTCCTGATCCCCATGGGAGCCATTATTCTGTCTCCCCTCCCCAGGCCTCCCATGAGGTTTGCATGACATTGGTACTTGACAGATAATTAACCCACACCTGGCTTCTTCCCTTTTTCCTACCTGCTTCCATCCCTCCCTCCTCAGTTTCCCCCGGGAGCACGTGGTCCACCAAATACTCCCTGGTCTAGTCTATTCTTGGGCTAGCTGAGGAAGAGGAGGCGGGTTACATTTAGGCTGCATTGTTGGACAGCTCCACACTTACCGGCAGTTGTTACAGCAGCAGTAGAGAGCTAATACACCTGGCGAAAAACTCCAGTTGTATTGATGGAACACTGGAGTCTGTTCCTCCTCGAGGCACTGACTAGGGGCCGCCATGGGAGAAGGTAAACTCTGGATACTTTCTGGTCTGGCGCATCTGGGTGAAGCTCCAATAGCCTGAGGATAATCAGCAGATGAAAGCTGCAGGTGTGAACAGTCAGGAGGAAAGCAAAACCTAGAGAAAGCTACCCAGAGACAGAAAAGGGAATCTGGGCAGAGCACAGGCCTCATGGGCTACCAATGCAATTGGTTCCTTCTCAGAGACTCAGCTCTGCCGGAATCTCTGATTCTAGGAAGCTTGGCTCTTCAAGACCCAGCATGCATGTCCCGAGGCATCAGGACCCTCATTTCTGCTGCCTGGGTTCTTTGTGATGTGCCACTTTTCTCTCTAGAGCCAGACTCTTACCACATTTGAGGCTACCCTACTTCAGGGCCAGGAATTGGTTGGACTGGTGCCTGTATTGGTTTTCTAGGGCTGCTGTACCAAAGCACCATCAACTGAGCAACTTAAACAACATAAATTTGTGGTTTCATAGTTCTGGAGGCACGAAGTCCAAGGGCAAGGAGAGACTCTTTCTGAGGGCTGGGAAGAAGGACAGATCTGTTCCATGCTTCTCTGCCAGCTTCTTCTGGTGGTGGGTTGGTAATCTTTGCATGCTTTGTATTGTGGGGTTTTGCCTTCATCTGGTGTGTGTGGCCAAGATTTCCCTCTTTTGTAAAGACACGGTTCATATGGGATTGTCGATCCCCTTTACTCAAGTACAACCTCATCATAACTCCATTTGCAACAACCCTCTTCCTAAATAAGGTCCTATTCTGAGATATGGAGGGCCAGGACTTCAATACAAGCTTGTGAGGAACATCACTGAACCCAGAGCAGTGTCCAAAGGCCTACTGCCTTCTTATAGATTTCTCCAACCATCTGCCTCAATTTCTGTCCATCCCCAGCATCCAGACATGTTCTCCCCATCTTCCTGGCACTCGGTGTTGGGTAAGATAGATACAGACTGCTTTCCTGGCTTACCACCAACTGACTACTATCTTCCCCCTACCTCACCTATTGGCCTAGAATTCTTCACAGCACTTGCAGTCATCACGATGAGATAGTGTAGGTGTTCAACCAACAGGCATTAAGCTGGTTAATTGATTCATTACCATCCAACAGGTGGGAATGTACTTCTAGATGCTGACCTACTCAGGCAAGTACACGCACTTAAGCCACACTCGGCCACATCTTGAGACATGACATTATCCAGCAGTGAGGTATCAGAGACATGACTGCAAATCCATAATTCTATCACTGATCCATAATTCTCCTACACCGTTGGCCCAGGTGACATGTGGTGGCAAAGGAAGAGAAGCACATAGCTTTCTGATAAGTCAGTAAAGCTGATGAGTTGGCACAGTCCCTAACTACTATTACACATTCCATTAAGAAAAACAGACCCTGGGCATGCTTGGGTGGCTCAGTTGTCCAAGTCTTGATTTTGGCTAAGGTGATAACCTCAGGGTCGTGAGATTGAGTCCTGCATCAGGGTCCCACTCAGCAGGGAGTCTGCTTGAGATTGTCTCTCTCTCTCCCTCCCCCTCTGCCCCGACCCCCTACCCCCCACTCACACACACTCTCTCTCCCTCTAAAAAAAATAAATAATAATAAATAACAATAAACAAATAAAAACTTCTACCCAATATGGCCTTTCTCTTCTGTGATGCACAACTTTATGTGTTGATATGGCTAGATTTCTGATGCCCAGCAACTGGGTCAAACATCAGTTTAGATGTTGCCCTGAAGGTATGTTTTGATGTGATTAACATTTAAATCATCAGACTTTGAGTAAAGCAGATTACCCTCTATAATGTAGGGCCTCATCTAGTTGGTTGAAGGCTTTCACAGCAAAGAGTGAGCTTCCCCAAAGTAGAAGGGATTCTGCCTCAAGACGGTGACATAGAAATTCTGCCTCAGTTTCCAGCCTGCTGCCCTGCCGAATTTGGACTCAAGCCTGCAACATCAACTCTAGACCAAGTCTCCTGCCCTACAGATTTTGGACTCACCAATCGCCATGACAGCATGAGCCTATTTGCATAGATAGATAGATAGATAGATAGATAGATAGATAGATAGATGATAGATAGATAATTGATAGATAGGTGATAGATAGCTAGATGATCGATTGCTCAATCAATTGGTCTCCTCTGGGTCTGATCCTCCTCTAGGGTTATTGAATTCTGACAGAGCTAATTCAAGACTGGGAATGGCAACCCATCATGAAGCAGGAATAGGGAAAGGAACCCACAGTGTCAAGCCTTCTGTGGATGGCTATTCACCCATCAAGAGACTAACTTCTTAAGCAGCTTAAATAGGCCTCTCCTGAAAGAAATGTCCTGAGGCAGGTCCCTAGGGGGCCTGGAGATATACTGCTGGGTGCCACCACCCCTGGGGAAGGAGCTCAGAGGAAGATCCCAGGGGATCTTTATTCCCTTGTTCAGTGGACTGACTGAGCCACAGTGACTTGGAATTCCAATGAGCAAGAACACCCAGGAACCAGGACGAGTATGGTTGTAAGAGGAAAGAGAAGCCACTCAGACTCACATGGAACAAGAAAAAAAAAAAAATCCCACTGTTGACTGGTGTGTCTCCATGAACTTTCTTGCATTCCTTCTGCTCCCCTCTGCTGGAGATGGAGTCTGAAACACTCTGCTCTGGAAGCCTCTGGGTTGGTCCTCCCTGATCATACCCTCTGACCATACCCTCACTTCTGCCCCCTCCCCCTCCAAAACTGCATGTTTATTTGATTAGGACCTGCCTGTGCCATTGGATGCTCCCAATTTCAGGAGCTTGATTCTCAAAAAAAAAAAAAGGGCCATGATAAATGGCTTTGGAACCTCAGTAGGGTCCTCCAGGACACTTGAGAATTGTCCAAACTTCCAAGAAACGCTGTGTGAAGTCAAGAACCCTTCACGAGAGGGGCCCACAAGATAGAGAAATCAATATGGGCTCCAAAGTCAAGAAAATCTAAATCCTGCTTTGAAGAAAGGCTCCAAAGTAGGGTAGCTGAGAAATGCGGTAAAGGACACATCTCAAGGTAACAAAGAGCAGCATGTGGAGGAAGGACAGGTCAGAGAGAAGACCCAGTGGTAGATGACAGAACGCAAGGCAGGAAGTGGTAGGAAACAAATATGGAAACAAGTAAGGGCTGCGTCTTGGCTTTTAAGCCTTGCACGAGTCTTCCATCATTCTGACCTCTTACCCTGAGCCTCTTCTCAGACCCGACTCCGATCACGCTCAGAGTGACCTTGCTGACACCTCGGCTGCAGCCTCACCATGGGGCCTAACAGTTATATTGTCCCTGCTCCAAGTCCGGCTGCTCTTAATGAAAAATCCTGGCTCTTCTCACTGTTAGTTGGGCTCAGGGTGCCTTCAAAGGGCCCCTTCTGGTTTGACTGAGGATGACCAGGCCTTTCTCGATCCACCCACAAGTGAAGAGCGAAGAGCGGGCCTCTGGGACATGACTGCGCCCAGCTATTGGCTTCTCCTCTGGACACTTTCTCCTGAGTCACCACCATCAACCGCTGTCATTACAGCTCATGCGAAATGTTGGTTCTTTGCAGTTTTAATAGAGATGGAAATCACAATTATAAAAAGTACTTTAAAAAAAAAAAGGCACGGGGATGCCTGGGAGTGTCAGTCTGGTGCGCATCTGCCTTCCAATTGGGTCTCGATCCTGGAGTCCGGCGATGGGGCCCCGCCTTGGGCTCCCTGCTCAGCCGGGAGTCAGCTTCTCCCTCTTCCTCTGCTGCTCCCCCTGCTTGTCCACTCTCTCTCACTCTCTCTCTCAAATAAATAAAATCTTAAAAACAAAACAAAACAAAAATTTAAAAAGCACATGCACACACAGAGTCTGTGAAATGCCTGTTTGTAAAATAAAGCCACCGTCCCCAGGAAGTGGTGCCCCTTTGCTTGTGACGGCTTGACAGGGTCGGTGAATCAGGCGGCTACCAGCCTGTTG
>CM053621.1:22568648-22594382 GCA_028646535.1 Procyon lotor | reverse complement strand
GCATCAGAGAAATACAAATCAAAACCACAGTGAGATACTACCTCACACCAGTCAGAATGGCTAAAATTAACAAGTCAGGAAACGACAGATGTTGGCGAGGATGCCGAGAAAGGGGAACCCTCCTACTCTGTTGTTGGGAATGCAGGCTGGTACAACCACTCTGGAAAATAGTGTGGAGGTTCCTCAAAAAGTTGAAAATAGAGCTACCCTACAACTTAGCAATTGCATTACTGGATATTTACCCTAAAGGTACAAATGTAGTGTTCCGCAGGGGCACGAGCTCCCGAACGTTTATAGCAGCAATGTCCACAATAGCCAAACTATGGAAAGACCCTAGATGTCCATCAACAGATGATTGGATGAAGAAGATGTGGTATATATATACAATGGAATACAATGCAGCCATCAGAAAAACCGAAATCTTGCCATTTTGCAATGACATGAATGGAACTAGAGGGCATTATGCTAAGTGAAATAAGTCAACCAGAGAAAGGCAATTATCATATGATCTCTCTGATATGAGGAATTTGAGAGGCAGGGTGGGGATCGTGGGGGATACGGAGGGAAAAAATGAAACAAGATGGGATAGGGAGGGGTACAAACCATAAGAGAGTCTTAATCTCAGGGAACAAACTGAGGGTTAATGGGGGGAGGGGGGAAGGGATGGGGTGGCTGGGGGATGGACACTGGGGAGGGTATGTGCTCTGGTGAGTGCTGTGAGTTGTGTAAGACTGATGATTCACAGACCTGTACCCCTGAAGCAAATAATTTATTATATGTCAATAAAAAAAAGAAAAAAAGGAGAAGGGAAGAGACTAACATTTTTATTCATTCAGCAAGTATTTATCAAAACTGACTATATGCCGGTGAAAATTCTAGGTAACAAAGCTATTCTAGGTAAACAAAGAATTCTAGGTAAACAAAGCAGAAAGAAATCTCTTCCTTCTTGGACTTTACAGCCTAATGGGTGTGAGAGACAAGGAGATATACAAGTAAACAGATAGTATTTTAAATAGTGGTCAAAGCTACAGGGAAACATCAGGGACAGGAAGGGGGCTAGAAAGTTGGGGGCATAATCTGAGTGTTCTGGATGCAGTCCACAGAGAACAAGGGAACTTTGGGATCTTTGCACCCCGTTGTCTTTTACTCTGAGTGCTTTGGGGAACCATTCAGGGTCTTGAGGAGAAAAGAGACATGACCCGGTTGACATTGCAAGACAATTACTGTCACTATGGGCTATGGGCTATGCTGCGACCAGAGACTGGAAGGAACAAGAGTCCATTGTGTTCCAGGCCCTGAGGCAGGAGGAAACTAAGAGACCAGTTCTGTTGTTCCTTTGCTACTCAGAGAAGGTAAATAAGTTGCTTGTGGTCACACAGCCAACAAGGGGCAGATGTGGGATTCATGCCAGGTCTCCATAGCTCTAAATCCTCTGTGTGTGTGTGTGTGTGTGTGTGTGTGTGTGTGTGTGTCTCTCTCTTCCTCACTGTGTCTCCCCAGGACCCAGGGAGAATGAGCTAATTCCTGCACAGGCAGCAGAGATGGGATCCAGGGGCGCTGGGAGACCAGGCAGAAGCAGCCACAGCTGATGAAAAGTGGCCCGAGTTCGCCCTGCTGAGTCAGAAAGAAAGCCTTAAGCCCAAGTGGCGTGGTCCCTCGCATCCCCATCTGGCTCTGCTTTTGCCCCTGAGCCTCAGTGCCCCCACCAAGCATCGCCTCCCTCCTCTGGCCCAAGTATAGGCCAAAAAGAAAATGCTTTCTTAATTTCTATTTTAGGACCCGAGATGGGTTGATATTTCCAAACTGACATATAGTCAGGCATAGGAAAAGAAACGAATGTGGAAACTATAGGCAGCGTCCAAATAGGTAAGTTCACTCCTGCTCCCAGCTTCTGAGGGGTGCTGCAGCTTCTTGGAAACACCCGTGGTCCCTCCCATCGAGCCTCACCTGTCTCTCCCCTGGGCTGTGGGCCTGGCTTCTTCCCTCAGTCACGCAGGTTCTGTCCATCCCCACGACTAAGCCCACTCTGTTTCCTTCCTGGCCCCCATCACCCCTGAAATCATTGTAACCACCTTGCACTGATTGCTTAGGTCTCTTCCAGTAGCACAGACATGGCCCAAGGTCAAAGGCAGGTAGGGCTCGTTGGTGACAGGGTCCCAACACCTAACACGGACCCGCCCCACATCAGGCATTCCACAAATGCTGGTGGGTTATTGTCACTTCGTCAACCCCTGGCAGGTAGAAAGTGTCTTTCTTCATCAAAACATGCTTTTCTTCTCTCCCAGGGGTTCCAATAGGTCTTCTTAGGTTTGGCTCAAAATTTGGCTAAAATCCAATGGAGGCTTTAGGACTTTTCATTCTGGTTACCCTCTCAGACCACTTTTGGAGTCCTCTGAAATTTAGCCCATCAGGAGAAGCCCTAACATCTCCCACCACATTCCATGGAAAGACAGGGTCTTAGCCACGGTGGAGCCCCCTCCCCTCCTCGATGTGTCACTGAGCTGAGGACAAGAGGAGAAGCCAAGATAAAACACGGGGGGCCTCAGGGCCAGCTGACGATGAGATGGATCAGACAGATCCTCCGGGCCCCCTCCTCCCACGTTCAGCGTCCCTCCCCATGGAAACAGCAATCGAACAATACAAGAATCAAGTATTGTGAGAATCACGGTCACTTGCTCCAACCACCCCTCTGTTTCTACATCAGTTTACCAACTCAAGAAGAAACAGACTTGGATCTTAAAGGAAAATCTGCTCCTCTGCTCACACTTCTGGCATCGAATGTGTGATATCCTACAATTCAACTCAATTGACGCTGAGCACCCGGCGTTAGTGCAGACCCCAGAGGGGAAGAGTTGAGACCCCCAAGACTGCCCCCCACCACTTCAGACACCAGTTGCAAGTCTCAGGCCTCCTGTACTTCCGGCTGACTTGGCCACACATCAGGGGTTCCCGTGACTCCCCCACCTTAGGTTTCATAATCTGGCCTAAGGGCTCACAGAACTTAGGGAAGCCCTTTCTTTACTGTTACTGGTTTATTACAAAGGATATTATAAAGGACACAAATGAACAGCCAGATGAAGAGGTACATGGGGCCAGGTCTAGAAGGGCCCCCAAATGTAGGAGCTTCTGCCTTCCCCACCCTCCCCCACTACCCCCTACTCCTTCCAGCCACCTCCCACCCCCCACCCCACCTCCTCCACACTGTGAAGTTTAGAATGTACCACCCTCCTAGCATGTGGATGTGTTCTTGCTCACCAACCCAGCTCTCTGAACCCCATTGTTTAGGGTTTTTTTATGGGGGTTCCATTACAGAGGCATGATTGATCAAATCGCAGGCCACTGCTAATTCATCTCCAGCCCCTCCCCTCTCCAGGGGAGCCCGTCCATCATGTGGTTGGTTCCTCTGGCAACCAGCCCCAACCTCCAAGGGTCACCTCATTAGCATAAATTCAGGTACAGTTAAAAGAAGCTTCTTGATGAATTAAAAAAGATGCTCCTGGCATTCCCGCCACTCAAGAAATGCTAAGGATTTAGGAACCTAAACGAAGACCTAATATTACAAAAGATGCTCCTATTACTTTTATCACTAAGGAAGTGGTGGTCAATTTTTCGCATGAACTTGATGGGGCTAAGGGATGCCCAGGTAATGGGCAGAAGTTATTTCTAAAAGCATCTCTGTGGGTACTTGTGGGTTAGATCCGCATTTGAATTGGTGAAGTGAGTAAAGCAGGTGGCCCACCCCAGTGCCAGTGGACTTCCTCCAATCCACTGAGGGCTGGACTAGAATGAAAAGGGGGAGGAGGGGCAAATTCCCGGTCTCTGCATGCTCGGAGACGTTCATCTTCTCCTGACCTCAGACTACAGACTCAGCTCAGCACTGCCGCCAAACCAGTTCACAGATGGCAGATGGTGGGACTTCTCAGCCTCCCTAACCACGTGAGCCAACTCCTATAATTAATCTCCTATCTGTATGTTCTAGTGGTTCTGTTTCCCTGGAAAACCCTGGCTGGTAGGGCAAGTGATAAGAGTTTTAGGAGCTCCGTGCCAGGAGCTAGGGACAGGCACCGGAGATGGATTTCTTACGCAGCCATCTCTGAGCCCAATTCCATCCTTGGACAGAGGAAGAAAGTGAGACCAGAAGAGCTGTCTTGTTCAAGTTCACACGGCGTGGCTGTCTGAACCCCCGCGGTGGACACCCGTGGTCGGTCATGGGCTGTCCGCGTCCTGCGTGCTGCCCAGCATCCCGGAGAGGGATCAGCCCCTCGCGGCCCCTGCGGAGAGCCCTTGGCTCCCACCCACACTGCAGAGGCAGCCCGCACCCTCATCCGAAAGGGCAGAAAGGCCCGAGTATTCCCACCTGACACGGGACACGGGGGGGGGGGGGGGGGGGGGGGGGGGGGGGGAGTTGGGGGGAGGACGGACACCACTGACTCCGGAGCTGCCCCCGTCTCTGCCAAAGCTTGTGGGACCTTCTCCAAGGGTTCCATCCATCACTTCCCCAGCCCAGTCCCGCCTCCCTTCCCTTCTTCTACCCCTTCCACCACCACCCCCCCCCAACGCATGTCTTGCACCCTCCACTTTGTCCCAGCATCTGCTTCTGGAGAACCCATCCTGCACCAACCCTGGTCTCCTGACTACAAATCCGCTGTTTACTTCCCTAAACATCACAGATAGGCTTTTTTTCCCTAAAGCCTGAAGAACAGACCCTCAACACATCAACGCCTGAGGCAAAACAGGGCAGCAGATCACAAGGTTTTTGTTCTGCCAAAATCTCTCCAAGGTAAGCGCTGCGTGAAGGCATCCAAGCCCCTGGAGTTGGTGCAATTTATATTTAATGTGCAAACGCTCCAAGGAGAGCTGCGCGTGGAAGCCAGATCAAAACATTTATCCTCACTGTGTCTTGGAAAAAACTTATTAGCTGGCTGTATACCGATGTTCAAGAGAGGCAGCAAAAAGGAGGCAGAGAAAAAGGAGCTCAGGAATCCGCTGCTACCAGATAAATCGAGGGAGCCCCTCGGAGCGCCGGGGCGGAGGTGGCTACTGTAATATATTGTTATGCATCGCCACCAGAGCACTTGTAAAGCAACCGGAGACCATGTCTGACATTGCCTTCGCTGACCTTTTCAATATTGCCCGAGCACGGCAGAGCCGGGGTTTCTAGAGGAATTCAAATAGAATGTACTCAGGCAGAAAGGATTTGGCTGTGGGCAAACCCTATCAGTCTCTTCATGTTTCGCCTTGTCATTCTCATGTAAATTGTAATTCTTTATTAGCATGGCCGGTCTTCCGCCAGGTGCAAGAGGCGCCAGGGGAAACTGCAGGGAGCGGTGGCTGCGGGCACCGGGAGCACCCCGCCCCCCCCACCTCGGGAGAGCGAGGGCGCCCGTGCGCAGGTGCCCACGCAGGTCACCGCCGGGGGCCAGGAGAGGGGATGGCCCCAGGACCCCACGGGAAAGCACTAGAGGAGGCGAGGCGGCGTGAAGTTCAAAGAGGCAGAAGAACCTTCCATCTTCAAAGTTGCAGCGTAGGATACCATGTGGCTAGGGATAGGCACTAGTCTTGGAGGGGAACCTCTAGAACCGATCCACCTTGCACATCTGAAACTCCACAAGATTATTACCTTGATTGCGGTGATGACTTCATGGGTGTATGGGGACCTCCAAACTTACCAAATCATATACTAGCGTTTTTGTTTGTTTGTTTGTTTTGTTTTTGTTTTTGTTTTTTTGGTATATCAATCAAATCTCAATAAGTCTTTATGAGGGGGGGGAAAAAGACACACGTCCAAAAGATGACTCGAAAAATGCTAGTTGTATCCGAGGATAAGGAGGGTGTTAAAATTCAAGGAAAGAACCTATTCCCCCACAATGTGGTGCATGGGATACGCTTTGTAAATGCACCTGAATCAAAGAGATTCCGAAGAGTGCTTGAAAAACAAAATAAAGTAAGATTCATTTTAAAACCAAAAAAAAGGAAAAAGGCAGGGAGGGAGGACTCAACTTTGTCATTCAGTCGGTCCTTTGGTTTTCTTTCCGTAAATGTCCCCAGCCCACTGTTCACCTCCATGCTCCCTCCACTGCCTTAAGATGGATGGGGTTTCCCCATCTACTTAGGAGGTGGCAGAGCCCCAAGGAAGGACTGAGGTGGTCAGAGGTGGCAAGGCCAGATTATAAAATCCTTTCTTGCCTTTACTTCCACTAAGAGCAAGACCAGGAGGACCAGAAAAGCCAGCTTGGTTGGACCCATGTAAGGCACAGTGCCTGCCTGCGGAGATGCCCCAGAGACCCCTAAGGGGATCAGCCTCCCAAAGCCTTTCTCTTACTCCTGCTCACCTACTGGAAATACAGTGGCTCTCAAAATGTGATCCCCAGTCTGGAGACATCAGTATCACCTGGGAACCTGGGAGAAACACAAATTCCCAGGCTTTGTCCCAGGCTTACGGAAGGAGGTGCTCTGGGGTGGACCCCAGCAATCTTTTGACAAGCTTTCCAGTTGATTCGGTACACAGCAAAGTAGGAGGACCTCTGGTCTAATAGCTGCTTGGCCTCTCTCTGGCTTCATCTGTATCCAGCTCAAGGATGTTTAACTCATTGGAAGGAGGGAAGAGAAGACTCAGTTTATCACTGTCACCCATTGAGGGGCATATCTAGCAAGGAGGAGCTTGGAGGCTTTGGAAAACAGAGTCTACAACTGAAAGTTCCAGAATATGGAACCAGAAACTCAGAAGAGAAGGATCTCGTGAATTTCCAGAAACAAAGCTTGCAAAAGAATGGCAGCTGGAGGTCATACCATGGGGGAAACAATGATTCCCTCTCATCCAGCATCCCTGGAGGCAGGTGAGCAACCTGGGAAAGCAGCCATACAGAAGAATCTAAGAATGATGCAGCTGAGACCCCAGGTCTGAGTCGGTGTGGAAAATTCTTGGCTGGGCAATCATGAACCTGGCCATTGGCTAGAGATGGAGCCTGGCACCCAGGCATCTCTAGGAGTAAACTAGGGAAGACCGTGCAGACCCCTGGGGGTAGGGCTCCAATCCCAGAGAGTAGCAGAAATGCCAGGCAGGCTCACAGAGGTCCAGCATCCATCGGGACAGGACATGGGAGGAGCTGGGACTCTAGTGGACACGTAGTCCACTGACTGACGTCCTGCTTGTGCCTTCTGCCCATGTTAGGGCTGGATCAGGAGCCAGTGGGCCTCATTTGGAAGGAAAAACCATCAGACACTCTCATGAGGAGATGCTAGGAAGACAAGAGCTGATGGAGCCAAGCCAACCTTGCAGGTCTGAAAGTTTAAATAAACTCAAGGTCTTTTTGTCCCCCAGGTGAGGGATCTCATGAATTCACTGGGGCCAATGCAACTGACTCTCTGTGCTAAAAATGAAAGAGCCTCTGAAGAAGGCAGAGAAGGTTTCCAAGACATCGGGAAACTCTGAGAGAACAATATTTTGTCAAGTTAAGTGTAAATTAATAGAAAACACATGGGTTATGTTTCTCTAAAAATATACACAGTTCTGAAGGAAGCGGGTGAAATCTGTTTTGGGTTTGGCAGAATCCGATGTGGTTGGGAGTGAGGTGAGGCATTTCAGGGGACAGGTTTTTCCTATTACCTTCCTTTGTCTCCACCCATAGTCATTGGGATGCAAAGATGTTTAGAGGGAAAAGACTGTAAGTCATCCATTAGTTCGCCCATCAAATACATGAGAAACGGAGGCTTCAGGAGAGTAATGGCAATTGTTTCACAAATAAACAATAGCAAACATTAGAGTTGTTGAGGGCCAGACCAGAGGCAGTTGCACTAACATGCATTCTTTCTCCTCTCCTTGTCTTCAGGTGACAAATCCAGAAGCTATTCCAGACCATGTGGTCCACATACATAATTCCATAATGATAAAAGGATCAACCCACCAAGAAGACATGATAATCCTCAATATGGGTGCAGCAAGCAACAGAGATTCAAAATACATATGAGTCAAAACCGACAGAGCTGGGAAGAGCCTGGGTGGCTCAGCTGGTTAATCATCAGACTCTTGAATTCAGCTCAAGTCATGATTTCGGGGTTGTGAGATTGAACCCCTCTCTAGGCTCCATGCCGAGCGTGAAGCCTGCTTGAAAATATCTCTCTCTTCTTCTGCCCCTCTCAATCCTGCTCAGGCTCTCTCTCTCTCTCTTTCTCTCTCTCTCTCTCTCTCAAACAAAACAAAAACCTGATAGAGCTGAACAGAGAAATAAACTCATCCACAATTATAGTTGGAGACTTCAACACCCCATTCTCAGCCATTGATAAAACTACTAGATAGAAAATCAGCGAGGATATAGAAGAACTGAGTGACACAGTCAACCAGCAGGATCTCATTGACAAATGTAGAACACTCCACCCAACATCAGCAGAATACACATGTTTTATCAAAGGCCCATGTAACATTCACCAAGATTTATGTTTAATGTGATTACTGCTGCATATTCTTAAACCCTTCACTTTGCCATTTATTTTCTGTTTGTCCCTTTGGTTCTTTGTGTCACTCTCTTTTTCTGACCTTCTTTTGGATTAACTTAGTATTTTTATGGTTCCATTTTATCTCCTTTCTTTGCTTAGAAGCTATGCCTCTTTGTTATTTTAACCGTTTGTTTTTCAATTTATTACAGTCCACCTTCAAGTGACACTATACCATTTTTCAAACAGTATAAGAACCTAACAATAACGTATTTTCTCCCTACCCACCCCGCCCCCCCGGCTTTGTGCAATTGCTGTCATTTCTTTTACTTATCTGTATGTTATAAACCCCAAGCTACATTACTATTTTAGTTTGAAATAGTTAATTATATTTTTAAAATACCTAAATAATAAGAAAACATTCTTACATGTATATTCTGGTGCTCTCCATTCTTTACTTAGATTCATATCTCAATCTGGTATGATTTTCCTGCCTGGAGACTTCCCTTAATATTTCTTATGGTGTGACAGTCCTAGGGATGAATCGTTTCAGTTTTGTTTCTCAGAACGTGCCTTATCTCTCCTTTGTTTTGAAAGATTTTCATTGGATATAGAATTACAGGTGGGCAATGTTTTCTTTGCATGGAGCACTGGGTGTAGTGCAAAACAATAAATCTTGTAACACTGAAAAAAATAAATAAATAAAATTTAAAAAAAAAATGTTCCCCATTGTCCTCTCACTTGCATTGTTTTTGAGGAGGAATCTGATGTCATCTGTATCTTTATTCAATTTTTTTCTTATATTTTTTCCTCTGGCTTGTCTTAAGACTTTCTCTTCCTCAGTGGTTTGAACACTTTGATTATACTGCATCGTGGTGTAGTTTTTCATTATTCCTTGTGTTTGGAGTTCCTTGAGTTTTTCAGAATGATAAGTTTATAATTTTCATCATATTTGAAATGTGGTCATTCTTTTCCTTTGAATGTTTTAAACCTTCTCCTTCCTCCAGGAGCTCCAATTACATGTATAGTAGACTGATGAAAGCTGTTTCACATTTTTTCCTTCAATATTTTCTTTATTCAGCGATTCATTTTGGAAAGTTTCTACTTTTGCCTTCAAGTTTATTCATCATTTCCTCTGCCATATCTAACTTCTGTTAATCCCATTTTGTGTATTCTTTTTCATCTTGGACATCATAGTTTTCATCTCTGCAGAATGTTAGACATATATTCCATGATTCTACTTAACTTCTGGAACATGAGGAATATAGCTATAAAATTTATCTCACTGTCCTTGTCTGCTAATTCTAACATCTGTTCCATTCTGGGTTGTTTTGATGGACTGATTAGTCTTCTCATTATGGAACACATTTTCCTGCTCTTTTGCATGCCTGGTAATCTTTCATTGTATGGCAGACTATGTAAATTTTGCCCTGTTTGAAATTGGATGCTTTTGTATTCCCACAACTACTTTTGAGCTTTGTTTTTTGGATATCGTCAAGATAGTTGGGAACAATTTGATCTTTTGTGGTCTTGTTTTTATAATTTGTTGGGGTTGGGCAGGTCTGGAGTAGGGTTATTATCCCCACTATTGAGGCAAGATTTCTCTGAGTATTTTGACTCTATAACCTGAGCATCCTAAGTTTTTCTGGTCTGGCTGGTGGAAACAGGGACTATTGCTGCCCCCAGGTGAGTCTGGGGTGCTGTTGACTAATCTTTTTGGTTTCCTCCCATGCATGTGCTCATCAGTACTCTGTTGAACACTTGAGAGGGATCTCTGCAAATCTCCAGGCTCCCCTTTTTGTGTAGCTCTCTCCTCTTTGGTGCTCTGCCCTATAAACTCTAGCCACCTTGGTCTCCCTCAGTTGGGAAGCCTCAGTTCCATCTTCTCAACTCAAGGAGTCTGCTGATTTCCTCCTGGAGCCTTGTTCCATCCGCCATCACAAGGAAACTCAATGCTGTAAGCTGAAGCAGTTGTAGGGTTGGCTCACTTTGTTTCTTGTCTCTCAGTGATCGCTAGTCTTTAAAAAGAGATTGTTTTATATATTTTGTCTGAGTTTTTTGGTTGTTTCTTACAGAATAAGAAATTCCATCCCCATCACACCATCTTGGATGAAAGTGAAAGTCCA
Source organism: Procyon lotor (assembly GCA_028646535.1). Lineage (NCBI taxonomy): Eukaryota > Metazoa > Chordata > Mammalia > Carnivora > Procyonidae > Procyon > Procyon lotor. The sequence goes on along the minus strand of CM053621.1, from coordinate 22,583,826 downwards.
ACAGGAGTTTAATCTGGGGCAGGAGCCCAGCCACAGGGATCTTGGCAAAGATGTCAGAGCTGGGAATTTATCATACAGCATTCAGAAGGAATGCTGTCTTTGGAAAGCACTCTGGGTGCCTATAGTCAGCAAACTTATCAATCATTTTTAATCCCAGCAGTGGTATTCAAATGCACATCAGTACTTGTGCTCATATGGGCTAAACAAGAGGCAAAAAAGGGGCACCTGAGTGGCTCAGTCGTTAAGCGTCTGCCTTCGGCTCAGGTCATGATCCCAGAGTCCTGGGATCGAGCCCCGCATTGGGCTCCCTGCGCGGTGGGGAGCCTGCTTCTCCCGCTACTATTCCCTCTGCTTGTGTTCCCTCTCTCGCTGTGTTTCTCTCTATCAAATAAATAAAATCTTTAAAAAAAAAAAAAGAAGAGGCAAAAAAAAAAAGTTCAAAGTGAGTTTTATTTAATATGGAGTTTTTTTCATTTAAAAATATTAAAAACAGTTCACTGACCCAAAATTTATTATAATTTAAATTTAACTTATTATAACCATTGTATAGTAGAATAATAGCATCATGGCTTTCAATAACTTGTAAAATAATGGTATTAAAAATAGCTGAGACTACATAACCCTTATCATTTACAAAGCAATTTCATCTGCATTATCTTTTTAAATCTTTCCTCACTTCCTTAGAACAGATGCATACACCGTGGCTCTTAATGTTTACTTAACCTCAAATTTGCTCAGCTAGAGCTAGGACTCAAACTTAGATCATTATTTAAGGATAATGGATAATGGATAAATAATTACAGGCTCTAACTTTAAAAAAATTTGATGTCAAAAAAAAAAAATTGATGTCATGGGGGAAAAGTTAGGCTCTGTTAAGAAGTTAAGTTGAGAAGATCAAAGGAAAAAAAATAAAATGCAAAGTATAATTCTTGCTTAGATCTTGGTTCAAAGAAAAAGCTCTAAGAGCTGTACGGAGAGAAAACTGGGGAAATTTCAGTACGTGTTGGAAATGAGATCATATCAGAGAATTATTATAAATTTCACAGCTGTGATCATGTGTACTGTCATTTGTAGGGGAAGGTGCTTATTCCTAGGACATATGTGATAAAACAGTTTGGGATAAAATATCATCTCTACAACTTATAAATGATTTGGGAAAACTATATGTGTATATTCACAAGCATATATAAGTAAAGCAAAACAAAATGAAAATAGTTGCTGAATCTAAAGTGGCAGGTGTATGAGTATTTACTACCAATGTTTCTGTATGCTTGCAAGTGTTGGTTACAAAAAAGACAGGGGGATCTAAATGCAATATTAGACTCTAAAAGGGAAGGAAAAAAATTATGTATGTGGATTGACAAGGAATGGTTGTAGAACCATCCCGGCTGACCATGGGAATTCCAGGACTGTGAATTTTCCTTTCTTCATCAACCGTGAGTACAACCTGAAATATGTTTATCTTACACTAGAAATCGATTTAAAATAGTGTTAAAATGATAAAATGTTAAATGACATAATGAATGATATATGATCATGATAAATGATGTATAATAAAATATAAATACAAGTATATTTGGAAATTTTAAGCCTTCTTTGTTATATCAGTAGCAATTCAGATACTTTTTATTTTAGGAACCCACTTCCCAACGGACTGAAAAAGTAGTGAGAAAAAGACCACAAAGCTCAAAACAACCCCAACATGTAATTTCCAAGTTAAGATACACAATCAATTCTCATTATTCTCAGGAGTTACGTTGTGTAAAGTTGCCAAGAGCACTGAATTAGCAAATGATGAACTATTGTTTCTAGGAGAAATGTGTGCATATATAGATACATAGTTTGCCTGGATTATAATCTTATATAATCTTATTATAATCTTATATTACAAGATATAGATGTAGTATGTATGTATAATATATAACTTCTTATATTTATTATAATCTTAGAATATATTATATAATCTATATAAGATTATAGTCAATATAACCTTATACCTAAAAGGAATGCATCCTGGTAGATTCTATTTTCCTTACCTTACTAAAGAGAATAGGGTGTGAAATAACTTGTGTGAGGCCACCCTAGTAACAGGTATCAGACCTGGAATATAAACCCCTATCCAACTGGCCCCAGAGCCAGACCTTCTTGTACTACACCTTGTTGGCCTCTGTGGTCTTCACTGTCTCAACATTTCTGTATGAAAATTAAAACAAGAAGGGAGAGTGTGGCCTTGTTTGACTTCAGCTGGAAAGGGCCATGTTGGATAACTGCAATTTTCACGGTTCTGTGCTATTTGGGAATGATCACAAAATGAAGTGAGCATTGATTTGGGGGCCACAAATAACATGTTAAAACAAGTTGGTCAATTCACAAATACGGAATCCACAAACACTGAAGAGCCAGTGTAATTTACAATTACGAGACTTTCTAATACATTGTAATGGCTGTACTCATGTTAAATTTGATTTCGCAGGCCCAACTGGGCTTCTTCATGGAAGACATTCAATCCATCTTTGATAGATAATGGAACGAATGAATGTACAGTTAATACTCTAAACCCAATAGATGGTACTTTATAGGTAAGACGATGGAAGGAAGATAAACAAGGCCAGATAGAAGTTACCTCTAATTTTTGGCTTCAACTATTCAAATCAAAGATGAGCAAGCACTTTGAAAAAAGTTAAGGGCTGATGGCATTGCCCCCAGACCTATGGTGGAAGGGCAGGCAAGAATGAGCATTGAATAGTTGCCAGGCGGTTCCTAAACTACAAAATAGGTAATGTAACTATCAAAATGGAAACTCACTGTTTAAAAAATCAAGATGGGTTTTCTCAGGTTCTGAATGGTCCTTAGCTCCCAGTTCACAGAATATAGCTTGCTACTTTAGTATGTCAACTGTGAGTAAAATGCATAAAATACAAACTTTAGTGCACCAGCCCTTGGGTCTACAAATGGCCTGTATCAGTGAACAATCACACAGTTAACACCTCAGTTCACACACAGATGGTGGTGTGTAGTCGTGTTCCCTCCTTATCTCTCAGGAATAAAGCCATGTGACATTTTATAAACATGCATAAAGAAAAGACGAAATTAGCCAACAAAGATCAAAATGCAGCAAAGAAACAAGAAGTGATTCTACTGGAAATGAAATTCAGGTCTAATGCAGATGGAGTTATAGAAGGCCATGGGTATGTGGACACTGTCTCCAAGGCTAGATATGCAACCAGAAGAATCCAGTCAAGGCAAACTTGTTGACATAAAGGGGGAAGGATTTACAAAAAGTGTGGTGATGTCCCCGAGGAAACGATTCTGGCAAGAGATCTCACATTAAAGGAACATTTGGAGATATGTTCACGACATGAAAAACACAAAGAATGAAATGTTACAAGTTGAATCAAACTTCGAGAGGAGTAGGACAGTTCACCAACATGCTTACTCTGTATAATAAACTAAACAAAGAAATATAAAACTAAAATTTTTTCTTTTTTCTTTTTTTCCCCCAAATACATTTATTTTATTTTTTCAGTGTTACAAGATTGTTTATGCACCACACCCAGTGCTCCATGCAATATGTGCCCTTCTCAATAATCACCACCAGGCTCGCCCAACCCCCCTCCCTCCTCTCCAAAACCCACAGTTTGTTTCTCTGAGTCCATAGTCTCTCATGGTTCATCGTCCCCTTTGATTTCCCCCCAATTCACCCTTCCCTTCCTTCTCACAATGCCCTCCATGTTTTTCCTTATGCTCCACACCTAAGTGAGACCATAAGATAATTGACTCTCTCTGCTTGACATATTTCACTCCGCATGATCTCTTCCAGTCCCATCCATATTGATACAAAAGTTGGATGTTGATCCTTTCTGATGGAGGCATAATATTCCATTGTATATATGGACCATATCTTCTCTATCCATTCATCTGTTGAAGGTCATTTTGATTCTTTCCACAGTTTGATGATTGTGGCCATCGCTGCTATGAACATTGGGGTACATCTAGCCCTTCTTTGTACTGCATCTCCTTCTTTGGGGTAAATATCCAGTAGTAAAATTGCAGGGTCATATGTAGCTCTATTTTTAACTTCTTGAAGAATCTCCACACTCTTTTCCAAAGTGGCTGCACCAACTTGCATTCCTACCAACAGTGGAAGAGGGTTTCAAAGCTCAAAATCTTTCTCCACATCCTCTCCAACATTTGTTGTTTCCTGTCTTGTTGATTTTGGCCATTCTAACTGGTATAAGGTGGTATATCAGTGTGATTTTTTGATTTGAATCTCCCTGATGGCTAAAGATGATGAACATTTTTTCATCTGTCTGTTAGCCATTTGTATGTCTTCTTTGGAGAAGTGTCTGTTCATGTCTTCTGCCCATTTTTTGGTGTGATTATCTGTTTTGTGAGTGTTGAGTTTGAGGAGTTCTTTATAGATCTTGGATATCAGACCTTTGTCTGTAGTATCATTTGCAAATATCTTCTCCCATTCTGTGGGTTGCCTGTTTGTTTTGTTGACTGTTTCCTTCGCTGTGCAGAAGGATTTTATCTTGATGAAGTCCCAAAAGTTCATTTTCACTTTTGTTTCCTTTGCCTTTGGAGACATGTCCTGAAAGAAGTTGCTGTGGCTGATGAAAAAAATTTAAAAAAAAGGGGGGTGCCTGGGTGGCTCAATGGGTTAAAGTCTCTGCCTTCGGCTCAGGTCATGATCTCAGAGTCCTGGGATTGAGCCCCTCATTGGGCTCTCTGCTCAGCAGGGAGCCTGCTTCCTCCTCTTTCTCTGCCTGCCTCTCTGCCTACTTGTGATCTCTCTATCTGTCAAATAAATAAATAAAATCTTTAAAAAATAAAAAAAATAAGCTAAACAAAGAGGGAAAACTAGGAGGAACAGTTAAGTATCTATCTCTTGGTTTTGACTCAGGTCATGATCTCAGGGTGCTGAGATCTGCCCTTTGTGGGGCTCCACATTCAGTGTGGAGTCTGCTTGGGAATCTCTCTCCCTCTCCATCTGCCCCTCCCCCATAACCTCTGTCTCCAATAAATAAGTAAATAAATAAATGAATAAATAAATCAATAAAATCTTTAGATTAAATCTTTAAATAAATAAAGTGCAATAAAATATTGGGACACCTGGGTGGCTCAGTTGGTTTAGCGGCTGCCTTCAGCTCAGGTCACGATCCTAGGGTCCTGGTATCAAGTCACGCATCAGGCTCCTTGCTCAGCGGGGAGCCTGCTTCTCTCTCTGCCTCTCTCTGCCTCTGCCTGCCAATCTGCCTGCTTGTGCTATGACAAATAAATAAATAAAATCTTTTTTTAATTAAATAAAATATTTAAATTAAATAAATGAAATAAATAAAAATTAAAAAATAAATGAAATAAAACCTTTAAAGAAAAAGAAGTTAAGCACTCTTCAAATGACTCTCGGTAAGTTTTTTTTACAAAGAAATAGTGACATTGTGATTCCCAATGTTTCGAATGCTTTAGGTTACTTTGTACCAAATTAGTTTTTTCCCAAGACGTTTGTAACTGACAGCAAGAAGTTTTTCATATTTTGACCAGAGGGAAAAAAAAAGGTCATCAAACAATTAGTGTTTTTTTCATTGATCATTAAGATCACTTGGCATGCTTGGGGTGGACAGGGTCATTTCGTGGTCCCCATTATCAGGCAAAGTGAGGACTGCCTGTATTTGCAATGATAAAATAATATGCTATTCTGACGCAAGGCTGGTAATTAAACAAAACAAAACAAAATAACAATGAGGCAAAAAAAATTTCATTTTCAAACCTATTGTATTTTTCCATGAAAAGAACATTTATGCATTCCTATAAAACAAGCAACATACTGATGAAGTTCTAGAGAGTTGGACCTTTCTGAAATGAAAATAAGTATTTCTGACATTATCAGTAAGAAAAAAAATTTAACTGTTTACATTTAGAAAAATATAATACTGAATATTTAGAGCCACTCTTGCGAAATCTCTCAGTCTATGAACACAGGTGGTCAGGGACTCAGAGTTGCGTCTGACAGTTAAAATGCTGTGATGTCCCAATGTGTCCCCATCCGTGGGCAGTCAGAGCCTCAGGCTCCCAGTAGCCCACCCTTCTTGGAGGTCAAAGAGTCTACTTCTTTTTTTTTTTTTTTTTTTAAGATTTTATTTATTTATTTGACAGAGAGAGATCACCAGTAGGCAGAGAGGCAGGGGGAGGCAGGCTCCGCGCTCAGCAGAGAGCCCAAAGTGGGGCTCCATCCCAGGACCCTGAGATCATGACCTGAGCCAAAGGCAGAGGCTTAACCCACTGAGCCACCCAGATGCCCAGAGAGTCTATTTCTATAGTCTTTTGTAGCCTCCATGGAATTTAGCTGTCCTAGGCAGCTAATAGTTCAATCAGTACTTGTTGATTTATTATAAGTCTTAATTTTTAAAAAAAAATAGGCACATTGGGGGAGCCTGGATGGCACAGGCAGTTAAGCAACCAACTCTTGCTTTTGGCTCAGGTCATGATCTCAGAGTTGTGAGATCGGGGCCCCATGTTGTGCTTAAGCATGGAGTCTGCTTAAGACTCTCTCTCTCCCCCTCTGCCCCTCCCCCCTCTATCTCAATTAAAAATTAATAAATAAACTTGCATATACAAACACACACACACACACACACACACACACACACATGCACACACTGAGTTGAGATCAAGATATTACCCGATTCAAGCCCAGTTTACCCACTGCTATAGAATTAACCTGTCCAAGTAGGAAACGGTCCTTAAAATCCCGGATACCCCATACTTTACTATGAGGTGAGGCGACGAACAAGACCGGCTCTCAGCGGAGGGACAGACGGTGTCTATTTCGCTGGAAAACACAAAGGAAAAAGCGTTAAAATCCCAGTGGTGTCCCCACATGTGGGTTAAGCACCTATTGTACCGGGCACATCGCGGGGAGCGTGGGACACAGATGTGCAGGAAACTTTACCTGCCTTACGGCATGCGGCCAAATGGACACATGGACGCATGATAGAGACCCTAGGAGGCTCTTGGGGAGGCCCAACGAGGGAGCAGTTCCTTCTGTGAAGGGGTTTGAAGGAAAGTCCCAAGGCAGAGGAAGAGATGACTCCAGACTAGCTCAGTGACAGCAGGAGAAGCAAGGCGCGGAGGGCAGAGGAAAGCAGAGGGCTGATCTGGGCGGCCGGGTCTGCCTGCCGCTAGAGCCCCATTTGCCCGGTGGGAATGGCCGGAGAGAGGCACTCAAAGGCAGAACGCCGCCCTAATGCCCTGAGACCTAGTTGGTTCTTGGTCAAAGGAGATGCTTTAGCTCCTTCACACAAAGGTGAAGGCTGTCCTCATCCAATCAGCACCTCGCTCACCTGCAAGATCTCAGTCCCACCCAAAGCCCTCCCTGTGCTCAAAAACCGTGGAAGAGAGGGGAGGATTGGTAAGTATCAGCCTGGACAGCACAAGGACCCTGTGTGTGCTTTTCACTGCAGGGTCCCCATCAGGCAAAACAGTGCCTGCTAGATGGATGTCGCCCAATCAACATATGTAGATTTAACCACCGATGCCCTTAAAGGAGCCTTTGGCTGCGCAAAGGAAAATCTAGATGGAAGGGACCCTAACAAAGAGCTTAAATCTCTCTTCCTCAGTGAAAGGTGCCTTTGATTAAGGCGTTTTGGCATAAAATTCTTTAAAATAATGTCTTTTCAATGGTAAGAGACTTGAGCTTCCTGTTTGGCAGGCTCAGAGAGTTGAACCGGGGGTTCGGGCAGCTGTGAAAGGTATTACTGGGTCTTTGCTCCAAAAAGGATCAGGCCTCCTGAAAATAACATTCAGCTGAAACCAAGGAGAAATATAGCTTTTAAGGGACTGCCTGTGGCCAGGGCCGGCCAATAAATTTGAGGAATGGCAATATCGACTCTCTGGTTTTAAGCTGTTTCCTGCCCTGTCATTTCCCAGCCTGCCCTAACCCAGAATTCTCTAGTGAAGGCAGGTGTGGGGTTGAAGGCAGGGCACCTCTCTGTTCACGTCCGGTGTGAAATAGTGAGAAAGGCACAGTGTGGGTGCAGACAACCATTGGCCCTGGGGGGGCGTCAGTCGGAGCCACACGTGGGGAAAAGTCCAGACTTACTGCCACAAAGCAAGATAGAGGCTCCGAGTATCTGTAATTCGGTTAATAAAGGAAGGCTGGGGAGCCCAGAAATCTGAGGTTACCCACTGTGCTCCCCCAGGACCTCTCCTAGCTTTTGGATTACTGCTGATGCCCTCAGCCGCTTTTCAGTTGTTTGAGCCTTGGTGCATTGAGTCATAATCCATGTGTACCTCCTACCAGACTCACACCAGCTCTGCTGCTTAAACTTCCCACCGGCCACCTGCCAAATCCAACTACTTCTCTCCTGCCAGAGCAGCCTCATCTGCCCAGCCCCCCAGCAGCAAGCACCGAACGGGATGCTCCTTTCCAGTTCTTGGCTCCGGCAAAAACCCACTGACCAGTCTTTACGCCAGCCCCCCCACCCCACCCCCACCCCCACCCCCGGTCAATCCCACCCTCCTCGGCAGCCCAGTAAGAAGGCTAGGATACCTCTGCAATCCTACTGGGTTGCTCCTCTTTCTCACTCCGTTAAAAACTCCTGATCCTTTTTATTCGACCATATCTCTTCTCCTCCATCAGGAGGTTTGTTCCCAACAAGATGAGCAAACGGTCTTGAAAAGCCCCCAAAAAGGGAACGTGGCAGTCCGAGAAGGGTTCATTCATTTAACAAAGGTTTCTGAGCCGTGCGCTAAGCGCAGGAACTGCAATATGAGTTAAAAACAAAAAAGAGAAACGATATACAGAATATGGTGGCCGCCTCCTGGAGCTCAGTCCTTGGAGATGTCCATTCGCAGAATTATCTTGTGGCCGATGTGAGTGCCAACTGTAGGTGGCGCCATGGAGGGAGGAAACTCACCTCTCTGAGCATTTTTAAGAAGAGCCTGGGGGGCCAAGAACTGCATCCCTAAAGGAGTGTTAGGCGTGTGAGATAGGAATAAGTCACAGTTATCCAGGCCCAGGGGCAAGGAGGGGAGAGCAGCACGGCTGGGAGAGGCAAGCAAGAGCGTGTGAATGGAGGGAACGCGCAATACAAATGGGCACTGGAAGGACCCGGATGGGAAGAGCACAGAGCCCATGAGGGGAGACCATGCCCGGCCTCTTCAAAGGCAGCACGTGTGGGAGGGGGCTCCAAACATGGCTCCCTATGGAGGCAGACCTCCCAATACTCACTCCCTTGTGGAATCTCTGCCCTTTTTTTTTTTTTTAAGATTTTATTTATTTATTTGCAGAGAGAGAGATCACAAGTAGGCGGGGGGGGGGGGGGGGGGGGGGGGGGGGGGGGGGGGGGGGGGGGGGGGGGGGGGGGGGGGGGGGGGGGGGGGGAGCAGGCTCCCTGCTGATCAGAGAGCCCAATGCGGGGCTCAATCCCAGGACCCTGAGATTATGACCTGAGCCGGAGGCAGACGCTTTCCCACTGGGCCATCCAGGTGCCCCAAATCCTCTCTTCTTGAATCTCAGTTTTGGACCAACAGAATGTGGTGCAAGTGACTTCATGTGACTCAGCTGGGACATAAGAAGCCTTACGGCTTCCATGGGGGGATCTTGGGAACCTTGCATTCTCCTAAAACTGGCAGATGTTGAGGAAACCCAGGCTAACCACACGGAAAGGATGCATGGACACAGCGATGCCCAGCTAGTGCGGCAGAGGCACCAGAGACCCGAGTGAAGAGAAAATCTTACACATCCATCCCAGCTAAACCTCAGATGCCTCCAGCCCCAGCTGATGTCTGACCACAGCTGTGCGAGAAGCCCTGATCGAGACTGAGTCCACTCCACTGAGTGAAGAGAGCCTGGGTCCACTCCACTCTTAGGACTGTAAGAGCCAAGGGACACAGGGATGGTTCAGCTGGTGAAGTGTCAGACTCTTGATTTCAGCTCAGGTCATGATCTCAGGGTCATGAGATCGAGCCCCACATCGGGCTCCACGCTTAGCTCAGAGTCTGAGAGTCTCTCTCTCTCTCCCTCTCCCTCTGCTGCAGTCCCTGCTCGTACATGCGATAGATAGAAAGATGATAGATAGATAGATAGATAGATAGATAGATAGATAGATAGATAGATAGAACCTTAAAAAAAAAACAAAACGTAAGAGCCAAATAAAGTGTGCTTTCGAGCCACTAAGTGTTGGGCTAATTTGCCAACTTACTCTGTAGAAGTACAGGAACAGAAACTGGTGCATCCAAGTTGGATGCTGCCTCTCCCCCCCAAAAAATCTAAACTAAGCCTCAAGACACAAAGATATTCCTGTGGATCAATGGAGATGTCCATTTCACATCTTGAGTCATGAATGCCGCCCCGAAAGGCTGAAGGGCACAGAGAGAGAGGTCCGGCTGCTGTCTACCTGTTGGATTTCTCAGCCTTTCATTTGTCTGAGTCATGTGCTTTCCTGGGGGACACTGATAGTTCAGTGCATCCTTCTGGGCATAGGGCTGTAAAATTGTAAGCACACTGATGAATAAGATGTCTGTATTTTCCTTCTTTCCTCTGCTGTCATTTATAAGAAAACAGCAAGAGTGGGTAGCAAAATATAGCCTTGTCAGGATCCTGCCTTCACAGAAATAAAGAAAAATGGGAGACTGTCAAATTTCAAGTGTTCTATATCCAGAGGAATATTGCTGCATCCTCTTCGGCATCCTGTAGGATCCCATAATGCTCCCATCAGTGAAAAAACAACAGCGTGATGTGCAGATGCCTCTTCTGGGTTTATTTTTGTTTGGTTTGCTGACGACCAGGGTGATTTTTGCATCCCAAGAAGGCAGTTATAGGATTCCTGCCTTCCCCGTGGGACCGAAATTTTATTCATCACGCCAGTCAGACTTAAAACGCCCAGGAAGTTTACACTTTGGTCTGTAAAAGAATTCAAGCAGTATTGGTAGAGACGGTAGACTAATCTGTCTGAGGACCTGATTCACTTACTGCTTCATTCAAAAATCTTCTCTCGGGACGCCTGAGAGTGGCTCAGTTGGTTGAGCATCTGCCTTCGGCTCAGGTCATGATCACGGGGTCCTGAAATCAAGTCCCGCATTGGGCTCTCTGCTCAGTGGGGAGCCTGCTTCCCCTTCTCTCTCTCTGCCTACTTGTGATCTCTCTCTGTCAAATAAATAAATAAAATCTTAAAAAAAAAATCTTTCTTCGAATGCCTCCTATGAGGCAATGAACCAGGCAATGTATCTTACTGACCAGCCTTTCTCCATCGTGGTGGGTGACTATGGTCTTAGCCTGCACAGTTTCATTTGCTTTTGGTGCTAAAGGAGCTCGGTCTGAGCCCAGGTTCGGGCACATGATGACCTGGGCATTTCTTTCCCTCGGTTGTCCAGAGTGGCGCCGGTGCCTTTCCTTCTGGAAGCCTATTATTCTGTTCTTTCTTCTTTCTTCTATTCTAAGAAGTATTGCCCATCCTTCCCATAGTCTCCTTTTCTTTGTTTAAATTAGCTGATGTCCCTTTCTATTGCTTCCAGCTAAGGAACATCACCAGACTGAGACCTCACCCCTACTCACAGATCAGCTGTCAATGAGTTTTATTTTCTCCCGGATCTCAATCCAGCTTCAGAGAAAATAGAAAAGCCTACTTTGTGTCAGTCTTAAAATTTTCTAGTTAAAAAAAAAAACTTTCTAATTTTAATGTCACTTTAAAGCAACACACGAAGCAGTCACTTTGGGTCCTATTGCCTTAAGTCTTGAGTAGCTGTTATCTGCCAGCCCTAATGGAAAAGTCCAGTTTCAAAAAGGCACAGCTCTTGAAGCTGCGTGTACAGCTCTCATCCACCTTACTGGGCCATAAGCTCCTTGCTGTGAGAGATTATGGCCGCTTCATTGCTGTATCTTCAAAAATAGGGATTCCTGGGGGCATCTGGCTGGCTCAGTCCATGGAGTGTGCTACTCCTGATCTTGGGGTTTTGAGTTCAAGCTCCATGTTGGATGTAGACAGGACTTAAAAATAAAATCCTTAAAAAAACAGTGATTTGGGGCTCTTGGGTGGCTCAGCTGGTTAAGCATCTGATGCTTGGTCTGGGCTCAGGTCATGATCTCAGGGTCGTGAGATCGAGCCCTGTGTTGGGCTCCACGCTGGGTGCAGAGCCTGCTTAAGACTCTCTCTCTCTCCCTCTTCCTCTGCCCCGCCCCCAGCTTGCTTGCTGTCTCTAAAAATAATAAAATAAAATAAATAAAATAAAACTTAAAAATAAAGAAATAATAAATAAATAAATAAAATAGTGATTCCTAAGCATTCATGCTTCAAGGACAGTAGGGATGGGCTTTGAGACTCATTAAAATGTACCTTCATGGGTGGGGGTCTTGGAAATAGATGAGAGCGTCTTCGAAGATTGGAGTAGTTTTTAAGAACTAAACCCTAGGGGGGGGTGCCTGGGTGGCTCAGTCCATTAAGTGTCAGCCTTTGGCTCAGGTCATGATCCCAGGGTCCTGAGTTCAAGTCCCACATCGGGTTCCCCGCTCAGTGAAGCCTGCTTCTCCCTCTGCCTACCACTCCCCCTGTTTGTGTGCACAGGCTCTCTGATAAATAAATAAAACCTAAAAAAAAAAAAAAAGAACTAAACTCTAGGTAACATCAACATTTGAGAAGGAGAAGAAGATGGAAAGGAAAGCCATCAATAAAGACAGAGAAAGCTAATAGAGAGACCTAAGAAGCAAGCATATTCACACAGAAGCCAAAGGAGACCAGAATTTGGAGAATTGAGTAATAGTCAACAGCATTAAATGCTGCAGAGAATCCATGCCAATTGCACACTAAGGACCATTCAAAGAATTGGGCAAGAAAAAAGCCACTGGTGACTCTGAAGGTCATTCCCAGCAGAGCAATGACACCGAAGCCAGATCGCCCTGGCTGAGGAGCCAAGTCCCGTTGTTTGTGGTGGTCACAGCGAAGGAGCAAGAATGGGCAATGTTCTGTAGCCAAAAAGCAAGGTGGAGAGAGCCTGGAGCTATTCCTTGCAAAGGAACAGATCACTGAATGAATAATTATTTTATAAATGAAATGTCCTCCTTAATGCTTAAGTTCTCTGGATACCCCAAATTCCATTTTAAAATAATAAAAATAATTAGTATCGTGCAGGACTTTGTGGTTTCCAATGCATGGGCTAGTGCTTTCTCTCCGTGTTTAAGCAAAACTGATCCACTCAAAATCCCAAACCAAGAATAGCCTTATATTGAATCTCAGATGAACTAAGACTCTAAAACCCTTCCTTTGATCAGGGACTGAGAGCACTTGAAAAGAATACTGTAGTAATCCTCCCACTCTCCGCCCTGGAAAAAAAAAAAAAAGTAACAAGCACTAATGCAAATAGCAAGTGCTTCTTTGTGCTTTGAACTAAAAATCACACAATGTGGGGGGAGCACGAAATGTACGCACATGAAGATTTTCTCTAATGGAGACAAAGGCAAAAAAATCACTTATAATATGGTCAGTGGGGCTTCCAACGTAAAGCCAAAGTTATTATCATGCTATCTGGATCCTAAAACTTCTATCCCTGTAATGATGCATTTTTAAATTTATTTTTAATTTTTTTAAAGAATTTCCTCTTAATCTTGGATGTAGAGAGCATACATCCTTAGGCAAATAAATTCTACACTCTATCCTCATGGCACAATAGTCAATCAACTTCTTGAGTGAGGGGACCTTGTCCATCTAGTACACTTTGTATTCTGATGACGTAACACTGCTCTCGATGTGTCATAGCCTAGGCTGTGCCTTAGCTTGAGCCTTAGCTTAAAGCTCTCATCCTTTCTTACCTGAATAAGAATGTTCCCTAATAAATAACACCTGAATTTTATTCTTTTCCCATATAACAACTCTATTGCTATGGAGTGAGCCATCACAAAATGCAGTGTCTTGGAACAATAGTAATCCTTTATTTCACCCTCAGATGTGAAATTTTGGCAGGGCTCAGCAAGGGCATCCCCTCTCTGTTCCATGTGGCATTAGATACAATGGCTCAACTAGGAGCTGGGGATCCACTTCCAAGATGGCGCACCCAGATGGCGGGTAAGTTGGTGCAGGTTGCCGGCTGGACGCTCAGCCCTGTCAACCAAATTCTTCATCATGTGGACCTCTCCACGAAAGCTTGGGCATCCTTATGCCATGGTGACTGATTTCCAAGAGCAAACATACCAAGAGAGTTAGGTGGAAGCTTTATTTCCTCCTATGATCTGGCTTGGAAATGCTCAGCTTCCTAAACCTGCCCAGATGTTCCTCCATGAGAGGAATGTCAACATCAGATTGTAAGAAGAGACATGGATGGGTGATGCTGTCACAGACATTTATGCAATCTGCCACATTCTCTAACCACGTTTCTCCATGTTTCTAGGCTTTCTAAAACACAAATCTGATCGTTTTAGGCACCACTCTGCCTAAAAACATCCAATGTTCGCCTTTATGAAAATACTAAATTCCACGCTGTTTGCGGAAGGCACAGAGATCAAGGGAAGACATGCAAGGCTTCCATGACCTGGCCCCTGGATCCTTCCTTTTCCCCACTCATATAGCTCCCCAAGGTCACACTCGTCACCCTTGTCCCTCACTTGTACCCCTGTCCCCCACTTGTTCTCTTGCTAGCTCCAAAAGGACATCTCACCCATCTGATTGGCTGCATCCTCACCTGGGAAGGATGAGTGACCATCCCCACTGTCATCCCCTTACCAACACTGGGGTTCGGGTACCACCTCTGTGGGTCATGCAGAGCAGCCTCCCATTGGACCTAGCACTCTCCATTCTAAGTAAGCATTTTATATTTCAGCCCGTCCTTGAAAATGACCTCCTAGAGAGAACATATCTTGCTTTATTTACATAGAGATCTCAGAACCTCGCAACAATAATACTTACACTATATTAAAGGATAAAGCTGATACACACAGAGCAAGTAACTTGCTCACTATCCTCACAAATGGCAGAGCTAGAACTTTAATCTGAGTCATCTGACCCTAAAGCCCTCACTCCCCACAGAAAAGGATCTACACAGTTTTTTAATGGATCACAAAGGTAAGATGAAGAGATAAAGCAGACTCCTAGTTTCTTTAGGTCTCAACACTAACAATTATTTTGATAATTTGAAAAGATAAATGTAAAGCTGCCACACACACACACACACACACACACACACACACACA
>CM053621.1:22556319-22568148 GCA_028646535.1 Procyon lotor | reverse complement strand
AAAAGTACCATTGACAGGGCACCTGGGTGGCTCAGTGGTTAAGTGTCTGCCTTCGGCTCAGGTCATGATCTCAGGGTCCTGGGATCGAGCCCCATGTAGGACTCCCTGCTCAGCAGGAAGCCTGCTTCTCCTTCTCCTGCTCCCCCTTCTTGTGTTCCTGCTCTCGCTGTGTCTCTCTCTGTCTAATAAATAAATAAAATCTTAAATAAATAAAATAAAAATACCGTCGAGGGGCACCTGGGTGGCTCAACTGGTTAAGTGACTTCCTTCCACTCAGGTCATGATCCCAGGGTCTTGAGATTGAGCCTCGAGTTGGGCTCACACTGAGCACAGAGCCCGCTTGGGATTCTCTTTCTCCCTCTCCTCCTGCCCTTCTCCCTGCTCACTCACTCTTTCTAGATAGATGATGATAGATAGATGATAGATAGATAGATAGATAGATAGATAGATAGATAGATAGATGATAGATCTGTCATAAATATACATAAACTGACTGATATTCACCAATTAATAGAATGTCAGACTGAGTTTTAAAAAAAAGATATGCTGGTATACAAAACTGAGAATTAAAATCGCAGGAAAAAAATCTTGTGTAGCTTCCTGATATGGGTTAAAAGAGACTTTAAAGCCAAACTACTCTGTTGTGAATAAAGAGGGTTGCTATCACATTCAAAGGTTTGCTTCACCAGGAGGAAGCATCTCTTCCATATTTGTTCCTGATAAATAGCACAGTCTCATTTATAAGATTGAAATCACAGAACTATAAGAGAAATTGTCAAATCCATCAACAGAGTGGGAGTAAAATGCATCTTTCCTCGGAATAAATAAAGCAGACAATCAATGAGCTAGAGAAGGTTTCAACTACACAATTAGCAAGTTTCACCTGATGAATATGTGCATGTACATCCCTAGAGCAAACAGGGAAGTCGTGTTCTCAACCACTCACAAAACATTTATAAGACCCAACAATGCCATAGGTCAGAGAGTTCTTAAAACTTTTCATAGAACTGGCGTCTAGTAGACCACACTCGACCAAATTCAATTAAGCTAGAAATTGACCATAAAAAGATAGGTTTAAAACCAATGTGTCTGGGCATTTCAGAAATGTGTTGGGTTTTTTTTTTAATCTTTTTATTTGTGGGAATTTCCAAACATACATAATCAATTCTATGTTTGCATCACTCAAACACATGCATACATATACACACACACTTTAAAATAACTCATGGGTCAAAGAAAAAATCATCATGGGAATATTTAAATATTTGAGACCAAGTCCTAATAAAATCGCATACATCAAACTGTTAGCATGCACTAAAGCAATACTCATAAGGTTAATTTATAATCTTAACTGCTTACATTAGAAAAAATAAAAACTAAAACACCATGATCAAAGCATCTAATTTAAGGAGTTGGTAGCAGAACACAGAATAAACTCAAGGAAAGGAGTAGGGAGAAAATAATAAACATACAAGCCAGAGTTAATGAAGTCTAAAGCAAAGTGCTAAGAGAAAGGATCATCAAAGCCAAAAGTAGGTTACTTGAAAAGCCTTAAAGAGTAAGCAATCTTCCACTGAGAATACTTAAGAAAAAAGAGAAAGAAGTTCCCATATCACGACTGAAAAGGTGTAACTCAAAGACAACAGATGGAATCAAGATCAATACAAAGGTCTTATACACAGTGAGAGAATGCTATAAACCTGCTGATACCAATAAATGTGAAACCAGAAGAAACGAACATTGTCTTTGGGAAAAACTTTGTCGAGTTACTCAAGAAGAAAGAGAAGACCTGAATATTCTCTTAAAACAACTCAAGAGATGCTACCTCATCTAGTAACAAAAAACAAACTCGTACAAATGCCTTCTGAATAAGTAGGCTTTCAGTTTCATGGGTTTTTCTTCTTTTGTCCCTATATGTCACTTAGAGTAAGGTCATTCATGTCACATAAAGCCACAGCACCCCATTACCAAATGGGGTAACTGTTTGGAGATTCAGGGAAAGCTATATGACCAGATTCTTCAAACACCAAGAAAACAGGTCATAGAACCACATCGACTTATCGTAACATGTTTCCAGAACATGTTCCGGCTCTCCAAAACCACAGAGCGAGGTGTGGACCTTTAAGGAGCTTCAAACAAATTCTTCGTGAAAGCCGAGTTTCACGTCAAAGACCGGTATCCAGAGGAAAAGGAGATGATTTGTCAAGTCACCCAGATTACGAATTAATTCCAGCCCCTGAGTTTTCCCTGGCAATCCCAAGTGGATCTAAAAAGTGTCTAAAGGTTTCCCAGCGCACGTGCACAGTGTCACAAGCTGCCGGAATTACGGTTCTCTGAATTGCAGGTTTCAACCTTGCTTAGGTTAAGTTTCTCATGGTGAACCCTCAATTCCTGCCTCCCTGTCCCTTCCTTCAGCTCTTAGCTTGTTTCTTCAGAAGCCTGGAGAGTGGCTTCCGACTGTCACGACAGAAACTCACCTGCAGCCTTGCAGAGAAGGATCGAGAAGGCATGCATGCATGCGCACGTGCACACACATGCACACACACACACACAAATACACACCACAGCTTCTGTCATACGGAGAAGGAAAAAGCTCTCCCTCTTTACAGATGGGCACCTCGGGATGCCGCTTAATCCCATTACATCTGGCGATCCGGGGCGTGGACCCAGAAGGGAGGAGGAAAAGCAATACCACCGTAGACTTTTCCCACCTGACTCCACCCCATCCACATTTAGCACAAGCTTATTACCATCATTTGCTTCTCCAGTGAATGCAATTAAACACACCTCCGTGCCTGATCTGCTGGGAACCTGAAATGTTGCTTACAAATTACTACCTTCCTTGGCCATTAGTGGGCCTGTGCAAGCCCCATTGCACTCTAACGACCAGAGAGGAATGGCAGAAAAAGCCGGGCTTGGAGAGGGGATGAACTTGAGGTTTGTGTCCCACGTCAAGGTGGTCTCACACCTCACAATTGAGGATGTGCTTCAGTAAAATTTAATTCTAACATACCGTTACCAGTGCTTTAATTAAAAACTCAGTCCCTTTGGACTTGCTATTTGTCCCCAGTTCAGTCATACCCTTTCCCTGATCTACATAATTGCCTTGCTTTCTGGCCGAGGGGGCCCTAGGTGTGGTGTGACGTTCCTTTGGTCCCAGCACAAGGTCTCTGCTGCTGCTGGCATTGCCATTACAGACCCTATGCCCATGGTGACAGCTGCTGTGGGTCCCTGATATCATTACGGAGAATGCCCAGGTGGCATCTTGCCTCACACCAGTGCTCTGCACCACACCAGGGCTCACGTATTGCCACTAAGCGTGGGATGGACCCACTAAGCGCAGAAGAGACCCACTAAGCACAGGATGGACCCACTGTGTGCAGAGTGGACCCGCTAAGCACAGGATGGACCCACTACGTGCAGAATGGACCCACTAAGTGCCCACATTGAACCTGAAAATGCAGGAAAAACTTTCAACACTGGGAGACGATATCAACAGATAAATGTTTCCTCCTTTCTTCTCTTGCAACATGGGGCTCTCTGAAGGCTACTTGAGAGCCAACTGTAGACTCACCCTACAGCAAAACAGTGGACACTGGGCAACACGCTCCATATATTTGCTCCCTTCCTTTCCAGCCTTACTGCTGATCCCTGGGATTACCCTCCCCAATAAAGTGTTAGACCTTAAGCTCTTAAGCCTTAGGCTCTATAATGTTTGTTTCTAGTGAACCTAGAATGAGTCACCATTCTTGAAAAAAAATGCATTTTGTTATTTTCTCTTTGTATCACCTCTTTTAGGAACTGTTCTAGGGCTTGTTCTAGAGCTATGGGGCTCGAACCAACACTGAGCACTCTCATTTCCAGCTCGCCCCTTGCCTGGTCCCCACCTTACACAAAATCTATCACGGAGCCAGCAGTAGATCATGTACCAAACAAAGGCTCCCCTTCAACTTCTGCAAAGGAACTTTCTGCTGGAGCATGTCCCAGCTCTGGTTTTTGTGGGGGTCTTTTGTTGGTTGGTTGGTTGGTTGGTTGGTTGTTTTTTTATGTAGCCAGAAAGCAAACACTGACAAATCCTTTTGCAAGCAAGGATGAGTTCAATAAAATATGAGGCCAGCAAGAGGAAAAAGGATTGCTCTCCAAGGCGGATTGCCATCGCAAATTAAAGCATTTTGGCGTTCAAATGTAAGAGCTAGCTGATTTTCAGACAGTCGGGTGGTTTCTTTAGCCTTTATTGACAAGTGAAAAAATTAATTACAAAACTTAGAATGCTTCAAAGTGATCTCTCTAACCACACACAGGAGTGATATAAAAAGAAGATGTAACAGAAAATGTAAAATGCTGTTAGTCCACTAAGCATTACGGTACATTTCATGTTCTGGAATCACTAGGTTAAAAAAAAAAGTAAATGATAGGACTGATGTGATATATTTTTTCTATTGCTGTGTTAAAATGAAACATTTTTACATGAAATATTCATTTTTTTATGCTTTTAAACGCTAAGGGTTTTAATTAGGGGAGGGAATTGCAGGAGGATTTCATGTTCCCCAGTGGCTACTCGTCTGTATCAGATTCCCCCCCTTCCTGAGTGGGGGCAGGGAAATCTTGAAATGCTGGTTGGGTTTTCGGAAAATCTACATCTTGAGATGGGAGTTTTTCTATTAGAGCTTTTCAGCCTTTTCCTAAACCTCTCTGTTCCCGTCTTCTTTTGGAGATGCTAAATATATGGCACAAAGACCAGTCATCAAGTGAAATTCAAAAGGAACCACGTGCTTTCGATAATCAAGCGTAGTGACACGCGATTGCGCAGTGGGGGAGGAGGGGTTCATTCCACTGAAACACCAGTTCCGGGCACTGTTCTTGACTTTTCAGACTTCACTGGGTGGATCAGGTCTCACAAAGATGACAACTAAACGAATGTGCTGTCTCCCATTAGATTCTGAATATCCAAAGTGGCGGATAAGTCCATATCCTTCCTTCGTTCAAAGGGACAGATAAAACACATCTGTTGAGCGCTGTCGGTCACCAGGCTCACCTATGTTGTGCACAGGGGCTCCCCTGATTCCGCGCCAGCTAGCGTAACATTAGCTGCTGGAACAAATAAGCTGCTGAATTCCGTGGATTGTCACTCTCTCTCCCCTAATTCCAGGTGGCTTTCCTCCATATAATGAATCCAGGATCCAGGTTTTTTTCCATGTTTTTCCATGTTTCAGGATTCTGGAGCCTTCTTCATCCAGTTGGCAGGTCTGGGCCGAAGGGGTGGGAAGGCACACCCCATTCCGAATCACTACTCTTTCCGCGGCAGAATAGTCCAGACCTACGAGAGTGAACGAATGCAGCAGCTGGCTGGATGACCCCTTCCCAGAGACCAGTCTACACCATGCAAAGGGAGCACTAATCACCTGCCTCCGTCCCCCCTCCCTCCTCGCTCCTCCTCCCCACCTCTACCTTCTCCCCCACCCAGAGCTACAAACATACAAATAAACCCCATGAGTTAGGCATCGTTTTTTCCATTTTACAAGCAATGAAACAGGCTTTTGCACATTTCCTGAAGTCTCCAAATAACCGGGTTGGGATAACCACCCAGGTCTATAAGACTCTAAAACCCTGGATTTTTCTAATATATCATGTGACACATAACCAGTATTTGTACAGCTCTTTCAATATGCAAAGCACTTGGGGCTTATTGGGAACTAGTGTGTGAGACAGCATGTCCTTCCTCGGTACATATAAATAATGTATTCCTCACAATTTTACCAATCGATTCTGAATGAATTAGTGTGTATCCCGGGGGACGTTGAACAATGATATATTTATTTATTTCTCATGGTTTTCTCAGGTTCATTTTCGAGAACAGCATAATATTTTCATAGTACAATTCTTAACGTGGCAGAAACTGTTTCCGAAGACGTATAGATTTGATCGTCATTTCAATGGAAAGCTTATATTCGTGATTTTTTTTAAACAACTTTGGGTTGGCTTGTGGTCCACTAAAAATAAAAGTCATACTTGGAACCAGCTCTGCCTGGGCTCAGTAAATTAATGTGGTTAGTTCTGGTTTATAGTTAAGTTGAATTCTGATTCCTAGTAAAAACAAAGTCTCACTTCAAGTAAAACAGCTTGTTACTTTTTTTTTTTTTTTTTTTTTTTGATGTTTCGGTACAGAGCTGTTTCCTCGTTCAGTGAGGCAGTAAATCTTGGCTAAGATGGATATTTCTTCTACTTTCCTGTCATGTGACCCCCTCCAGCTCTTCCACTGATACGTTTCATTTCTCTTTCACCTTCTGTGGTTTAATTCTATCCACCGTTCAGATCATTAAAATGGTGTCTCTGTGTCTGTTTGCAGGGAACCTCACCTGGGAAGGAAGCATGAAGGGTGTTCCTGTGACCGATCTCCGTATAACAAGCCATCCAAAAACCTAGCGACATAAAACCACCAGTTTTTTTAGGCTTCTGGATTCCGCAGGTCTGACTTTTGAGAAGGGCACCGTGGGGACAGTTTGTCTCTGCTCCGTGATGTCTGGGGCTTTGGCTGGTGGCTGGGACTAGCTGAGGATCTCTTCACTCACCTCTGTCCGGTGGACTATTACTGACCAGCCTCCCTCCCTCTGGCAGCACACGTCCCCACCATGCCAGGTCTAGCACACAGTTCTCCAAGGCTCAGATCAAGTCCGGGGTCTCCCTCTCCAATCTGCCCTCCCCATCCCGAGCTGAGTGACAGTGGAAACATACACCCCTTTCAAATGTATGGTCTTACCCTCCAGTCCCCCAGGTGCATCCGAACACGTGACCTTGATATGCGTCGATTTCTCAGGGCAGAGTGCATTTAAGACGGAATTTACTAGCTGCAGAGCCTCTAGTGAAGAGAGCCGGCTGGCTTTCAACTCTTCTGTTCAGTGCTCTATGCGCCATCTTCCAGCAGGAATATGAGAGTGTGTTCCTGTGTCTTCTGAAGTCCAGCTCCCAGTGTCCTGGGAGCAAATGCATGAAAATACACACACACACACACACACACGCGTGCGCGCGTGCATGCACGCGCATGCGCACACATGCACACACACACACACATAGCTTCCAAACACATAATCACATTTGATACTCAAAATTACCTGTTGGAATCAGTATTAATATCCCCATTCTGCATATGGAGAAACTAAGGCTTAGCAGAAGAGAAGAGGCAAGCTCGAGTGTCTGAAACCAAGATTAATAAACCAATGTCTCTATCTTAGGTGTTCTCTGCCTCAGACTGCCCTGGCTACATGGATTCAGAAATTCTAATTTTGAATCTCATATACACAAGTCAGTATTTCCTACCTGATATTAACTCCTTCATCAATTTCCTGCACAGAGTCTTCGCTTCAGGTTGTGGGGAGCTCCCCACCACTATCCGCCCTGTTCCCTCCCCACCCCTCCCTTCCAGGCCATCAACTTATTTTCCATCATTATCGTTTTACCTTTGGATCTGCACCAGTTTGCTCTAAGTGACAGAATGCCCTGTATCCCAAAGAGAAATGCCGCTATCTGCAAAGCGAGCCTTTGAGTCTCTTTTTAAAGAGAGTTCCTGCAGCGTGGCAGATTTCAATGACCCCCATCTCTCATGCCTGCATTGGGTCACCTGAGCCACACTGCTCAAAACGATCCAGCTGCCTCACAACGCAGGCCGAGGCCGACTCCGGCTCACCGTGGGGTGCCCGGCCTAATTCATTACACCACTTAAAGCCATAAATCACAGGATTCTCCCCCTTCCCTCCTGCCCCCCCCCACTGAAACGGGAGCTCACATGAAATCTATTTACATGGCATGATTATTCAATTAATTTTTTCATTACACTTGCCAGAAAGTGTTGCCAGGGTTTCTAAAATGGCCCTGTGTGCTTACATTAATGATGACGGTGGTCCGTGCGACTTAATTTAGCAATCCTGGCCCATTTGGAGGTCACAGCCAGCCACAGGCAGACCGGGAACCATGGAGGGGTGGCTGTGTGGTCAGGAACATGGGAGTCCCTGACACATGTTTAAGATTATCACAGAGATATTAACGTCTCTACCTGTTATCTCCGTGACTCCATCCCACTGCAGTGGCCTTAGTGCCCAGTGATTCCAAGAGCCCCTAATTACTCTCCCTGTCTCTTTGACCCTTTCCAACCCATCCCCCATATAGGCTGCTATGGCCACCTTTCTCAAGTGTGAATCTGACTTGTTGCTCCTATACATCAGTGGTGCTTGGTGGCCCCTGGAATAAAGTACGAGCTCCCAGCTTGCTTTGCAATCAACACCCCATGTGATCTGGCCTGACCCATCTGGCCAGCTCTGCTCTTGCTCCCTAATCCGCCCCATAAATGCCTCCAAGGCACTCACAATTCCTCAGCCAAACAGGCTCTTCTTCTGCCCGAAGTGCCTTCTACTCCCTCACCCACCTGACGAATGTGTACCCACTCTTCAATACCCAGCTCAAATGTCACTTCTCGGGACACCACATTTGCGGCTCTCACAATCCATAGCATGTTGTACGTGTTTTAATCACAGCCCCTCCCTGGGGTTTTTATCTCTCTTTCCTGTGGGTTCGTGGGATCAGAGCCCTGGTCATTATTCTTGCATTCTTACGAGATGGGGATCCTCAGAATGAGAGCTTTGAAAAAAATACGGATGATCTGAAATTCACCTAGACCTACGGAGAAGTCCCAGGACTGGTATTTTTAACAACTTCCAAAGTTGCCTCTTTTGCTACCAGTCTGACGAAGTCTGTGGGTCTGGAGTTAGAGACCTGACGCCCCCCCCCCACATGCTCTCACTCGGAGAGTGGTCCAGTAGTTGTTCCCTGAATGAATGGGAAAATGCATGCCTGTTGGCAAACAGAATCACAGACTGGTGTTCTGCTGAGGAAGGAACAGGGCAATGACTGTTCTTTGTCTCCTCTGACCATTAGAGGCCAACACTGACCTGAAAGGTATCCCAGCTCCGTGAACTATTAGAAAAGCCGTGGATGTAATGTGGATTTGGGTCTCACCTAAGTGTGTGTTGACTTCTAGGCTCAAAGCTTGGCGCATCCCAGCCGCTTGGCATCTGCCCTTTCCTGTGGACTCTGGAGGCAGGAGGGGGAAAAGGATGGGCAGGTGATGCACACGCAGACCTGGTCCTCCACTGATGTAGCCAAGGGAGTTGCTGAAGGGCACTCAAGGATGCCTCTGCAAACCCAGCCTTCTCTTCCCTTGTCTGGGCACTGGGAGACCCTTCAGGATCCACTAGCCCCCCCCAGGCTGTAAATCAGAGTTGTAAAATCACCCCTGTCCTACTGTGGCTGAAGTCAACCCCCCATGCACTGCTTCTGTCCCTTTTCTGGAGCCTTGGAGTCTTGGGCGGATTAGCCATGGCTCCCAAGTTGACCTCCCCTCCTCCTGGTTTTACTTAGACAATGCAGTCTCGTTCTCAAGCGTTGATATACAATATTGAGACTATAAGACTAGCTACTCAGCCTTTCACCATCAATTCATCAAAATCCTTGCCAGATGCAAATCTTGCCCTGTGAGGACCAGAGAATGGAGGGGGAGTTTGTCTCTCATTGTGCCTATGGCAACAGGTACTGAGGTTACAACCGAAATTGGCCCTCTCTTCTGCGCGAGGCCAGGGCGACCTCCGTGCACTATTGACTTGAGGTATGCAGAATGAACTGCTGCCACAAAGCCCCCTCCTTGGCTGCTTGCCAAATCACTGAAGTGCCCACCTGAGGTCCCACCCATGGGCTTCCTGACTTGGACACTTTATCTTCCTGGGAGCAACGATTGTGCAGGTCTTTTAGAAACGGCATCTCAGTTAAGTCACCATTGATCACAATGCTTCTGCTGAGATAATTCTAGAACAACCTAGAAAAATCTAGAAAGACCCAGAAAATGAGGAAGGGAACTCACATTTATGGAGCCTTTACTAGGTGCCCGAGATTAAACATATATCATTCCATTTAATGCCCACGACCACCCTCACAGTGCAGATATTATTCTCCTCATTCACAGATGATGAAACTTAGGCTATAGGTTATTTCATTAACCAATACTTTCTTCAAGTGATGCCTTCCAGCAGAGCATGAAGTAAAAGTCTTTGAGTCGTTGTGTGTATTTTAATTCAGGAAAAAACCTGTAAAGTCAGTCAGTCCAGTGGTCCCCCCCTTATCCACAGGGATATGTTCCAAGAACCCCAGTGGGTGCCCCAAATCATGGTAGCACCAAACCCTATACACACTTACCTAGGATACAGTTTAACTTATAAATTAGACATAGCAAGATATTAACAACCATAACTAATTATAAAATAGAACAACTATAGCAATATACTATAATAAATGCTACATCAACGTGGTCTCTCTCTCTCTCTCTCTCAATATATCTGTACTGTACTTGTTCTTCTTGTGATGATGGGTAATGGCAAAATGCCTACATGATGAGATGAAGTGAGGGAAATAACATAGGCATCACGATGTAGCATTAGGCTACTATTGTCAGAAGGAAGATCATCTGCTCCCTCAAAGAGGTTGGCCACAGGTAATAGTGAACCTGAAGGTAAGGGAGGGCCAATGTCCATGGAGTCCACATTACCAAGGCTGGGGCAGCATAAGACCCCAGTGTTCCTAGAGGAGTGGACCAAGGGCCCCTACTGAGCTAACTAGCCAGGAGAAGTTCACTCTCCCTGGTCCTCTGTAGGTGGGGAGGCACTCGGCCAACCTATTTTTTAATTTGGGAGGATAGTGTGAAAAGAGCCAGTTGTGAAAAATTCAACATCACACGCACATTTATTATGGTGACAAGGGTCAGGGGAAAAGGGAGGAAATTCAGAAGAATCGTAAGATAAAATGCGTCCTCAAGGAAATGGAGGACAACAGACTCACAAACATGAAATTACAATAAGCCTGAGTCTCCCTGCATCCTGATAACTAGAAATATGCTTAAAATAGGGGGTGAGGGGCAATTCGTTCTAGCAGTGAAGAGAAGTGCAGGGAAGGTTGACCCTTGAAGGATGAGGACAGTCCATTCCTGTGGCCTCAGCCCGTGTGAAAGTGCCCAGCAGGGGATGGGTCTCTGGAGCGGACAGCTCCCTCCTGACCACACAAAGGTGGCAGGTGATTATTTTGTGTCCCCAGGCAGGAGATTTATATAACTTCCTTTTGGTGGAGACCTATAAATGTTATCATAGTCCCTGCTGTAAAGTTGTGAAGTCCCTTTTAAAAACTCAGACTCTTAACTCACTTCCTTGCCTACCAGGGACCATGAAGTCTTCAATGGACATGGCAGGATGAAGGAGAGGGATCTTCTGTGCTTCCTTCCTGTCCATTTCCCCTCCCCTCTCTCTCCTCTCCTCAAAGCTAGCCACAAATGACCCATGGGACCTTTGGAATGTTTAGGATGGTTTAATGGAGGTTCTTCTGTTTCTTTCCTGTCAGACTTCCCAACACCTTCACACCGAGCCTCCTCTTCCCTCCCAGGAAGCACTGTGGTGGGCGGCCATTTTAGCTCCTTTTTTTGGAGGGGGGTTAGCAGTAAATCCTGTCATTGATCCTTTGACCAGCTTGTTGACTGCCTTTGGGCTTTTTTACCAGAGACCAAGTCAAGAATTTAAGTGCTAGTCTTTAAACTACTCAATCATTGTGGTTTCTTTTCTGTTATCTAACCAAACAGAAAGTTAACCCACAACTTGAGCTCAACTATGTCATGAGAGTTTGTGAAATGTTTGTTGATGTCGCTGGTATTGAAAGAGGCCATGTGGCCTTCTGCCTGTGCCCCCTAAAGAAGAAGGAAAACTCTGGAGGCCTTTTGTTTCCTTTGTATTATTATTAAAATTAATA
>CM053621.1:22532130-22556219 GCA_028646535.1 Procyon lotor | reverse complement strand
CTGTTGTGACAGAAAATGCAACTCAAAGCACTTAAGCAGACGTGGTGGCTTACTGGCTCACAGAGCTGAAAGGGTAGGGGAAGGCACGTGTCAGACACAGCAGAATCCAGAGATTCAAACCATGTCTCTAAGGTCTGACTTGTCTCCACCTCCCTGTATGATTCCCAGGCTAGTTTGGCTTTCTCTTCATGCTGGCAAAATAGCAGTTTGCAGTTCTTGGATAGTCTTCCTAGTTTTAGAGAAAGTTCTAGAAAAAGTCCCCTATCATTAGATCTGATTCAGTCATCTGCTCATCTCTGAACCAATCTGGGATGATATGATGCTCTGATTGGCCAGTCCTCTGTCACATGTCTGCTCCTGGAGCCAATAAGAGTATGTATGTGGAATGAAGGCACAAACATGTCCTGCTGGGTTCCATCTTGACATGAAGTCGCCCCAATCAATGCAAATTGATAGACTCCAGGGTCTCAGGAAGCTGGCTACAAAAAATCTTTTGTCCACCATTCAGTTTTTATGAAAGCTGACTAAATACATTAAATAAATCTACTTTTCCGTTCTGATCATCTACAGATGTGATCTCTCTACAGAGATGCAAAAGATGATCTAGTCACTCATTTAGTCATTCAACAAACGTCTCATGAGCTGTTTATTTGCAAGGCATTATTCTAGGAATTTGAGGCTATGGAATTTGAAATGAAGACTATAAATCTGCTCTCTAATAGCTAAGCAAAACCTTCCACACATGAAGAAATCTGAAATAGGTGCATTATCCTTACTGAGATGGAAAGGTTCCAAGGTAAGAACAGGACCCCGTAGTGAGTTAACAGACTATTAACTTATCCAGAGAAAGAAGGTGTCAGTCAGAAGGGGATGTGATCAAAGAACACTTAGAAAAAAGAGAAAATGAGAGGGATTCATTTTGGCAGTGCCCATCAAAGTGCCCTTCTGTGATCCTTGGAAGTCCACAGGGACACATGGATTGTTTGATTTCTCTGTGGACACAGATGCATTGGACTATCGGAGCCTGATGATATTAAACATTCAAATCTGCCACCGAGGCCCCTTGCTCTGATCTCTTATAATCCATGCAACCTTCTGACCATTTGGCTTTATATGCTGTTTTCCTAGATGGAGAAAATGTGCAGATCAGCCTAATGCGAATGTCTGCTCCTCTTGTACGTTGTATTTCCCATTGTAAATTAGTGAATTGACATTTTGATTTATATACATGAGATTCTTGTGAGCTGGGTTAATTTGCACCCTGAGAAATTGGCCCACTTAATATGCTGAGAGAATCAAGCTTCCGAGCCCCCAAGGCTGAGGGTTAGATTCACCAGAGTAATACCATCCTGTACAGCGACTCAATGACCAACCAACCTGTTTAGTGCAGTGCCTGGTACGTGGAAGTCGTCCAACAAATGCTTGCTGACTTAAATGGATTTGGATTGAATGGATTTGGTTTCATTAAGATCGAGAGAAAGAGAGATAAGGACAGGCTGATAACTGGCAGGGTCACCAGCAGAGGTCAGTTAGAGCTCTGTGAGTGAATGAGAATCATCCAGGAATAACGGAATTGTAAAGAGTTGGAGAGGGACGTGATCACCATAATTTAGGGAATGCCCATCAGGAGAAGAACCATTAGGAAGAGGAAGAACGATTAGTGGGCCATTTGAAAGTCAGTCAGAGAAGAAGTTTGAGTAGGGCTGAGGATCATGTAATGAAATAACCCAAGTTCTAGTCTATCCTCCTCTGTCTGTACTCTCTCCATGGATCGTCTACATCACTGACTTTAAAGACCATTTATAAATACTATCTACTAATAATCCAAACTCCTACATCCAAGTGACTGGATCTATAGTGAGATATCTAGTGGAGCTCCTTCAAATGATATACTCAAAACAGAATGTTCGCTTTTCCCCTCCAAATCTTTTCCTCCCTTTGTCTCTTCGGTGCCGTCAATGGCACCCGAGTTGTTCAAGCTGAATACTAAGGCATCGCCCATAATTCATCCATGTTCTTCATACGCCTTCACTCCTGCATCAAATCTGTCACTACCCCCTGTGCTTCTCTCTCACAAATAGGTCT
This sequence comes from Procyon lotor, assembly GCA_028646535.1. NCBI lineage: Eukaryota > Metazoa > Chordata > Mammalia > Carnivora > Procyonidae > Procyon > Procyon lotor. The sequence continues at coordinate 22,554,134 of CM053621.1, read as the reverse complement.
CAAATTCATAGACTTGCCTCCATTTCCACTACTCTTAGTCAAGCCACCAATATTTCTTGCATGGAGGTGATCCTCTTGATTATATCATTGACACCTCTGTCCTTTTAAAAATAAACATTGGTTCATATCACTCCCCAGCCTGAAAACATTTCGTGGTTTTTTTTCCACTGAGACTAAGTTAAAATACAAAATCCTCATCGTGGCCTAAATTGACACATGAACTGGTCTCGGATAACCTTCCAACTCCATTCCCTACCACTAACTTGTTCTGTGGCTATGACTCTCAGGTCTGTGACTGAGCATTTGCTATCCTCTCTGCCCCAATACTCTACCCCAATCTTTGCAGGACTGCCAGCTGTCACTCAGGCCCCACGCAGATGTCCCTTCCTAACCACCTCTAAGGACCCTATTAAATTACCCAGGCCCCTGTGCTGGGCATGAAGCCCATTCTCTCTCTCCCTCTCCCTCTGCCCACCCCCCAGCTCGTGCTTGCACACTCACGCACATCCTCTCTCTCTCTCTCTCTCAAATAAATAAATAAATTACCCAACCCCAACTATAGCCACAGTGTAACACATTACCTTACTCCATGCGCTCTCTTGCTGACTTGTTCGCTGTCCTCTTTCCACCACACCCATTCCCCACCAGAATCTCTAAGACTGCCAGGCGCTTGGTGAGTGCTCCGTAAATATTCATTCAATAAAAGATGAATAAACAGAAGGTAAGGAGCTAAAAGGAAACTCTAAGGGAGGAGGAAGAGGAGGTAAGCAGCCTGCTCAACTTTTTGCCAAATTATATTTTTCTCCACCAAGAATCCCCCACTTAAAAAATCTGGTTCCATTCACCATATTTTATTTTGCATTCAAAAACCTGAATACTTGATCTGTGGTTGTTCTTAACATCCTTGAGAGTCATGCCAAAAAAATTAAAAATCCACCCATCCTGTTGAACTACCAGAAAGATGATTTTCATGCATTCAAACTCAATATTTTTACTGGAATACAGTGATGTGATTCTGAAAAGAAAAAAAAGTAACAAGTGTAATCTTTCTATTTTTTCACCTTGAGCAGATGACTTGAACTCTTTGAGCCTTAATATCCCAGCTTTAAAGCAAGCATCAATACTGGCCTCTTCTTACCTACTAGGTCCAGTTTAACTCATAAAATGGAAAAAATATATCACCACGGCTTAAGGTTAGAGATTTTATAGTTTATAGAGCTTGTGAATTTTTTGATAGCTTTGAAGACAAGAGTGAATTATTATTTTTACGGCCATAATTCAGAGACAGTTTATCACATTATATAACTTTGAAAGGAATTGTTCTTTAACCAGAGAAATAATATGTTTACATTATGGACTATTGCACTAGTAATGGGATCCATTGCTATAGCATCAATGAAAAGGAAGACACTAGAATGAGAGAAATGGAAAATCAATTTATCTACTTTTCCAACCCAACATTTATATGCTGACACCAAGTGCTGATGGTTATTGAGTCAAGGATCAGATGTTTATACAATGCCTCAAACACTATAGGCTGCCAAGATTTTCTTCTGAAAATTCCAATTGCCTGACTTAAGTTCCAAGTAGGATTTCTTTTCTCTGCTACACATCCATGATATTACACTGACTATTTTCCACCTGCATTTGGTAGAGTGAGCTAAGCAACTTAATAGTTTTGTAAGTTAGAATTGGTTTTTGCTGGAAACACCAAAAACAAAAGCAAAAAACCTTGACTAATTGGCTCAAAAACATTGGAGCTTATTTGTCTCATCTAACCAGAAATCTAGGAGAAGGCAGTCAATCTAAATTGACATGGCAGTTCAATGATGCCTTCAGGAACTCAGCAATGGGGTGCTCTTAAATAATAACCATTCTGCAGCTCAACCTGATTCACATGTTTGTCAATTTCCATTGCAGACCTACTTCTACCATGTTTGGTTTTCAGCTACCAATGGTGACATCATTGAATGAAGGGTTACAAAGAAATACATAGTAGCGCGCCATGATGAAATATTTCACTGTACATTTAATAGATGTAAATAATCTCAAGAACATGAGTAAAACATAATAGCAGAATTAGAAAAGTATGATTTGGGGACATTATCTTTGTTCTAATATAATTTATTTTATTTTATTGTAAGTATATATGACAATTTTAAATAATATCTGTGCTTGAACAACAGGCTTGCAAAATTCCTGAGAACTTACCAGTCAACTCTTCCAAACCAAGGCAAACCATGTTCAACACACCACTGAAGGCAGGCTCTTCGCATCATTTTGCTCTGCCGTGTTCCAAGTGTAGACAGACCTTCATCTGCATGCTAGTTGCCCCATGGTCACAAAATCACAAAGGCCATTGTCCTTCTAAGCCTCGCATGTGCATGCCAGGCAAGAGGAAGAGAAAGGGGGAAAAAAAAAACTTACGCGGAATGCTAATTTAAAAAAAATACTTTCCAAAGCCCCACCCAGTGGCTTCTGTTTACAAATCATTGACCAGAATTGTGTTACATATGCCTAGATAAAAGAGGGCTGGACAGAAGTGAATCATGGAAGAAGGCTGGGTTGGCCAACCCAATGGGTCTCCCATAATGATAAAAATATATCTCTAGAACTCCAGTGTTCAGGATACGATGCCGTGCCTAGCAACACTGGCACAGAGATGAAAATAGAGTGGCTCAGGACTCAGTGCTCACCCTCAGAGAATCTTGGAAGACAAGATATGCACACATGAAAACACAGCCCACAATTCCAGGTGAATTCTCCTTTAACAACACCATAAGAGCCAGGCACTGGTTCAGAAGCTAAGTACCTCTGGACTTGGCGGAGGCAGGCATTACAGGGGACTGGGTAGTCCATTTCAACAGAAAGGGTCTGTCATCACAGAGAGAGAAGTCAGGTCAAACAAGTAACTGCCAACAGGTTTATAAATTCTGCTTAATTTCTATCATTAGTTAGTGTACATGGGTATGGCCTTTGTACACTCTGCTATTTCAGTTATTTTAGCTAATTGCATAGGAAGCTTAAATTCACGTCAAAATACATGGACTAAAATTAAATTGCGCTCTCTGCAGTGACCTACCTGCTTTTTCTAGGTGACAGATAATTATCATTTTCCTAAGCTCAGTCCAAACTCTTCAAAGCCCTCTGGAATCACATTACTGGCATCAAGTGGTTTTTCAAGTGTTCCATTTTTTAAAAAAAACTCCGTCTACCCAAGAAAGAATACCACTACAATGGTTTGAAGCATCATGTGTGGCCTTAAGTGATGATAAATAATCCAAATAATGATAATAACATCGATTTGAATATTGTCATCATCCCTCTGGAAATTTCTATCATCGCCGAAGTGGATTATGCCTGTATTTCTTTAAATGTTCTGACCTCCCTCCTGCACCTGGGCAGAGGGAGGGACCCTCATCTTACCATGAATGAATTTCTTCTTTTTTTTTTTAAAAGATTTTATTTATTAGACAGAAAGAGATCACAAGTAGGCAGAGAGGCAGGCAGAGAGAGAGGGAAGAATGCTCCCTGCTGAGCAGAGCCCGATGCGGGGCTCAATCCCAGGACCCTGAGATCATAACCTGAGCTGAAGGCAGAGGCTTTAACCCACTGAGCCACCCAGGCACCCCGAATGAATTTCTTCTAAGTTAGCAAGAATGAAGGTTGTTCTCAGTTGCTGAGCTATACAAGCCTTCAGGCTGTGGAATCAGGCCATCAATTTTACCTGATGTAAAGGTCATTCTCTTACTGCTTTTCGGTTCTGCCCTTTCAGCTCTGTATGGGTCACCACTGAGTTTCCACCTTAAAAAATTTTTTAGCATAATGGCCTGTCTGGCACAGTGATAGGTCTGGAAAGTTCAGAGAAATTCCTGCTACAAGGTCCTTGAGGACCTGTGATAGACAAACAATCGTGTCCTCCCCTCCCCGGGGAACCTGGAAACCCTTCTTATTCCCCATCTCCCTGAGCTTTTTCCCAGATGACTCACTTTGCCCCATATAAAAATAATATGTTAATCAGCTCTTGCTTCCATAAGGTCACAAAACTAACTTCCCTAAAACACACTGCCTTAGAGCAGCAAGCATTTCTCTCTCTTGCTCCCACCTCTGTAGTTTTGGGAATAGCCCGGGAGGTAGATCTGCGAGGCTTGGCGGCAGACTTCCGGTGGGGTTCGGGTCAGCTCCACGAGTCTCCATCTCCCTTTGGACAAGCAGCTGCCCAGGGCATGGCCTTTCCCTGGCCAGCTTCAGGTGTGCAAAGGGCAAGCAGACTGCCTTTGAATACCATGAATACTGGTATTGAATATTGAATACCTTTGAATACTACCCATGAATAAGAGGGGCTTCCAACAGCACAATGACAGGATCTCATGGCCCATAGAGAGCCTTCCCCCTTCACAAGCAGTTCACATTACACACAATACCTCCTGAGGGCTCAGCCGAGAACCCACGGGTGCCAGACATGTCCCATTTTCCATTGGCCCAACCCATCCTCAGCGGGAGAGAAATACACTACCCGCACAGCAGTGGAAAGGATTTAAGGTCAACTTAAGAAGCGAAGCAAAGGGGAAAAAAGAGAAACAAATAAACACCAGACTCTTAAATACAGAGAACAAACTGGTGGTTGCCAGATGGGAGGTAGGGGGCTGTGGGCTGGGTGGAATGGGCAAAGGGGATTAGGAAGTACAAACTTCCAGTTACAAAAAAAATTAAGTCACAAAAGATGAAAAGTACAGCACTGAGAATACAGTCAATAAGTTTGGAATAATGGGGACTAATTGTAGTGAGTGCTGAGTAATGCAGAGAATGGTATTGAGTCATTGTGTTGTATACCTGAAACAAATATAACATGATATGCTAATTATATTTCATTAAAATAAATGCACCCACATGGCAAAGGGCGCAAATGAATATACAGATGACCTTTGAACAGCTCGGAGGTTAGAGGTGCTGACTGACAACCCCCACCCTTCGTGCAGTCAAAGAAATCCATATAAGATTTGACTCCCCCAAAATCTGTTTGACAACTGACTATTGACCGGAAGCCTAACTGATAACCTAAATAGTGAACACATATTTTGTATGTTATCAGTGTTATATACTGTATTCTTACAAGAAAGTAAGCTAGAGTCAAGACCATGTTAATAAGAACACCATAAGGAAGAGAAAAGGCATTTACACTACTTACTGTATTTATTGGAAAAGTTGCACATGCAGGTGCCCCCATGGGGCTCCAGGGTCCGTCCCTATGCTAATTCAGGGAGGACTTGAATTGCAAACGGTGATCTCATAGCCCATAGAGAGCCTTCCCCCTTCACAAGCAGTTCACAACTCACAGTTGTACAAAGATGCTTCTCCAGTGACAGACTTTGTTCTGTTCTCAATAAGGGCACACTGAAAGCCTCTAAGATATCCTACTAGCCACTGAGGGCTAAGACAGGGTGCCGTTCTAGAGAAAATTTTAGTAACAGGAACAACTGGCAAAAATACACTTGATTCCGTTGGTTGGCCATGCAAAGTAATGTATGATCCTGACCAAGAGCAAGAATGGGACCGGGGAGGCAGGATTTTGAGTCACTTCAGGTACTTTTCAAAAGGATCGTGCAGGGGTGCCTGGGTGGCTCAGTTGTTAAGCGGCTGCCTTTGGCTCAGGTCATGATCCCAGGGTCCTGGGTTCAAGCCCTGCATCAGGCTCCCTGCTCGCCGGGAAGCCTGCTTCTCCCTCTCCCCACTCCCCCTACTTGTGTTCCCTCTCTTGCTGTGTCTCTCTCTGTCAAATAAATAAAATCTTAAAAAAAAAAAAAAAGGATCAAGTGAAGGAGGAAAAGTTTCTATATGGGAAGAAAGTGTTACCTCCTCCATAATCCTGACTTTTTACTACTTTATTTATTTTTAGTAATCTCTATACCCAACATGAGGCTCGAACTCACGACCTGGGGATCAAGAGTCACAAGCTCTTCTAACCGAGCCAGCGGATGCCTCCTCATCTCAACTTGTAGAAGGTAAAGGATGAATGATCATGTTGACCCCATCTGTAGGCTGGTAGTATTTCAGCCTTGTCTCTCTATCCCTAATTTCGCCCTGTCTTTCCATTATTTGACTTGTTAATAATAATAATAGCAGAGTGGCTCAAAGGAAGGTATTCTTCAGAATGCTTGGGTCATGCAAAACATTCACAGCAGCTAAACAATCCATCAGTTTTATAGATTTAGGTTTCCTTCTCTAGAAGCAGAAATGCATTTCCCCACAGAGACTTGTATTCACGTCTGAAGAAATATCACCGAAGGAAACAGCGACTGGAAGATTTCATTCCAGGCAAGAGGAGACCTTGGTGGCTCAGTTCTGTGGCCTTCCCGTAGTGGTGGTGCATGAAAAGATTGCTTTCTGTGTTTTATCCATTTCACACGAAGCGCTGAGGAGCAGACAGGTGAGCTCTGCCCTGGGCTGGACCCAGTTAATGAGTTTTGCCTCCTAGACGTAGGAACTCTGTCCATTGGTCTGAAAAACTGGCCTTACTTCCATTGTATCCATAATACAAATACAAAATAATCCATACTTACTTACTGTCCATTCTGAGAAACTGGCCTTACTTCGTTTTACAGATACTGAATGAGGAGCATGGGAGCTCATTCAAGTAAAATTTAATAACACTGGGACGAAAATCCAGGATTCCTGATTTCCCGGAGGAGGGCAAGAGTCTGCCAGTCACCTCCTCCTGCGTCCTCCCCTAAACTCCCAGAGTGTTTCCCGTAAGCCTCAGTGAAATGAGCTCCTCGGAACCCACAAGGGAACCTCACCTTCAGGTAGAACTGGTTTCAAATCACTGCTCCCACTTCTTTGCTGGGTGTCCTTGGGCAGATCTCGTCGTGTCTCTGGGCTCCCATTTCCTTCTCTTTAAAATGAGGCGAATGCTATCTAACGTGCAACATTTTGGAGGAGCAGATAAAAGCGCGCTGCGCAGAGCCTGCCAGGTCAGGGCGAAACAACAAATAGTAGTTACAGTTAAGTGACACGTGACTGAGGCCTGTCCAGGGACTATGTACGCACAGAGCACCGGGTGGGGGGGTTTGGGGGCACCTTGCCTGAGACCCAGGTGGGCTTCTGGAGTTTTTCTGCCCTGGGACAGCAGGACTCAAGTCTGCTGAGTGAGGATAGAGCACCTCCCAGCCCTGACAGATGCCCCGTTTGGGGACTCGGAGAAAGCAATCATTTCCCTGCTGCCCACCCTCACCCACCCCCCTCAGGCTGTTGCATTAATTTAATGACTCAGACTTCGATGCATGTGCTGTTTGGAGTGGAATGAGGAGAGCAGTAATGGGACTTGAGCTTCAGAGATTTCCCTGAGGATGGGGAGATAGACCTCCCAAAAGGGAAATGGAACTGTGGAGATTGGAGGGATGAGAAGCTTGACAGAAAGCTGGGCAGGGAGGACACAGTCGGGAAAGAAGAGAGTGCCCCCGGGACCCTCGCGGTGGGAGAATTACTCTGGACACTTCGCGTCCTTCTCCAATGTTGTTCGCCACCCCCCAGATGATCCCCCAAATCCACGTGCATAAACTGATCCAAGCTCGAAGGGTAACATGATGGAGAAGGAAATTTGTCAGAGAATGACAAAAGGCAGGACTTGTCAGCCTGAATTGTCCCAGAGGTGAACAGCGGACCCTACCCGCATCCATGCCTCCCCAAGGCAAACATGAATTATGAGAGGTAGCACCGCTAAACCCAGAAGGCAGACAAATATATTTTCCTGCCTCATCCTGTCTCGTGGTTTGAGAAGTTCTTCTGTTGCACCTGAAAGCCCAGCCGCCATATTAGCAAGCAGAATCCCCCCGACCTGAAAGCCCAGCCGCCATATTAGCAAGCAGAATCCCCCCCACCTGAAAGCCCAGCCGCCATATTAGCAAGCAGAATCCCCCCCGAAGCAGAAGGGGGCAAGGTCCTATGCTTCGCCCCCTCTTTTCAAAGGAGGCCATACGATCTACCGGAAATAAGAAAGAGCCCTTTACTCAGTCATATCCATACCTCTCAGTGACATCCAAAGACCAGAGAGAAGCCTGGAATTACCACCTGTTAAGATACCACAATGGTCTCTCTCTCTTTTTTTTTTAAGATTTTATTTATTTATCTGACACAGAGTGAGAGAGATCACAAGTAGGCAGAGAGGCAGGCAGAGAGAGAGGGGGAAGCAGGCTCCCTGCTGAGCAGAGAGCCCGATGTGGGGCTCCATCCCAGGACCCTGAGATCATGACCTGAGCTGAAGGCAGAGGCTTTAACCCACTGAGCCACCCAGGCGCCCCCCACAATGGTCTCTTAAGGGAGGGTTATTGTAACCTGACTAAGCCTCAGTTTCCCCAACTGTAGAGTGGAAAAAATAACTCCTACCGCATCTGGGTATCACAGGGTTTCAGTGGGCAGTCCTGGTCTCACCACATACCTGTGCGGCACCTGGCACATGACAAGGTTCATGCTGGTTCCCCTCTTCCCCATCTCTGTCATGCCCACGGCCAACTCTCTCAGCCTACCCATGAATAAGAGGGGCTTCCAACAGCACAATGACAGGAGCTCAAAGCTGGGGACCCCAAGGATGGCTTTGTCCAAGAGTACATGGGAGATCTTCAGAAAGGCTACTCAGTTTCTAGGAAGAGGGCACAGCATTACTTCCAGAAAGAAAATGTCACTGGTGGAAAACCAAGGTAGTTGGACATCGTTCAAAGTTCCCCTGAACTGGGTTGGTTTCTCATAAGGTGCAGGGTCCTAGGCAAACACCTATTGCTCAAGATGGATTAAAACAGACTCAATGAGATCTTAAGGGGCAAAGAGCCCCCAAGTAGCCATCGGAGGGGGTCTAAGCAATCTACCACTAGGATTTGGTGATGAGGATGGGGACCTGGGGGTCAGGGGCTAATGGAAGGACAGCATGTGCCCCACCTTCTGGAGTTTGTTTTGTTTTGTTTTTAAGAAACCATTTACAGAGTGACCTTGGTCTCTCCAACTTTAATGAGCCCTGACTGCATGCCAGTCAGTTGGCAACTCGGGCAGTGACCTCACCGCAGGGCCAGCCAGTGCTGCCACGGTGGGCAGGAGGCTCCAAACTCCAGGGAGGCAGCATTCAGGTGTCTTTTTTCTAGAACTACCACAGATGGGTTCTCCTGGGGGACCCAGGATGTTGCCTTCTCCGTGGTCTCTGGAGATTGTCACAAGCAAGCTGGTCCTCCTCGGCCATCGGGTGCAGGCGAAGAAAGAGCAGAGGAGTTGTAGACATGGCTTTGAGGGCTTTTCATCATCTAAGGGTTCAATATTTAGAGCAATATTGATTCGATTTATCTAGTGTTGTAATGTCCCATTGGTTGCTAGGCAACAGAGTTCTTTCTTCTCTGTTTTCTGGGTGGCTCATGGGAGTTTAACTACCGAAGAGATTACTTTGTGTATATGAAACTAAATGGACCATAGGTGCCATCCATAAGTGGAGGAATGCTGTTTTAAGGGGCAGTGCTAAGACCACGTTTCCTATCCCATCTTGGTAATTGCATTTCAGCCCGAATGGGGCCATTCATATTCACATTCTCCTGCAAGATACCCACTGAGAACAATTCAACACAAAGTTGTGCTGATGCCTAAAACCCTGTGTTGTGTGCTTACGATTCCAGCCTCATAAAGTTGTAACCCTCACTGGGGCAGGGACGGATTTATTCCTCCCCATCCTGGTCCCCTCCACACCCCCCCACCCCACTCCGTGATAACCCAAAATAGCAGCCCGTATGAAAGGGGGCAAATTCAGGTTTGCACTTAAATCCCGGTCTGGCCGGATCTTTCCTCGTTTCTCGGATCCCAGAGCTTCTCCCCAGCTCACCCCAAAATTGCCTTCCCGTGGTTGAAAGCTCTTTTGTGAGCCCTTAATACTGGCATTACCTGTTTCTTTAAGAATCAGAGGTGGCAGACAACCGACAACTGTCAGCTTGGGCTATATGGTTCAGTGACTTGGCAATAATGACGTTTATTTTGGAACCTGTGTGATGGCCTGACCTATTTTGGGATCATTCCTTCCTCCCCCATTTTTCTTCCAATTAGGAGGGAAGGCAAAAGAGATTGTGGGGAGGTTAGAGAGGGGGAGAGGGAAGAACCGGGAGCCTAGGGTCCAGGAGTGGCATCGGAAGCTGCCCGTGTTGGCCACGGCATTGGAACTAGTGTCAGAAAGGTAATCTGATTACCTTTCTGGAAAGGTAAGGAAAGGCTGTGGCCACAAAATGGGGAGAGATCCCAGAGGCCCTGCTGTGCTCACTTTCCCAGCTGCGGCCCCAAGGCCATCACAAACCAGAGGACACACTGGGTATTTTGCAGCGTTTTCCTCTATGGAAAGACCCGGTTCAGGAGAGGAATGATCTGGCTCTTCCAAAGAGAAAAGCTATCGGGAGGTAGGGAAAGAAGAGAGGTAGAAGGGGAGTGGGGAGTGAGGGAAGCAAGTTCAGGCAAGTAGCCAACTGTGCACATTTACGGAGAGTAAGAATGTAAAACAGATGTTTTGCAGGAAAATAAACCATTGCCCAGGGAGCATCACCAGCGGCCCCTGGAGAATAGGGTTTCTCAGATCTAGGCAAATAACCCAGTAAGTCACTGAAAGCTGCGTGCTCATCATAACTGGTTCTGAGGAATGGCCCTTCTGGGTTGCCTGGTCTCCGTGTCTTTTTTTTCTCGGCTGTGCGATAGCCAGCGTGCCTCTGAGAAGACGTTGTTCTATCTCTCTAACTAGGAATGCGGTGTCCTCACCCACCCCAGACCTGCTTCTGTGCGATGGAGGGCAGAGCAGCAAGACCCGGACCCCAAAAGGGAAGTGGGGGCTCTATAAGCCCCTTCCTACAGGCTCCAGTGGAATAACGTGGAGAATTATAAGAAAGCCAAGGACCCACGCCATTATGTGGAGACCCTCATGAACCAGTTGTAGCCCTCACGGAGGAAAGGACGAAGTGTGAGGTTTGGTGGTGGAGCATAGCCACGGCTGCTAGGGTGGGCAACTCAGGAAAACTGCAGTGGTGATCTGAAGGATGCTGTGCAGCACAGGGAATAAGGTCAAGGGTATGGTGATGGCGTTGTGCGGGGACAGCTGCTAGCCACCCTTGGGGTGTGCACCGTCTGATGCATACAGTTGTCCAATCACTATATTGTACACCTGAAGTTAGTGCAATATTGTGTGTTAAGCAGACTTGGATTTAAAAAAAAAAAAAAAAAGATTCTGTGCTTGGACCACCTAGGACCTGCCGAGGGGACCAAAAAAAGCTTAGAGAATGTGGGGTCCCAGGATTGTGCGAGAGGGAAGTCAGAGGGGTGACATCTCCCTCCCCTGGGGTGGGGTCTAAGAGGCATGTCTTCATCCCTTGGAGCTAACAGAACTCAACTCTATCCAAGGGCACTGCGAACGTAAGGGGTGAGCAAGTCTTAAGAAGAAAAATAAAACAAAGGAACAAGTGTCCAACGTGGGAAGTCATTAAAGTTGAACACAGTGATAAGACAAGATGGTATACCATTCCCTCAGAACTGAGCCCACAGAGCACGTCTCGTAATGATATTATTTAAATCAACAGCTTCCGTGACCTGCGGAATCTATGGACAAAATCAGAAAAAGGCGCATCCCTCTTCCAAACACTTTTCTTTGCCTCTCTGAATCTTCTTTTAGAATTTCACATGGCAGGTAGGCACTGATATATTTTGGGTTCAAAAAAAAAAAAAATTTTTTTTTTTTTTTTGAAAAGCAAGCTCAAAATTTCAACCTGTCAGACATTGTCTAAAGTTATTAGCCTGTGTGGGGGATGCCTTGCGGAGGCTGGTTGGAAATTTGGCCAGGTATCTTTCCTCCTTTCCTATTTCTTTTCTTTGACAAGTGTGTTTTCCTAGGACTGGTTCACATATTTATAATTAGCACAGAAAAACAGGGAAGGAGGTGATTCATGCTTTTCCCCATTCCTAGCGCTGCTTTACCCTCTAGCTTAATACTGTTACATTTTGAGGGTCTGGAGAGAATCTAGAAGAAGGAGAGAAAGGAGAAGAAGAAAGAGGGAAAGGAGGAAGGAGAGAAGAAGGAAGAAAGGAAAGAGTTCCCTGCAACTTATATTTCCAGTTTCCAGACCCAGAAGGTCGTCAAACCTGAATTTGCCTGCCCTTCCGTCCTTCTGTAGGGCTGGAAGAAAAAAAAACCTTTTTCTAAGTGGAATCAGGTTGAACAGAGGAGTGTTGTGCCTTCAAATTGATTAGAATAAATTAATTCCTTAATGAAACCTACCATCGAGCATGAAAAAAAACTCAAGGCGGCAAAGTATTTACGTGCTGATTAAAAATGCCATCGAAGGGACGGCCGCTGATGGAATCTAAGGAGGGGACTATCCACACAGGTGGCTTTGAAAGACATCAACCCTTCTGAGGGCTGGATGGCAACCAACCAGTTAGTAGCGGCTTGGTTGCTCGGCTGAATTCTGTGGGTTTGTTTCGAAAATAATCCACACTCTGCCTTAGCATCGTCACTTTGAACCAGCTTGCTGGGCGCAATCTGCCTGAGCTCAAGTGGAGGGGTGGATGACAACCCCAGGTTCAAGCCGAGCTAAAGAAGTTGGTTGAAGGAGAGAGTTCACAGAAGGTCCAGCAGCCAGGAGAGGATCAAACAAGGGCTGCTGGCCGACTGAAGCGAACTCCAATTTAAGAGGGATGTTGAATCGAGACAGTGGAACTAACTACCAGAGAGAAAACCTGGTGGTTCTAGAAAATTCCATCTTACAATGTGTCGTAGGAGCCTCGTTTTTCCCAGGCCCCAGTACTCAGGATGCAACCCTAGAAAATGGGAAGGAGGGACCAGCGAGGCGGTCTGCTCTCTCCAAGGGGGGGATCTGGTGAGGCGGGATCATTAGGGACGTGTCAACGCTCTGCTCTACATGGAAGGCCATTTCTATTCTCGTAATCTGGAAGTGTTCAGGGAAAGCGCTCTTGAAGGACCGTTCGACTGACCTTTTGCGAGGTCCAGGAGAAGGGCAGAGAAGTCCACTGAGAGCTGGCTGCTTATTCTGAACAGCTGGGTTGGAGCCGAAATGACAGGAATGGACACGTCCATTTCTGGCACCCCGTGATAGTAACACGGCTCCAGGGAAAGGCAGGGGCACGGACTCTCTTCTTATCAGTCAGAGAGGCTTACGGTGGGAACCCCAGGGGTCCCTTATCCCCAAATATCGCTTGTCACATGAGCACCCGGGCCCATGAACGTACCCAGGATGAGATGGATGGGTCGTGCCTAGCTCTCACTCTCCCGTGGGGTTCCCTTGACAGGCTGCTCTGGTGATTTAGGGAACCACTGGTGGCCCCGGTCTGATTCATCACTTGGTGATTCATCTTTCCCAACAAGTTATGGCTCCTGTTTTGTAAAACCCTTCCATTCCTCTCCTTTGAAGAGAGACAAATAGATGATGAAAGCCAGGCTTGAGAATGGAATTCTAGATTTTCGATGCCAGAACTAACCCGAGGTGAGGAGGAGAAAGGACCAGACTATAGATCGGTCTGAGGGAAGACTAGGGATATTGACAAAACAATGCCTGTTTGCATCAGACATGTTGCTTTTATTCTTTTGCATAGTGGTAGAAGTATCGTGAACAGCCATGGCAACATATGAACAAGTAGATTTTTCTACTTGAATCTTATGATTACTTAAAGGGAAACATGTTTGTTTTATTTTTTATTTATTTGTGGTTTTTTTTAAAGATTTTATTTATTTATTTGACAGAGAGAGAGACATCACAAGTAGGCAGAGAGGCAGGCAGAGAGAGGGGAAGCAAGCTCCCTGCTCAGCAGAGAGCCCGATGCGGGGCTCGATCCCAGGACCCCGAGATCATGACCTGAGCCGAAGGCAGAGGCTTTAACCCACTGAGCCACCCAGGCCCCCCACATTTGTTTTGTTAAAGGAAAATTATGTTTTGACCCTTAAGTATATAGACCTATTAATACATTGAATGTTGCATATCTGTCCTAAAAGATTTTACTTCCATTTTGAATTCTGTCACATATTGTCTGTCTTGGCTGTTGTCTATCCTTATGCCTCTTATTTTTACAATACTTTTAAATAATATTTATTGTGTTTTTACAGCAGAAGCAATGCGTGCCTTATAGCGAGCTTAGAAAAAGAAATTTTCTGGCTAATATAAAGAAAAAAATCCACTAGGCTACTACCCAGAGATAATCAGAGTTCATAACTTGTTGGATTTTATGTATTTATATATAATGTACATATTATATAAAAATATGTAAATTAAGATCATCTACTATAAGGATAACACAGTAACATTTTGCTTTCGTCCATGAATGGCCTTCATCTTAGCCACTCCTAATCAGCCTGTAATGCCTATCTATCTAGAGGGGGTTTCTTTTCTTCTTTTTTTTTTCCCCCAAATACTTTAATTTTATTATTCAGTGTTACAAGATTCATTGTTCATGTACCACACCCAGTGCTCCATCCAATACGTGCCCTCCTCAGAGGGGGTTTCTTAGAGACAGCAAACGCAGAAGGAAGCTAAAGCAAAACCAACCCCCTGGAATTCAAAACTAGGACTTTGCAGCAGACAATACCTTGCAATCCTAGGCATTTTCTCAGGAAAGCTTTGTCTAAATCTTGTAATCTCCCCTACCACCACATATCCCAAACCAGCAGTTTTAATCATCCAGATGAGAGATCATTTGTTGTTTTTTTTTAAAGATTTTACTTACCTATTTGAGATAGAGAGAGGGTGAACTTCAGGGGAGGGACATGAGGAGAGGGAGATAAGCAGACTCCAGGCTGAGCATCGAGCCTGGGAGAAGGGCATGACTCCAGGACTCTGAGATCACAACCTAAGCTAAAGGCAGACTCCCAACCAGCTGAGCCACCCAGGGGCCCCACAGATCAAAGATCTTTATTTGAGAGAGGTCCAGAGAGAAAGAAGAAAGGGAAAATCCGATCCTCCAGTGGAGATGTGCTAAATTCCCTCCCTTCAGCCTGACAAGGGCAGGTACATGCAAAGAGGAAGGTAAGGCAAAGAGCAAAGGAGACTGTCTTCATCTAGTCAAGCTGCTCTAAGAAAAATACCAGGGCCTGAGTGAAGACACAAGGAGTCTCTGGGGTCTCTCTTATCGGGACTCTAATCCCACTCAGGAGGGCTCTCTTCTCGTGACCTAATCCCCTCCCAAGGGCCCTGCCTCCAGATACCATCACACTGGGGCTTAGTTCCAACCTGTGCATTACATTCGGTCTGTACCAAGGGCTGCGTGCCTCACTCCTCATCAAGGCCTCTGAAAAATGCTTCCTCCGAGACTTTCCTTGTTATCACGTTGGGCTGAAGCCTCATCTATTTAGCTGCAGACCATTAATCACATAGGGAGAGGTCTGGCTCTCCTGGGTTGTGCTGGGTTCCCCAGGAGCACGGATACGGAGTAGAGGGCCCACTGGGCTTCCCAGGGATTTGGCAGAGCAAGGCGAGCTGGCCCGGGCCTACCAAGCTAGCAGGCTGGATGGGTGATGCAGGAGCCCAGAGATCATTTTTTAGACAAAGGGTATCAGAGCACTCCTTTTTTGAGCTCATAATATTGATTTGCTTCGGATCAATTAGACAGTGTTTGAAAAAATTTTTTCTGGGGGCGCCTGGGTGGCTCAGTCAGTAAAGCATCTGCTTGAGCTCAGGTCATGATCCCAGGGTCCTGGGATCGAGCCCCGAGTCAGGCTCTCTGCTCAGCGGGAATCTTCTTCTCCGTCCCTTTTCCCCTCCCCCCACTCATGCTCTGTCTGTCTGTCTCTCTCTCTCTCAAATAAATAAATAAAATCTTAAAAAAAATTTTTTTTTTCCCTGCAGAGGGCAATAGTTGGGAAATTCCCTAGATCCTCACATTTCCTAGGATATTTTGCCTCTACCTTCAACTGTGAATTCAACTTAGGCCAAGTCTAAAATCCATGGGTCTAAACATTTCTCCTGTAAAACCTGGTTTATGCCAACACCTTTTGATTATTATTCCAACACCTTTTGGCATTTCATGTTAATGGGCAAAAGTCTGAGGCTGACTCATTTTTTGTTATCTTGAGGGAAATTTTATTTCTTTTCTGCCGGGATATTTGTATTATTTTATATGGCTTATTTTAATTCTTAGAATTAAAAAAAAATTCCAGGCTATGAATGTGTGTGTACTGCCGGTACACAAGAAGCCATTTCAATCCTTAAATTCAATTTTTTTCAAATTTATATAGATTCTTTAAATATACTTTCAATTTTTACACATTGTTCCATTTGTTCTATTTCTTTCCTCTATAAAACCTTTGTTTTATCTTTGTTTTATGTCCTCTATATCAATCTAATTTTTCTTGCTTTGATCTATGACTTCTTTCCCCCTGAATTCTGAGAGAGCTTCACAAGTTTGCCTTCCATATTATTGAGAATTTTTATCTTGGCAATGTATATCAGATTCCTTGATGTTTTCCTTTAACTCTTCTTTCCCCCTTTGTGTGTGTGTGTGTGTGTCAGCTGGTTAAATCCAAATCTCATCCTATGAGATACTTCACTTCTTCCACTTTCTTTTTATGGTTTTGCTTCTTCCCTCATTAAGACCAGGCCTTCCGGCAACAACTGTGGTCACTGAACAGTTTCCTAAAAGCTTCTTTTTGTCCTTGCAGTAAATATTTCCAGAGCTATATTTGCCCATTGAGTACACTGGAAGATGCTCCCTTTTCCTTTTTCCGAAGCATGTTTTCCAACAAGGCTGTGTTAATTTGTTGTAAAAGTCTCATCTTGAAAATAGAAGCGTATAATCAGCATTTCTCCATAGATTTAGTGTGAATTTCTTTGGGTCCTACTCACAAACCCTGTAAATGGCAGGAGGTCCCCTTCTTTAATCTTACCCTGGGGACAACATTGGCTAGATTCCTTTTTTAGGATCTGATATGCATTTATCTAGTCCTAACTTTTGTTTTCTCCCACCACTGCGGCTCAGCCCTGTACTATTGAGAAATAATGAAATATGCGTTTTTTGATTAGAAGGTGGATGCATTGAAAATTAGACCCCAAAGTTTATAGTGGTTCAAACACAGTAGATACACATTTATAACTTATTTAAGAATTCAAATGTTCCCGATCAACAGGCAGATCTCCTCCACATAGTGACTCCAGGATTCAGGCTCCTCACATTTCTATTCAGAAGACGGAGGAAGAGAAAGAGAACAAGGAAGAGACACAGTCTCTTCTAAAAAGTCTTGGCCTGGAGCCAGTGCAATTCATATCCACTCACATTTCATTGGAAATAATTCATTCTTGACCACATCTAACTGCCAGGGAGGCTGGAAATTCTTGTGTGTTCAAGCAAGAGGGAATACTCATTTTGGTGAACAAGTCTACCACCATGTTGGAAACTAGGACCACCAACACACACTGTCATATAGACTTGTCAACATTGCTTTTCTTGGTTGCAAAAGATACAAGTCTCAGTACACAACTACTGCGACTTCTCTGTCTCCTGACTTCCGGGCTATTTTGAGTAAGATAGTCCACACAACCCAGCCTGAGCCCCTGGAATGCAAACTTTCTAACCAGGCCAGGCAACCTGAAATCATGCTAGAAATTAATCAGAGAAAATGAACAGGAGAGGAGGAAATGTCCAACACAAGCTAATCCCTTTTCTTTAATTACTTGGGAACACGATTAGGTTTTTCTGTAGCAACAGAGGCAAAGCAAACCAATCTCACTGAGCGAATGCATCTCTAGTTCTCAGAGTATAGTCCTTGGACCAGCAGCATCAGCATCATCCGGAAATGCAAATCTCCAGGCTCCACTCCAGACCTAAGGAATCAGGAACTCTGGGAATGAGACCTGGCAATCTATGTTTCTTGGGGTTTTTTGCTTTTTAAAGATTTTATTTATTTTATTTGACAGAGAGAGAGAGAGAGAGAGAGAGAGAGAGAGAGATCACAAGTAGGCAGAGAGGCAGGCAGAGAGAAGGGGGAAGCAGGCTCCCTGCTGAGCAGAGAGCCCGATGCGGGGCTCGATCCCAGGACCCTGAGGTCATGACCTGAACTGAAGGCAGAGGCTTTAACCCACTGAGCCACCCAGGCGCCCCTGGCAATCTGTGTTTTTAACCAGCAGTTCAGGTAATTCAGATACCATTGCTCTGACTAATGCTTGGCTGTGACCTGGGCCATTGCAAAGTACTCTTCATCAACTGGTAGACCAAGTTGCAAGCAAAACACTGAAGAGGGACTATCTGGAATTCTTATCCTGCAAAACTAAAAAAGCATACAGCAATGATAGTAAAACTCACTGCTCTAATTGGACTAATGAGGAAAACTTAAAATTTAAGCTTTTGCTAAATAAGAAGCTTCCAGTTTTCACAAACCGTTGATTGTTTGTTTTCCCTGGCACTAATTATCTAATTCTTTGTGCCAGATCACAATCACCATCAGTGACGAACACAGAGTCATAAAATATCTAATGTGAAGGGATCTCAGAGATCCATCAAGTCCATCCACCCATTTTATAAACTGGAAAACTAAGGTCCAGGAAGATTAAATGGGTCTTCCGAGGCCCCGACTCTGGTTGGAGGGAGAGCCACAGCTAGAAGCCAAGACCCTAATTCTTGATACAGCTCTCTTTCTGCTAACCTCATTGCATGAGATCATGTTTGTAAAGCCCTCTGAAACACCCGAAGTGTAAAAAGTGGTTGTGTTATATTAATATTGAATTGGGTCCAGATAATTTGAATTCCAAATCTTAAAGAGCCAAAGTTAAACGTGTGTGCAAATTTGTTCTGTAAGCCTTGTCCAAATGCAAATAAAAAATGAATGAACAGTATTGCCTTAGAATTATAGAACACTTCGGGACATTGATATTGATATTAAGAAATGTAATGAAAAAGCATCAGACAGCAGCCTCTGATATCTCCTTTTCAGGAGTTCCTCTAAAATGTCTATGGTGCCATAAAAACCTGAGAGAAAGGTCCACTAAATGTAAGGTCAATATTTCCAAATAGAGGAAGACAGTCTGCAGAATCCTACACCTTATTTTGCAAAGTGAGATACCCCATGCATCATAGAAGGTGGGAAGACATTTGGCCCCTTCCTCACTGTCTATATCAGGAGACTAGAGCAAAAGCAACAAGAACAGTGGGTAGTATTTGTAGATGACAATAGACATTTCCTCCACTTCTCCCTGCCCCAACCAGATCTCATCGTTCAACACCCTTTCAGAGATTGTGACTCCCATGATCTCACAAGGCTGACTGAGTCTGAGACCTTCCCTTTCTCAGTGCAACAAAAGCCCCATGCTGCTCCAAACCTAGAACATTTCAGAGATTGAAAACAAGTGAGATGGTGATGGGACTATACCCCAGGTCACTGACCAATGGAGTGGGGCTCCCTTGGCTTAGTTCCATCGGTGGTCTGCTGTTTTGTACCCGGCTGGCTCACATAGGACTGGAGTCAACATAGCAGCTCCAGATACCTGGGGCGTCCTCTTCCCAGGAAGAATTTTCCTCCCAATGTATTGTTTAGGTTGTTAGCTGAAATAGACCTCTTTCTACCTTGACTTTATCACTGGCTTAGTCGGGTCTCTGAATCGAAAACCTTTTTTTTTTTTTTTAACAGCCTTATTAATTATATAACTCACATACCAAACAGCTTACTTGTTTAAGGTGTACAATTCGGCAGTTTTCAGTGTAGTCACAGATCCGTAATTTTTAGAACATTTTAGAACATTTGTCACCCCCTTGAAAATAAATCCCGTACTCTTTAGCTATCACATCCTTGACAACCATTAATCTGTGTCTCTGTAGGTTTTCCTGCTCTGGAAATATCATAGGAAGGGAATAATAGAGTCCACAGTCATTTGTTATTTGTTTCTTTCACTTAACATCATGTTTCCGGGGCTCCCCCATGATGCTGAAGCACGTACCAGTGCTTTGTTCCTTTTTATGCCTGAATACTATTCCATTGTGTGGATACACTGCTTCCATTTATCCATTCGCCACTGGATAGACATTAGAGTGTTTCTTCCTGTCAGCTACTATGAATAATTAAACTGGGAATATTAGAATTGTCATCTACCCAGAGGGAAAAGAAATTTTGAATGAAAGAATTCCCTTAATTACTGGCTACTTTGACATTGTGTGAGCCTGCTCATTCAACAGATATTGAGCATCTGAATGAGGAAAACCAAGGGAGGAGCTACTCTGAGGTTATCTTTCTGAAGAATATTTGTAACGTGGCAACGAGAACTTCTCAGGTAAGTTGGTATTACAATGGTGCTATGGTCTGGTATTACTAGTCTTATTTTATAGAACATAAGCTCTGAGGATTCAGAATCACCCATCAAGTGAATAGAAGATCAGAGAACTTATAATTCAGTCTCTTGTTAGATCGATTTTCATCTAATTTTTATAGGGAAGAAATTCTTTTAGGAACATTTTCCTACAATAGTTGAGACTTCGCCATTTCCTCATTCTCCATCAGAGATAAGCACATCTCTTCTAAATTCCAATAGCTCTTTTTATACTTTTTAAATGTATCAACTTTTGTCTTTTATTTATTTTTTTTAAGATTTGTTTTTTATTTGAGATAAAGAGAGAGACAGCAAGCATGAATCAGGGGGGAAGGGCATAAGGAGAGGGAGAAGCAGGCTCTCCACTGAGCAGGGAGCTGGACATGGGGCTCGATCCCAGAATCCTGGGATCATGACTTGAGCTGAAGGCAGACACTTAACTGACTGAGCCACCCAGGCATCCCACCTTTTGCCTTTTATCATCAGATTTATGTTATCCCCTCTGCTAGCTATTCATGGCAGAAAGACTAGACCAGAAGTTCCCGGAAATCTGCTAGTCACAAAGTTCTGGGGCATTTTCTTCAGTGATATATCATGAGTCACCATTAAAACAATGTTTCAGGTTTCTTATCAGTGGCTCCCTTTCCATGAGGCTGTGCAAATCCAATAGAAATGCTGGCCATGTGGGCTCATGCTGGATGGTTTGGGAATGGTTGGAAACCAGGGGCCTATGCCAAGGAACACCAAGGAGGGTCATGTGTTTGCTAAAGGGGAACCATCCTGAGAAAGGGAGCTGCCAGAGACCGGAAATGAATAAGAAGTCAGAAGCCAAGGACATCAGGCAGAGGCTGGAACTGGAGAGAATGTGGGATGGGTCCAGTGCTTTCATGATAAGGTCTGTTGGATGCATTGAGGTCCCTGAAGGCTTATTTTTATATAGTGTGTCCTTACTTCCTGATAAAAGATAGAATTGCTCCAGCCAAAGAAAACAAGGCACAATTGAATGTTCTGGACTATTACTGAGTCTAGTTTTTAGAGTTCATCTTCTAAAGGGTATCATTATTACCATCTTCAGTGCAGAATTGCTACCTTGTAGGCTGCAAAAAAATTGGGAACAAGCTAACTGTCCATCAGTTGGGACAAGTTAACTACAAACCCATACAGTGGGCTACTGTTGGTCCTTCAAATGATGGTGGAGACTGATACATCTTTCCAAGAAGATATTCCTGATAGAGTGTTGAGTTTTTTAAAGGTTGTTAAAAAAAAAAAAAGCTCATAGATGTAGATAACAGATTGGTAGTTGCCAGAGGTGGGGGATGGAAGAAATTAGTGAATTGTTTTCCTTTCTTTAAATAAATTGAAGAATTACATATATTTTTTTCCTTTTTTTTTTTTTGTTCTTCCCATTTTTTTTAAATTAATTTTTATTAACATATAATGTATTATTTGCCCCGGGGTACATGTCTGTGAATCATCAGGCTTACACATTTCATAGCACTTAACAGCACATACCCTCCCCAATGTCCACAACCCAGCCACCCTATCCCTACCCCCACCCCACCTCCCAGCCACCCTCAGTTCATTTCGTGAGTCTAGGAGTCTCTTATGGTTTGTCTCCCTCCCCATCCCTTCCTGTTTCATTTCTCTCCCCCACCTCCCCCAAACTCCCTCCTTGCCTCTTAAATTCTTCATATCAGAGAGATCATGTGATAA
>CM053621.1:22516459-22532030 GCA_028646535.1 Procyon lotor | reverse complement strand
TTCTTTGGGTGTTGAGTTTGAGAAGTTCTTTATAGATTTTGGATTGCCAGCACCATTTGTTGAAGAAACTGTCTTTTTTCCACTGGATATTCTTTCCTGCCTTTTTGGGATGGAATGTTCTGAATATATCTGTGATGTCCATCTGGTCCAGTGTGTCATTTAGAAGCTTTATTTCCTTGTTGATCTTTTGCCTGGATGATCTGTCCATTTCGGTGAGGGGTGAGTAGTCCCCTACTACTGTTTTGTATTGTTGTTGATGTGTTTCTTTGACTTTGTTATTAATTGGTTTATATAATTGGCTGCTCCCATGTTAGGGGCATAGATATTTACAATTGTTAGATCTTCTTGTTGGACAGTCCCTTTAAGTATGATATAGTGTCCTTCCTCATCTCTTATTATAGAGTTATAAGACACCATGAATATTATACCATTTGTGTAAAATTGTGTGTATGGATATATGTGTGTGTGTGTGTGCATATGTGTATGTGTATAATTTTATGTCTCTAAGTGTAAAGGGAGTGTTGAGACCTCTTGTAATTTAAAATTATATTTATCAAAATTAAAATTGCTTTCAGGATCAGTAGATTTTTCAGTGATTTTTTTTTAACTTTTATCTTAGCTCTTTTCTGTATTATTCAAGCACTATTCTTATCCTTAGGACTTACTAAAGGCTCAAAATTCATCAAGTAGTCTGCTTTAAGATAATTTATTGGACACCTACCAGCTGCTGGTTACATGATTTGTCTCATTGGAGCTTCATAGCAGTTCTTGGAAGTATAATATTTTTATCTCCATTTTTCAAATGAGGCAACTAAAATCTCAAAATATTAAGAAATTGGTCCAAGGCCACACAGCGAGCAAATGGCCAAGCTGGGACAGTGACTTAGGACTGTCGTGCTCCCCATCCCTGGACTGAAGTGCTACAAAAAAAGGCAAACTCTGGCCTCATCCAGTAAGAACTATGACCTTAGTGAGCATAATTTCCCCGGTGATTTATTCTCTGAAGCCATAATGAGCAAATCATCCTAAACTTGGATCAGCCTTGACAAGAGATGTTCAGAACTCACAAGCCTATTTGAAGTTGAATTGCTCAATCCTCTTAATATACTGTATCACTTTTAAGGCTTCTACTTTGCTCGCTGTGATGTGATGCTCACTTTTGAGTCCTGAACCACCTCGGGCCACCCTGACTGAGGAAGCCAGGCCACGAGCAAGTGGTCCAGGGCAAAGTCCCTGCAGAAAACCCAGCCACCGGCCAGCATCAGACCCCCTGCGGCAGATTTCCTTATATGATGCTAGCCTCTGGATGACGAATCACCCAGTCATTGGGCCTTTCCAGCTGAAACCGAGATCAGAGACAAGCCATCCCTCTCTAATTCCAGACCCACAGATTCCAAAACCATAATGCAATGGGGTCCGGGCTGGTTACTACCGCCGCGTAGTGGAGCACCCCAAAACTTGGTGGCATTCCTGGTAGAGTGTTGATTTTTTTAAAGGTTGTTGGGGTCCTTTGTAGGAAAACTTTGTAGGAAATTGTAGGAAAACAATTCACTAATTTCTTCCATCCCCCACCTCTGGCAACTACCAATCTGTTATCTACATCTATGAGCTTTTTTTTTTTTTTTTAACAACGTTTAAAAAAATCAACACTCTATCAGGAGTGCCACCAAGTTTTGGGGTGCTCCACTATGCGGCGGTAGTAACCAGCCCGGACCCCAGCTCCCATGCCCGCTCATTCCTTCAATAGCTCCATTTTACTGCATTCTTACCAACTGGATATAAGGCTTGGAGGCTATTTGGACAGGAGTTACTGGCTCTGGTGTCTTTTTCCATAAAACCAGGACAAGCTGCAAAAGCTCCTTGAAGGCAGGAATGAGTTTGTCATTTTGACAATTGTGTTTCAACAACAGCCCCAGTGCCTAGAGCATACGAATAGGCCGCTCCGGTTATCTATCACGTTTGTAAAGCCACTCCAGAACTTAGTGGCTTAACACGAGGGCCAGCAAATCATGGTCTGCAGGCAAATCCAGCCTGCCAGCTCTTTTTCTAAATAAAGTTTTATGCGAGCTCGGCCACGCTCATTTATTTACATATTGTCTACAGCTGCCTTAGCTGCAGTGGCAAAATTGGTTGCTTCAGAGACACGGAGGCCCTCCTTCTAAACCTAAACTATTTGCCATCTGATTCATTAGAGAAAGTTTGCCAGCCCTTGGCTTAACGCAGTGATGATTTATTATTTCTCACTCATTCTGTGGTTGCCCGGGCTCTGCTGAGCAGGTGTGTTCCCTCTGAGTGGTCATTAATGAGGTGACTTCCCTCACCTTCCCTGAGATCTGGACCTGTGCTAGAACATTCCATGCGGGTCCACTCGCACGCCTCGGCATCTTGATTTTCTTCCGTGCAACCTCTCTCTGGCTTCCTAACATTCATTAGTCTGTCCCAAGCTTCTTTACTGAAACTTCCAAAAGAGAGCAAAAGCAGAGGCTACCAAGCTTCTCAAGATCTAGGTCCAGAGCCTGCCACGCATCAATTCCATTGGTTTCTGTTGGTCAGAATGGGTCGTAAGTCAGTTGAGATGGAGGAGCATCATGGAAGCAGAGGAGCACAAACTGTGGGCCGCCATCTTGGGATCTGCCCCATAGATTATGCAGTAAATATCAGCTGAATGAATGCAAGAGAGCTCACAAAGGCATAAAAGGAGAAAGAAAAGTGAGCAAGTAAAAGGCAAGGCCTTGAAGGATACATCCTAGCCTATCCACCTAGGGGGGCCAGGTCTCCACGAGCTGTCAGCATTGATATGGGGCCAGTGGAGCGGAAAAGTGCAAGGTTCTGGGTGAGCCCGGAAAGAAAGTGGGAGAAACCAGGAACACAGTCAATGAAGGCGTTTGGGGATGGGAGGTGGAGGGGAGATGGGATACCGGGTCTACACATCAGGAGACACCAAAGATCCTCAGAACAAGTACAAGAATCAGACTTCATAAGTCAACGTCAGACAGGAGCTGGCAGTAACCTATGGGGAGGCAAAGAAATGGACTTTCGTGTTTCCGCAACACGCGGATGAGCACGTGGGATGGCCTTCCATCACAGTGGCAGTGTGCGAGACCAGATGGCTGACCTCATGGGGGTGATTCTTCAGGCTTATGAGTTAGGTCACAACAGCATCTGGCAAAAAGACCCAAACCCAGATAATAGGCTTGGAAGAACGTGGAAGAACAACCCGGGAAAAGAATACAGCATCTTCAACAACAACCAAAAAGCGTTACCTTCCAATGGTATAAGTAGGTTGCAACTAAGAGGGCCAACACTCGGTTGGCAAAATGATTGGAAGAAGATGATCTGTGTTCTTCATCTCCCTTCATTCTGTGAGGAGCTTAAAATGCTCCTCATTTTCCAAAGGAGGACACCGAGGCTTCATGTATGTCATTAACATACAGAACAGGAAGGATTTGGACCCGATTCTGCTTGACTCAAACAGTCAAGTCGCTTCCCTGTGGAATACAGAAATTGCCATATAAGGAAAAAATAAAAATAGGAGGCTTTGTCTGCCTAGAAAAGTGTGTCTCAAAATATGTCCTGTGAAATACTAGTACCTTGACATGACCCCTTAAAATAAGGATCCCCCTAAAAAAGTGTGAGAGCTGGTATTAGGTAGAGCCCCCTTTCGAAGGTCACATAATGACTCATGTAATTAGACAGGACTCTGTCTAAAATCCAAATCTTTTTCTATGTACCGTCCATGAATACCCTAAAGAGTTAGTGTTTTAAGGAACATACTTTGAGAACATTCTATTTAGGAAGAAGAAGCAGTAGAACAACACGATTCTTATAATCTCTTTATAGATATATACCATAAGAACACATTTTTGGCGACCACCAGAATTTGGAGTACCCCCTGAAGACTGTAACAGTTTAAAGACACATAAAAAGAGGTCTCATTCTTCACGTCTAAAGTAAGCTTAAAGTAAACCTGGCTGCTACGTTAAATTAAAATGTTAAAAAGCTATAATCATGTTATTAAGGAATAGAAACTTCTGGACTCCCAGGAGCAGCTGCAGGTGTCAGAATGAGAGATAAGAGTGTCCTGGATGCCCCCACTGTCCCAGCATTTTGTAGAGACAGAGAGCCAGTCTGGCCCAGTTGACCTGGCCGGTCACAGCTGGCTGGGGGTTACCGTCTCCTGTCTAACCGGGAGAGGATACCCAGCAAAGTCAGCCTCTTTCAATCTTGCCACGTCTCCATAATCCCAGTCACTGGGAATTGACAGGCTACTTACTTGTGCGTTGCTGGTGGAAATGTAAATGTTGCAGCTGCTGTGGAAAATAGCATATGGAGTCCCTCCAAAAATAAAAACAGAACTGCCATAGGACCCAGCAATTCCACTTCTGGGTATGTGCCTGAAAGAAGGAAGAGCAGGGACTCAATGAAATAATGTGTGACACCCGTGTTCCGAGGAGCATTATTCTCAGTAGCCAAAAGGCAGAAGCAAATCCCCTGCATCCATGATGGGTAAACGGATGAAGAGAAAGGGATACCGACGTACAATGGAATATTATTCAGCCTTAAAAAGGAAGGACATTCTGGAACCTGCTACAGCGTGGAGGAACCTAAGGACATTATGTTCAGTGGAATAAACCAGTCATAAAAGGACAACTACCATAGGATCCTGCTCACATGAGGGGCTTAGAGATTCATTCATAGAGACAGGCAGCAACGCAATGGGTACCCGGGGCAGGGAGTCAGGGGGAGGGGAAATGGGGAGTTCCTGTTTAATGGGTACAGAGTTTGAGTTCCACCAAATGGAAAGAGTTGTGGGGTGGACAGTAGTGGTGGCCACACAACAATACAAATGTATTTCAAACCACCAAACTGTACACCTAAAAATGGTGAAGACGGCCATGTTTTTGTTAATGTATAGACAATAAAAAAGAAGGAAAGAATTGGTATGGGGCTAGATTGAATTATATTGCACCTGGTGAAGGAGAAGGGAGCTTTTCTAATGCAGAAGCTGAGCCCCAACCACTCCACACTCCCAGCTAGGATCAAATAAGGCCAGTGCAGAGACCCTTTACCCAACCCTACACTCAGTCCTGGGAATCGCTCCTCGCCCAGGGAGGGTTGGGGGTGTGCAGGCGAGTCCAGCTTAGGGGAACCTGAGTGGATCCATCTGTTCACTGTTGGACTCCTGATTTCAGCTCAGGTCATGATCTCTGGGTTGTGCCTTTGATTCCAGGGTCAGGCTTCATGCTCTTTGTTGCCCACGGAGATTGCTTGGGATTCAGAATTCTCTTTCTCCCTCTCTCTCTGCCCCTCCCCCTGTTTGCACACATGCACACTCTCTTTCTTGAAAAAAGAAATCAGCTTGATGATATATTGTGCAGTCACTAAAAATAATAATGAAGAACATGTCACGCTATAGAAATTTTCTAGTAAAGCATTAATTAAGAAACACAGAATTTACATTTATGTATATACTCTGATTATAAATATATAAAATATATGCCTAGAAACCTACTGGAATGGAATTTAAAACTAAAAATTGTACCATAACCAGGCTGGTAGAATTATCAGTGATTTTTCTTCCTTTTTAAAATATTTGGTCTAAATTTCAAATTAAACATTATTATCAGAATGACTTAAGAGCCAGAAAGCACCACCAAATTTGTGATCATTTCCCATAATAAAACCTGGTTTTCAAAGATTTATAACTCAGATATTTCATTATGTATGGATCATTCAGGCAGATAGAGAGAGAAATATCAAGCAAATACATGTCTTAAAAGATTCATATTTCAAATACTGCATCCTAGACTGAGCAAGGAATTGCCAGGAAACACAAAAATGAATCAGTGTAACACTATGGAAACAGTTTAGTGGCTCTTCAATAAGTTCAACCGCCTTACTGAATAACCCAGCAATTCCACTCCTAGGTATATACCCAAAAGAACTGAAAACAGTCAAACACAAACTTGTACATGTGTGTTCATAGCAGCACCATTCGCTGTAGCCAAAAGGTGGAAACAACCCAGATGTCTATTACTGATGGATGGATAAACAAAAGGTGGCATATCCATACAATGGAGTATTACTCAGCCATGAAAAGGAATGAAGTGCTAATATATACTACAACCTAGATGGACTTTGGAAATATTATATTAAGTGAAAGAAGCCAAACACACAAGGCCACATATTTTATGATTTCCATTTATGTGAACTACCTAAAACAGGTAAATCCATAAGATCAAATGGAAATCAAGTTACTGGTTGCCAGGGGCTGGGAGGTCTCCTTGACCTCCTTGAGGTCTCCTTCAAGAGTGATGGAAATGCTTTTGAATTAGACAGAGGTGATAGTTGCATGACATTGACATGACAGTCAACATACTAAATGTGGCTGCATATACACTTTAAATTGCAAAGATGGTGAAATATATGTTATGTGTATTTTGCCACAATAAAAAAAAAGGCAATGCTGGGTTCATGCCGTCAAGTTCATGACCCCATAGTCAGGAGGTAGGCACCCAGGCTGAAATGTAAGAATAGTAGCTACAGCTGTAGTCACAATGCCTACAATGCCCACAACTGGGTACGTACTTGCAGAAAAATAATGAAAAACGAAAGACGAGAACTGAAGGTAGAAGGGAGGGGGAGGGTAGCCTAGCTCGTATGTTGATTGAATTACGTACCTTATACAAACTGTACCTTAGAGTCACATGTTCCCTCTGAATAGTTTCAGGGTTGTAATCACATCTCCTGCCTAAGGATTGCCTTCATTAAAATCCTAACATTGCAGCCATGCACTGTTTGTGGAAGTTCTAGGCATTCAAGTTGAATAGCCATGCTGCTCTTCCCCGGAGACATGTAAGACAACGATTAAATGCAAGTGTCAGTCCTGGGCCAGGTATGGATTTAAGCAAATCATTTACCCACTCCCTGACTCCATTTTGTCCATTCATGAATATAAGCTGCTCTCTAACATGACCCCAATACCCTCTTTCGGCCCCTGTGCAATTCATAGCCTATAGGTTAAGAACAGCACCCCTGGATTCAGGTTCCGGCCTTGACTTCCAGAAACCCCAGACCTTCACTTGGTGGTCAGACAGGTATCTCAAAATTAACATGATCGAATGAAACTCTTGAATCTCCCACCAGCCTGCTCCTCCCCACACTGAGGAGGGCAGATCTACCTTCCTGAGTCCACCAGTTGAAATTCTAATCACATCCAGAAACACCTTCAAAGACACACCCAGAAATCATATCTAATCCAGGAACCCCGTGCCCAGTCATGTTAACACATAAAATTACCCATCACAATTGGATTATTACCCTTTTCCTGCAAAGAACTTTTAAGTACCATGAGAGCAAGAACCTTCTCTCTACTACCTACTTCTATATCCCCAACATCCAGGACAATGCCTGACCCATACAAACACAATGGCTATCTATTGCTGTGTAACAAATTACTCCAGACGCTGTGGCATACCGTGACAAGAGACTTGAAATATCTCCCACAGGTTCTGTGTGCCAGGAATTTGGGAGCCACTAAGTGGTTCTGGTTTAAAGTCCCTCACGACACTGTTACACATTTATTTCTATGCTATCCTTTTGGTAATGTAGGTTAGCCCTATTCACGGCAGGAGATGACTACCCCCTGGTGAATACAAGGCGGCCATCTTTGAGGCCGCTACCACACTAAGTGTTCAATTAATATACAGTTGACCATCGAACACAAATTTGAACTGCATGGATCCATGTATATGTGGATTTTTTTTCGATAAATACAGTACAATACTGTAAGTCAATTTTCTTTTCTTGATAACTTTCTTGATAACATTTTTTCTCTAATTTACTTTATTGTAAGAATGCAGTATATAATACATGTAACACACAATCTTACTGGTGAGGCTTCTGGTCAACAGTAGGCTATTAGTAGTTAAGTTTTGGGAGAGTCAAAAGATATATGCAGGGGCGTCTGGGTGGCTCAGTGGGTTAAAGCCTCTGCCTTCGGCTCAGGTCATGATCTCAGGGTCCT
This sequence comes from Procyon lotor, assembly GCA_028646535.1. NCBI lineage: Eukaryota > Metazoa > Chordata > Mammalia > Carnivora > Procyonidae > Procyon > Procyon lotor. Next base: position 22,524,004 of record CM053621.1, on the reverse strand, counting down.
GGGATCGAGCCCCGCATCGGGCTCTCTGCTCAGCAGGGAGCCTGCTTCCCCCTCTCTGCCTGCTTCTCCATGTACTCGTGATATCTCTCCTCTCTGTCAAATAAATAAATAAAATATTTTTTTTAAAAATATATATGCAGACTTTTTTACTGTGTGTGTGTGTAGGGGGGGCAATGCCACTAATCCCTGCATTGTTCAAGGGTCAACTAACCGTATACTGATGAATACTCATGATTAAATAGTAAGGAAATAAAAGAGTCTGAGTGCTTGGATTTACACTGTGACTCTGACAGTAGCTTGCAATGTGGTTTTGGCAAATGATTTAACTTCTCTAAACCTCAGTTTCCACATCTATAAAATAAAATTGCTTTAAGTATTAAATTACATATTCAATGTAAAAGCACTTAACAGGATGTGAAGCATATAATAAGTGCTCAGCAAATGCTGGCTATTTTTTTATATACACTTACTATTAATTCTTGGCCATAAGTCTCCTCCTTAATACTCCTGGTAAGGGTTCATTGTTTAAGGAGAGAGAAACTCACTCATCTAGAGAAAAATGTTCAAATCTTTTTACGTGTATGAGAAAAATCCAAAACATTTTCAGGATTGCCCTGGAAGCAAGATAATTGGCAATAGACTATTTTAAGATTTACTGGAAAGAGAATATCAAGGCCACTGGAGAAAAGTAATATTTGGGAAAATTAGATCAAGACAGCAGCTGAGTACATGCTTTGGTCACTCCTCCTGCGCAGGAAGAAATAGAAAATCAATATTATTGCTGGAATATAAGGAAGTGTGCCAGCAGCAGACCAAAGACTTTTAGGCATAAAAAAGAGAGAGCATGTGGGCACTGTAGATAATAGAAAATATTTATGTTGGGCACTGCCCCCAGTTCTTGGCACAGAACTCCTAAAACCCTTGTGAATTCCCAAGTGATAAGAACACAAGGAGCATCTTTTTCTCTAATGAGATGACTCTGGGTGGGCTCCTGGATGATTCCTGGTTGGGGGCTGGTCCCTAGAAAGACCGAGCTATGATTAGAAGCTTAGAATTTTCAGCTTCACCTCTCATTCGCCAAAAAGAGGGGAGAAGGGCTGGAAGTCGAGTTAGTGATTGATCATGCCTATATGAGAAAGCCTCATAGAATCCCAGTAGTAGGAAGTTCAGATAGCATCCAGGTGAATGAACATATCCATGCAGGGTGATGCACCCCAACTCTATGAGGCTAGAAGCTTCTGTACTCGGGACTCTCCCAGACTTTGTATCTCTTCATCTGGCTGTACATATGTATCCTTTATCATCTCCTTCAGTAAACTGATAAACACACCTAAGGGTTTCCCCGAGTTGTGTGAGCCACTTCAGCAAATTAATTGAACCCAAAGAGGGAGTTATTGGAACCTCCAGTCTATAGCTGGTTGGTCCAAAACACAGGTGACAGTCTAGGTTTGCAAATGACATCTGAAGTCGGGCAGGGGTGGGGGACAGTCTTATGAACTGATTCCTTAACCTTTGGATCACAAGTAGATGGAGAGGCAGGCAGAGCGCGGGGAGGCGGGGGGGTGGGGGGGGAGCAGGCTCCCTGCTGAGCAGAGAGCCCGATGTGGGGCTCGATCCCAGGACCCTTAGATCATGACCTGAGCCGAAGGCAGAGGCTTTAACCCACTGAGCACCCCTGCAGAGAGCTGATGCTTTCTCCAGGCAGATAGTGCCTGAATTGAGCTAAATTGTAGGACACGCAGTTGGTGACACAAAGAACTCCTTTGTAGGGGAAACCTCCATATATTTTGTGACCAGAAATGTCAAAAGTAAAGTGTTTGTATGAGTAGGAAAAAAATGAACTGAAGTTTTCCCCTACAACAGAAAGCAGAAAGGAAAAACTGGATTTTTCATTTTGGGCACAACCATACCTTATTGGTGGTAATGTCAGATGGTAAAGACTGTTTTGAGGGTATCGAAGGCATGTTATTTAAACTATTTCAACACCATATATATACTATATATATATATTATATATATATATAGTATATATCTTAAAGATATATGCTAAAACATGTACCAAAGAATTACCCATGTTTGTAAGTATATTCACCAAAATTTGTCTATGATTGCAAAAGATCAGAAATAACCAGAAGGTGTTTAGTGGTCATCATTAAGGAAATTATGAACAGACTCTTTAATACAGAGAATAAACTGATGGTTACCAGAGGGGAGGTGGGTGGGGGAATGGGTGAAATAGGTACACTTACATCATGAGCACTGACTAATACATAGAATTGTTGAGTCACTCTATTGTACACCCGAAACTACTAGAACACTGTACGTTAACTATAATGGAATCAAATAAATAAATAAATTTTGAAAAATAAAGGAATCATGAAACCCTATGCAGACATGAAAAATTATAAAGAACCCTTGTATATACAGAATATATTATTCCTTATTTCTTACTATTATTTCTTATTTCTTCCTATTTAAAATCAGGTGAAAAGAGCAAGTTGCAAAACAATGGGCAAAAAATGTAATGGCACTCTGGTAAAAATAAAGTCACATACTTATGGTTAAACATACGATACGTGTGTATGCGTGTGTGTATAAACATACAGAAAAAAACAGAAACTTAAACATCAACCTGTTAATAGCAGTGAATCAGTCAGAGTTCAGTCAGGAATCAAAAATCACCGAAGTTACTTCAACAAGGAGAATTTAATACAAAGAGGGTATCCACTAGGTATGGAGATCCTAACTAGGTAATCGGAGGTTAGGACAGAGGTAGCACCTACAGTATGCACCTACCACCTCCAGGGCTGGAGGAACAAAAAAGACTGGAATTATTTAAACTTAAGAGAACTTATAAGAGGAGCTATAGGGGCCCCAAATCCCTGTGGACCGGCCAGCTGATGATGGTGCTTTTGGGGGGGTGCCTAAGGAAGTTCATCTGTAAGAGCTGGAGGAGCTGCAAACCAGATTCAGCCACTTCTACAGGAAGAAACCACCGCTGCTGGGGTGGCACGAAAAAGAACTGAAGTGCACAGGGAGCAGACAGGAAGTCCTCGAGCAGCAGACAGGAAGGCACAGTTCTCGGTTTCCTGCCCCCTTTGCAGTCCCCCTGCCACCCACCTTTGGCAGAGCCTAACAGAGCGGAATATGGTTTTCAGAGTTCCTCCTCCAGGATCACAGAGCAGACTAAATAATGGAGTCGAAGACTCCGCACAGAGTCAGAATAATTTCAGTGGTGAAGGTTCTTCTTGAGATGGTGTTGACAAGGCTTTGAGACTCCAGACAGATGCTTTTGCAAATTCTCTGAGATGTATTGAGCAATTACCTTCTATGATGAGCAAAATGCCTCCAAATCCATGGGCCATTATTCAGAAGCAGGGTAGGGCTGGAAGCTAGTAATTCAATTACTCAAGGTAGCACTCCTCAACTCAAAACAGCAGATAGTTCCATTTCCATGGAGTAGGAAGAGTCTTTTATGTTTAATCTTTATCAAGCTGTGAAATGAGTTTTTAGCTGTGGGTGTCTCATTGATGCCAGCCGTGCTCAGGAGGCTCTGTCTCTCCAGTGTCTTTAATATTATGCCCCCACAGTGTCCCCCCCCCCATTGGCAAGAGCACACAGCCCAAATGAGAGAGCAACTTTTTCCTTAAAAACTTCCCAAAGAGTTTTCTTTCCTCACAATTTCTTTTTCAATTTTATTCATTCTATTATCTCAGAAAGCCCCATTCAGTATCTGTAATCAGTATTAGACACTCAGCAAAAGCATGTCTAAATCAATACAAGCTTCAAAGGAGCCAACCTGCCTTTTTCATACTAAGGGCTAATGGGATTATGGTGTGTGTGTGTATGTGTGTGTGTGTGTGTGTGTGTGTGTGTGAGAGAGAGAGAGAGAGAGAGAGAGAAGAGAGAGATGAAATAAAGACATTTATAGTTTTGCTTTTCCAAGACACCTGAAAAACCCAACTGACACTTGAAAATAAATAAAACAAATTTCCCTTAAAGCAGAGAAGCTGATGTGCATCAGAATAAGAGCATTCTCTCAGTCAGCCCTTTGGGTTTCCATCCAGAGTTGGGTGCATTTGTGTTTTTTGGAAAGCAGAAAGGTAGAAAATCTGGTGCTCTCCATACCAATGAGCATAGAACCAATGAAGAGCTAGGAATGGCAAAAGTTCTGTTGGTTTTTCCACAGACCCTCTTGGCCTAAGCTTGTAAACTGACATCCAGAGAAGTGAAACAATATACCCCGAGCCGTTCAGCTGCAAAGACGCCAAGCTAGGCTTAGACACCAGGTCTCTTAGTTCCCTGGTCAGGGCTGTGTCTGTTGTCCACCCCCAACCCCAGGCTTTTCCATCTTAGTGAATGCATATGGAACAAGAAGGAGAACATGAAATGTTCACCAGAAGTTCCCTTGGATCAGCAGACCATGTGTTAGGAAGAAATAGTTGAAGATACACTGAGAATGCAGTTTAAAACCCAAAAGGTAAGCTCAAGGAATTAGAGATAGCTTCTCAACTATTTTCAAAGAATGGGTCCTATTAAATGGAGATTTACTGACTTCTGTCCTGAATGTAGTTCAGGGTCAAGAACTGTGATAGAATAGCTCTGCTTGATAGAGTGGTTGGCAAAGTAAAATTTGGATTAAAGGGTCATAATCCTGGGGAAAAGAAGAGAAACTAGCAAAACTATGCATTATTTGGGAAAGAATGGGGATGGGAGGGCATTAGAAGCTTTGCCAGAGATGAACTTTAGGGAGCTAAGAGGGTTTCTTAGATTAGTGGCTGAGTTGCATATGTTAGAAACTCCTATCTTGGTTAGGGCAATGTTAACTGGTGAAACGAACAAACCCCAAAAGTTCAGTGTTGAACGTAATTTCTCACTTTATGGAAAATTCTAAGACAGATACTCCTAATCGGTGAAGAGCTATCCTCCACATGGTGATTCAGGGACTCAGGCTCCTTTTACCCTGTGGGCCTGCCAGCCCCTAAGGCCTTTGAGTTTTTGCTTCCAGCTGGTGGGAAGAGAATAAGATGTTAGAGAAGGCACGCCCACTTCTTTAAAACTCATACTCAGAAATGATACACATCGCTTTCATCCACATTCCACTGGCATCAACAAGTCACGTGGGATCCCCTGGATTCAAGGGAGCTTGGAAAGGTCAGATCTCTCTGGAGGATCTGCCAGATGTGAAAAGGAGACCAAATCAAGGTAGGTAGCTAGATACCACTGTAACATCCCTTCCCCCATCCTTCCTAGAAAATCTTCATCAAAGTCTGTATCACTTCCTAAACTTCTGAGAGGCTAGATTGTTTGGGGAGAACTTGAAATTCTGTGACTGGAGTGAGGTGGGAAAATCAGTCTGTCCAAGAGACCAAGGAACAAGATAGTCGCTCACACGTGTGTGCAGTGTACCCCTCCTGGACACATTTGTGTATACAGGTTAGTAGCAGCTCTTCCAAATTAGCCCAAACTGGAATTCAGAGCCTAGCAATTTCTGGAACTTGTTCACTGGATGTAAGTTATACACGAGTTGCCATGTGGCTGTGTAGGAGATGTGGGTTGCAATTTTGACAGGAAAAGCAAGGAGAAGCTTTGTCCAAGTTCTCCTGTGGAGGAGTAGGTGGAAAGGAGAGTAAGGAAGAGGCTGGAAAAGAGAATAAGGAACTGCCCAATCAGGCCATGTGGGTATGTTTTATGTTACCTCTAGAAAGGGAGGACTGGAAGCTGAAGATGCTGTTTCCATAAAGATTGTGTTTCATAATACGTGATTAGGTATTTGAGTCTGACCATGTGACTAGTTTTGACCAATGAACTGGGAGTAGAAGTGATGCCTGCACTCCAAGGTTCATAGCAGTGATGTCCATGATGGCCAAACTGTGGGAAAAGCCAAGATCCCCTTCAAGAGACGAATGGATAAAGAAGATATGGCCCATATATACCATGAAATATTTTGCAGCCATCAGAAAGGATGAATACCCAACATCTGCATCAACAAGGATGGAACTGGAGGAGATTATGTTAAGTGAAATAAGCCAAGTAAAGAAAGACAATTATCATATGGTTTCATTTATTTGTAGAACATAAGGAATAGCATGGAAGACATTAGGAGAAGCCAGGGAAAAATGAAGGGCGGGAATCAGAGGGAGAGATGAACCATGAGAGACTATGAGCTCCGGGAACAATCTGAGAGTTTTAGCCGGGGCGGGGGTGGGGGTGAGTTGTGTGGGGATGGATGAGCCCAGTGATGGGTATCAAGGAGGGCACAGATTGCATGGAGCACTAGATGTTATATGCAAATAATGAATCATGGAACGCTACATCAAAAACCGTACTGTACTGTATGGTGACTAACAATATAATAAAACAATAAATATAACATAATAGAATTTCAAAAAAGAAGTGATGTATGTCAATTTCCGGCTGAGCATTAAATTCCTGGTGAAGGTCTGCCCAGGCCCCCTTTCCTTCTGTCACAGTAACCTGAAGTATTCATGATGGTAACCGTTCCATCAGCCTCCCTCTTTGCCTGATGATACAAAGGGCACCACTACTTATCTGCCCTCGTCATGTGGTAAGGGAACAATTAACCTTTGCTCTTTGGGGGATCTCTGGGATTTCAGAGTGTTTGTTATTATAGCATAAACTCATCTCACTTGATTGATAGAAAGGTCCTGGTGTGACCGTAGAATAAAAATGTGTTGCTTTCACAGCAGAAGACAAACTACAACACAGAGCAGATGGATGGACACTCTCCCCACTTTCACATCCAAGCACAGCAACACCAGTAACTGTAGTAGCAACGAAACAGTGGTATCATCCACCATACCCAGCAGAATGGAAAGGAAATCATATCCTCGAGGAACAAGAAAAAAGGAAAACAACCATCTTTGAATGGGATGATGTGACCGGGACACCACCACGGCTAGATGAGTTAACTTAGTTAACACTTCCAAAACTGCTTCCAAGCAGGAATCCCAGTTGGTCCTTATCCCTGTTTCACTCGTGTCTAGAGGCAAAGACCCAGGAGGGGCATCCAACTGGCTGAGTACAAGTCACGTGTTATACACAAGAAACACAGGTGTTGGTGAGGACTCAGAGAAAAAGGAAATCCTGGGCACTGTTGGTGAGAATGCAAACTGGGCAGCCACTATGGAAAACAGGATGGAGTTTCCTCAGGAAGTTAAAAATAGAACTACCCTATGATCCAGTAATTCCACTTGACATAGTAATACCACTATTGGGTATTTACCTAAAAAATACAAAAGCACTAATTCAAAGGGATACATGCACCCCTATGTTTAGAGCAGCACTACTTATAATAGACAAACTATAGAAGAAGCCCAAGCGTCCATTGATAGATGAATAGATAAAGATATGATGTATAGTTATATATACACACACACAATGGAATACCATTCAACCATGAGAAGGAATGAAATCTTGCGGGCGCCTGGGTGGCTCAGTGGGTTAAGCCTCTGCCTTCGGCTCAGGTCATGATCTCAGGGTCCTGGGATCGAGCCCCACATCGGGCTCTCTGCTCAGCAGGGA
>CM053621.1:22491249-22515959 GCA_028646535.1 Procyon lotor | reverse complement strand
ATCATTAATAATCAGCAGTTCAAGGGTGCTTGGATGGCTCAGTCGGTAAAGCGTCTGCCTTTGGCTCAGGTCATAATCCCAGGGTCCTGAATCTTGGTGGGGGGAATTATCTAGTTCTAGATAGTTCTAGTTCTAGAGCCCCAAATCAGGCTCCCTGCTCAGTGGGGAGCCTGCTTCTCCATTTCCGACTCCCCCTGCTTGGGCTCTCTCACTCTCTATCAAATAAATAAAATCATAAAAAATAATAATAATAATAAACAACTCACGTTTCTGATCAATTGGATGCGACTAGGGAAATAGGAACATATATGCAATGGAATAAAATCAAGTAGCTCATATGCAATGAGAGATTGACAGTATCCCCCAGAATTCATATGTTGAAACTGAATTCCCAGTGGGATGGGAATTGGAGGCAGGGCTTTGGGAAGGGGGTTAGATCATGAAAGCAAAGCCACCATGAATGGGATGAGTGTCTTCATAAGAGAGACACCAGAAAGCTCTCACCAGGTGAGATTATAGTAAGAAGACAGTGGTCGAAGACCCAGGAAGCAGGCTTTGACCAGATGCTAAATCTGCCAGTGCCTTCATCTTGGACTCCCCAGCCTCCAGAACTGAGAGAAATAAATTCCTGTTTTTTAATAAACCACCATGTTTATGGTGTGTTTGTGATAGCGGCTTGAATACTCTAACACATGGAGGTTACTACACGACTCCAGCCTCATTAAGGTTATGCCCTAAAGAGTTAAGTTAATGGTATTTGTCCAGATTTGGAGAGACATTTAGGGCCATTTCAAACCATTAGGATCAGTACCTATTTTGGCTTAGATACATGTGCACTTGTCTCCCTCTTGTTCAAAATAACACCCTATGCTATCAATGTCTCTCCATCACATTAGATAAAGGATGTAATAATTGTACAGTGCTTTATCCTGCTCAAAGTGTGTTCACATCCATTATGTCATTAGAGCTTCACGGCAAGCCAGAGAGGTAGATCAGGTGTCCACCTGTGTCCACTTGGAAGAGGGAAATAGCAGAAGAAAAGAGAGCAATGTGGCTTCCCAACACACGGAAGCGAAAAGACAGTAAATTTTTTTTTTAAAGATTTTATTCATTTATTTGAGAGAGAGAGAATGAGAGAGAGCATGAAAGGGGAGAAGGTCAGAGGGAGAAGCAGACTCCCCATGGAGCTGGGATCCCGATGTGGGACTCGATCCCAGGACTCCGAAGGCAGTCGCTTAACCAACTGAGCCGCCCAGGTCCCCCAAGACAGTAAATTTGTACCCATCCTCATAACGCTTAGCTCCCCTTCCAGCCACAATTCAGTTACAGGACATAGTGCTCAAATCTATGTGACTCACGGACACCTTAGCCCACAAGCACCCTGAAGACTTCCTCCTCATAAGGGCTAGCTGAGAAACTTCTAGAAGGACAAGTGGCTACGATCCTTAAAAACTATAAACGAAAGCATGAGGGGTATGGATGACTGGGGGAGTAACGCATACGAGGGGTATGGAGGGATAGTTCTGTGCTACTGGTATGTTCTAGTTCTTGGCCTGGATGCTCAGACACAGGTACGTTCACATGGCGATCGTATCCTGCACTGCACATCCCCTTATGATTTGTGTGCTTCTCTGTGTCAAGTTTATGGGTTCGCTAAAAGTGGGAATCACTTGAAGACCCAGATACCTTTCTAATTCTGCGCTTGCCTTCTCCTCTCTGTCTATGTTTTGTATTCTTTTTCAGTCCTCTCCCAGGGTGGGTCACCCTACTTGTTAAAACTGTACTACAGCAAATGTTGGTAAATGATGCGCCTTGTGGTAGTGATTAAGTCAAATCAAACACATTTGTCACTGAAGGGATGGCCTCCAGCTGTTTATCTGGGAAATATAATTGAATACTAATGGGATAAACACTAAGTTGCCAGTTTTATTTGCATTAAAGGTGTGGGCTACAGTAAGAGAGGGTGCGTTTCTCTACGTTTAAATACGAAGAGAATTTTTTATAAATTTACAAAACCTCTTCGAAATTTAACCTGGGTGACATCACCTCATGTCACTCCCATCAAAGAGAAATAAACCAGAGGGTATTCTCATTTACGTGGTACAATGGGTACTTTACTTTAATCCCAAACTTGCTTTGCTCTCGACTTAGGGAAGAACCCATCCACGCATTCCCACTGTGTGAGCTCAGTCTTCACTGCCTGGAGAGGCTTGTTACCTCCGTGCCCTTCACCCACACTCAGTGTCACATAGCAGTTATCCAGAGTTGGACAGAAGTGTTAATGGGCTCTGAAAGTATTTGTTAAATAACCTGAAAAGTAGATCTGTGATGTAAAAGACCAAGATGTTGCAAGTAGAGGTGAAAAGTTTGAATAAAATTGTTTTACGAGGAAAAAAAAAAAATCCTGATGACATTCTATACTTCTGAAATATCCTAAGCACGCTCCAAACTGAATCATGAACTTGACCCTCCCCCCGACCCCCTACCACCGCCGAGGATGCCTGTCGTCTCAGAGAGATGAAGTACATTCCAAATGTACTTCATTTTTCCAAAAAAAATAAATAAATAAATAGCAAACCCAGAGCCAGCAAAGACACCCAGGCAGCGTGGCCAATTTGGATCAAGCATCTTTGGACTAGTTGGTCTTCCAAGTTACAAAGGTATAAGGTGCAGTTTCCAGCATTCCCCACCCCTCCCCTTTTCTTTGGATGAAATCTCGGACACAGAACAGTTGAGCAACATCCCCAGGGTTCTAAAACGTCCACCCGGGTTCCCAGGAATGTTTTGTGACTGTCCACAAAGTTAGCTAGAAATCATACAGGCCAAGCATCAACAGGGGTGGTGTAGCAGGAAACCAGATGAGTTTGTATGAAGGATGCTAGCATCATCATGGACTACCTCTTGCGAGTGGACTTGGCCAAGACCCAGAAACCAAACAGACCACCAGTGACCACCAGTGACAAGGACAATCGTAGAGGGATGTAATGGGATAATGGAGCAGCCCATGCAGGTGGCCATCATTATCTGGGAAGCCTAGCAATAAAACTGTATTGTCAGAGGTCTTGTAGAAAGGCAGAGCCCAGGATCTGGAAAGTCCATCAGTAGGCAATGGGGACCAACTTCCAGAAGGGCTACACGGGTTTTGGACACAAGAGACCCCCTTCCCCTGCCCCGCAGAATCCCAAAAACATCCATTACCGGAAATTAGATTCTATTTCATGCACACATTCAGGTCTTTGCCTTTCTACTCCTTCCCATGTATCTTTTTGCATATGACCCATCACCTCCCACCATTGAGAAAGGTTTCTCCAAATAAGCCAAAACCATGAAGGGAAAGAAGATAATGAATCATTAAGGTTTTACTCTCCTACCACCTCCCCCCTCCTGGGTGGCCATTCAGTGTTATCTCTCTGGCCGACCTGAGTCTATTCACTGATGGACAATTTTCAGCAACTCTCCGGGAATTAAAACCAGAGAAACACACCGTTAATAGACTCTTTTTTTTTTTTGGCTCTGTCAGACCACTTTTACCTTTTTCCCTCAACTATGTTTCCATTCAAAATCCTTTAACAATACACACAAAGGGAAGAAAAGTGGGTCGGCAGGCATGTTAATAACAGTGTGTTCATTTCTCCTCAAGCGCAGCGTGCTAACACAATCGTGTTACACTTTTGTTTTACCCTCAGCTCTATTCTGCAGCTCACCGTTGTTAAGCTCTCGCTTGGCAGGCACAGCAGAACCAAACGGATTATACACTTAGCATCTGGAAATATTCCACCATCATCATAGACCAAATCTGCACCCTGCCTCTTCCCTCCTGCACCAAGCCAGTAAAATAAGAAAGAGAGAAGGATACGTTTGCACATCCAGAACAGCCCCATCAGAGGAAGCCAGCAGGCTAATGGGAATCGCATGTTCTAGAAGCCGGAGACTTGTTCTGGAAGTGAAACCTGCCTGTGGCTTGTGAGTGGGGAAAGGACTTGGAAAGACTTAGGTGTCAGGGGAAACATTCAAATCCTCAGATTCATGAATACAGCACCCTCACGTAATTTCTCCAGAAAATGCGGCATAACTCCAGACTCTTCATGAGGCAGGTAAACAGAGACCAGCCGAGCAGTGCTCAAACTCTGGGGAGTTGCCAGGCTCCCTCATGCCACCGCCTGCCCCCCGCACCCCGTCGATCTCACACGGGCTGGGTTGCCAATTCTTGCCTCCACACGGATGTCTGTAAGCCAGGGAGTTGTGGGGCCACTCAAGGGTAATCAACCGCCCAGAGGTGAAATTGTCACGGGCAGGCCATCACGCTCAAGGCTCCCAGTCTTTGATGGCATGAGACCCCCTTCCAGATGCCTGGGCCCCACTGCAAATCTACCCAGTTAGAGTTTCTGAGACGGGACCCGGGCATGCCTGATGGTTAATAGCACCAAATATCCACTGTGCCCCCCACCCCCATGTGCAGAACAAGCCCACAGCAAATCCTGGTTTGCAGATTCATCTCCTGTTACATCTCAACGGTACCATCTGCGACAGCGAGTGATTTCTTCTTTGGAGTGGCTTCCATCACAGAAATATTCCACAGGAGGACATCTGTTTGTAAATTAAGAGAGAGAAAATGCAAGGGTCATGCCTCCGTAAGGAATCCATTAGCCCTATTACCAGTCTTTTCCACCTCATCTCCACTCAAGCTGAGTCAGGCCAATGTGGAAAAGGCCAAGAGCTTTACCAAACAGAGCATCCAGGTCCCAGGTGTTCAAGTAAATAGAATTTTCCCCACCAAAGGGCGGCCGAGACTGAAGGATCCCTGTAAAGTGTGTTCCCATAGGTCCAAGCCCATCGCCCATCATACCCCAGCCCCTTTTGAAGGGCTGGCTGTGTGCAGGGGGGAAGAGCCCAAGCCGGGGAGCTCAGAGACCACAGCCTCTGCCTTTGCCCAGTAGCTCTGGGAGTCTGGGCATGTCCCCTCTCCCTGGAGCCTCACTGTCTTCACCAGTGAAACAAGGTTGAAACAAAATCAGATGGCTCATCAGTGAGTAAATAATCATGGACTTCCCTTCCCTCTTCCCTGGCTTCACCTTCTAATCTGTTCCATCCTCAGATGGGAAGCCTCCACAAGGAGGATCTGGAAAGCCTGTGGGTGAGGCAGAGCTTTGCCCCTGGTTGCTGTCTAAGCCAGTATCTTAACCTCACCTGTCCCTCCCAGCAGCCCCCACCCCCCAGCCCCAACCTGTGCCGCCCTCTGTTGGATCCTCTCCCACCCACTCGGACCTAACCTGGAGCAGGAAAGAGGACAGACCCACTCCAAGCCAACATCCTGACATTCAGCTTTGATTCCCATGTCCTGAGCTCCCCCACCCACCCTTCTCTGGAGCCTGTTCTGGAACCTAGACCAGCATCTCGGCTCATCCAAGCCTGATCTACCTAGAATCTCGCCTTTTCCTTTGTTTTCTGCTTTAGTCCGGCTGCTGGACACATAAGGCATATTCCAGGCTTCATCTTGGCCTGAAGCCCTAAATCTAAACCCCAACCTGTCAGTCACTTGGCCTGCTTCCCCCTGAAAGGCATTCTTGATGCCAAGAGTCTCCAAGACTGTCCATCTAGGTGAGCCCTGCCCCCTTCCTAGGGGGCCCATTGCCCCACTCTGCCCACCTGCCAGTGTCCCCTGGAAAGTGCCCAGGGAATGCCTGGCCTTTTTCCCACCTGCCGCTGAAGTCCCTGCAGCTACGTTCATGGCCCCAGAGACTGGTTGACCCTAGCACGTGGGCTTAGTGCTTATCGCTCATAGCCTGAGTAAATGAAGCCCCTTCCCTCATCTTCAGCTTGGTCCTCAGACTTGTCATCTCCATCTCCTTTAAGAGATGGAGAAATTTTTAAATTTGCCACCTTGACTTGGAGTGACACCCATTTTCCTGCCACCCAGACCCCTGGGGCTTGGACACTACTGAATACTCCCACCTCCATCAAATGCTTTGTTTCCTCGGGGACTGTATTAGTGTCCCTTTGCTGCTGTAACAAGTGACCACAAACTTAGTGGTTTAAACAATATAACTTTATCTTTATTTATAACTGAATCTTTCTTATGTGGAGGTCAGTCTCCACAAGCTAAAATCAAGGTTTCAGCCAGTTCCCTTGGAGCTCTGGGGGAATCCATCATCCCTTTTCTGCCCACATTCTTGGTTCCTGTCCCTCTTCCAACTTCACAGCCAGCGATCGCATCAGTCTGACCTCCGCTCTCATGCTCACATCTCTTTCTCTCTCCTGCCTCCCTCTTTCCTTCCAAGGACCCCTGTGATTACACTGGGCCCACCCAGAACAACCTCCCTATCTTTAGATCCTTAACTTAATCGCACTTCCAAAGTCTCTCTTGCCGTATAAAATACCATCCCCCCAGGTTCTGGGATGAGGATGTGGACAGAGACCTTGACATTTCTCTCTCCAGGTCTTTCTTCCTCTCCAACCATTCTGCCCTATTTCCCATCAGTGGATCTTTATTCCCCTTAGATGTGGGTGTTCCTAGAACTTCACTGTGGTCCTATTTCTACTATACTCACTCCCTATTCGCTCACACACGGTCACAGGTTAGGTCTTACCCCCATAGATTCCCAAGCACAGGTCTCCAGTCCAACCCTTTCTCCTGAGATTCAAATCTATGCACCTGTCAGACTCTGGTCCTTTGCCTGGGTAGATACTAACACCATTGTTCCCAATGGGTGATGGGTCCCAGCACAAAGTTGAGAGTGACTTGTGTCAGAGCCTCAGCAGGGAGACCTCTGAGGGTTGTTCTGTCCCCTCTTTGGTGCAACGACTAAAGAGACAAGGTCATTCTTGGGGAAAAAAGAAGTACGGACAGGCAGAGAAAATAAACACAAACATCTTCAATTTAATGATCTTACTTTCCTGATACCTAAAACACTTTCCACATCTTGCTCTCCTAGAACCTTTTCCATGAAGGCTTATCCAATACTAGTAACTTAAAAATAGTACAGGGAAGAAAGTACACCAGATAACAATGGAAATGACGTACTTTATGGAAAAGTTTCCGGGGATTGTGTTAAGCATAGTACATAACATATTTTATCTCATTTAATCCCCACGAGAAGCCAGTGAGGTATTTTTAATAACAAGTGAAGAAAGTGTGGTCTGGACGCAAACTTGGTGAGTGAGCCAGTTATTGAGCTCATACAGCCAACGAGAGACAGAGCTGGACTTGAGCAAAGGTCCACCTGACACCAATGTCCAAGCTGTCAACACTGGCTTCCTTCTTCCATAAGGCAACACTCCTAATCTTGGGTATGTTTTGTCTTCTCCCGGTCACTCCAAAATTCTGCAGGTCTAGAGAGAAGATTCTCTGGCTTTCTGTCTACTAGCACACTTGCCACTATTTTGCAAGCCCTGGGATCAGATTATCCAGCCTATTGGCTTCCAAGAGGGTCGGAGTCATAAAAGTGCCCCGGGGACAGATTGCCTGAGAACTGCCTGCCTAGTCGCCCATGGCCCCCAGCATGCCTGTGTATAATTTGCACTGGTTGGAAGAAATCATTGCTAGATATTGATTCTGGAAGCAGCTGAGACAAAGGGAACAAATACAGCCCAGTAATAACTCAGTGAGGGAGAAAGCCGAGAGAGGAACCCATGGGCTCGCTTCACTCCTCGGTGGTCGATAGGCTGTTTATTGAGACTCATTACTCTTCTGCTCCTGGACCCCAATAGCATGGGCTTCACCAGGAGCCTCCCCACCTCTGCATAATCCTAATGGATACAGATTGGGTTTGTACAGTTTGGGGACAATGGTAGTCTGCTGGAGGAGGACATTGAGAGGATGGAACCACCAGTTGGCCCGCAAGCTGGACCTGGGTAATGGGAGGCTACTCATCCCCTCCCCTGTCCTTGGAATATACGTTCTATCCTGCATTCCTACTGTGGGAGCCACTCCAAGGATGCAGCCTTGAGATGTAAGATATTGTTGAGACCATCTGCACTGTATTCATTAAGCACACAGTTCAGTACTGAAGCCCACTAATGCCACTAAGGTTACTCTATAAACTTTTAAGATGTCGTGGGTAGGTGTAGAGATCTACTCATCTTGTGGCCACCCAAGACAAGCTTAGTCAACCTGC
The DNA here is from genome assembly GCA_028646535.1 of Procyon lotor. NCBI lineage: Eukaryota > Metazoa > Chordata > Mammalia > Carnivora > Procyonidae > Procyon > Procyon lotor. Next base: position 22,507,845 of record CM053621.1, on the reverse strand, counting down.
TACCTACCCATCTGGAGTGGTCTGCCTCTTCCTGTGGTCCCTTCCCATCCTGGTTTGTGACCAAACATAGGCCCCCAGTGAAGTCCTGAAAAGCTCAATAAAGGGAGGTAGCTCCGTGCTATAATCCTGTAAGGGGGGACAAGTGTGCATTTTCTAACCTCCCTTCCCCCACCTTCCTCTTCCTGTCCATGCAGCTCTTAGATGAGTCATTCTGCTACAAAACTGTCCTAAGAAGGGATAGAATAAGAGAAAGAGAGACAGGGAGGTACAGTGAGAAGGAAGGAAGAGAGGGTAAGTGGGTGGGAGAAAAGGGGGGGGAAGAAAGAAGAAAGGAAAGAAAGGAAGGAAGGAAGTGGGGAGCATAGCCTTCCCCTCTGCCTTGGCAGAGTGTTTTTTCATTATCCCAACACCCACTGAAGTCTCTGAGTACCTTGTAACTCACAACGGACAATCAGGAAGAAAGAAGAACATAGAACACTGCAGAATTAGAAGCTGTGTCTGCCAATTCTTAACCTTTGACAAGCTTTTGTTATGATGAAATATTAAGGGGATGGATAGAGTTGTAAGGCTCTAGAAGCCCTTCTGTCTGAAAAGGACAGGTGTGGAGACAACGAAGATCAGCAGGTATCAACAGGGCTGGGCTGAGAAATCCCGATGGTCAACTGCCAAGTTTTCAAAGGAAATTTGACCTCCTCTACTCTAAGCATTGAGCAATTTCTCCCCACGGATTGTACCCCAATTCATTATTTGAGAGCTCTCTAGTTCTTTAAACATGGAGTTCCCAAAAGATTTGCAGCAGAAGGAAATACATGGTTTCTTTTCTTTTTTCCTTCCTTTTTTCCTTCCTTTCCCTTCCCATCCCATCCCCTCCCCTCCCCTCCCCTCCCTTCCCTTCCCTTCCCTTCCCTTCCCTTCCCTTCCCTTCCCTTCTCTTCCCTTCCCTTTCATTTCCTCCCCTTCCCTTTACTTTACTCTCCTTTCCTTTTCTCTTTTTCCTTAGGTGAGGCAACACTTTTGGGCTTCCCAAGCATGATTGTAACTCCCATTACAAATAATTGCTATTCTTGGCTGCCTATGTCCAAAGGTATTCCTCCAGAAATACCTCGAAAAAGCATGGGCTCATCACACTACAAACTCCCCATAAATATAAGAATGGACTGACTATGGACTGTATGGCAGGCAAGTAAAGGAGTAGAGAGTAGGTCACGAGGTCAGAATGAATGGCATGGCGCTCACCTCTTCATAGTTATCATAGGTGATATCAAGAATGTCGGAGAAGTTCCAGCCCATGTCAGACCCATGGTCCTTCCGGACCCATGGTCTGGCTCTGAAAGTGGCTCCAAGGAACACTTGAGGAAGAATAAGGTCATTGCAAGCTCTACCTTCAACATTCCAAGTTCCGCCGAGTAACCTAGAGACACCAGGCTGCTGCACCTGACATGACACCTGGCACACAGTGGTTCTCATTGAAAGAGACCAAGCGGGATCCCTGGGTGGCTCAGTTGGTTAAGCATCTGCCTTTGGCTCAGGTTATGATCCCAGGGTCCTGGGATCAAGTCCCGCATTGGGCTTCTTGCTTGGCGGGGAGACTGCTTCCCCCTCTGTCTGCCTTTCCCCCTGCTTGTGTTCTCTCTCTCTCTCTCTCTCTCACACACACACACACACAAATAAATAAATAAAAATATTTTTAAAAATAAATACATAAATAAATATAAAAGAGACCAAGCCTGGCAAACCGTGGAGGTCAGGCATGGAAGACCACCGCATGGGTTTAAAAGCATCACATGCCCATTCTATGCCAGGCACTGGAAGATACACTTTACACACATTAGTTCCTTATAAATCCCAATGGGCCCATGAGGTAGGTCACTTTACACATAAGTGAATGAGCACAAGAGGTAAAGGGACTCGTCATGATCTCTGAGGCCCTCCTGCTTCTCTAGGAAGCAGCTCTGTGCTTCCACCTGACTTTGGGGAGAGTCTGGGAACACTGGGAAAATCACGTGGTCAAGCCCCAAGAAAGAGAAGCACTGTGACGTAGCTTCTGTATCTACTCTTAGGAAATCTCTGGGTGCGCACAATGAAGAACATTTGGGAATGATTTCTCATCCAAACCAATGACACAGTAAAGTCTACTTTGCCCCAATGCTCCATCCATCAGGGGCTCAAAGGTATCCCATAATCCCCTCTTTGGTTAACTGTGGTCAGTTAATTTTGATTCTCATGACCTAGACTCCAGGATATAGAACCTGTTTCCTACCCTGGGGGACACAATACTTGAGAGAGTGTTGTGATACCCAAATGCCTCTTCTTTCAGTTCAATTAGTTAATAATTACTGATTAAGAGCCTACTGTGACCAGGGCAGTGCCATATACTAGAGATACAAGAGTGGATAAGACACACATGCTCTCTGCCCTCACAACGAACCAGCTGGTGGTCATTCCATTCCAAGACAGACATTTGGCAATCTAAACCGTGCCCAGGAGGAAGGCCAAAGGGAACAGGTCAAGAAAACCACATGACAAGATCAGCTAAGATTGATAATTTTTGAAGTTGAGTGATGAGTACATGAGGACCATAGCATCATACTATTCAGTTTCTGTGTTTGAAATCTTCCATCTCAAAAGATGCTTATGCGGAAAACAAAGGAAATATACTGTGTGTTGTCCAGAGGGCTAATAGATACCCCCTTAGATTTCTTGGCACTTTTGAAACCAAAGTGGTCACACTCAGTCCTCTCCAGAGTGCTGGGAAGTAATCAGGGGGAGTAACCACTACCCCTGTTTTATGAATGAGGAAAAGACTAGATTCACAGAAGCTCAGAGGCAGGAGAATTCAATTCTCCATCCTAACATTTGACTTGGTTACAATCCCACCCACCGCAATGTAAGTCAAGGTTATGGGGAGATAGGTCTGAGCCTAATATGACCAAGAACTTTTAAAGTCTGAACATAGTACAGGCATCCTTGAAAAGCAGTGAGTCTATGGTTCTGGTAGTAATAAGCAGAAGGTGGTGGAAACTTCTCCCACGAGAAATGACCTGGAGAAATTTCTGCTGTAGGTGGGAAAATGGATTGGGAGCCACGAGGGGGCCCTCCAACTACCAATTTCTTGTGGTCCTGGAGATTTCAAAAGGCTTCTTTGCATTTCTCCATTGGTTCCTTCTCAGGGGCATATGGAGGCGGGGGGAGTGCAGGGTCATCCAAGTTCCTGCTTGTGTATCGAGAGGAAGAACACAAAGTAAAACAGCACCCAATTAATGAGCAGGAACCCCTCCCCAGGCATGTACTTGCTGAGTTTATATGCATTATCTGGCCTAATCTTCACACAAACCTCCTAGGTAGATGAGGTAGATACCATAATTATATTCGAGGCATGGAGAAGTAAAGGAGCATCCAGCCGACAAAAGATTCTTGGCGAGAACCTCGATAGCAAACCTTGAGGTTATGGAGAGAGACAGCACCACTCCTGGGAGGATGGGCTTCCTCTTCCTTTGCTTAGAATTCTCCAGCACCCGGGGAGGGCAGCTCAAGACAGACAAGGCACTTAGGGAGTGGAAAGGAAAAACAGAGGCGCCTGCAGAGCCAATTAGTGAGTTGAACACAGCAAGGACTGGCCTCATTCCCGGTTCCGGTAGAGAAAGGTAAACATTCTTGGGGAAAGGCAAACATATCACTAAGGGTCTAAAACAGTCGGTAATGGAGGTGTAATTTCTTTCAGGAACAAGCCCCTTCTAAAGGTAAAAGGTGGTTATTTTTACAGCCTGAATGCCTGATCTTTCCAGCGGCAGCCGGAACTCTTCCTCGGAAAGTGACAGCACCCGCAGGCAGATAAAGAAAGAAATACTAATTTCCCAACCAAAACTCCAGCTTGGTGCTGTGGGGGGGAGGTGCTCCCAGGGGGGAGGGGAGTGTCACCCACTATAGTTTCGCTCTGAAAGGGAGGTGGATAGGTGAGGCTGAAAAGGTTTAATTACAGGTGGGGCCTGGAGCATCTCGGATTGTGACACCAGGAGAGGCTTTCTCTCTGCCGAGAGCAGCCCCGCGGAGAACCTTCCCCGCCACCTTTATCAAAACCGCCGTCAGGGAAGCACCCCGTTATTAAATGCTGCTCGGCACGCTCTGCATGGAGGCCTAATCCCAGGCGGTAGGCCTAGAGGGGAAGCGGTTCAAGGGGAGGGAAGATAGAAAACGGGAGGATGAGCTGACTAAAAACACAGCAATGAGGTGTAAAAATTCGATTAGAGACCTAGGGAAGGGGCGGGTTGATGAGGACGTTGGGGAGGCGTGGGACTCCGAAGTTTTCTTTGGTTCTCCTGGGGGTGAGTCAGAGTCTTTGTTTTTCAGTCCTCGGTGGCAGAGGGCAGAAGGTTCTAGAAGGGTAGGAAACGTGGGAGAACGTAGTCCCAGTGTGGTCCCATCTCGTGGCCCCACCTGCTACAAACTTCAATAAAGTACTAGAACTATGAACCAGAAAGCTCTCAGCAGCCCGCCTGAGCCGGCCTCTGGCAGGTGCACCAAAAACACAGGTGACGTCACAGGATCCAGGCCCTGGGACGTTAAGAAGGATTTGCGACCCCAGAGTCACGATGAGGATGGGCCGGTGAAAAAAAGGCAGTTGCCAGGAGTGTCTCAGTCTCCAAATAATAAAATGATCTCGGAGCACGTCGGAATCACCTGGGGTGAGGAGTGGGGGACTCAGGCACCCCCTTTCCTTTTAAAGCTGTGCAGATGATTATAACGTCTGGTCACCGCTTTGGAACCATTGCCATGGAAGAAGCGGGGCTCACGTTCTGTCTCCCAGAACATCCATCCCCCCCACCTAACCCCCACCCCCAATCTTCACACGGCACCCCAGGAAAAAACAACCGTTCTTGAGCCCGTGGTCGTGAGTGCACAGCAATGAGCTAAAGGCTATAGGGAACACAGATAAAGTAAGACAGCCTCTGCCTGGTTTATAAACGCAGGGAGGGAGAAAGCAGGTGTCTAGTACAGAGAGGAGCTCAATAAATATTTAGGAAATAAAAGAATGAGCCAGTAAAGAAGAGAATAGCTTAACAATAGTAAACTGCGCATGACTTGCTGGGAAAACAGAAGCAGGAATAACGTGCAGAGTAAGGAACGCTCGTTGGGGGGCAGGGGGGGCTGTACTTTTTTAAAGGTGGCAGCATTTTGATTGGGCTTTGAAGGAGGAGTCATAATAACATTTCAGGTCTGTTCAGAGCTTTACACTTGATCAATGTTTTGCATGCATTAACTCATTTAGTGGCTTTTCATAGCGCTCGAGGTTGGTGTTTTAAGCCCTACTATAGAGGTGAGGAAAGGTCTTAATCGAGGTCAGGAAGCTAGTGAGTGAGGAATCCACTGACTCTCTAGGACATCACTGAGGGATCGGTCCACAGGTCACTTAGGGGGAAGGACATCCCGGGCCGGGAACGCAGTATAGGAGAGACTTGGGTATTCTATTCTGACCATGTGATTTGTATAGGAAAGAGTAGGTTTGTCTGTGTTTCTTAAAAAGGAATCTTTCTTCCAGGGAGACGATTGTAAAAGCCAGGATAAGGACAGGCTGGAGAGCTGAGGGGCTGGCAAATGTGTCCTCAGAGATCCCGGAACCCTCAGAGCAATGGTTAGCATCAATCTGGAGTAGACTTCTTGTACAATCTTGTCTCATCTCCTCCCCTATGTGATAAACTCTTTGGCTCGATACTAGCCACATTCGTGTTTGAATTCCTCTGCAACCCAGCCACGGTGTGATCTATAGTTTCTACAATTCAGAAAGGCCTCTCTAAGAAAAACAATATAAAATTATAAACATCAGATTAGGTACAAAGCAAATAGGTATTTAGAATGAAGAAGGAACTCACAGCAAAAATGCGAATTTTTTAAAACTGACAAATAAAGCCAGGAAAATAGCATATATTTTTAATCCTCAACTGCCCGATGCCCCTTTGAAATACTCTCAACCTTCAAATTTCTTGGCCACATGATTTTTTAAATTTAATTTAATTTAACTTTTTTAATTATTTTTTTAAATTTTTATCGTGTTGTTAGTCACCATAAAATTTTTGATTGCCTTTCCCTACGATGAAAATGTCTTAATACCTTTTTGGAAAGGAAGCATGGCTAGACAGAACTTGTTTGATGTTATTAAGAGTTTTGAGATGCTCGCTTGTTGATGGTAATGTCTTCTTTATCAAGTTATGTCTGATAAAAGCTTAAGGATTCAGGCACATTTCAAGTGCTCTTGTTCAGGGGCAAATCTCAAATACTCAATGACCCTCATTGTGTGATGTGTGTCATCACATGTGACCAATGTGATGTCGATGTCCCTGTTGCAGTGGTATGTTTCGTGCTATGGTCCAGGAAGGAAATTTTATTTTGTCTAAGAATGGAGGAGAGTCACTCCTCCACTCATCAACTGTACTTGTCCAAGACTTAAGAGCTTTCCACAGACTAGATGATGGTTCTATACACTTCAACTCTTGTTTCCTCCTCTGTTGCCTACTTGCTTTGGGTTCTGGGTTCCGTAGGGTCCACTCGTAACAGCAGATGACCCTGACCTTGCACCTTTGGGTCATGATACCAGGGAAATCAGCACCGTGGAGGTTAAGACTAGTCCTAGAAGTCAGACCTATCCCCAGGAAGTCCAGCAAGAACCTAACAGCAAACGACACATTCGTGCGACTGAACTCAGTTCTGAAAGTGCACATCAGCTCAAATTCCTCCGAAAGAGGTAACGGTCTTAACTGATTACAGTTACAATATCTTGGGCTCGTGAATTGAGCAAAAATGTACAACCAGACAAACACACTGCCAGGGCTCATGCAGCCTTAGAAGGGATGCTGGCAGGAGAGGAGCTTCAAGCTTTAGCTTCATCAAAGTAAATTTGCCTGTGGACACACTTCCACGCTTTGCAGAGAGTAATACCTGAATGAATGAATGAATGAATGAATGAATGAATGCTTTTTTTTTTTTTTTCCCTTAATCGGGAAGCCTCGGCTGGGATCTGGAATTACAAGACATCCAGCCAACTGGGAATGAACTGCAAGAAGCTCTCTCTTTCACTTGTGCTGGAGGACGTCAGGCTTGGCTCAGAGCCCTGCCCAGCACTGACTGCAGTTTTCCAGAATAAATCTGACTCATGCACGGCAGGCAGAGTAGACCCATCCCCTTGCTCGGTCCAGACAGTTTGCCTCTTGGAACCCAAACCGAAGTTGCTTTATTGGGCTTTTTACACTCCTTCTCTCTTCGGCAGACTTCTCACGACATTGATGTGTATCGAGATTGTAGTCAACTCAACCTTTTTTTTCCCCCATTTTCACACTGGTTAAAGCAGTTCTCCCCCAGGGCTACCACTGAGCAAGTTAAGGTACATGCGAGTGAATTTTACGTGTCAACTTGACTGGGTTCAGAGATGCCTGGATAGCTGGTAAAACATTATTTTGGGGTATGTCTATGGGTGTGATTCTGGAAGAGATCAGTCTTTGAATCAGCACACTGAGTAAAGAAGACGGTGGATATAGATGGGCATCATCCAACCCAGTGAGGGCCTAAATAAAAAAGGGGATAGGAAAAGGGAGTTGGTTCTCTTTGCTTGGGCTGGGACATCCACCTTCTCCTGCCCTCCAAGGTCAATGCTCTTGGTTCTTGGGTCTTTGGACTCAGACTAGATGACACCACCAGCCTTCCTGGTTTTCTAGTTTGCAGATGCCAGACTGTAGGACTTCTTGGCCTCCATAATGTCATGAACAAATTGCTATGATAAATTTCTATTCTATTCTATTCTATTCTATTCTATTCTATTCTATTCTATTCTATTCTATTCTTTCATCTTTCCTATTGATCTATTCCTCTGGAGAGCCCTGGCCAATACAAGGCAAATGCACAACTCCATCATTCCAATTACATGCCATCATCTTATGTTTAGCCCAGCACGCTGGCCCCATGAAATAGATCTGATCTCTGATTGTCACCTACTGACTCCCACTGCCGTTCTTATAACATCCAAGTCAATGATTCTAAACCATGGAATGGGACATGATCCTGAGTGGAACCCTGCAGTTCATCCCCTTGAACCCCTTTTCTGGCCTGCCATCAATTTGCTAATCAACAACTTTGGGGTCCATATGTTCAATCTGTTTTGGAATCTGATTGGAATGCCACCCAAACCAAACTTAAAACTCACAGGGGGGCACCTGGGTGGCTCAGTGGGTTAAAGCCTCTGCCTTCGGCTCAGGTCATGATCTCAGGGTCCTGGGATCGAGCCCTGCATCGGGCTCTCTGCTCAGTCGGGAGCCTGCTTCCCCCCCCCTCTGCCTGCCTCTCTGCCTCCTTGTGACCTCTCTCCTCTCTGTGAAATAAATAAATAAAATCTTAAAAAAAAAAAACTCACAGGGATATCCAATGCCTTGGTAGAATCCATATATCTTTCCTATTCTCACAATCCAACAGTTGAGGGATCCTATCCAAAAAATTAAATGAAGATGGTACAAGATCCCTTTTTTCTTAGTGCATTTGTGTATTTTTCCCTTGGACCATCAATTCTCTTCCTACAAGCTCATGATACTGGCTTAAAACCATGTGCTTATTACAGAGCATTTCCCAAGTCATCTGACTCACAGCTCTCTTTAGACAGCAGGACTCTTTGCCATGGGTAAGAATCCATCTTGCAATGTTTTTAGGGGTCAGTGATTCCAGAATGCACTTGTATGCAATTATTAATATCATAATAACACCTTGTACTTGACAAGCCTTGGTTTACAAGGCTCTTTCTTATACCATCTCATTTAACAAAACACTACCTTAGGAAAAAGGCAAGAATTCTGCTTTATGGCAAAGAACAATGGACTGTAATCGTTAATGCCCCATCCAGCTCTAGGACAGTTGACTCTAACAAGCCAGGGAGATTGTACTTTGCCCTTGAGCATTGTGAAGCCCAGGTAATAGGATAGTAGGATGCTAAGGGCCATCATCTCTATGTTACAATGATCACTAGAGCAAGGAGAACATTCTACAAGCCATTGATCCCTAACAGCATGGACAGCCTTTGTTATGACTTAGGCTATATAACGTAGTACTATGTAGCAACTCTGGGATGGGGCCCAGGAATCTGTGTTTCAACAGCCCCTCCTGGGGATTCTGATGCATGTTCCCATTTGAGAGCCTGACTTAATAGAAGCTCAGCATTTGCCAAGGTCGGTGGCAGATTATTGGAACACAGTGAGGAGCATCAGAATCAATGGTACCATCCAGGGATATGTAGAAGTGGCTGAAACAGTCCCACTTGATTCGATTTGCTGGGATTCCTGCCCCCACAGGCAATGTCACAGAGCAGGGCATAAGCTGATTCAACTCATTTGGGCCCCCACAGCAGGCATCCCCACACAGGGGGTCTGCCTACCCCTTGACCCTTTAAGTCAGGGTGAAAATTCAGGTGTAGACCAGAGGGGTGTCCCAGGAGATGGGTCTTTCAGTGCTAAAACTGGGGCTGTCCTAGACATATCGACACCAAGTGACAGACTTGGGGTGCTCCCCAATCCTGAGGCCTCTCTTATCAGAAGATTCACTCTGTATCAGTTTGATTCCCAGAGCATTTCTAATTCTCTGCATCTGGTCATCCCATGTGGCCCCACCAGCATTTGACCATAGGTTTTCCCTCTTGCATTCTGAGTGGATTCTGAGCTCTAGGCAGGGACTAGAAAATCCATTCCCAAGATGGCTTTTCACTCACGTGTGTGGGGCCCAGGTGTTCTGTGGCCCTCCTCCCTCCAAGGGTGTCACGTCCTCCAAGGACCTCTCCACATGGCTTGGACTTCTCACCTCATGGGAGACACACTTGAAGGGCTGCTGGTTCTCACAGGAAAGAAGTCGAAGCAGCTGGGTCAGCGAAGAGCTACGCCCAGAACTGGCAAAGTCGCTTCCACTGTATTCCAGTTGTCAAAACCGGCAAGCCAAAGAGGGTGTGGGGGGACACCACACTTCTCAATGGAGTAGGGCGAAGTCACATTCCACAGCAGTGTGTGGAAGGAGAGATTGTTCTATCTTTTCCACAGACCAGAACTTTGATTTCCAGAACCCCATTCCCTTGTGTTTCCCAACTTTTTTCCCATACTTTTTTTTTTTTAAGACTTTTTATTTATTTGTTTGAGAGGGAGAGATCATGAGAGGGAGGAGGGCCAGAGGGAGAAGGAGATTCCCTGATGGGCAGGGAGCCCAAAATGGGACTCGATCCAGGGACTCCAGGATCATGACTGCAGCCAAACAAAGGTAGTCACTCAACCAACTGAGCCACCCAGGGACCCCAGATAGTACTTCTTAATATGCACCAAGTAGAAATGATGCAATCTATTCACCTTCACAGAACCTAAGTGCTTTACACACAGCTCCGTGCATCCCTTGTATATCTTTCCCCCAGAAAACAATTAGAGTTTAATGCCATTTTTGGCAATTATAAATTCACAAGTTGATAGTAAATATTTTTTTTAAGCCCGCAAAGCATACATTCAGAATCAGCTCATTTGGGATTTGTGGTGATTTTAGAAATACGTTTGCAAATCAAATTATCAATTCAACAAAATTGGAAGGGGGATGTTTAATCTACTTAAGAAAATTAACTCTGGGTATTTGGCAATCACTTTATCAGCATTGTTTGCATGTAAACATTGTGCTTATCAATGATTCTTATCTAGTCATTAAAGTAGGCCTTGTAGTTGGCTAAGCGCTTGTCATAATTCTACAATTTCCACTCACTAGGGCTGGCCACCCTCCAAGATATTCCAATTAAGAGTTTATTACTCTGTCACACTTTCAGGGGCCTGTGTCGACATATAGTTAAATTCTATCCAGAGGACATATCCCAGGCTACAGCTGCTCCTGCTTCTGTGGGATTTTTTTTTTTTTTTTGGTCTTGTTTTTCTAATGAAAATAATCTATTGATCCTGTTCATAAGAGAAGCACACTGCTTCAAATCATTACCTCCTGGCAGTAACTAATTTTTGAGTCTTCTCTGCTTCACCACACTCCTTAATGGCAGTTGAAAAAATATCTAAGATGCAGACTTCTGGTCCTTTCTGAAGGGTAGTGCCTTCCTTCCAACGAGGAGGCAAAAATCAATAAAACCAACAAATATTTACCAGGCACCAACCAACGTGCTGAACACCAAGCCAGGGGCCGTCAGCACCTCTCTGTCCTCAAAGAGCTTAGCACACAGCTGTGGAGACTCCCATGGACCATACCCCCTCTCAAGTCACAACTCATGGGACCGGGGATGGACATGTGACCCCAAGACCACCAGTGTGGCCCACGGATGTGCGAGTGATAAGAACTGGGACAGATAGATCATATAGATTCAGGGACTGGGGCTGACTTTTTTTTTTCCCAGAAAAAGCCAGTCTGCAGAAAGAGTAGCGTTGAGCAAACCAGTAACATGTGGTCACAAAGAGACACAGACAGAAAGAGAACAAAACCCCAGTTATCTTTCTGGTTCCCAGCTAGAGTTTCCCCAAAGCCTGGTTCTAGTTGAATTTCTTCTTGGATTCTGGCATCCCTTTTTGTGTTTGAGCTGATTTGCCTATGTTCTATGACCTGGAAGAACCTCATGTCTTTATGCGCTAAACGCCACATGAGTGGTGTTAATAACTCAAGCCACCAGGGTTCATCCAACAAAGAAATGGCTTTGGGCTCTGCTTGAGGATCAGAATAAAAAAGTTGAACACAATTTGAAACAATGCATGTAACACCAGCTTTTTCTGAGCCAAGAGGCCCTTCTGATCTCTACAAATTGCACAAAATGAAAACCTCTGACAAAAGTTGCTGGGAGTGGTTATCTAGAAAGAACTAGATAGCTGGGGAACAAGAGCGAGGTGGAGACTTAATTTAGGCTCCATCCTTTTAGGACCTTTTGGAGGTCTGTGACATATATAGGTCAAAAAAATTGGGGCGCCTGGGTGGCTCAGTGGGTTAAAGCCTCTGCCTTCGGCTCGGGTCGTGACCTCAGGGTCCTGGGATCGAGCCCCACATCTGGCTTGGTTCTCTGCTTAGCGGGGAGCCTGCTTCCCCCTCTCTCTGCCTGCCTCTCAGCCTACTTGTGATCTTTCTCTCTGTCAAATAAATAAATAAAATTTTAAAAAAATATTAAGAAGTAATTTTATTTATTTATTTATTTATTTATTTATTTATTTATTTATTTATTTTCCAAAGGAAGTGCTGCCATAAACAAATTAGGCCACCCTCCTGTGTTCTCCTGAAAACATCTCACCCCGGAAAAAGACTTGACCTGGTCACTGGGTCTACCATAGTCTGGTTCAAACCAATTTTTCCAGTCCTGCTGCCAGCTACCCATCTTCCAGAACCTTCCATTCTAGTCATTCTGGTCTCCTGATGCAAAACTTACCTTTTAATTTTATTTTTTGAAAATAGTAACAGTATTCTTTTATAGATACATTAATATAATAAATCAAATTGGGGCCAAAAAATACATATTTCAAAAAGCCCTAAGAAAAAACCCAAATGTAAAAATGTAATGTAAATGTAAAAATGTAAAATGTAATTTTACATTTGTAAAAAAAATGTAAAAATGTAAAAAAAGAAAGACAGAAATACCATATGATTGGGGCACCTGGGTGGCTCAGTGGGTTCAAGCCTCTGCCTTCGGCTCAGGTCATGATCTCAGGGTCCTGGGATCGAGCCCCACGTTGGGCTCTCTGCTCAGTGGGGAGCCTGCTTCCCCCTCTCTCTCTGCCTTCTTGTGATCTCTCTCTCTCTCTGTCAAATAAATAAAATCTTAAAAAAAAAAAAAAGAAATACCATATGATCTCACTTGCATATGGAATATAAAAAAAAAGTGAAGAAACAAAAATAAATAAATAAACAGGGTCTTAAATACAGAGAACAAACTGGTGGTTGCTAGAGGGAAGGTAGGTGGGGGGTGGGCACAACAGATTAAAAGGATTAAGAAGTGGCAAAATTCAGGTTATAAAATAAATAAGTCACACAGATGAAAAGTGCAGCATAGGGAATATAATCAGTAATATTCTAATAACGTTGTGTGGTGACATATGGTGACCACACTTATCCTGGTGAGCAGTGAATGATGTATAGACTTGTCAAATCAATATACTGTACACCTGAAACTAATGTTACACTGTATGTCAATTACAGTTCAATAGTAAATTTAATTTTTTAAAGATTTATTTATTTATTTGAGAGAGAGAGTGCATGGGAGGCGAGGGGAAGGGCAGTGGGAGAGGGAGAGAGAGAACCCCAAGCGGACTCCCCACTGAGCACGGAGCCTGACATGGGTCTTAATCCCATGACCCATGAGATTATGACCTCATCTGAAATCGAATGCTCAACCAAGTGAGCCACCCAGGTGCCCCTTCAATAATAAATTTTTTAAAAAATTTAAGTCGTCTTCTACTTTCCCTGCTCTGAGGTTTTGCTTATGGTCCTCTGTCCAGCTCTTTGTACTCCTTCCAACGCCCCCATCACTCTCACCTGCCCCCTGCACTATCCACCTGCTCTTTGGGTCTCACCCAAGGGTCAGCTTTTCCGCTCCAAAGCACTCCAAGATTAATCCAACCCACTTTTCCCACCACTGTTACAGATCCTGTAGGCCGTCTGTCAGTTTTTTATGCCTTTCCAGCTAGTTCACTTTTCCCAGCCCCACCTGGGGAAGCCCCCAGCCTACACCTTCTCTTCCTCCCCCTGCTGTTGTGATCTCAACATGTCTCAAACTGAGCCTCCCCAGGCCCAAGAGATGAAGCTAAAAGGAAATAGCACAGTTTTGATAGTACCTGGCGTTCAGTATATGTGGGTGCAATCTGAAGATTCCCAGATGACAAATAAGACAGCTGGGGTCTAGTCGATAAGGCACTGACACTGAATCCTGGCTCTACCAACTGAGGGAGCATAGCCAAGTCACTTAACCTTCAGAGGCTCAGTCTCTGTATCAATAAAATAGAGGGGATAATCCCAATCCCACAAGACGATGGAGAAGAGTAAAGGGAGGCAAATCCATGGAAGAAGTAGGCACCATGTGGTCATCCTTGGCTTTAACCATTCTATTGAGTGGACACTGATTCGCTGTATTGACGTATACATTCTCCTGGGCAGATGGTAGTTTCTTTGGAGATCAAAGACCATGACCTACTTCCTCAAATTCCCAAACTTACTAGTGTACATAGGAAGTTCCAGGTAGATATTAATTGAGCAAATGAAAGCTGTATACTGAAAACTTTTATTAGCACACACACACAAAATCAGAAGACTCATGTTCCAATTCACTCCACTGCATAAATCATTCACTGTGTTTCCATAATCTTTTCAAAGAGCTAGTATAGTCAATTTCCAATTATCTGTGTCAGTGGGGAACAGGAATAGTCTGAATAATGAAACCCACAAATAATCCATACATTTAATTTTAGTAGTTGCTTCCAGCCAGTATGAAAATTTCCCACTGTGCATGGGACTACTATTCTTCCTGCCCCTCCTTTCTCTCTGGAAGGGGCAAATATTGTCAAAAGGCACCGTCAGCAGGAAGAGGGAAAACCCAGGGTCTAGACAATCTGCAGTCTGGCTAATCAGCCTTCAAATAATGAGCCTGGCTCTGTTTCATAGGAAGCATTGCCTGGTACATTGCAAAGGACAGAGTGGTATCACAGGACCTCACCTTAGATTCCAACCGCAGTGACATCCTGACCATGGTCACCAGCTATGCACAACCCTTGGCTAAATCAGCCCAAGTGGGACCAACTCCTCATTCTGGAACAGAGACTCATGGGGCAAACAGCACAAGAATCACACCACACAGTGCCAGATCTACTGTAGTCAATTAGCAAATAGTATCGAACACAGACCATGACGTGCCAATTATACATATACATATGTGTGCATATTATGCACATACACAAAGTGATGACTGTGACTTTGAAAAATGAAATGGACTCAGGAAGAGATAGGCCTGATTTGAGAACCCCTCCGTAATGCCACTCCTTAACCAGGATCTTGAGTACGAATGTCACTTGGGTCTACTCATTTCAGATGACTTTCTTAAGGATAGCCACAAGGTTATTTGTTATTGTTTTAACCAGAGCTAAGAGTTAATGTGCTTTAAATATATACATATATATATGTGAAGGATTAATTATGTCTTCTAATTTCTCCTGAGTTACAAGCTGTTAAACCTAAGGTGTCTAAGACGTAAGCTGAGGGCTGACTCTGGCCCCAGAGTGTTTGTTTGGCCCTCCCAGTGTGAGTGACTCCACCAGCACCTCCTCCATCCCCTACTTCTCCCTGACACTGAGGACACCTGTATCAATTGCTCTTGTCACCTGACATCTGAGCCCTCCACGAATTTACATTATCCATCTGGCTTCTCTCAACTTTTGCATCTTTATAGTTTGGGGTCCACTGTACTTTCTAAATTGCAGCAAAAAGAGCTCCCATCCCACAGGCTATGACTTTGGTACCCTTCCCATCAGGAGATGGGGTCAAAGTTCCTCCCTCTTGAATTTGGGTGTATCTGTGGACTACAACAGGAGTGACACTTATGTGACCTCCAAGGTCAGGGTGGTGGCCCCCCATGGGCGCTGAAGCCAGCTCATACCAGCTCCCAAAGCCAATAGTGCACATCTTGTCCCAACTGTGTTAGTGGCTTGAAATTGGCCACAGTGGGAGTATTTACACCATGGAAATCAGCAAACGCTAAAAATCAGGGCTTTCCCCTCCGGGAAGCCAATTGTTAAACATTTCCCAGCACACTGCTCCCTTGGTTCTCTGCGGGCCCAGCCACCATGCTGAGAGGAAGCCTGCGCAGCCAGTAGCAAGGCCCACATAGAGGAAAACCAAGGCCCCTGGCCTCAACCCTCACTGAGCCCCCAGCCGACAGCCAGCACTGACTCGCCAGCTGTAGAAGGGGGCCCTGAAGTAGGTCCCCAGCCTCTGGCCACATCACCCCAGCTGACATCATATGGAACAAGGACAAGTCTTCCCCACCATTGCACTGTAGACTCGTGCATAGAGTTGCAAATCCATGAGTACCCATTAAGGCTCGAGCTGCTTATTCAATAGCAATAGTGACCAGGCCACTGCTCCTGGTGGCAAAGAGTAGCTTGCTTTACCCTTCATGGGCCCTTTTACCTGTGGTCCACCAACCTGGTGCTTCCTTGCTTGTTCCCACTGTTTCACATCCTCCACTAATTCATGGAGATGTGGCCATTTCCTGATATCAGGGCTGCTGTGTCCCCTTAGAGAATTTGAGAATGTCTGGCCTGGCTGCTCACAGCAGCACGTGCTGGGGCTAGTCTGAGACTGTTTTCTGGCATCTCTTGCTCTGAATAGTCCTAACTGGACTTCAGCAAAGCTGAAACTAAGAGGTTTTACTCTTCTGTACCCACAGCTGTTATCTGAAATGCCTTGTCCCCAGGTGTTGCCAGGTTCCTGACATTTCAGACAGAATTGGGAAAACATTCCTGTTTAGTGCTACCTGCAAAGCCTCTTTCACTATCATTATTATCCACCTCACTTGCCATGACTCACTTTCACACCCTTGTCATGGCAGGACAGGGCCTTCTAGCTCCCGTTGTGTTCCTGCCC
>CM053621.1:22464585-22491149 GCA_028646535.1 Procyon lotor | reverse complement strand
AAGGGGGAGGGGAAGGAGAAGAGGAGAAGGAAGAAGAAGAGGGAGGAGGAGGAGGAGGAGGACAAGGAGGAGGAGAAGAAGAAGAAAGAAGAAGAAGGAGGAGGAGGAGGAGGAGGAGGAGGAAAAAGGAGAGGAGGGAAAGGGGAAGAAGGTGGTGGAGGGGGAAGAGGAGGATGAGAAGGGAAAGAGGAAGAAAAAGAAGAAAGAGGAAGGGGAGGGAGGGAGGAAGAGAAGCAGGAGGAGAAGAAGTAGAAGGAGGAAGAGGTAGGGGAGGAAGAATGAAGGAAAGAAGGAAGGAAGGGGGAAGGGAAGGGGCAGGGAAGGAAGGAAGGTTCATTAATTCCAAGCCAAAGGGCAAACATGGAAGGAGACAGACAGGACATGATGGAGCCCCGGGATGTCACAGGAGCACGAGGCACACTGGCAGAGGGCTCAAAAGATGGGGTCTTTTGGTCCCCTTGGGGTCAGAAAAAGGGTGAATCTCATTCCTCAGGCAATGTGGGGTTACTGCAAGTAAGACAAAAATGGCATGATCTGATTTGCATTTTCTAAAAATAGCCCTCTTGGAGGCAGAGTGGAAAAGGGCTCAAAGGCAGACTTAATTGCCCATCCAAGGAGGCCCATCTGAGGCTATTTCTAGGCGAGAGGTGATGAGGGCTAAAATGACACGTGGCAGACAGTTGCAGTAGAGGAGGGAATGCACTCGCAGAGTAGAAACCACAGCACTTGCTGAGCGCTTACCTCGGGAGGCTAAAGGGAGGTTTCGAAGGCTGGGAGTGTATCGTGTAGGAGCCTAATAGCAGTAGTAGTGGTGCAGCAGCAAACACTTATATGGCACTTACTGTGTGCCAGGCATTATTTTAAAGACTTCACTATATTAATCTAGTTAGTCCCCACATCGATCCTTTGAAGTAGACATGACGATGATGTCATTTTACAGATGAGCACATTGAGGCACGGTGAGATCGAGTGACCTGATTGCTTTTATCCCAGGGCTGGGGTATCAAATCCTGGTCTTAGTGATGACCCTGCCCTGCCCCCACCGGGAACGGCTCTGGGAAAAGGATGCACAGGGCAGTCAGCAAGATGCAAAGTGGCGGGTCTGGCACCAGAGTGGGGGAAACAGAAATAAGGAGGTGAGGGCCCCTCAAAGGGCTTTAAAGGAGGAGAGAGCTCGGTAGCGGACTGAGTTGAAATGACCACCAGCTCTACTTCCTGGTACAGCCTCAGCTTCCAACTCTCTGGATTGATGGCCCCAAAGCTCCCTGCAAACTTGGAGGCTCCTATAGAGCCTGGTGTCGGTCCTGAGCAAGTCAGGGTGGCCACCAGTAGCCTCAGTACTGTGTCCTGGGAAATGAGTCTGAAGTCCCTCTCCCAGTCCTAGGACCCTGTGTCCCAGACTCTGTAGACTGTGCCCTGGGAGGCCCTACCTCTAGTTCCCCATCGATGCCAACCAGACCCTAATCCAATCCCTCAGGGAGGCCCCAAGGAGCAGCAGCCTTGCCTCCCTCCCTGTCCCAGTTTACAATCCCATCCCTGGCTCTGATCACGTGTCCCAGCAGGTGCTCCGGGGCCTGCCTCTGGTCAGAGCCTGGCCCACAGGCTGTCACGCTGTCACGCTGCTCCACCTAGCCCAACCACCACATACTGGCTCCCACCCAGATGCCCTGCCGCCGAGCAACACTGACTGGTGGGTTCTTCAGAGCCCCTCCCTTCTAGAATCGATAATGGCACTGGCAGATGCTCTCTCTCAGACATTGTGCTAGAGCTAGCTCAGTTCTTATCCTTGCCTGCCCTAGCCTGGGTGGCTGCCCTGTGTGCCCAGTGACCCTCCAGCCCCATCCCGGCCGACGCGATGTTGGGGAAGGACATCAGGCTCCAGGATAAAGCCATGCCGAAAGAGGTCCAGCCGCTGGAAGGAGGGATGTGACAACCGAGTCAGAGCTCGCAGCAATGTTTCTAGCCCGAGAGGAGGAGTCATAAACACTGGCAGAAGAGAGTCACTGGAAGGGCGTGGAGACGTTTTGTTCCCTTACTTCTGGGTGGGTGAGATCCGAGGCATCGCCACTCCTGTCACCCAGGCAGCTGCGCCTGTCAAACCATCTGCCCCACAGAATGCCAAGGGACTCACGCAGGGCTCGCATCTGCTTGGGGGTGGGGACACCAGGCTTCTGTGACTCCAGGGCTGCGGCGGGGTGCTGCTCATTCCAGCTCGCCTTTCCAGTGGGGCCAATTTGCCACCGCACAAAGCCCAGGAGCTACTGATTGGAGGCCATTTGTGGGTGATTTGCACTCACTAACAAGGATAGGTTGTCAGACAAGGCATCCCTGATTTCCGTAGCCAAACACGATGTCTGAACCGAATTCTCAGTGGATTTCCGCAAAGCCTAAAGACACAGGACGCCTTATTTCATGACATAGTTTCTAAATCACATCACAAATTCTTAAAGCATCCAGAGCACTGGTGGCAAAGGGCTGGGCCTTATGGCCTCCTATGAGTGGCTGTGCTGGGGGTTTCTTAATGGCACTGGGATCTGCAGTTGCTCTCCCAAATGGAGTATGAACGAACACTCTTTCCTGCCTGCCTTCTTTAGAGTCCTGTCTTCCACCCCCCTGGGAAAGTTTAACAATGCATGGCCCATTGCAGCCCATGTTGGACAACAACAATTAGCAAACCAATGTTCATTAGCAATGAGGAAGGTGATAGATAGGCAGATGAATGATAGATAGTTGAATTGGTTGATTGATCAACAGATAGATAAAAACATCTACCTAATATGTCAGGCCTTACCATTTGGGAAGGGTAAAATGGGGTCCCATTACAGTGAATCTAAACTTACTCAAGAAGAAGAGTAATCCTTGTCAAAGGATCCTTCCGTTATTTCTGGCAAGCCACAAAGGGGGTACTGTGTAACACCCCTCAAGAACTATAAGGTCACCGGTCCTTGTGTTGGAAACTAATGCAGGTTCCAATGTGTTTCCCTGGGATGCTCCTAAAGTTGCCAAGGGTGTTGGGTGTTATGTAGATTCCTCCATAACTCCATGCTACTCATGGCCCCCACTGATGGTCGGAGACCAGTATGTTCCGTAGAATCTTGCCACTAAAGTTGTGATCCCTGGACCATGAGCAATAGCATCACCTGGGAGGTTGTTGAAAATGTTTATGGTCTGAGGCTCCTGGGTGGCTCAGTCAGTTGAGTGTCTGACTCTTGATTTCAGCTCAGGTCATGATCTCAAGGTGTCCTGGGATCGAGCCCCAGGTCAGGATCCCTGCTCAGTATGGAGTCTGCTTAAGGATTTTCTCCCTCTCCTTTGGTCCCTGTCTCCAGCTCACGATCTCTCTCTCTCTCTCATTCTCTCTCTCTCAAATAAATAAATAAATCTTTTTTAAAAACTAGAAAAAAAATGTTTGCATCCCACCCCTAAAGATTTTTATTTAATGTGTATGGGTACTTCTAAGTCTGCTTCTCAAATTTTAATGGCTGAGGGATCACCCAGGGGCCCAGTTGAAATATAGATTTTTATTTTGTTAGGTCTGTCCAGAGGCCTGAGGTTCTGCATTTCTCAGGGCAGTCCTGATGCTTCTAGTTCTCAAACTATACTTTGCAAGAAAGTGGAGAATAGTTTTCTTGGCCTCTAGTCTTGGATCCTTCACCCAAGGTTTTAAACCCAATAAAGGGTGTTCATCCCAGCCAGTCTCTCCCAACACCAGCCAAAAAAAAAAGAAAAGAAAAGAAAAGACCATGAGAGAGAAAGAGGCTGTTTCCAGCATGAATCTGTGCGCTGAGTTAAAATTACCCCTATTTATACTCTCAAGATCTTCAGGAAGCTTACAGAAAATTTAAAAAATGTTTAATAGTCCCTAGAGAGTTAAACCATTCATTGGAAATCAGAAGTCTCAACCCAAACACAATTTGGAATTAGCTAATGTGTGGTGGGTCTTAGACACCAAGTCAGCATGGGCTTCCTAGCAACACAACCTGGAACAGCATGGGAAACAGAGTTGCCGAAAGTCACCTAACAGGTGCTGTTCCTCACATTTGGTGACCCTAAAGAAAAGCTCACATCGCCTCCATGCCCTCCTTCTGCCTCTCTAGCCATGCCTCCCCACCTCCAGCTCCATTCACTCCCATGCACCATCCATCTTCCCACAAACACAGCATCTCATCCTCTTCTGCCCTAATCCAAGCCTTCCCCTAGTTCTTCATGGCCTCTGGGATGAACCCTAAATTCCTCCATCTGACACCCAGAGTTCTGTGTGCCTTGACCCCAAATGACCATACCCCCCTCCCCCAGAGCTCCCTCCATCCTCTGGAGGTCCATGACAAGCCTGAGGTCTGGACCGGTTCTTGCCCATTCCCAAATGTCTCCAGGCATTAGCTCATTCCACTTCCTCCACCGGAAACACCCACAGTCCTTCCATCTCCTACTTTGTTCCTTTGCACCTGGCAGAGAGAGTAATCGTTTTTCTGAAAGAGACAGAATGGACAGCGAAAAGCAGGAGCCAGCACTCCGGAGAAGGGGGCTCTGCTCCTGAGCATTCAGGCTGGAGAGTGCAAATGTCCCAAACTCAACGAGCTCCAAAGGGCATCTGAGATCCTATTGATTAGACCTCGGAGCCAGCAGCGAGACCAGCAGACCTAAAGATGGACATGTTGGTTATACTTCCCCAAAATGCAAAAGCAATTTTCAACTATACTTGACAAGCTGGAGGACAAGGGAACTGATGCGTCGGAAGGCAGCACCAGCCCGGCGTCCTGGAGGCCCCCTGAGGAGCTGGGGGCCATCCAAGGAGCTTGCAGCGGGGAAAGGCTAGGGGAGCCAGGATGGTGGTAGGTCAAGGGGTGCTCTGGGGGCTGCCTGCTTCCTGCCTGAAAGCCTCCCTCGTTCCCACCCCTAGAACTGAAAGCGTGTCTTGCTGTTGCCAATTTTCTGAGGCAGATAAAAAAGATTGGAATCCTGCCTCTGTAACCAAGAGGAATGCAAACAAGCGTGCTTCGTGATGATCCAGGAGAGATTCTAGAAAGGATGGGTTTTGAGCACTTAAAAGGGAAGCAGCAAGGATTGATTAAGAATGTGCTGTGCCAGGTTGGCCCCGCATCCCATTTTCCCAGTCGGTACAGGAGCCCCTGATGTCAGCTACATGTGGTCTTTGGCATTGCAGACTTTCTTCTCCATACATCTGAGACCGCTTCCCCCCCGACCCCCCCTGCCCTGCTGCTCCTCTCCCTCTGCCAGTACCCAGGACCAATGCTGCCCAGAGGCAAAGCCTTACCCCCTGGGGCTTGGCACTGGAATGCCGTTGCTCATTATCTGTGCCCGACCTCATTCCCAAGTCCAGATAACTGCCCTGTCGCCTGTGTTTCACTTCAGGGAGCGGGACCTCAGGCCTTGACCCAAAAACCTATTCTAGCAAGCTGCCAGGTACCCCATCCCCGTTGGCCTCCTCCTCCCCTAGTTAAGAGCCTGACTCTGAGCCTTAAATTAACTACGACAGCCCTGCCAAATGGCAACCCCAAAGCCAACCACCTTCCTACCCATCCAGATCCTCCTATCAATGGGTCCCATCAATGGGTCCTATTTGCCCCCATCAATGTTTCTTCTCCTCCTCAGAGTCATCTTCGACTAACCACTTGCCTAGACTGGCTGCCATTAGGAAGGTACCGGAAGAAGACACCCCTTGGCTCCTCATATGGGTCTGTGCTGCATCTGGGCTCTTCTCCACACTTCCAGCTCTTCAGCAAGGGACCTGATCGGATCTGGCCAAAATCAGATGGATCAGGGGAATGTGGTCAATATAGTGTACCAGCTTCATCAAGGTCTCTTGTAGTCTTTCAATGCAGAAGAAAGGCTAGTTATTAAAGCAAAAAGTAGGGGCACCTGGGTTGCTCATTCAGGTAAGTGTCCGACTCTTGGTTTTGGCTCAGGTCGTGATCTCAGGATGGTGAGATGGAGCCCCACGTTGGGCTCCTCACTCAGCACAGAGTCTGCTTGAGATTCTCTCTCCCTCTTCCTCTGCCCCCACTCCTCACTTGGACTCTCTCTCTCTCTCTCTAAAATAAATAAATATGCAGAGTGAAATAAGTCAAGCAGAGAGAGTCAATTATCTTATGGTCTCACTTACATGTGGAGCCTAAGGAAAAACATGGAGGGCATTGCAAGAAGGAAAGGAAGGATGAATGGGGGGAAATCGGAGGGGGAGAAGAACTATGAGAGACTGGACTGTGAGCAACAAACTGAGGGTTTTGGAGTTATTTAAGTAAATAAACAAAATCTTTCAAAAATAAATAAATAGATAAATAAGTAAAACAAAAAGTAATTTCTATTCTCATTGAATGAGTATTGAAAAAGCATTTGACGGCTTACCGAGATATAATTCACATACCACACAATTTGGGATTCAACGTATACAATTCAAAAACTTTCAGAATATTCAGAGTTGTATAGCCATCACCACAGTCTATTTTAGAACGCTTCCATCAACCTCAAAAGAAATTCCATACCTCTTAGTCGCCATTCCCTCAACCCCCCCCCCACCCTTCATCCCTGGGCTACCACTAATCCACCTTCTGTCTCTATCTATAGATTCTGCTGTTCTAGACATTTTATATGAATGGCATCGTATAGCGTGTGGTTCTTGTTATTGGCTTCTTTCACTTACCTTAACGTTTTTCAAAGTCATTCACGCTGTAAAATCTATCAGTACTTCATTTCTTTTTGTGGCTGAATACTATTCCATTGTATGGATATAGCACCATTGTTCAGCTATTCATCAGTTGATGGACATTTGGTTAGTTTCTACTTTGAGGGCTATGGTGAATAATCTGCTTTAAATGTTCGTGTGCAAGTTTTATAGGAGCATATGCCTTCATTTCTCCCAGGTGTACACCTAGGAGAGGAATAGGGGAGTTATACGGTAACCATATTTTTAACATCTTGAGAGATGGCCAGACTGTGGAAGAATATTTATTTTTTAATTAAATCAATCAGAAGGAACACTCTGGCGAGTACGCCACAGGGATCTGTCTTTGGCTTGTCCTAACCGAAGTGCTTGACATAACCCAGCTAAGAATCCTGGGTATGTCTTCCTCAGTACCTATGGTTTTCTTTTTTTCCTACCCTCACCACCTGCCAGACTTCAGAGAACAGAAATTGCACCTCCCCTGGATTGTGGTCTCCGTCTAAAATGGGACCCACATCTTGTGTGAGAGTCCTTCTACTTGGATACTATAGACTCTCTTCCACTGCTCCCTACCCGCCACCTTCCCCTTTCCTCTTAGGGTATGGCTTTGCTTCCTCATCTCAGTGAAAAATAAATCTATCAGGCGAAACTTATTCACATTCGTGGCCATCTTTTTTCCCTTCCCCATCCCAGTGGGTGAGCTCTCCCCCACGGGTGAGGCTATCCTACCATGTAGCACTCGAAACTCCTTTCTCCCTCTTCCTCAGAGCCTGTACTCCATCGATCATCTTCTCAATCTCTAGATTCATGCTCCTTCTCCCCATTGTTCATTTTCATTGCCCTTAAATAGGTTCCAGTCTCTCCCATTAAAAAAAAAAAATAGTGTTATTCTTATAGGAAACCCTTCACACTTACTGTTCCTCCCATAGCTAATACCCCATGTCTCTGCTGCCCTTTGGAGTAAAAGTCATTGAAAAAGAGGTGCAGTAACTTCTCAGATCTTCTCTTCCCACTGACTCTTCAACCCACAATGCCACCAAAATATCCTGGCAAAAGTCAGGGCTGACTTGTCTTTTGCTAAAGCCAATGAATGCTTTCCAGTCCTTATTTGAATTGACCTCTCTTTTTAAAACCCACCCTTACTGCCCCTTGATCTCCTTCCCAGTCTTCTCAACAGCCCCTGTCCCCTGCTGCTCATTTTCTCTTCTCTCTCACTCTGCAGGTTTGCACCCATTCCTGTTTTCTCATAGCTTTGAATTTTGCCTCAACGTGATTGCAATATTCAAATCTGTCTTTCCAACCCTACCTCCCTCTCAGCTCCTGATTCATATCTCCAACTGCCCGCCCCACATCGCCATTTGAATGATGAAGAGAAAACTCAAACCCAACTTCGCAAAAGACACACTCCCACCTCCCACAAAAAGATAAAACCACTCCAGGCCCTAGCCTTGCCTGTTTCAACAAATAGCTTCACTATCATCCAATTGTGCACAGAACCTAGACATCCCTGTGATTGCTCTTTTGCTTACACCCCACATCCAATCTATTAGAATCTTCTTTCAGCTAATTCTTCAAGCTTCCTAGGGAATATGGCCCTTTGTCCCACTTCCTCTCCTACTTCCCTGGTCAAATGACCATCATCTCCCAGACCACTACCAGCGTTCCAACTGACCTCCCTGCCCTCAGTTTTGCCCACCACTAGAATTCAACCACGTGGCAGCAAGTAAGACCTTTCCCAATCATAAATTAGACAACACAATGTCCCTAATGAAAATGCCCCCCCAAATCTTCCCATCGCAACCAGAATAAAGCCCAAATTCTTCAGCAAGGTCTACAGGATTCTAGGTGACGTACAAGGGACTCCCCCCCCCAGGCCCTACGTCATACCTCACCACTCCCCCCTTCTTGTTCACTATACGCCAGCTCTTCTGGCTTCTCTCACTCACAAAGGCCACGTTGACCACTATCTGTGGAGCTTTATACCTGCTCTCCCTTAGTCATCTTGGGCTCTTCCCCAGATTGTCACATGACTTCATCCTTCTCATTGAGGTCCCAGTGGGTTGCCACCTCTCTTTTAGCACTCTAACCAAGGCAGCCTCACCTAGTCATTCTCTTCCACATTAACCTATTTTATCTGCTTTTTGCCACTTTTGCCACTTGTTGATTACTAAAGTTATCTCATTTTCTCATTTGTTATGTATGTTTATTAGCTATCTCCCTCCTTACAAGCTCCTTGAGGATATCTATCACACTCCTTGGCTAATTGAAGGTACTCAGATGGATGGATGGACAGATCAACAGATGGATGAGCAGATGGATGGATTTGATTGATAAATGGATGGATGGATGGATGGATGGATGGATGGATGGATGGATGGATGGGTGGATGGATGGGTCAGTGGATGGGTTGGTGAGTGGATGCTGACCTCACAAGCCTCCATCTCAGTTTTCTCTTTACTCCACAAGCTCTCCACTCCACATTCAACTATTATCTCTGGGATAGTGGTCCCCAAATCTATATCTCCAGTCCAGCTTTCTCTGGACCACATGAATAGATGCCTTCCATGCTATTCAGCTGCCTTCTGGGCATCTCTAACCATATGCCTCACAGTGGTTCAACCTCAAATGCCCACACTGAAACCATTCCTCTTCTTAATTTCTTATCCAAATGAAGATCCCCATTATGTACTCAGTTGCCAAGGGCTGGGATTCTGGACATCAACCTTCACTCTTACCTCCCAAACACTACCATGACCTTTTGATCCAATTCCAGATCTAGATACTTTTCTCCATCAACACCACGCCCATCAGCCCTCCTCAGGAGCACTGTAACAGCTCTAATGCCCTCTCCACCTCTAGATGTGCCCAATTCCTTCCACGTACAGCCTGAGTGCTGTTTCTTCAACTCAGATCTACGGTTTTACACTTCCATGACGATGAAGTCCAAAGCCTTCAGTATTTCATGATGGAGCCTCACTATTCCCAACTCTACCTTATGCTCCTGCTATGAAAGTGCTTTCGGGTCCTTCAATGCACCATGCTCACTCTCTCTCTTGCCTCTGAGCCCTTACCTTTTGCCTGAAATGCCATATATCCTCCATCTTCTGCTCTCCTACTTTTCATGCAGGATTTATTAAGGGTGCGCCCCAGGAGGGGGCCTTCCCTGTGCTCCATGCCGTCCTCCAGGTCAGGATTAGGGACTCTACCTGCTACCATAAAGTCCAGTGCCTCTTTTATTGGAATCAGTGTATTGTGTTCTATTCACCTTTTTGCATGTCTGTGAGCTCTCTGAAGGCAGTGACAGAGTCTCAAACATCCCTAAATCCTCAATACCGGGAACAGAGCTGACACAGAAAAGGCATTCAAATACATGTAGAGTGATGGGTGGAAACTTGTGGGAGTACAGCATATATTTTGGAAAACCTAATAAGGGCTCCAGGCGTTTTTGACAGGATAGAGTGATGAACTGGGTTTAACAAGATAAAATTTAATTGGGACAAATGTAAGGTTCTGCCCTTGGGTCCAAAAGGCATGTGTGTGGGAAGAGGGAACGGTGTGTCGTGGCAGTTTATATGAAAAGCCAGGGGAGCTAGAGTTGTCAGTAAGCTCAGCACGGGTCAATAGTGTGATCTGACTGCCAAAAAAATTAACACAATCTTAGCTCGCACTGAAAGTGTAGCTTCTAGAATAAGGGAGGTGATGCACATACTCTAGTCAGACCATACCGTGGATCTGGGTGGATCTTCACCTTTTGGGAACCCTAGTATAGCAGGATCTGAGGCAAAAGGCCAAGGGGGTGAGGGGACTTCTGGTAAAGTCCAGTGAGAAATGGAGGGAGGACTGAGGTCTAGTTGGCCTACAGAAAGCATGTAGGCTCATACTAGTTATCTCTTAACATTCAAAAACATGAGGAGTTATTTCCTGACCCAGAGGGATGTCCAAAATGGACAGGTAGGGAGTCTCCTGTCAGTGGATACATCTCAAAATCCCATAGAACCATCTTTTCAAAGCACAAGTGTAATTATGTCTCACACACACACACACACTCACACTCATAATCCCTGTATCCCACACATTTCTCCCCTACCACTCAACCCCTACTCAGACTCCAGCCTTAAACCCTTCTCAGATTCTTCAATGTCCTTGGGATACAAAAGGAAAATTCTCTGTATTGCCTCTGATTCTATATCCATTGCTGGCCTCCCCCTCTACTCCATCCTCCCCCCGTATCCCTCTCCTTGCTCCCTCTACCCCCTTCAGAACCTCTCACCAGACTCTCCTGCCTCAAGACCCTAGCCCAGGCAGTTCCCTTTGCCTGGAGTGCTCTTCCCTCCCTTCTTAGCCTAGTTCATCCTTCCAAGCTCTTTAGGGGCAAGCTCTGCCCCTTCAGAGAGCAGATCATTGCCCTCATTCCAGGGGATCTTAGCATCCGATGACTCATTGCTTCTAGGACTCTTTGGTGGCCTCAGGAGTTTACATTTCTATAAGTGTTGCATTGCTTGATGTCTCCCTTACTGGACTGTAATACAAGTCCAGTAATCACCAGGAGGACAGGCACTGTATGTGAGTTTGCTCCTAATCTCACAGCCTCCTGAGCAATAGACATGGGATCTGGCACACACAGGGGCTTAGTCAGCTACATGCTAAACAAGCAAATGAATGGATAGATGAGACAACCAGATGCATGAACTATTTGGACAAACGCTGGGTGGCCGTGAAAAGCTGCAGGTGAGTGGTTGGACTAATGGATTTTCAGGACTCTTCATGATGCCAAAGTGCTTGATATTCTCTATCCAAAACCCCACCCATTTTTCAAGGGACCCTCAAATGGGAGCCATTTCAATTTACCAAGTGCCTGCTTCCCATGATTCTGCCCATTGATTTCAGGTTTTGGTTTTTGTTTTTGTTTTTGTCCACGCCCAACATGGGCTTGAACTCATGACCCCAAGATCAAGAGT
Source organism: Procyon lotor (assembly GCA_028646535.1). Lineage (NCBI taxonomy): Eukaryota > Metazoa > Chordata > Mammalia > Carnivora > Procyonidae > Procyon > Procyon lotor. Next base: position 22,479,509 of record CM053621.1, on the reverse strand, counting down.
CTCATGCTCTATCGACTGAGCCTGCCAGGCACCCCTAGTTTGCCCTTCCGTAACCAACTTGTAATTCACTTTCCCTATCCCACCTAATCCATAAAGACATGTGTGCATTTGCCTAGAAGCCACCTGGGGAACTATCACAGCCACATTTGAACCTTCTGAGCACACCCCAACCTACAACCAGTGCTTGGCACATACCTATACTCTATGGGTCGGTGGATATCATCTACTTGGCACTTCATTAGGCCGTGTTTCACAAAGTCTTGTCTTTGAATCAGGAAAGTGTGTTTGCAATCATAAAGGGTCACTCACTACAGGTCAAGTCCCATTGTAAGGAGATATGCAAATACTTTTTATTACACCAGCATTCTGTTGTAGCAATAGTTTGAGGTTGGGAGATGAGAGACAGGTCTGGGACTATGAGATCCCAGCTATGAAGAGATCCTGTCACAACCCTTTTTGTGAATTTGACCCGTGTCTCCTTTAATGAATTTTGAAACTATCCTCCTTCAGGCTGCCAATTACAATCAATTTTCACTCATTTAAAAATCATAAACAGTAAATTAAATTGAACACTATTCATTTAATACTTCCCTGTGGGCTTTTCATTCTTCCCTCCCCCAATGAAGACCCTGTTGGACAAGCAAGTAGAAATTCTCAAGAAATTTTAACTTTATTTTTCTAGGCCGAACTCAGGGTCTGTCCTGAGCCCCCATTTTTCCCCGCAGCTGAAAATGGAATCTTGCTAATGCACAGCAATCTTGCTTCCTGCCTCCCTGCCGGCCTCCCAGGTTCCTTGACATGGCATTTAGGTTCCAGAACATCACCCTGTTAGTTTTATGAAACCATCTTTCAAGATGAAGCCTTCCGCCAAGTGTGGTCATCCCTCCATGCTGACATCTGTTGAGGGGTCCCCACCCGGTCTCAGACATGGCCTGAGTTAGGATTGTGGTTCACTGCAAATCATTGTGGTCCCGACTTTCAGCGAGTTCAATCCATGCTTCTCAAAGTCTGCTTCCCACGCCAGCAGCATCAGCATCACCCATCATCATGGGTGCTTGTCAGAAATCCAGATCCTCGGGCTCCACCCCAGGCTACTGAATCTGACCCTGAGCTTGGACGAGCCCTCCCGGTGGTTCTCATATCCACTCAAGTTTGAGAATCAGTCCAAGGGGGTTCCGCATCCTCACAAAACATGGAGTCTGGTGGTTAATGGCTATCGCTTGGTGACATCGGGGCCACTCCTAGCTGCAGTGAAAGCTGAAGAAACCCCCCGTAACACTTGGGTCCCCTGTAGGGGAAGGTGGCGGGGGGCAGCCAACCATCAATGTCTGCCCCACAGCTGTTGTATTTGGCATGCAGGACCCCCTCTGCGGGTGCGGGTGCCACCCTTCCTTTGGAGTCCCAAAGCTCCTCCTGTTCCCACCTTGGTTCAGGGCCACCAGGAACTTAGTTTCTCATCCTCCAGCCCAGACTCCACCTGCTGGAATCATTCTTGCGAAATGCCCTGGCCAACGGCTCCTGCCCCACAGCTAGCCGCCCCCCCCCCCCGCCCCACCGACAGGCTCAGGTCCTCAGACTCCTGGGGACTCATCTGTCACCCCCTCCCCTTGGCACTGGGGCATGAGGAGGGCTGGGGAGAGGTGGGGTGCAGTGCCAGCTGCACTGGCCAACTGCGCCACCCCAGGGAGGAGTCCCCGCTTTCAAAAATCTCGTCTTAAATAGAAAGAACAACTACCGGTACAGAACGTATTCTCCCACATCGCTCTGACATACACCAGGATTGCATCTTAAAAGCCGAGCACCAGAAGCCTCACATACAGTGGTCTGTGGGCGGTGGGGGTGGAGGGAGTGGTTCCGAGGAGAAGAGAGGGGGAGGGAGGGCGGGCGGCATTGAAGACTTGACAGCATCCTGTCAAATCCGGAATGACTTCATAAACAGTAGCTGCTCTTTTCAAAAAAACATCTTTGGAAGGGAATCGTGTACAAACGTTGGAGTGTGTTGGTGGGGGGTGTCTCCCCTAATGCTGTGTCTACAACGTCCAAAATAACAGTCTGCAAAGAAATCTCTCTCAAACCCAGTTATTTTGAGAGGAAACCTAGTGGAGTGGAAGGAATAGCGGGGTAAGATCTGAAAGACTTGGATTTTCTCTCCCAATGTGTCACTTCCTCCCTGGGTGATCATAGCCAAGTCACTCCAACTCTTTGGATCATGGGTGATAGAGCCTCTTAAATGCAAGCAAAAACACCTGCTCTGCCTGCCTGGTGCGTATTTTCATACCCATTTTACAGATACTAATTGTAAAGGGTCAAAGGCACTTAAAAGGACTTTGAAATAAAGCAGCGTTTATGCAAATGGAAATGGAAATACTACTACTTTCTGTCTAATAAGCCAAAGGGGAGATCATTATTTGCTCTAATAGAGCCAATTTTTTCAACCAAATTAAATTCCAATAGCATTTCAGATTTACCCTGCGGTTTCTCTTCAGACGTTTTGAAGAGGTCAAAGGAGTAAAGACAACGAAATAAAGAGGTTTAGGAAATGAGAGACAATGGAAAAGTTTGTTTCCCCATGTAACTCAGCAGGTGATCTTAGGTCAAACATCCTTACTGATTTTCTGCCTGCTTGATCTACCAATTACTGAAAGAGGCATGTTGACTTCTCCATCTGTAACCGGGCATTCGTCTACTTCTTATAGCTTTGTCGGCTCTGCCTCACGTATTTTGATGGGTTATTTGGTACATACACTTTTAGGATTGTTACATCCCCCTGGAGAATTGCCCTCTTTATCATTATGCAACGCCCCCTCTTTATCCCTGGTAATTTTCCTTGCTCTGAAGTCAGCTTTGGTCTGAAATTAACTCAAGCTTTCCTCCCACTGATGTTAACACGGTGTATCTTTACCACCACCACCACCACCTCCCCCACCCCCCTGCCTTTACTGTTTTTTCATTTCCCCTTCTTTTTCATTGAAATATAATCGATAGACAATGTCTTACTACTTTCAGACGTACAACACAGTGATTCAATGATCCTATACATTACTCAAGGCTCCCCACGATAAGTGTAGTCACCATCTGTCACCGTACGATGTTAGGACAGTATTATTGTATTATATACTTTTCATCTCCGTGACTTAGTTATTTTATAGTTTGAAGTTTGTGCCTCTTCATCTGCTTCCCTTATTTTGCCCATCCCTCCCCCCACCCGCCTCCCCTCTGGCAGTCTCCTCTCTGTATTTATGAGTCTGTTTGGAGTTGTTATGGTTGTTTGTCTTGTTTTTTATATTTCACATGAGAGTGAAATCAGATGGTATTTACCTTTCTCTGTCTGACTTCTTGTCCTTAGCCTTTTACCCTCAAGGTCCACCCATGTTGTCACCTTAACTTTTCACCTTCTTGAGTCTTTACATTTAAAGTGGATTTTTTGTAAACAACGTAACCGAGTCTTATCTTTCTTTTTAATCCACTCTGACAAAACTATCTCTGAGTCGGTGTATTTAGACCATTGACTTTTTTTTTTTTTGGCCAGTGGACATTTTTATTTTCAAGGTTCTTAGAATACACCGCTACATTTTCCCCCAAAGAGTTTTGCCAATTAATACATGCATCCTGGTGGTGGGTATTGAGGAGGGCACGTACTGCATGGAGCACTGTGTGGTACATGAACAATGAATCTTGGAACTGAAAAAAACAAAATTAAATTAATTGGAAAAAAAGACATGCATCAGCAATTTAATACAGTAAGTGCCTGCCTGCCCCAAGGTGGTCCCTGAGGATGAATGCTGAGTCCTTGTGTGAATGCCGGTTTCCCCACATCGTTGCAGGTATAGGGTTTGCGTTTTCTTCGACTGAACAAATAGAAGACCTATCTTAGTTTGCATCTCCCTGACACGCGGAAGGCAGAACTTCCCTGCGTGTCTGCTTAGTCCTTGAAGCACCTTCCGGTTGTACGGATGAATTGTCCATTTACCTCTTGGGGTGCTGATGTTTTTCTTACCTACATTCTTCGTATTGTAGAGATAACTGTCATTTGTCATTTTTGTGTCAGAGACTTTGAGAACTGAGCGAGGTCTCGTTCCTTTGGTCTAAAGCCCTTGTTGAAAGCTGGCTTCAGAGAAACATACGTGCGTGACCTAACCCGCAGGACCTGTGAATATGCCTTTCCTTGCAAAAGGAGTCTTTGTAGACATAATTAAGTGATGGTAGACCATCGCATTCAGTGTGGTTATTGATATAGTTGGATGACTCCCACGCTTGAAACTCTTCTACTGTTTTCTATTCATTACATTTGTTCTTGGGCTCTTATCTTCCCTTTTTCTACCTTCTCTGGTTTTAACTGAGCATTTCGTGGGATTTCAACTGATCTCACCTCTTAGCCTATCAATTATACTTTAAAACAAAACGTTTAGTGGTGACCCTCTGGGCTTGCCTGTCCTCAGATCTCAAGGTGACGGTGTGCCCTGCAGCCTCAATTCTCCGAGGGGTCCAAGAAAAGTCACTGCTTTTCCGTTTGTTCCACTTTTTCTTCTGCTGAGACATCGAAGCGATGACTTCCAAGCTCTTCCCAAGTTGGGGCTGAGCCAGAAGCCCATCAGGTTATCGCACATCATGGAGACAAGAGTCGTGTTGGCTGGTTTTTTGAAAGCATCAGGCACCTTCGGCTCAATGATGCTCCACCCAGCCGGCCAGTTCTGTCCTAACGACAAAAAGCAGATGCAAGAGATCACCATCTTCCGATCTGATCTGAGATCAGAAATGCTGAGGACCCCTTGCAGAGTGTTACTGCGCAAAGCAAGAACAAGCAAGTCCCTGCCACGTGCCAGCTTGGTTCCATTGTTCCAGAATGGGGCTGCTGGTTTTCCACGCGGAAACGTCAACCGCCCACCATACATAACCAAGGACCAGAAGGCAGGAGCTCATCTCCCAGAGAATCACTATTCATTATACTCTCATCTACTCGACAGCTCACCAGAATGAACCCGCTCTGTCCCTCCCCCCCCAAAAAAGGATTTGATTATAATATGTACTTTTCAAACACTTTAGCAAATTGTTGGTTTAAAAAAAGAAGAAGAAATCTCATTTCTCCAGAACTCTACCAGTCTGAACTGGCCTCGAAGGGATGCGTGCCTGGGTGATGCTACGGCCCCATGGGGTTCCGGAGAGTTTTGGAATCATCCGAGGAAGATTACATTATGTCCAGGAGTGCTTTCGCATTATGTGCATCTTGCTTATACTGTATTCCACATCGATGGGTTCTGACCACTCATACGAGTCATGAGGTGACCCTCTTCTGGCCCGGAAGCCAATTCACTTTGGTTCAATTTGAATTACAAAGGTTTGCTGGACACCTACCACACATCCTGCCCCGTGGTAGACGGGGAAGCTCTATGCTGTCTCTTCACAGAGCTCACAGTTTCATGGTTAAGGAAAAACAAACGAGTAAGCAAATCAACAAATGAACAAAACAGTCTAGACACACTTAGAACCCCAAGGCTCAGCATAGGCAAGAGTGGATTGAGTGTGCACAATGGCCTGTAGACAAAGCCCGCATAAGGCAAATGACGAAGGGAGAAAATATGCTCCTGGCTATGGAGGATTCTCGGGAATTTGGCAATCCATAAAGGGGAGGGTAAAATGTAGCCATAGGGAAAGTGACGAGAGCTTTCAGGAAATGGAAAGAAGTCTGGTATTCCTGGAATATTTGGGTGGAAAATGCCAGGAGATAACTCTAGAAAAGTAAATCACAGAAGGCCTTGAATGTCATGGTGAGAAACCTGAGTGTTTTTCTTGTAGGCAGTGGCACAATTGGCAAGAGTTTTGAACACATGTGTTTGGTCAGGTGTGCTTTAGAAAGATCACTCCAGGATCACCTGGGTGGTTCAGTCGGTTGAGCATCTGCCTTTGGCTTAGGTCTTGATCTCAGGGGCCTGGGATCGTGCCCCGCATCGGGCTCCCTGCTCAGCAGGGAGCACCTACCTTGTGCTCTCTCTTTCCCTGTCTAATAAATAAAAAAAATCTTTTTTAAAAATAAGTAAATAGGAAGAAAGAAAAATCACTGCCTAGGTGGCTTAATCAGTTAAGCATCCAACTCTTGATCTCAGCCCAGGTCTTGCTCTTAGGGTCCTGAGTTCAAGTCCCACACTGGGCTCTGACCTGGGTGTGGAGCCTACTAAGGAAGAGAAAAGAAAGAAAGAGAGAAAGAGAGAAAGAGAAAGAAAGAAAGAAAGAAAGAAAGAAAGAAAGAAAGAAAGAAAGAAAGAAAGAAAGAAAGAAAGAAAGAAAGAGGGAGAAAGGGAGGGAGAGAGAAAGAAAGAGAGAAATAGAGGGAGGGAGGGAAGAAGGAAGGAAGGAAGGAAGGAAGGAAGGAAGGAAGGAAGGAAGGAAGGAAGGAAGGAAGGAAGGAAGGAGGAAAGGGAGGGAGGAAGATCACTCCAGAAACACCTGGGAAGGTGGATTTGGTGAAAAAGGAGATGGGAGACACAGACTCCAATCTGCAGATGTAGAGTCAATGGCACTTGACAATGAATTGCACGTGACAGGTAGAAGGTGTAGAAGATAGCCCTGAATGGTCTACAGAAAGAGCTGTTTCCCCGCCCCCCACCTCCCACATCCACACCCTTTGCTGGGTGACTTTTAGGAGGTGATGTCAGGACGCATAGGCAGGGGCTTGGGAAGCAAGACTGGGAGAGAAGGGAAGCCCACAAAGGACACATCATCCAGCAATTTAGTACATGGCCCAATGGAAGCTTAGTCCCGCCGAGCAACTCTGGGAGACATTGCTGAGTTCTCCCGCCCCCAGGAGGAAGGTCTGTGGGTGTTTATTGATCAGTCATTCTCTAGGGATGGCTGGGGAGGGTAGCCAGAACTTCCTAGGCCCCCAGATGGAATAACTCTCAGACAGTCCCCCAGGGCGCTTTCAGTTGGGGCCATAGTGCCCAGAAATGCTGCAGAGCACGGGAATATTGGGCCACACACCAACTGTCTCTTACACCAGGAAAATGAGGACAGGAGTTCGGACAGGGGAGCAGAACAAGGAGGAGAGAAGAGTTGCTGGAGGTTGCGGAAACACGGTCTTGGGAAGCCTGGTGAACCCCGGCTCCATTTGGAGAGCACACGCGCTGGCATGAGCGTGGCTATGGGAGGGTTGGGGCCCTGTAAACCCCTCAGGGAGTGTTAAGCACACACACTCACACACAGCAGAGGTGAAGTGTGCCATTGGTCTCCGGGTCTTGAGTCCATGTGCGTGGGCTTACCCACGTGTCTTCCCACTTGCATTCTTCCTGAGCCCTGCAGTACATTTCCCCCCTTTGGACCAGAATACCATACACGGAGGGGCTTTGACAATAATGGCCCATTTGTCTCAGTTCTAAAGGCTGGGAAGTCCAAGATCAAGATGCCCGAAGAGTCAAGGTCATTGTTCACAGATAGCTATCTTCCCCTTGTATGCTCCCGGGGGCAGAGAGACAGATTCCTTGTCTCCTTCTCTTCTTAGAAAGGCATCAATCCCCTGATAGGGGCGCCCTACTCATGACCTCATCTAACCTGCTCAAAATCAAAATTCAACCAAGTAAATTTGGAGATCAAATTGGCTTTATGAAGCCATTCGTGAGTCAGGCAGGACTCCATCTAGCAAGGGGTGAGATGCTCCAAGGAGGGGTACACAATGGAAGGTTTGTATGGGAAAGGGGTGCAGCCGACGTTAGCAGCCAACGAAAGGATCGCTTCATCTTCTTTTTAGGGTGAGGGGGATGCAGGGTATTTGATCCTTGCAGATGACCTCATCGGTGGAAGGGAATTTCAGATTGACCATGCTAAAAAGTTACATTCCTGCCAGAGGTTGAAACTATAATTAAATCTTGGTTTACCATCTTGGGTGTGTGTGTGTGTGTGTATGTGTGTGTGTGTGTGTGTGTGAAAATGACTCCAATTTGGGGCACCTGGGTGGCTCAGTGGGTTAAAGTCTCTGCCTTTGGCTCAGGTCATGATCTTGGGGTCCTGGGATCAAGCCCACAGGCTCTGCATTTGGGGATTTTCGAAAAAGGAGAGGCAGCAGGTTGTATGGAGCCAAAGTTTACTCCCCCACCCCCAGCCCCTGGGCTCTGTCATTTGAACCTCAGGCTCTCCTTCCCTGGTCTCCATACCCTCCAGGGGCCAGTCCCGCAGTAGGGTTCACCCACCTCCCCCTCTTCCCCCAGAGGACTCCACGTGTCCCCCTCCAACTCGGTCTGTTTGTCTAAGGAACCAGCAGTGCACACAGCCATCCACCCAAGGGCCATCAGCGCCTCTCCTCTGCCAGGCGCTTGCTTGGGGATCAGGGGCCAGGAAGCCGGCAGAAGCCCCTGTTGTCTGGAAAAGCAGGAGAGTGCCCGCAACAGCGCTTTCGTCTGTGGGGAGCTCGTGACAGCAGCCAATACCCCTCACTGGGCAGCTGGCTCTGGGCAATTGCGTCCCTAACCTTACCCAGCAAAAAAATAAAAATAAAAGAGAAGCCTTTCTGCAAAGAGGAGGAAAACCAGACCTCCATTTGATAATGATTCCTAGCTCATTAGTGGTTCTGGGGGACACACAGCAGGGGCCAGCTTCCCAGCGCCCACGATCTGAGAACAGACGCACCGGTGGGGGGCTGCTTTCCCACCGAGAGGCTCGTGGGGAAGCATTTGCAGCACCAGAGTGCTCTTAAAATGCTCAGTTTGAGGACCTGCCAGGTCTTATCTAAAGAGCCATGTGCTTGGCACTAAGTCTGGTGGGACCTGTTTCATAGGAACCCCCTCGGGGGAACGCTGGACAAGGGCGTTTATAGACCTAGAAAACCCTACATATTCTTTTCATTTTTTTTTTTCCTTCTCTCCTGAGAAAAGCAGGAGTTAGGAGATTTATGGGGCCTGAGCCGGGCCTTTTCCCCATACTCCTGGCGTTCCCGTTGGTTCTGACGCAGTCGTCCTCGCTGCCACCGTCCGGCAGCCGAAGGGCAAGGCTCCCCAGGAAAGGCAGCCGGTGTTGCCAGGCTCTCTTCCCTGGAGAGAAAAAAGGCACTCCCCTGAACAAGCAGGCAGGCTTTGGCCAGAAATCATACAGCGGTTTCTAAAGCCACAAGCACTCAGGATAAGCACCCCGCGGGCTTCGGAGGAGCGCTCCAGCCAGCTAGGAGGCATCTCCCGCTCCGAAACAGTGTAGCCCTGCACCGGGTGTTTGCCTTGAATTGGTTTATCACGTTCCTTACGGATTTCCCCATGTGCCTCCCCATCTAGCAACATCATGCTGGACTTGCCTATTCCGAATCCCCTAGAAAGAGCTGCCGATCTTAAAAAAGAAACGAAGGATATGGAGCAGCAATTGAGTTTATTTCTGAATAGCAGAGGGATTGCAAACTGGGACCAGCAACCTTGGGGAAACCAGGCGCAGGTCGGGAGAATAGAGGTGGGAGCGGTCCTTTGCAACCAAAGTTCCCTGGAAGAAAATGGGAGTTTGCAGGAGCTGCCTTCTCATTGGCTGCGGGCTGCCTCGGGGCAGAGAAGAAATCTCCCTTCCTCGGATGGGTACCGGTGAGTGGTGGTGCGCCTGCGCTCTCCCTTCACGGCGTCCCCATTCCCTAGGGGAAAAGGTTTCCTTCAGCCCTTTCCACCGTGCCACATGCGTCAATGAGCCCTAGCTTCCCTTGAAGACGCCTGCTGTGGCACAATGACAGGCCGCACAGAGGGTTCCTCCACCAAAGACCCACCTAGGACTTCCCTGACTGTAGGCAAACGGGCTCATAACGCCCGGCCCTGCTCCCAATCCCTGCTACGCGGGAACCCCCTTATCCCTCACCAACACCCAAAGAGGGATGTTTCGCTTCTCTGATGTGGGGGAATGAAGCACAGATGGTTCTGGTCTTGCCCAGTGTCACCAGCGAGCACAGAGTGGGCATGCCTCTGCTGTCCCTCATCTCCCATCAGGGACCCTGCTCCCTGCTCTGCAGGACAGCGAGGCCCGTGGCCTCACCTTGGACTCCAGTTGGTATGGGTCTGAGGTCTTCGGAGGGCTTGCGGTATACCCTTGCTGAGCACGCGGAGGCCCTAGGAAGAAAGGAATTATGGCAAGCATGAGCATTTTTTTCTTGCTAGATTGTCCATTCTTCTCTTTCAGCATCATTCCCCATTTCTGTCTTTCCTCGTCTTTTCCAGACCCCAGGAGCCAGAAATAAACACACACGGTCTTTGCATTGATGTAAATAACCATTGGTTTTATTGAACCCATCTGCTCGGGCTATCGGTTGAAATCACAGCTCTGGAATGTTCACCGAGCACCCCTTAGCTGCTCCCCAACTCGAGCACATTTGCTGTGTTCCTTTCTGGAAGGATCCACACTGCCAAAGCTGTGTCTTCATTTTCTTGGTAGCCTTAGAATCCGAAGTCTACCCGTTTTCTCCTCGCTGATGATCACTTTCTCTTTCTCTTCTTCTCTCCCCCGTCACCCCTAAAAGCTGCCTCTTTCCTCCCAACCTGGCAGACTGCCTGGCCCCATCATTCTGGATTTGAACCCCAAAGTCTGGGTCTTGTGTGAAGCTTGTGTGGCGGATCTTTCATCTTTTGTCTTCTGGTTGCATCACTTTTTGTTTTCTGGGTTGGGTTGGGTTGGGTTTGATCCTTCCCTTATTTTCCCTTCCCCCCCAGTATCGCTCGAGATTTGATCCTTTCTTACAGTCAGTGGCCTTGTCCTTACTTCTCTCTTCTTTCTCTTGCCCCCTACATTCATTCAGTAGTCAAGTCCTGTGGATTCATTCATTTCAGAAATACGTAGTGAGCACCTACTATGTGCCAAGCACACAGTAGGCGGACATGATAGTTGAAGCCTATGGTTCTGCTTCTTACTCCAGATCTCCCATCCCCTGCCTTGGCCCTCTTGCAGGCTGATTTCCACGTGCATTTGCTGCTTTGTCATGGCTGACAAATAAACCTTAGAGAAGCCCACTTCAGATCAGGTTTTTGCTAGTGGCCTTTGCCTGAAGCTCAGACTCCAATATTCCCTACAAGATAATGCGCCAAATCCCCAGTCTGGAGCTCTGGGCTCACCTAGACTTGTCGGTTCCTACTTGTCCAAACATACTCCCCACTGCACTCCTGCATTCAGGGATAAGACAGCATTCCTCCGTGGGGGACCGCCTCTGAGCAGTGCATCAAGTCATCTCATGTGCCCCCCAATGAAATACACTCTCCTCCGAGCTTCTAAATCAGTCTCCAAAGGCGGGATCCAGGAACCTGACTGTGAATGAGCTCCCTGGTGATTAGCAGGCACTCTGAGGTCTGATATCCCCTGGCCCACAAGACAGCCACTGAATTATACCCCACTGTTCCCCACGGCTTTCCTGCCAGGCCTGGGTTCACTCTGTTCCACACACTGGGCTCACTCTGTTCCACACACTGGGACCTACATGCCAACCTCAGCACCAGCACTCCATCTCCAAATCCTGCCTGTTCCTTAAGGCCCATCTCAGTCCTTCCTATGATTCCTACCCACCCCTCCCCCAGCTGAAATCTCCTTCTCCTTTTTTGCTATTAGAAACTTCATGGGATCTGAGAGTTTCATTGCATTTGCTACTTTCTAGCTTATGTTATTGTTATGTGTGTGCCAGTCTTAGCTGTAGGATAACATTGTAAACATTTCAAAGAGCTATCTCTTAGTCGACTGACCGGGTTATCCAAACACAGCAGGCAAACAATCCTTTTAAAATGTTTCCTTATGTCACTCTTCTGCTCAGAATCTTCCAATGGCTCCTCACAGCTTTGGGAGTAAAAGTCACAGTTCTTGTGATGCCCCTAAGGCCCTGTGTGGTTTGGTCCCCTTTACCTTTGTGACCTCGCTGCCCACCACTCAACACATTGCCTCCTTGCCTCAGGGCCTTTGCACTGGCTGTTGGATCTGCCTGAATGCCCTAAACCCCTATAGCAGTTGTCTTATCCTCTTATTTCCTTTTAGAATTTGCTCAAATATCACTTTGTCAACAAGACCTACCCTGTCTACCCTACTTAAACCTGCAACTCACTCCTACCCTCCTATTTCCCTGCTGTACTTTATATTTTGTCCATAGTGATAAGCATCATTTATTTATTATAAGTGGATTTATTTACAATATTTACTATTTTTTTTTATCTTCACTCTCCACTGTACTATAAGCTCCTTGTGAATCTTTGTTTTGCTCACTGCTGTATCCCACGCACCTAACACCATGCCTGGCACATAGAAGATGCTCAATACATATTTGTGAATGAATGAATAAGTGAATGGAAGAATGAGTTGTACATCCTCTAGCCCTGGCTTAACGCTTTGTTTATCATAGGTGTTTAATTCTTGGCTACTGATGGGCAGACCTCAGCACAGACCCAGTCCACTTTCCGGTGGCAGCTGCTTTGGCCAAACGGATATAGATGTGGACCTCATTCTTTCTGCTCGTTTCTTCAGGACCAAACGAGAGTCATGGATGGACCCTCTGCAATATAATGAGGAAGAAGGCACATTCAGGGCTCACTCGGCACCCTGTCCTTGTGTCCATCCCAGCCAGGAGGTGAGTCTGTTTCCTTTCTATCTGCCCCCACTCTGGGAACAATTCTCAGTGCAGATGAGGACCCCAGATTTCAGCCTTCGGTCTGATCCTGCCTCACATCCTGCTCTAACCTTAGCAACCACACTTCTGAGCGGCTGGTTTCAACTTCTAGGCCCATTCGGCAGCTGCCTCCTTGCAGGGCTGTCCCCAGAGCCCAGTTCTGGGTGTTAGTTCCCTTCTCCCAGGGCCCAATCCTGCCCGTCTCTCTTCTTTCCCAGTGCCTGACCCCGATTCCCTTTGCCTAGTGACGGGTCAGAAACACCGAGACCCACAGCTCAGTCGCCCCCAAAGAGAGCCACCAGTCTGATTTGCAGCAGGCTCCCTGCACATGCTTTTAGTGTTCAGGACACTGTGGCTGCCTCTCCCATCCCAGACCATGGAAAGGACTGGGCTCCTGGGCTCCGTGTTGCCCACAACCTAACAGGTACCCAGGCCCCGCCTTTCTTCTTCCATTAAAATCAACCAACCACTGGCCTGCTTTCCAGACTCACACTTTCGCAGGATCCTTACCCCCCTGGTGTGCTCTGGCATCGAGAATCCCAGCCTGGGCCTATCCTGTGGATTCCAGACTCCTTTGAGCTGGGTCTCTATTTTATTCTGATTCTACTGTCACTCGGCACAGTGTCACTCGGTGCTGGGTCCTGGGAAGCTGAAGGGAGGGGAGGAAGTGGAAATTGGAGCTGCAGGCCAGGGTGGGGCCCACTCAGCATTTCTTGGGAACCTAGGGAAATCTCTTCACCTCCCTCTTAATTTTGCTGTGAACGTAAAACTCCTTGAAAAACATACAAACATAAACTAAAAAAAAAAGAAAAAGGCATCAAATAATCATCAAATTATTTGCAACAAAAAATCATCAAATAATCCAGCTCTTTGGTTCCTAGGTATTTACCCAAGAGAAGTAAAAATGCACATTGGTAGAAATACTTGGGCATGAGCATTCTTAGCAATTTTTTTTTTAATTTTTATTTATTTGTCAGAGAGAGAGAGAGAGGAGAAAGCACGCACACAAGCAAGGGGAGTGGCAGGCAGAGGCAGAGGGAGAAGCAGGCTTCCCACCGAGCAGGGAGCCCAACGTGGGACTCAATCCCAGGATCCCGAGATCATGACCTGAGCCGAAGGCAGACGCTTCACCGACAGAGCCCTTCAGGCGCCCCTCGTTCTTAACAACTGAGCAACTTGTATGTATCTGTACTTATTCATAAGAGCCAAAAACTAAAAGCAACCCACACGTTCATGTCACGGGAAAAGATCAACAAATTGCGATCTATTTGTAGAATGGAATATTACTCAAAACTAAAAAGAAACCGACTGCTGATATGCCATTTAAAAAAATTTATAGAATCTCAAAAATCATCCTGATTCGGGTGGGAGAGTGGATCGTGAGGGGTGAGCAAGAGAACGGGCAGGGGAATCCAAAGGGCCTTGTGGCTTCGAGGTAAGAGATGGGGGTGACGGGCTTGCAGCGGGATCAGTAAAAACAGAGGAAAATGAATGATCTTAAGGTGGATTTGAGATCTGGAGGAAATCAAGGCGGACACTTTGGGTTTCGAGCTTGAGCAGCAGAGAAGATGAAGATACCATCACGGAGGGAGGCACAGGGTCGGTGGGGCTGGTCCTGGAGCCCCAGCATCCTTGCCCTGGGGTAGCCCGAGCCCGCGCCAGCTCTCGGCCCCGCTCAAGAGAAGGCCCAGCACACAGATGCCAAGGTTAGCCTGCACTGGCTAGGCTCATGCCAAGAACCACAAAAGCCTCATTTTATTTAAAACCCAGGGCTTGGCAGAATTCCCCACCTAGACAGAGACAAGCCCATTACTTGGGAGCTGCAACCCAGCCTGTGTTTTTGTGGATCTATCAGCCGGGCCTCTGAGCCGAAAATCCAACCAGTTCATCAATCACTCCTCCCTGAGGCTCGCAGACTCCGCAGCAAAGGCCGGGGTCCCCGTCGACACCCGCCATCCTTTGACGTCTGCACGTGGGACCGGCCCCAAGACTTCCCTGTTTGTGCACAGGGGGCCTCGCTGCTGTGTATTTTTAATTAAAAGCAGATTTTTATCAAGCCCCCCAAAATCTATTGGGGGAACTATAATTTTGCTTCCAATCTTCCTATTTAATACTCCCCTAATGCCCATAAAAAGCTTTGGCGTTTCAGCTCATGATTTGAATCTTTATAGATAATTAGCTGGTAGGACAGCTCGGAGAGCGAAGCAGGTATATATTTTCACAACTTGGTCGGGAGTGGGTGGGGAAGCTGTGGGAGACGCACTCCCAGGCAGTCTTGGCACATCTCCGCTCCTGAAACATAAACACGCAATTCATTTAAAGGCACATTCATTTAGGTTCCTTA
>CM053621.1:22388927-22464485 GCA_028646535.1 Procyon lotor | reverse complement strand
GATGGATGGATGGATGGATGGATGGATGGATGGATGGATGGAAAGATAGACAGGTGGATGAATGGATAGATAGATCTATTGGATAGATGGACAGATAGATGATAGACAGACGGATAGATAGATCTATTGGATGGATGATGGATGGATAGATAGGTGGATGGATGGATAGATAGATCTATTAGATAGTTAGATAGATGGGTGAGTGGGTGGGTGGAAGGATGGATGGATGGATGGATGGATACATAGAGAGACAGAGAGAGAGAGACATGGGGGGAGGAGGTGGCAAAATTAGCCCAATACCTCACTCCGCCTTTTCACGAGTCTTCTCATGAAGCCGTCTCAGTCACATTTCTCCCTCTGCTCTTCTGCTAGCTCAGGGAAAACTCCATGAGGTAGACTGGAAAGTCTGGAAACAACAAGAAAGAAACCAAGAGGCTGCGTGGCTACCCAGGTGTGATTCAGGACACACGAGACAGTGGGCGTGAAGGCTTTTTCTTGATACACAGTGAGGTTCTCAAAGGTGGGACGGCATCAGAATCGTCTGTAAATTGAATAGAGTTCAAGGTCCCAGGGAAGGTGCCCCCCCACACACACTTCTCCCAGATGGCTTCTCAAAACACAGGTTGTTGATTCTGATTCCATAAGTAGGGACTGAGAATTCACATTTCCCACAGGTTCCCAGCTGCTGTGGCTGCTGGTCCAGGGACCTCAGTTGGAGAAGCTGTGCTGTGATCAGAGGTTAATTTGACTATTATGGTGACGTGCAATCTTGTCTCTTTCAATTAAACCATGTAATCTGGTGTATTTGAAAATGAAGGAAACAACAGTGGTTTGATTGTTTTCAAGGGTGGGTCAAGACATCTGAGGATGACAGACTTGAAGTGATCCCCGCCCTGGGTTTTGTGACACTGTCTGGACCTCTCATCCCCGCCCACCACGGCCCTACCCCTCTGCCTCCTCCTCCTGCACAATGAGAATAAAATCTTGCCTGTCTTGTTTCCCACTGGAACTCTGAGGCCTGAGTGTATGTATATGTGTATGTATCTAAATGTAACAATATGTCTGAGAGTTGAGTCCCATGAATGAGCCCAAGAAAGGAGAGGTTTCCTTACAAAGACTGTGGTGAAAGGGGCAGGAGAGTGGGTACCGAGCCGGCCCACCCGGGATGGAGGCCCAGCTTCACCACGTACCAGCTCCAAGTCCTGAGCAGGAGAGCTCTGAAATGGCCCTTTCCCTTACCCTAACAAGTGCCCCCTTCCCCAGGCAGATTCCTGGATGGCTGGCACAACACCTGGAAGTCCACTTAGCTCCCCAGCGGAAGGCAGCAGATTTCCCCGGCCCTGGTTTGTTTGTTTGGTTTTTTTTTTTAATGTATCTTTTTTTTTTTTAAGATTTTATTTATTTATTTGACAGAGAGAGAGAGAGCACAAGTAGGCAGAGAGGCAGGCAGAGAGAGAGGGGGAAGCAGGCTCCCTGCCGAGCAGAGAGCCCGGATGCGGGGCTGAATCCCAGGACCCTGAGATCATGACCTGAGCCGAAGGCAGAGGCTTTGACCCACTGAGCCACCCAGGCACCCCAAAATGAGGGTCCTTTTGTTCAAAAATCATTAGGAATTTCAAGACAAGGACAGTGGAGCACTTAACCACATGCGGACCCTTGAAGGGTGGGATCCTGAGCTCCTACACAGCAAGGTCCTAGGAAGAGCGGATAGACCCAGCACTCCCCTCCCCGTGCACTCTGGAGGAGTTCTGTCCTCATCTGACATTTTGTCTGTAGGATTACAGGGTCGTCCCAGAGTTCACAGCCCTCCTGGGTGTTCAGGAGCTCCACTACAAATGTTCCTTGCCCTCCAGTTCCCCGGGGCCCCTGGGAAGTAGGGGCCACTGTAGTGGCCACTCAAGTGGCCCTCTGTGACTTGAGAGAAAATTCAAACAGGCGGGCAAAAGGTGCCCCTTAGAGAACTGCTCACATCCCCTTCCCTCCCCAGCCGGATCGCCAACTCCTAGCAGAAGCTGCGAGCGTTCTCTCTCCAGAGCAGCGAGCACTGTGGGAATGAACCTGAAGGGACTTGCCCGCAGGTGCCTGCCTTGATGGGCATTTCCTCTCCCAGCGAAGGAAACAGCAAAGTCTTAGGAACCACACCCTGATTCTAAAAACGGGTCAGCTCATATTGGCAGGCATTCTCAGAGGCCCCAAGGGCAAAATAAGTCAAATACAAAATGGCTATTAACTTCCTCAAGTTTCAAACCAGCTGGGAAAATTAGAAAAACTGACAGAAAAAGAGCTCTTGCAAAAAAGAGATCAGTCACAGGGGAAGGGTCCTTTCCCGGCTACAGCATCTCCCTGGCAGGACTGAGTTCGGAACTCCGCTGGGGCAAGGTTAAGGAAAATTAAAGGGGGTTCTGGAATTCTGGCTGTGCTTAAAATCACAGCGGGAGCTTTTAAACCAAAACAAAAGCAAAAACTGAGTCCAGGCACTATGGATCATAATTCAATAGGAATTCCTTCTCCAGGACAACTTACTTTTGTAACTTATTTTACATAGAACATTTTAAGAATATGCAACATAGAACACTGTGCTCAAGGCTTCAGCCTCTCATCCAATGTCAATAATGAATCCGTCAGGACCAATCTTGCTTCACTGCCCCCCAGCGACTCCCCCCCCTTCCCCAAAATACAATTCTTTTGAAGCAAATATCAGATGTCAAATTTCAGAATGTATCTCTGAAGGAGGACTTTTTTGTTTTATTGTTATGTTAGTCATTCTTTAAAAAAAAAAAATAGCCACAATATCCTATCACGCAAAAAAAAAAAAATGACTAAAAAAACTCTCTGTAATAGCAATCCCTCAAATAATTTGTCAAACTCTGATTCTCCCTGTTTGATGTCTTTCTTAATCATTTGCTTCAGTTGGAATGTCCATAAGGTCCAATTTACAATTCATTGATATATCTTATTGATTAATTGATTGATGAAGAGATAGAAGTTTATTGAAAACACCGCAAGGGAGTGGTGGGCAGGACAGCAAAGGAGAGCCTCTCGGCACATTCCTAAATTCTTTTAATCTATAGGTTCCTCCCCCTTTTTTTAATTAAACAATTTCCTTTTTTTTTTTCCCTAATGAAGAAATGAAGACAGCATCCTGTGAAGCTTCTCACCAGGAAATACTTTGTCCCCTCTTTTCTTAAATAAATGTAGAGGACCACACTCTCAGCTTGCTTTTTCCTTTAGGTAAGCTCTATGTCCAACGTGAGGTTTGCACTTATGACCCCAAGGTCAAGAGTCTCGTGCTGAACCGAGCCCACCAAGTGCCGCATGGCCCACTTAGATTTTTTCACTGATTCCCAGAGCTTGCTCTCTCCTGTTATGTAGAGAGGCTCACTCCTTCGCACAGGTACCTGGTCCTCTATCATGGGGATATGCCACAGCTCCTTCTGGGTCATTGCTAGTTCTTTACTATTACAGATAGAACTGAAGTGTAGAATCTTACGTGTATGCCTTCTTGATATCAGTCTCCTTGGTGAATCCCAGGCTTGAGAGCTTCTGATCTAGAGAGAGAAGCCCGGGGTTAAGAGACTTAAGTTTGGGTCCCAGCTCTGCTCTTGCCTTCCTCCTTATAAAATTTGGGAAGTAATAGCAGGAGGAAATATCTGGATAGTATCCAGGAAACAAGTTACGTCACCGATTGTGGAGACGGTTTAATGAGCTAACCTACGCAAGGTGCTTAAATCCATTTTCAGCACATTTGAAGAGGTTCGTGTTGCTGTGAATCTTTCAATTTCTTACGGAGCCTCCCTGCCGGGTTGCTCGGCTGTCCTGACCGCCTCAGGATGTGGGCACAGCAAAATCAGACCCTCGCTGAGCAATTTCTTGAAACAGCTATGATCTCCGAGAATGAATGCAGGGAAAGGGGAGTGTCTCCAGAGGGGATCACAGAGGGGGCCCCCCGAGAAGAATAAGGAGCTTCAGGGCACTGGCCCCCTCATCTCTGCAGCTGTCCGTAGAGGGCTTCCTGCCTCCACTGAGTCAGTGAGACGACCTGTCGATTCACTCAAACCACTCATTTAATTGATTTTTTATTTTCTACTAAATTGACAGGCTGAGTAAATGGACCAAATTGACTGGCTGTTTTGATCTCATTTAGACCCAGCTTGAGTGGAGCTAATCACAAAGGGGAAATAATTATTATTGACATTCCCGCGGTGATCAGACACCCTGCAAGCAAGGACCGACGGAGGGGTGCTGGGACCCTCCCCAGTGTCAACCCCTTCATGTTCCAACCAGTTCAGGCTCAGAGGACAACCCTGCCCCAGGCATGTGCTGCGTTAGAGGAGAACAACATAGAGGGCTGACGGGGGGTGGCTGGAAAGGAGCCATCAATACATACACGTGCATTATTATCAATTCTGCTTATAGAGAAGAGCTAACAGAGCCGACGGGACTTAGAAACTCCCTGTAGCAGGATGACTAATAGCTCCCTAGTCCCTGAAACCATATTACTTAACTTGGCAAAAGGGACTTGGAAGGTGTGATTAAGTTGAGTCTCCTTAGATAGGGAGATTTTACCAGACTGCATGGGTAGACCCAATGTATCCAGCATGGTCCCCATAGGAGGGAGACCAGGACGAGCAGCAGGTCGGGTGAGGATGGAAGGAAGAGGTTGCGGGGACGTGAGGAGGTCCCAGAGCCCAGCACGGCAGGCAGATTCCAGAAGATGGAAAAGGCAAGACAATGGATGTTCTCTAGAGCTTCCAGAGGGAACCAGCCCAGGGACACCAATTTTGGACTTCTGGCTCCCAGAACTGTGAGAGAATAAATGGGTGCACTCCCACCAGTGGTCTTCTAGCTGGAACCCTCGGCAGGCATACTCCAGGGTAGGAGGGGAAGCCGAATGACTGGAACAACAGGTCCGAAGCCATTCTGTTTGCAGTGTGGGTTCTGTGGAAGATTACATTGAGGGGAGGGACCCCTGGGTGCCTCAGTCGGTTAGGCATCTGCCGTCGGCTCAGGTCATGATCTCAGGCTCCTGGGAGGGAGCCCTGCGTGGGGCTCCCTGCTCAGAGGGGAGCCTGCTTCTCCCTGCCCTGCTCCCCCTGCTTGTGCTCTCTCTTTCTCTCTCTCTCTCTCTGACAAATAAGTAAAATCCTAAAAAAACAAAAATAAAAGAAAGATTTCAGGGGCGCCTGGGTGGCTCAGTCATCAAGCGTCTGCCTTCGGCTCAGGTCATGATCCCAGGGTCCTGGGATCGAGCCCCACATTGGGCTCCCTGCTCCGCGGGAAGCCTGCTTCTCCGGTTACCATTACCTCTGCTTGTGTTCCCTCTCTCTATGTGTTTCTCACTGTCAAATAAATAAAATCTTAAAAAAAAAAAAAAGATTTCATTGAGGGAAAAGAGAATCTTCTGGCGAGGTGGGGAGAGGGGGAGAGAGTAGTCTGAAATACAGAAAGTTGATATTTGTGTATCCAATACAGGAAAAATACTTGGATCGGTGCCTGGTGCACCTTGCACACAGTAAGACAATCGTGGCAGGGGTGGCGGTGGTGAGTACCCGCTCTGATTCCTTCCTTTCACCCATGACAAACTACAGCTCAGGGCAGCCGGCCAACTCGCCCAAGGGCATCAGGGTCTTAGCAGCAGACCCTTCAGAAAGAGATCTGCATAATCCTCATGCCTACCGCAGCCCGCACCCTGAATTTCCACCCCCCAGCCCAAAGAGCTACTGCCGCCGGCCGATGGTGCCTTACATGAAAATTAAACTGGTTGCATAGGGGCACCTGGGTGGCTCAGTCGTTGAGCGTCTGCCTTCGGCTCGGGTCATGATCCCGGGGTCCTGGGATCCAGTCCCGCATCGGGCTCCCTGCTCGGCGGGAGGCCTGCTTCTCCCGCTGCCATTCCCTCTGCTTGTGTTCCCTCTCTCACTGTTTCTCTCTGTCAAATAAAATAAAATAAAATAAAATAAAATAAAATAAAATAAAATAAAATAAAATAAAATAAAATAAAATAAAATAAAATAAAATAAACTGGTTGCATAAAGCGGTCTTTATTTGATGCCTTGTGTTTGCAGAGCCATTGCCCGGTTCCAAGGAGGGCTGAGCACCCCGGGACCTCCCTGCGGTGCCCATCGCTTTGGTGGGCTCCGGTGCCGACAGGTGATCTCGTCCGGGAACAGAGAGAGCAGCTTCGGGTCGTCCCCCCACCCCCACCCTGCACCCAGCAGCTGAAGCGAGGAAGGCGGCCCTGCCCGCGGAGCAGATTGCCGCGGAGACGGCGGGGCGGGCCGGGGCAGTGGGGCCGAGACCGGGAGGCAGCGGCAGAAGCAGCTGCTGGCTCATTAAGGGCACTCGAGTGAAATCTGGGCCACGCCAGGCCCCGCCGTCTGCTCGCACGCCAGCCGCAGCTGCTCGCTGACGAGGCTCCTCTGAACAGCAGCGGAGGCAACACGTGCTCCCGGCCCCAGGAGGCGATCCCTCTTGCTGCTCAGTCTCTTCCTTTGCTGTCCCACTGAGGAGGGGTCCTGTTGGCCGAGCCTCGAGTCAAAGGAGGATTTCCAGCCTCGCCCCCACTGCTCTGCAATTGCCCGGCAGGAGAACGAGGGAGAAAAAATGAGCAGATGAGCTGGGAAGACACAGCAGGTTGTCTTTGGGCTTCCCAGGGCGCTCGGTGTCTTTACCTAGAGAGGTATGGCCTCCTTTCTGAATAAAGCTCCCCACCTGCTTCCAGGTTCTCAACTAGCTTGTCCCGACTCACTGCTCCAAGCCTGCCTTCTGCCAAATAGGGATGAGTTTCTCAGAGAACCACCCCCCCCCCCGCCCCCAAGTGTGCCATCCCCTTAGAACACAAGCTTCAGGAGGGAGGCGACGCTCTGTCCCCATTCCCCGTGGGCCTGGATCCCAGTGGACCTGAGAAATACCTGTGAAGGAATGAGCCCCACTCATTCAGCCCCTGCAAGGTACTAAGCAGAGCGCTAGGCACTCAGGGCTGTGAGCAGGCAGCCAAGTTTCTAAACCTCCTTTTGTCTAAACCTCACTTACAGGATCTCCCCAAGTCTAAAAACCAAGACAAATCTACATCGTGCCCCCGAGGACATCTGCAACCGGTGAAAATAGAAAATGACAGTAGTTCCAGCCTTTAAGAACACCCTATATGACACTGGGTTAATAACATATTTGTGGGTGTAACATTGGGTGCCAATGATACTTCAGTAAAATAAGAATAAACTCACAGGGTTGATGTGAAGATCGAATGAGATACTATGTATAAAGCCCTGAGCCCAGTCACTGACACAGAGCATAGCTCAGTAGCTGTTAGCTATTATTATATTGCTATTTTTGCAAAGATTACTAAAACAGCATTCAATGCGGGAGACAAAGAAGTCAGCAATTACAGTCCAAAATGAGAGGTGCTGTCAGAAAAGTACGGGCAAGGTTCTGTGAGCCTGCAGTCTCTCTCTCTCTCTCTCTCACTCTCTCTTTTAAGAGTTATTTATTTGTTTATTTAACAGAGACAGAGAGAGAGAGAGAATAGTGGGAGGGGCAGAGGGAGAGAGAGAGAGAATCCCGAACAGACCTCCGCCGAGCTCAGAGCCCCACTCGGGGCTCGATCCCACGACCCTGAGATCACGACCTGACCCAAATCAAAAGCTGGACACTCACAGACTGAGCCACCCAGGTGCCCCAGACTCTCTCAAAGTGTATCTGGAACACATATCTAGAACCAAAACCTTTTCACACTGTTTCTATCAGCCCTATTCTAATCCAAGCACCCACATTTCTCACCTAGATGATGTCAGTACCCTTCCCAACTCTTCTCTCTACCCACCCCCTTGCCCCCACAGTCTGTTCTCAACCAAGAGCCAGGGATCCTGTTAGAACTTAAGTCAGCTCACACTCACTCTGTTCAAAATCTCCAGTGGCTCCCCATTTCTTTTCAAGCAAAATAAACAGTTATACTGTCCATGTCAATGGCTTATTTTATGCCTCCACTGAGCCATGGAGTGCCCAGACCTCTAGTCAGACAACATTTTGGGTGTGTCTGTGAGGGTGCTTCCGGATGAGATTGAACATCAAGTCAGTAGACTGGGTCAAGCGGATAGCCCTCCCTAGTGTGGGTGGGCCTTGTCCAATCAGTTGAAGATCTGAATGGCACCAGAACGCTGACTAAGAGGGAACTCTGCCTGCCTAACTGATTTGAGCTGGTACACCCCTCTTCTTCTGTCTTGAGACTCAAACTGAAATATTGGCTTGGGTCACCAGCCTACTGGTTTTCTGGCTGGAATGACACAATATGGCCAACTTTCCCAGGTCTCCGGGTTGCAGACAGCAGATCGTGCGTGGGACTCCTCAGCTCTGTAACTATGTGAAGCAATTCCTCATAATTCTTTTAATTATATATACGTTACATACATTTATATTATAATATTGTGTGTATTAATCTCCTCCAATATAGACATAGATTTATATGCTATTGATTCTGTTTCTATGGAGGACCCTGCCCAATACACCTCGAGGCTATGGATGGTCTGCCACCTGCCCCAGTTCTGACACCCCCTCCCCCCCATACAACCTCTCTACTTCCCCCCTCCTTTGTTTGTTCCAGCCACATCTTGCTGCCCCCAAACATGAGAAACCCTCTACCTTGAATGCTCTCCACTATGGGGCATAAGGGCCTCACGCCTTTTTTCCTGGTCTCCATCCAAATGATATATGACTATGAAGCTTCCCCGAGCCTCCTTCCCTGAAATAGTGCATGCCCTCATATGCGCACACACACACACATACATCTTATCACTTTATTTCCCCTAAATAGCTTTAATTTTCTCTATAGCATTTACCGATATCTGACATACTACATGTTTACTCGTTTCATTTGTGTAATGTCTACCCGTCTGTCCCTTCCAGCTAGAATACAAATTTCTCCAGAGTAGCCACTTTGTCTTGTTCACGGCTGTATTCCCAAGACCTCAACTGGTGCCCAGTACTGATACCTAGCCATGCTTTATGCCTCTCTGTTGATTGGATTAACGAGTGGATTAAAATGTCCAGTTCCACCCTAGAAGGAGAGAAAGGCATTCTACATCGGTGGCAATAAGGGATACGTGGAAAATCGGTAGAAACCTGGCATTTTGCTGAGTGCTGCTTAAGGACTAGACAACAAAGCATTCAGGGGTTTGCCCTCCAACAGGGATCTGGGGGGTGGACGCTCGTGCTGCTGATTAAAGGCTGATCCTTACGCTTTAACAGCCTTCAGAGCAAAGAGCACATTTGACATCCTTGCCTGAAAATTAAGGAGCCCAACCAGGATATAAGCTTGAGATGAGCTGAGTGAGTAGCCCCATGAAGGGCCAAGACTGTCCTTAGAAAACAGCCCTGGGTCTGCTCCAATAGCGAGATAAATTAGAGACAGAAGCCCTAAAGGTCAACGCCAATGAGAACAGCTGCAATATTTTTAGTTGGAAGTAGCCTGCCAGAGCCATAAAATCTCAATGAAGAAATCAAACACACAAGGTCTAGTTTTAAGAAATCCTGGTAAAATCTCCAAGAGAAGGTGGGGGTGAAATATTGCACCAAGTAAGTGAATGAGTTGTCCCACGAAAAATGGCTGTCCAATGTCTTCCATTGGCTAACAGGCATCAAATGAGAAAAATTCGCCAAAGAGACTTAAAATATAAGAAGCCCCATTTAAGGGTGAAATAATAACCTGTGAGCTATCAGTGAGGAGTTTTCGGTGAGATGCTACACAGATGTTAGGTGGACAAGAGTTCCTAAAATGGAGGAACTACTACTTGGGAAACAAGCCTACCTTAATACTACACCTATGACACAGCTCGCATCCCTCGGCCATGAAAGGGTTTCCTTCCTTCCTGTCTCTCCTCCCCATCCCAGCCTTGTTTCAGTTGACGTTGTGTCACGGGCAGCAAGATGCCTTCTAGAACCCTCTTGGCAGTTGTAATGAGCTATCGCCTCCATACGTGTTGGAAATGACCCATGTTTCAGGTTATTGATCACTGCATGGTTTATAACAACTGAAAAAGATCAGTAACAGTTTCTATGTTGATTTAACCAAATCAAGATACGTCCAAATAATGGAATTCTATGCAGCAATTCCTAAACTCAAAGAAGCTCTTTCTATACTGATATGACATCATCGCCAAAATATATGAAGTTTAAAAAAAGGAACAGAATGGCATGTGCGTAGTTTGCTACTATTTTTATAAGAAAGGAAAAGGAAAAGAAGATACATGTGTGGGGTTTTTTACTTGGATCGCACATAATATCTCTGAACATACACCCATGAAACAAAGAATCCTATTGCCTCCAGGGAGATCTAGGCCGTGAATAAGTGAATGAATCAATGAGTCAATGAATAGGATATAGAGATCGAGGGGCACCTGGGTGGCTCAATGGGTTAAAGCCTCTGCGTTCAGCTCAGGTCATGATCTCAGGGCCCCACATCAGGCTCTCTGCTCAGCAGGGAGCCTGCTTCCCCCCGCCTCTGCCTGCCTCTCTGCCTACTTGTGATCTCTCTCTCTCTCTCTGTCAAAGAAATAAATAAAATCTTAAAAAAAAAAAAAAGGAGATAGAGATAGAGCAATAGACTGTTCACTATATATCCCTCTGCCTTTTTTATCTCACATGCATGCATTTCCTAAAAAATTAAATTAAAAATAAAAGGCCACTATAAAATACACTAGACATGCTCATTGGAGAAAAACTCAAAACACAGCAAATATACAGAGAAAATAAGTATGACTCCATTGTCTCATAACTGGAAATGCTCATTATTAATGTTTGATGTATTTCTTTCCAGTTGGATTTTTTTTTTTGCATATTTTGCATAACTGAGACCACTTGGCCTATAGATTTATATCCTACCCTAACAGAATATCATAAGCGTATTCCCACAATACTAAAATGTTTAATGAGTGATTTCTACTCTGTCAAATACACATGCCACGTCCAAACTAGCACCCTTGGACATTTAAGCAGTGTTCAATTTTTGTTAATCATTTTTGGGCATTGATCTCTGTGACTCTGATTATATCCTCAGGCTGAATTCCTAAAAATAGATTCACTGTCTGAAAGGGTGTGAATTTTTTTCAGGTTCTTCATATGGATTGCCAGAATCCCTCCAGAAACCTTGTACCAATTTATAGCCCTGCCGACTGAGTAGGAGCATGCCCTTGCGCGATGACCCAGGGCTGTCCCATGTCACGGTGGGATGCCAGAATTCTAGCCATTCATTCTCCAGCTTGGGGTCAGAAACCAATTAAAAGGACAAGCTCTCTCCGAGCCCGCAGGCATAAATTATACAAGCTTGCTGATTTATAAAAGCATCTTTTCTGGATTCCTGAGGAAAGTATCCAGAATCAGTAGAGATTCATAAAGAATAACACCGTTCCAAGTATTTTTGGAAATACTTGCTGAGAGGAAGCCCTATTTCATAAGGCAGGCTTCTCTACTTACAACCAAGCACTCCCGGCTTTAAATTAAGCCACACAACTGTGCTCCGAGAGGATTTCAGGTTGGTTAGAGAAGCAAGACTTCCGGTACGAACACGGCAGATCCATAAGGAGCCGCCTCCCACTTCTCCTTTTGCTTTCCCCACTAGGAATCACACAAAAGCAAGAGGGGAGTTATAAACTGTGCAAAACATAGTTTCCCCAGAATTCAGAGATGCATATAATCCAGATTCCCAGGGGCATGTAGGGGACCCCCAGACTGGCTGAAATTGGGCTTGAACTGGGGGAAGCAAAGAACAGAAGCAACAGGGAAGACAGGAGAGCCTGGCGGGGACAAATTTCAGAGAAGAGCCACCTCATTGACACGGTCAGAAGGTAAGGGCTGTTTCCAGGGACCAAGTGAACAGACCCGGTGACTTAGGTCCCCCGGGGCCAAGCGGGCTCACAGCAGCAGAGCAGAGGCAGGATGCACAGAGAATCAAGGTTGAGCCAAGGCCCGGGGGGAGCCTGTCTCCAGGGAGCGGAAGAGGGCTGCCCGGACCCCTCCCCACCCACCGTCTTCTAGCAAAGAGCCGGCTGGGAAAACCCCACCCTTTCTGTGATGAATTACATGACGAATAACAACAACAGCGTTATTATTACTAGTCATAACCAGAATAAAGACAATGATACAGTTGCCCCTTGAAGAACATGGATTTGAACTGCATGCGTCCACTTATGTGAGGTTTTTTTTTTCCAGAAAATTCAATACGGTACTCTAAATGTATTATCTCTTCCTTATGATTTTGTTAATAACATTTTCTTCTCTCTGGCTTATTTTATTATTGTAAGAAAACGATATAGTATACATGGAACAGACAAACTTGGTGTTCAACTATTTATGTTATTGGTAAGGTCTCCAGTCGACTTAGAACCTAAGTTTTTGAACAGCCAGAAGTTATACATGGATTTTCAACTGCCTAACCCCTGCATTCTTCAGCAGTCAGTGTAGTAGTTGTAGCATATAGGGCATCACAGA
Source organism: Procyon lotor (assembly GCA_028646535.1). NCBI lineage: Eukaryota > Metazoa > Chordata > Mammalia > Carnivora > Procyonidae > Procyon > Procyon lotor. Next base: position 22,452,008 of record CM053621.1, on the reverse strand, counting down.
GATTATAAAGAGATAACAACAGCCATAATAATAACATAAATAATTGGTTTGGGGGGCTGGGTAGCTCAGTTGGTTAAGTATCTGCCTTTAGCTCAGGTCATGATCCTGGGGTCCTGGGATCGAGCCCTGCATCGGGCTCCCTGTTCCATGGGGAGCCTGCTTCTCCCTCTCCCTCTGCCTGCTGCTCCCTCTGCTTGGGCTCTCTCTCTCTCTGTCAAATAAATAAATAAAATCTTTAAAAAATAAAAATAATATACATAACTGGTTCAGCACGAACACAGAGACTCCATAAGAAAAAATATGAGCAAAGGACAGAACAATCATTAATTTCCAAAAAATTCTCAATGAAACGTGGCTGGCAAAACTCAGGACGGAAGTGGAAAAAATAAAAAATAGAACAAACATCACAAGAGCGAAGTGAAAACAACACACAGAGGTATAAAAGGGAGAAGACGCTGCAGGAAACATAAAAGGGGACATGAAGACAGATTTGCCAAAGTGGAATAAAAGACACAGAATGAAACAGGGAGTCGCAGCACGCGAAGGCTGTAAGCACAGATCTAAAAGACAGACAGACGAGAGCCAATATTAGACTCCCTTGAAAAAAAAACCAAAGTGAGCCAGAACAACGAAGGAGAACAAATATTTAACAAAGCAACTGAAGAAAAGTCTCCTGAAAGAGAAGGCTTGACACTGCCTGCTGAAAAGGAAGACCGTGGTCGGGAAAATCAACCCAGACAAGTCGACACGGAGGCATCTCCTGGCAAAGTCGTAGGACTCTCAAGGTAAAGAATCCTTTGATCTGGCATCTAAAAGTTTGATTGCAAGGGGAAAAAAACCAAAAAACAAAAAACAGGCTTATTTCAGATTTCTCCCCGGCAACATCCAACCCTTGATGACCCTGGAGAACTCCCTTACACTGCCCAGGGATTCGCCATCTGAACCAAGAATTTTCCATCTATCTGAATTATCCTCAAAGTCTAATGACCACGAGCAAGCAGCTGTGACCCTGCACACACTCCAGCGTCAGTGACCCACGGCCCTTCTTGAGGAAACTTCTGGAGGGTCAACTGCAACCATGTGAGAGTTGCCTGAGGTGTCGGAGGAAAAGATTTGGCTGGGTCTCACATACGTACCGCTCAGAGCAAAAAAAAAATGAAACACACACTCACAGATGTGGATGACAGAAGAGAATGGGGTGTCAGAAGCCTTGACCATCTAGGAAAGATACAGGTAACAGAAAAATGGGCAAGACAAGACAGAGAAGGAAGGAGGTAGAGTAATTCTGCTGTTTGCCTCATCAGTGACAGAGGAGAGTCAGAGAATATTACATAAAGCTGACAAATCTAGTGATCGAGGTAGGTGAGAAGGAATAAAAGCCTAGTGAGAGTTCAAATGTAAGCTGCAGGAAAGATAATGTGATTGACCAAATTTAGAAGAAGTCTGAATTAAGGAGAAGAAGGGAAAGACAAAGGGACAGAAACACATTACGTTTATATCTGTATGTGCTAAAAAACCATTAGAAAAATCGGGGCTAAGAGAATTATATAAAGCTATAATTAATTTTATGAAGGTAACAACTAGAACGAAAACACCAGCCCTCCTAAATATCAGAAGAACTACACACACACACACACACACACACACACACGCGCGAGCGCGCGCGCGCTCATGTGCGCGCACGCACACACACACACCCACACACACAGCAAAGATCACAGAGTAAAACACTTAAGAAGAAGCAATTATAAATACTTGAGAGGAAGGACACATAAAATGTGAAAAACTAAACCCAAGCGGACCTTTCAGTATGTAAATGAGCTTCAATCATTATTAAAAGTAAGTTTTTCAGGTCATAGCACAAAGAAAATCCAAACTCCAGGCTGTAACGAGACAGATGGAAAACAAAGCGATTTTTAAAAAATAAAGGCCTGGGGGACACCTGGGGGGCTCAGCTGGTTAAGCATCTGACTCTTGATTTCTGCTTAGGTCATGATCTCGGGGTTGTGAGATTGAACCCCGCGTGGGGTGTAGAGTCTGCTGTAGATTCTCTCTCCCCCTCCCCCTCTGTCCCTTCCCGCTCCCCTCTTCCTCCCTCATGCATGCTCTCCCTCTCTCTCTCTCTCAAAACAAAAAAAAGGAAAAAAAAAAAAGGACAAAGGAATACCAAGCAAATGCAAACAAAATGAAAGCCAGGTTTATGATATTAATATTGGGCAAAGTAGAATTGAGGCCAAACAGCATTAAATGACACAGAGAAAGGCTCTATCTAATACGAAAGGGTGCAATTCACAAGGAAGCTATAAACAGTAATGAACATGTATATATCTGATTACCTAACAGCAATATTCCTAAAATGAAGTCACCCAGACATATAGAAAAATAAACAAAAACCTGCCAAATGCAGAAGACTTTGACTCAGTTCTCTCAGTCCGTGATGGATAAGTCAGCAGAACATACCGTCAATCTTTGGTCCTCCAACCCCAGCCATGCCACCTCTGGGACATATTCTTCAGATGGCCTTACACCCACGCAAAGTGACATGGGCACAGGCCGCTAATTTCAGCATTGTTTGCAAAATCACGACTCTCCTTTTCATCAGAAAGGAACTAGGTTAAATAGTATGGTGTAACAACTCAAGAGCTGTACCATAAAGGAAAAAGATGAGGGTCTCCATGTCTTCAGAGAAAGAACTCCAACGTTTGTTTATTTTAAGAGAAATAGAAAAACCAGCGAGGTACTGAAAAGTGTGTGTGGTAGACTACCCTCTGTGTGAAATAGAAATGAGAAATTCACATTTGTGCGTATATACATGAAGAGACTCTGAAAGGAGACTAGTACCACTAGTACTAGCGGTAAGTTCTATGTGGTACAGATGCTCTCTCTCTCTTTCTCTTGTGCTCTCTCATGCACTCTCGCTCTCTCTCTCTCTGACAAATAAATAAAATCTTTTAAAAAAAAAAAAAGGTACACCCCAAAGTTCAGAGGCTTGGGAAAGAAAGAAGAGTGTAAAAGACCTCATTAATTCTTGACATCAATCACATGTTGAAATAATAATATTCTAGGGGTGCCTGGGTGGCTCAGTGGGTTAAAGCCTCTGCCTTCGACTCGGGGTGTGATCTCAGGGTCCTGGGATCGAGCCCCGAGTCGGGCTCTCTGCTCAGCGGGGAGGCTGCTTCCCCCCTCTCTCTCTGCCTACCTCGCTGCCTGCTTGTGATCTCTCTCTCTGTCAAATAAACAAATAAAATATTTTAAAATAATAATAATAATAATAATAATAGTCTAGATATACTGGGTTAAAGAAAGCATGTTATTGAGATTAATTTCACCTGTTTCTTTTTACTCTCTTCACCGGGCTGCTGGAACATTCACCATCACAAAAGTGGTTCCGTGGACAGCGCTGCTTTTGTGGGGGAAGCATAAGCAAACAAGCTAGAGGAGATCACGCTGCAGTACCAAGCAAGCCGAGAAATCTCACTGCCTACGATGGTGTGTATGTCTCAGTCCTAATACATGAGCAACGTGCATCAGCAGGGGAGTCTGTCTCTGCAGTCAGTGAAGTCCGGGGCCTCCCAGAGGCTTCCTCCCGGCGCATATGCTCCTAGTCACTGCAACGGCAGGAAGGGAGCGTGGTGAATCCCACTGGCTCTGAGTTTCCTCTTGGAAGTCACAGGCATCATTGGCACTCACATTTCATTGCTCAAAGCGAAGCCCATGGAAACGCCTAATTTCATGGGGTGGGGAGGTGCGATCTTCCTATACGCCCAGAAGAAAAAGACTGAAATGCCTGACAACAGAAGTGCCTGATGACCAGCGCCGGGGACCGTGGCATCTCGCTGTAGGTCCTAGGCAAATCTAACCCTGGTGTCTGATCAGCCACACTTGTTGATCCCGAATGACTTGGCCCTATGTTTCAAACTTCTATAGGGTTGGCTTCCATTCAGACGGAAAATAATTTGGGGGAATCTGTGCTGACGTGAAGCCCTCCTAAGTCATCTCATTTGACCTGCTAATGCCACCACTTAAATACTTCCAGGAAATTGGGTCGAACACGAAAAGATCCATTGCCATGACCCATCGGCCACGATTGGCAGCCCATCTTCATGAACGTGTGCTGAGCTTCGTGTCCTAGTTCAGGATCCCGCGTGGATATATACCCATGCGGTATATATCTCATCAGTCTGTCACCAAATAGCTTTCAAATATGTGGTGACATGTACCACTTCAGAAGCTCTCTGGGCTGTCTCAGCTGTTCCTCATGAAATGGGGCCGCATCTCCTCACTATCTTGGTGCTTGCTCTAGAAAGCTGCCTTGTTCGGAGACCCACACGCCCCCCAAACCAGACAGGAAATTGTGCACTCAGGTCTGCCGCCCTGTGATTTGTCTGGACTCAGCCATGTCACATCCAAATAGAAGCTTTATATGAGATTGCAGGGGTCTGCTCGGATCACATGATCTTCCCCTCCATCAAAAGTGTGGGCACTTCCGGGTCACCTGGATGGCTCAGTCGTTAAGCATCTGTCTTCGGCTTGGGTCATGATCCCAGGGTCACATCGGGCTCCCTGCTCGGCGGGAAGCCTGCTACTCCCACTACCATTCCCTCTGCTTGTGTTCCCTCTCTCGCTGTGTTTCTCTCTGTCAAATAAATAAAATCTTTAAAAAAGAAAAAAAAAGTGTGGGCACATCCACATTGGAGCTACTCTTCCAGCCCGAGCCCCAGAGTGATGAAAGGCATGGAGCCCCACACCACAGACGCACAGCAGGGCACCTAAAAATGTAAGTGAGAAATTCCCATTTCTCTGAGGTTTGAGGCTGCTCATTGCATGGGCAACGCTGGCCAGTTCAGAAATAATCCCAAAGTGGCAGTGTTAAGAAAGGTTGGGTTTTTACTGTCCCACTTTCGGGAGATTTTCTCCAAATGATATACTGCAGGGCAATGCCTAATTTTATTTATTTAACTTAGGAATATTTACATAGCAGTGACGATATGCCAAGAACTCTTCTAAGCACTTTACAAAATTTATTTACTCGGGCATCATAAAACCCTATCAGGTGGGTTCTCTTATCATTCCCATTCACAGATGAGAAAATTGAGACAGTGAGAGGTTAAGATCGCACAGCTGGTAGGCACCAGAGTCAGAGTTCAAACGCAGGTTGTCAGTGTCCCTAACCATGTTATGCGATTATCCTAACTGTTAATATTTATTGAGTTAATTTACCCTAAGCACATTCAATCTTATTTGAATCCCGTAACACCTCCAGGAAGCCTGGGGAACTGAGACTCAAAGATACAAAGTTACTGGCCTAAGGTTACCTAGTGACCTTGATGGCAGTAAAGTCCATGCCCTGCAAAGAAAAGTCTTTTTCTATAAGGAAGAAAGTTCCAGATACTAACGGAGGCAATCGTTTGACTTCTTCCTGTTTAAATCTGGCTAGGGGCACAGATGTATCCACCAAATGTATCAGCACCTCTGTACTTCTAAGAATTTTCTTTGTGCTTAACACTGTCACCATCACTGATAAATGTTTGCTGGCTGTCTACCCAGGGAAGGCATGATGCTAGGCTCTCTTGCCCCTGTTAAGACCGGAGAAATAGGTTTGTGCTAATTAGGCTTGATATGGTGAAAGATGAAATAAGCAAACACCCTCGTGGCTGGGGAAGCCTCTGGCATCCCCGGTGAGGGGCTATGGTTCTCCCAAGATTGCACAGTAGTGGGCTTCCCCCGACCCTAGCAGGAACAGAGGACACAATATTCCCGCCCTCCTCCTGTTATTATCGCCTGGGAGGACCTCGGCATTAAAGGAGCGGTGTGAAATGGACAATTCACACGTCTTCCTAGTTTCTCAACAATGTCGGTCCCCGCTGTTGCCGCAGCCGCCTCCAAGTCTTCTCGAGACAAGAAGAGTATTAGACACGGATCGACAGGGAAGTTTGTACCAACAGGCGGTGCGCGTGAGCGCGCGTACACGCACATACTCCCTACACCCCTTTCTCCACTCCCCAGGAATGGCAAGGGATGTGGGAAAATGGGGAAAGAGACAGCCAGCATTGGAGGAAGGGCTCCTCTTTCGCTGCTGGTTGCTTCAGGAGGGCAGGTGGAGTCTGCAGCCCAAGCTAACGGCTCGGGGGGAATCTGCCCTCGCCAGACTCTGCGTTCAGAGTGGGACAGACCATTTCTGGGACGGAGCGGCACAAAGCCGTCAGAGAACTTGTCTGGTACACTCGCCACCTACAGACAAGATGCAGCCAGGGAGAATAAAGGCCCACCTGGATCCCTGCCCCACCAGTCCTCCTGGAGCCTCCGGGTCTCAGGTGAAGGCTCAGCCCCTCCCAGACCTCTGAGCCACTCTTGTCTTTAATTAGGGCGAATTAAGGAGCTCAAGTCCTGTACTCCGAGCATTCAGACTTCAGGCAGTTCTGCCCTGATAACGTGGCTTAATTCCTAAACCTGAACTTCTTGGGGCGCCTGGGTGGCTCAGTTGTTAAGCGTCTGCCTTCGGTTCAGGTCATGATCTCAGGGTCCTGGGATCGAGTCCCACATTGGGCTCCCTGCTCAGCAGGAGCCTGCTTTTCCCTCTCCCTCTGCTGCTCCCCCTGCTTGTGCTCTCTCTCTCTCTCTCTGTCTCTCGCTCTGTCAAATAAAATCTTAAAAAAAAAAAACTGAACTTCTTCCCCATTGGCCCCTGCCTTAGGGCTCCCCAGAGAAACAGAGTCAATAGGATACACACATGCATATATATGTGGAGGGATTTATGAGGAGGAGCTGGCTGGAGAACCCAGGAAAGCCAGTGGTATGATCCGACTCAGGGAACTGGGAACACTGACCATGTACATCGAGGTCCAAAGGCAGCAGAAGACCAGGGTCCCAGCTGGCCTGGCAGGCAGGAAGCCAAAATGGTGAATTTCTCCTTCCTTTGCCTTTTGGTTCTATATGCAGGCCCTCAAAGGATCAGATGATGCCCACCCACATTGGGGAAGGCAGTCTATTTGCCTGCGTCTACCAATTCAGATGCTAATCTCATCCAGAAACATCCTCCCAGACACCCTCGGAAATAAGGTTTGACCTGGGCACCCTTGGTCCCATCAGGCTGACATATCACATTACCCACGACGGCACCTACACCCCAACCTCTGGCCACCAGACCCTTTCTGATCAACTGCCTGCAACACCAGGTCCTCCAGGACAAAGACCCACCATGTTTTAGCCAGTCTCTCCTTTCAAGGACCAGTTCCTCGTTAGAGAAATCCCCCTGACTACTTCTTGCTGAATCACTGATCGCCTACCTGTCATTGCCATTTTATTTGGTCGTGTTAAGACAGAGTTCACACTGTAGGAAAATTTTAGGTTACATGTCCCCCCACCAAACCCTACCGTCTGTGGGGCAAGGGCCATGGTGTCCTCAACAGCCGGCCTCCCTAGATGCCTCCAGCCAACAGCTGTGGAATGAGCCCCCTTCACCAGCCACAGTGGTCAGGCATTCCCAGCTGCGTGGCCAAGATGCAAAGGGCTGGAAGGTTCAGGTCGGCTCCAGGAGAGTTACCGTCAGAAGCCAAAAGACATGCTTGCGTCACAAAGCCCAGCTGAAAGAGACTCCAAGTTTTGCCATTTTTGTCACTGTTGCTATGGGAATAGAATGCCTCGTACGTGGCCCATCCGTGTAAGCGGAATGTTTCTTATAAGCATCATCTTGAGCGGAATCTCCACCCCGGGGGCAGTGTTAGATGCCATTAGAGAGGCCCTTAAGTCTAAAAAAGGGGGAACACACCGTCCCTGCCACCCCTCTCCTCTCCTCTTCTGTTTCCTCCCACTCGGTCTGGCCCCCTCATCTCTCTCCCTTCCCCTCCAGCCCAAATGCTCAGATAACCACCTGGCTTCTCCGAATCTTCTCTCACCAAGATCAGCATCTAACCCACAGCTCTCGCTATGCTCTTTCTCCCCAGCTGTGGCCTGGACGGTGGACCGGGTGCAGGACAGAAATAGAAATGCAACAAACATGAACAATGAATCCTAGAACACAGAAAAAATAAAATATTTTTTAAAAAATCTGAACAAAAAAATAAAATAAAATATAAAGAAATGCAACAAACATTTACTGAGCAGCTACTTTGTGTCACTCCTCACAGCGGTGCATTTTCTTAATTTGGGAAGCAATTCCAGGCAGGAAGTATCACTACCTCCATTTTTCTAGATGAAGCAACGGAGCGTTAGAGATCGCAAGTAACAAGGTATAAAGCCAAGACTTGAATTTAACTTGGATTTTTTGTGTGTCCCTATTAGGTACTCTTTTTGTGATATCTGAGCTGTGTCCCACAAGTAATGAGGCTTGAAGAGCATCCCCACTGATACTTTCCCTTCTCTTCTTATCTTCTGAGCTTCAAATACAGTACCTTCAGTTTACTCTCAGCCCCTACTCCTTCCTTCCGTCTGTATGGCGGAGACAGTCAAAGTGTTGGGAAGGCAGCAAAGGAGGGGGAAATGATTGGCCCCACCACATCATGGGTCCCCTGGTCCTCATGGATTGGCTGGTGTGGGGCCATGTTTCTGACCCATCTGCCTCGTCTGGAAGTTTCCGTTTGCTCTCTGGACTCTTTGGGGGTCAGCGCATCCCCAACCCCATTCTCTTGCTCTGGTCCGGATTTCTGCTCTGCCTTCGCTGAACCCCGTGATTCTCAAAGTGCGGTCCCAAGCCAGCAGCCTCAGCATCAGGGAAGAACTTGTTAAAAATGCACATTTTCTGGGGTACTCGGGTGGCTCAGTCAGTTAAGCAGCTGACTCTTGATTTCAGCTCGGGTCATGATCTCAGGGGTCGTGACATCGAGCCCCGCATCGGGCTCTGCGCTCAGCGCGGTGTGCTTGTCCCATAAACAAAATCTTTTTTAAAATGCACATTTTCAAGTTCCACCCCAGACCCGCTGTATCGGAAAGCCTGGGGTGGGGGGCACCCACCAGCAAACTGTCTTTTAACAAGTGCTCCAGCTGACCCTCCCACCGCACCCCCAGGTTTGCAAACCCCTGATTTTAAAGGCTGATTTCCTGCGCAATGAGCAGGGCACCTCTTTCCAGCTTCCCCCCGACCCCTTCATTCCCCGCAGGACCCAGTTTGAGAGGGGTGGCATTTCGGTGGCAGGTGAGATTTAAACACTGCTAAAACTGCCATTTTTCCTCATTTCCAGTTCTGTCAGATACCTGATTGCAATTTCATAATACTCCAGAGGCCCCGCCCTCGGAAAAAGACCGATTCGAAGTAAGAACAGATTATTTTAAAACACTCGGTGGCACATGGAGGCCACCGGCCGGTTTACGCTGACTAATTAATCCTTGTTTGACCTGAATTAGTGCCTAATCCATGTAAAATGATGGAGATTTGCTGGAATGCAGCAAATTTGAGAATCAAAAATGAGCTGCATGTGGGAGTGGATGGGGCATCAGACCATCCTGAGGATTAAAGTCCTCCTTCAGCGGGCACGTTATTTGAAGTTTGGTTTTTCTTCCTTTCTCCTCCCCCACCTCCTTCAAGGAGGAAAAAAAAAAACTCCACGAAGCCACGAGCATATTGTCTCCCCTTCTCCCAAAGAAAGGTAAACTGACAGCGCTTTCAATGAAAGGCTCTGCACGATTGGAATTAAATGTCAAATACGATTTTCTGTTGGCAATTCGGAGTGTTGGTGTCAAAACCATAACTGACAGTATGACTGCAGATTAGTGTCTGTCTGGAAAGGCAGCGTCACACCGCGGGGAAGGGTTATGATTTAGTAGATTAACAGCTCTCTTCACGCTACCACTTAAGAGATAATTTGTTCAAGCAGGAGCCGATTAGATGGTGGCTGCCCAGAAGCAGGAGACCTCCCCCCCGCCCCAGAAGTCCTGTCAGGCGCTTGATGGCACCCCCTGCCCCCCTGTGGGGGTCGGCCATCATTACGGGTGACAGGCAGCAGAGGTGAGGGGGACCACGGCTGCCAGCAGCCCGGCTGTCAGGAGCCGACTCCCCCCCCAACCCAGTGACACTTGCTGGCAAGGTCTCAGGGAAAATGGAGTTCCTATTGATCCAGCCAATATGAAATGGCCTTCCAGGTTGGAGATTTGATTTATTTGGCTTCTGCGCCTCACGTGGGATAGAAGGGAAGAGGGGGAGGGGGTGCTTCCTGGCAGGTCGTTGATTCATGCACTCCACCACTAGGTTTCTTCTTCCAGCTCTAGAAAACACATGGGATCAGGCCCAGAGAGGTTAGGAGACTCGCTCAAGGTCCCAGAGCTTGGGAGGGTGGGGAGGGCTAGTTCGTATCGCGGGAGACTCACAAAGTGAGACACTGTCTTAGGCATGTTTATCTGCGACGTCTTGAGTCGTATTCGCAAATACTTTGATGTTGTTAGGGACCCACTCGTTTAGGGGTGTAAGTAACCTGCACTGGTAACATGTAGGTGCGTGGCCGACAGGAGCAAGGGCTAGGTCCCCAATTCCCCACCCGGGGTTCTCTGCAATGTCTCGCCACATATCCTCAGAATAAATATCCTGACTGAAAGGGGGATGAAAGGGCTTTGGAGACCATGCTTCTGTCTTGCACGCATCGCGTGTCCTTTCTGCCAAGTGACAGTCCGTAGGACCCAGATAATAAAATAAATAAAATGGATGCTCGCTGTCTTGACCGGTCATAAATTCTAATGGGTCCTCCGCGAGCCTGATTTAAGAGTTTCATCTCGCACAGACCATGTTTGCTCTTTCTTTTTTTTTCCTCCCCCTTGTCCCTACTTGTGGGGAAGGAGGAGAAACAGTGAAAGCCATCAGTTGAGAGCAGTATTTATATTGCCCAAACATGGCGGGGCGTGACAGCATGGGGGACTCAAGATGATGTCGAGACTCTGGTTTAGGAATGTTTACTCTCTTCTGCGTGAACTCTGACATCCAGATCCATTAATGCAGTGCCATTTGTAACGCTCATGCCAATCCCTATCCTTGTACGTATCAGAATTTTAATGCCTGCTTCCCTGTTTGAGTTATGGTAATTTATTGTAATAGTGTATTTTGACCTTTTCAGTATTTTGTATTTTTATTGGATAGCTGTTTCACCTCTTCCCTGGAGGGCTAGCCTGGCTGAAAAGGAGAGAGAATGGTAAGACCAACCAATCAAAATACAGAATATTAAAAAGGTCAAAACACAAGAGCAAACTACTAATTTGGCAAACACACAAACACGAAACGAATCAAAGCTCCAAACAGCATGGTGACCAGAGCAAGAATTAAGTGGACAGGAGAAAGCTAAGGGGGTCCATCTCAACCCAAGGCAGAGCAGTTAGTTCAACTACTGAATGTCAACTGGTCCATCTTCAGAACCAAAGGAGGGTAGAGAGTCCACGCAAACTCCAAAGGGCCTCTATTGTACCTTCTGTTTCTACCTGGTTGTGGTGGGGTTGAGGGGTCCTCGCCCAGAGACGATAGGGCACTTTGACATGTAATTTGCGAGAGCCCAAGAATGCACCCAAGAGGCGATGTTTCACCCTCCACCTGCACGCAGATGAATGTCTCACGAGTCTGGAATCGATGTTGATCTATTTCTTGTTTGAAACTCTCCATCGGCTCTTTCCAGTCCAACTATACATTAATTAAAGCATAATAATAAGCATATCTTGGCGATTGAGATTAATAGAATCATTAAAAATTCAAAGCGTACTGATTCAAATGGGCTTTCAGATCCAGTCGATGACAAGGAACGGTCTTCCGGTAGCTGGGAAAAACACTGTACCAGCTACCCAGGTGTAGGCTCTCACCCAGTCTGACTTACACCCACTGGCTGTCGGCAAAGCAGGGGAACATACATCGGAGGGGCTCGATACCCCAGGATGGTTGGCACTGGAAAAGGGCCAATTGAAGGGAAGCCATGTGAAACAGGGACCAAAATCTCACTGTAAAGAGTGAAAAGATTTTGACTACACTTTCATCTTGAAAAATATAACGAAACTTCATGAAAAGGTCCTTTTGTTTTCTGTTTAATAAAATGGAGGTTAGGGGCACCTGGGTGGCTCAGTGGGTTAAAGCCTCTGCCTTCGGCTCAGGTCATGATCTCAGGGTCCTGGGATCGAGCCCCACATCGGGCTCTCCGCTCAGCGGGGAGCCTGCTTCCCTCTCTCCCTCTGCCTGCTTGTGATCTCTTTCTCTTTGTCAAATAAATAAATAAAACCCTTAAAATTTTTTTTATTAAAAAGAAAAATTAAATTATATTAAATCTTTAAAAATTATAATAAAAATAAAATGGAGGCTAAAATTCTAATCATATTCTCAAGGTACAAAGGATTAAAGGTTGACTGGGAAGTCAAGGCACAGTTTTTTCAGCAATATTTTATGTTAACATGGATACATCGCCCTTCACAACCAAGCATAACTTTTGTGAAATATTCAGAGGACCTAAGTGCCCTTCTAAATTCCTTTATATTCCATTTTTTTCTGCTTTAATAGCTTGATCTTCGTTTTCTGTGATTCAGTTGGTTGATTTCCTAGTATTCAGTTGTAATTCATGAGATCCTTGTTGTCGAGATTTTCAAGCAATAAGGAACCGTTCCACTATATATATATATCACTTTCATCAACTTCATGAAATCCTGTGTTGCTTACAAATTTTGCCATTTCCATTTGCTTTTGACTTACACTCCGCTGCCAAAACATCTGAAAATCATCGGCAAAACTGGCCAAATATTGATGTCATACAGCCTTGTGTTAAACAGAGTTATGTTTGAGTCGGGTCTGATTTTTGAAATCCACCTATGAATATCTAAGGACTGCTAATTCCCTGTGTGAATTCTTAACTACAGACACTCTAATAATGAAAACTCAAGCACATGGACCCCAGACTTACCTAAGTGCACACCGGAACATTTTCAATATAAAACATTCCGTAACAGACATAAAAAAAATAAAATAAAATAAAAAGGATTGCTAGAAGTATTCAGCAATATCCAGCTATTAACACTTTGTAGTCTGCCTCTTAGGAAAGACGGTGGAAGCAAGTTACATCGTAGGGTAAGAATCTGGGGCTGGAAACACATTGTAGATTTGCAATGGCCATTCTCTAAGAGTATTTCATATGTACCATACTCAGATTACACTGTTAAATCTGAAAACACTTAAAAAAACATGTAGCACATGATCCCTGTTTTTCAAAACAAAGCAAAAAAACCTATCCTTTATTAAACGTTTACTGTGCACCACGAACCGTACTTTGCCCTTTATGGGCATTATATTATTTAACTCTTGTAACAGCCCAAGAGAAAGCTAGAAATCCCTACAAGTCACAGGTACTGAAATAAGACCCAGACCTTGAGCAACTTGCCCGAGATGAACTATGTAATGAGTGGCAGAGGCAAAGATCCCCCCGAGCCCAGGCATGTCCTTCTCTCCTCTCCATCACAGGACATAGGAAAGGCATTCGGGAGAATTAAACTACTGTGGTAAGACTGTAGATGTCTTTATTCGCTTCTTTGTATTTTTCTTATTTTCTGTCTTTTCTAAATTACAAGGGATGGCTTATCATCCGAGAAAAGAAAACTCGTTTTTATTAGAAGAAGTTAAGGTTAGAGGCTGGAAATCACCATGTCACTTGTGGCTGAAGGAAAAACTTTCGTAGCGAAAAGGGGAAGGAAGTCTGGCCGACTTGCAGCATGAGGGAAGACTCCCAGCTTGGCAAGGAGCCTTCAGAAAAAGGGTCTGGTCCGACCGTATGCCGCTGATGTGGGCACTGCCCCCTCGACCTACTGAGCGGCTTGGAAGAAATGACGGTATGTGGTGGAGAAGAACATTGACCAGAGTCAGAGACAGAGACAAGGCCACCTGCCTGCCTGTCCCCGCATCCTCTGGGCCCCACCTGCTGCTCAGTCCTCCCCTCTGCTGTGAAGCCAACTCTGCCTCAAGTCAGAGCACTGAGCACCATGGGAGAGTGGCTAACAGCTCCAAGACCTCAAGACCCCAAGAAGGGGGCCCTATCTTCTCCCCAAAGGCCTCCCTCTGGGCTCCCTGCAGCACAGCCTCCTTTCGGAACCTCATTGACACCGCTACCCCAATGCCTGGGCCAGCCCTGCTACCAGCCAGTGCCGCCGTTCAGATAAGCTCTCTGTCCGTTGTCACGGTCTGTTCCCAGTGCTTGGCCCAGGCTTCGCACTGTGTGTTACAGGGAGCTGAGACGCTCATCCCTCAGCTGCCAGGGTGCCTGGAGGGCCCTGGACCCTTCCTCTCTGGCTCAAGCAAGCTGAGTGTGCCCGAGGAATATTACCATCCTGCAAATACTAGGGCATCAAAATTCGGAGAGCACTGACTTCGAGCTGCCCTGCTGGGTTTCCATACACCATCCCCTTCCAATATGGTCCATCTTGGGCCTCCTGAGTTCCAGCTTTGTCCCTGGTATTTTTTTTTTAAAGATCTTATTTATCTATTTGACAGAGAGAAATCACAAGCAGGCAGAGAGGCAGGCAGAGAGGGGGAGAAGCAGGCTCCCTGCCGAGCAGAGGGCCCGATGCGAGGCTCAATCCCAGGACCCTGAGATCATGACCTGAGCTGAAGGCAGAGGCTTTAACCCACTGAGCCACCCAGGTACCCTTGTCCCTGGTAATTTAAGCAATTATCGAGAATGGTAGTGTTGTTTACTGTACATCAGGGACTCTTCTCACTGCTTTACATTTATATAGCTATGACATGAATTACAAGTTTCTCTGGGCCTCTTTTGCTTCCCCTAAAGAATGGGACAGCGGCAATTTATCTCAGACCCCTTCTGGTCTCCTTAGGGAACTCCAGGAATTACTACAGCTACATGGCTTGAGGGTGTGGGCACCTTTCAAGAAAAGGAGATCAGTCCAGAAACAGAAAGGAACACTTTCTCTAGGATGCTGTTTTCAAGTCCTTGACCTAAAAAAAAAAAAAATCTTGGAATTTCTAGTAGAAGTAGGATAATAGGAAGAATGGGCATCCGGCCAGCAGAAGCAGGTCTGGGGTGAAATGGAAACCAAGAGCTGTGGGTGGGGTGGCAGAAGATGGGCCAATTGGAAAACCAAGCCCAACAGTAAGAAATCAGCTTCCAGGGAATTGCCATCCCTAGACCCAGGTCCAGAAACACGACTGGGCCCTTCCACACAGCGCTAACCAAGAGATGATGTACAGTATTTATTCAAGGAAGATGATTCCAGAATAAGGAATGAGATTTTGTTACTGTAGCACACATTACTTCTTGGAGCTCCCAGTTCCCCTATGAAAAAAGCCATTCTCTTTCGATATATGCCTGATGTTTGCAATCTCTCGGGCTATCGTCAAATGGTTTCCATTTACTTCAAAAGACAATTCCTCTGCCATGAGGTTTTCCCCCTCAGAACTCGGTGCTAATACCCACTGCTGTGATGTTACATGGCAGCTAGCAGACTAGGCACGGGGATGACAAGCAGAGATTGCTGTCGTCACCCAAAGGTGGCTCAGCATACCCCCTTTGCAAGCAAACATTGGTTAAAAAACAAAAAATAAAAAACAAATAAACAAACAAAAAACCTATCATCAAAAATAAGATAAAACTCAAGAGTGCTCTCTCTGGTGATTCAGGGAGTCTCCCCCCTTTTTTCCAGGCTAAATCACTTGTGATGATTATTTCTGTACCTTGACTCTTCTGTGTAATAGATCATCAAATCAACTTTTGTTCCAAGAATTTCTTTTTACAGCTAATTGATACCTTTAGGCCCAGAGGTGCCAAGCTTGACACTCAGGATTTTTTCCTTTATATTAATATAGCACCTTGCTCTAGAGAGAGCTTAGCATTTGCAAACACCAGCCAATTATTTATCACAGGTATTTCATGGGAATGAGACAGTTGTAAGTTACAGAAAAAGTAAAATCAATAACGGTGTCTTCCGTGATTACTGTCCATGCGATGCTTATGCATTTCCATTCGTTAGTCATACTCCAATTATGGTCTGAAGCGACTACTGATTAACCAAGAGGAGCAGTATAATTAGAAGAGGTTTTAAAAACAGTACGTGGAGGAAGACTAATATATGGAGGGTCAGAAGCCCTCGGGGTCTGTGAGCTTATGCCGTGAATCTCAGTTCTCTCATTTGTAAAATGAGAAAACTGTAGCTCTCTTAAGTCGGCAATATGACGCTGTTATTCTAAGTCATGTGGGCGCTCGGGGAGCCGGCCTACCTCGGGCGTTGGGGAGACAGACAGATACTTCCTCGCTGCAGAGAGTTGGTTGCTGTCTTTCTCTTGCCCCTCTAACATCGAGGGCCAATCCCTGTCTTTTTTTTCTCTGGGAAGACTTCTCTGACCCCTCTCTGGTTTCTGCAGTGAAACTTGCCCCAAATGAACCCAGTTTCTATTTTTTTTTTTTTTAAGATGCTATTTATTTGAGAGAGAGAAAGAGAGAGCACATGCACGCATGTGCCTACATGTGGGCAGGGGGAGGGGCAGAGGGAGAAGCAGACTCCCAGCTGAGCAGAGAGCCCGATGCGGGGCTCGATCCCAGGACCCTGAGATCACGACCTGAGCCGAAGGCAGAGGCTTAACCCACTGAGCCACCCAGGCATCCCAACCCTGATCCTATTTTAATACTATACTACTAGTGTGTATTTTTCTTGCTGTTCTTTATAGCTTGTCCAACGAACTAAGTTGTAAGCGCTTCATGGAAGTGCTTATGTTTTCAAACCCTGATCCCCCCAAAACAGGGCCCAAACCCAGCACAACGGCAATCCCGTTACTTTATCTGTTTAGGTCACTAGTAATAAATTAGGAAAGGGACCCTTTCTGAAAATCCAGGGGCCCAGAACATATAATTATGCCAAGAGGCTCTCACTTCCACCACACAACTTGTAAGTAAGCCAAGACCTATGTTTAGTCTTATTTTTCCCATTCCATTGTCTCCTTCCTGCTTTCTCCCTCCACTTCTCTCTAAGTGTGTGGGCATTACCGCCATGATGGTCTTCTGTCCTTTGAAATTCCTCCTTAAAACATCTCTGTTTGAAGAAGCAAGGGGCAAACCGATATGAAATCTCAGCTCAGTGCTTCCAACTGCAATGGAAGAGAAAACCGTCACACATTAAAAATAGGACTTGGAGAGAAAATAACATGAACCTTCTTGCTTCTCTCCTGGGAGAAGAGCTCTATCTCCTCCTCATCAAGAAGATGACAGACCACTGGGTATTCCTGAGGACTGTGTCTTACTCCAGACCTAAGAAACAGAAAAGTGAGAAGGGATAGAAAGGGCCAGTTCTGCCTACTATTTCCTCAGTAAAGAATATCTAGAGAATTCTGCCTCTGGCAATACGATGCTCCAAAATGTTCTGAAACAGCCTTTTACCTCGAAATAGTCAGGTGATGGAAGAATGACAATAAGAGTAAGGGCATTCCTGAGCTCACAAGAAAATAAGGAAAATCCCCAAAGGCAAAAACAACATCAGCAACGACAAACCAGTTTCATAACACCAGACTTCCAAGCAAACCCCAGAGTTGAGTCGCCTTGGAAAAATGTTGATTCCAAGAATCTAGAATTTTGGAAAGGCAGGGCCACTCCTAAGGGTATAGGAGACTAAGCTCGGTGTCCATGTAATACAGGGAAGGGGAAGCTAAGAACCTTCCATTAACCAGAGTATCCCAAGGGCCACATCCTAAATGAAAGGGAGGGCCAAGAAGGAAAAGGATATAGACACGTTAACATATTTTACAAGTTAGATGGAATGTATACATGTTGTTCTCTAGAACACATGGACTATTTACAAAAAAATAGATATGTACTAGTCCATAAAAAACTCTCAAAATATTTTCAAGAATTCGGTAACCTGTGTACCACATTCTCTTGCTATAGTACAATTGAGATAGAAATTAACCTAAAATAACCATAAATTTGGAAATTTAAAAACATACTTCTCCATAACTCATGAATCAACATAGAAATCATAACAGAAATGCTTAAATATTTATAATTAAATAGAATGAAAATACTACGTATCAAAATTTGTGGCATACAGAGATATAGGAGTGGTAGAAGACTTCTTGATTTATCTGAGAGACTGAGAGTGTGTGGGGGTGGGGAGGGGCAAGTGGAGAGAGACTCCCAAGCAGACTCCATGCTGAGCATGGAGCCTGATGTGGGGCTCAATCCCATGACCAAGATCACAACCTAAGCCGAAACCAAGAGACAGGTGCTTAACCAACTGTGCCACCCAGGTGCCCTGGAAATCTATACTCTTAAATTCTGATATTGAAAAGGCAAGGCTAAAAATAATGAATTAAATATCCAACTTCAGAACTTGAGTGGAGTGGAGGGTAAGCAGATAAGACTCTAAATCTGAAAAGAGTGGACGAAAGGGATGACAAAGGGAAGATCTGACATCAATGCAGTAGAAAATAAAGATAAGTAGAAGGAATGAACAACTCCAAGAGTTGATTGTTTGAAAAGGTCAGTAAAATACATAAATCTCTACTGAGATTTAATGAGGCAGAAGGAGAAAAGTCACAAAGAAATAATAGAAGAAAATTTTTAAATGACAAAAGTAAAGATCAAGCAGGAGTTAAAAAGATAATACAAGAATATTATGGAAAGCTAAATTGGGATCATTCCAGAAAAGCAGAACTAACTAAATATTTAAATTCCTACTTATGTTCATCTTCCCTCCTTCCTTCAGTCAGATCAATACAGAGCAATTAAAGTCTCACTGTAATGTCACATAGCCACCTGATTTCTTTCCTTTCCTTCTGGATCGGCTCAACCCAGGCCAAAGGAAGTGCATTTAAGGGCAGGGTTTCTTTTTCACTATTTTCACCAACTGAGAAACTTCCCACAGGAACATTATCACCTTCATAATGTGATTATCCCACTCTCCCACATGTCTGATCTTTCCAGAATCTCAGGGAATCATAAGGAAACAAATATAATAAGATGAGACCCATTTCCAGAATATTGAGAAAAATCACTCAATCCCCAAGCCAAATATGACCAGTAGAGTAATTTATAATCTTAACTTCAATTCCCAAGCAGATATAATGCTTCCTAAACTCGACATCTCATAGAGTCTAGACCCATGCTACTACCATTCATCATAAGTAAAGAGCTCATATTAGTTTAAAACAACAACAACAATAATAAACAACAGTAAACCAAAGAAATGTAAAGGAGGAAACAAAAATCCCCACATGGTTCAGCTTTTCCAGCATGTCAGTTGGCCAGGCCAGCGTTCAAAGTCCACCATCTCTAAAGTTGACACTCATTTGAGGGAAGAGTCTCATCTAGACACCGACTTTGCCGTACCTTAAGAAAACACCTCTTGGAAAGTGAATAAAGGACCAGTCCACCACATCCTTCCTCAAAACCTTTCCTTTAATGTTCACCCAATAAAACTGATTTCCCTCAACGATTTGTGCATGAGTTCCTCCATTCCCACCCCTCATCCATCCTAGGAGCATACCATACCCTTCTTCCAAAACTCTCCAATTCTGAAGGCTCTCAAGTCTCACTTACTCGTGCAACATCTCAGTTTCCACCGCGACTGTGTCTTCCTTCCATTCTGGAAGCTTTGTCCCATATTGTTTGCCTCCAAGGAGAGCATCCTCCTTAGTTTTTCCACATTTCCCCAGCTGGAGTAGCCCCCTTGAAAATTTTCTGAACGTCAGCTGCCTCTGGGGAATTTCCCAAACTGGCTCTCAGTAATATCATAAGGTCCAAAATCCCATAACTCTTGTCTCCTTTCAACATTAGAATTCCTCAAGTCTTGACAGCTCAAGCGCTTACTTTCCCAGAACGCAGGTTCAGATGCATGTTTAAACCTCTGACCTGCCTCTGATGGGTGTCTTGTTCCTTCTCAATCCCTTCTGAGCTAAGACATTTTTGACCTCTCAACATTGATCTTTCTCACAATCTGTTCCTCTTCCCAGAGCTCCCTCCAGAGCTAGGAGATTGAAAGCTATTTTAAGTTGATCCTGTTTCTCCCTGAGTTATCTCCCAAGATCTGAGCACTTTCTGTTCACGTATCAGTCTCTAAATAACCCCACTCACTTACCTCCTTCTCCACCTCCAATGAGCACCCCTGATTCCTAGCAATAGGAAATTGCTTGGTTGTCATGTGTTTGCCTCCTTCTTAACCAACCACTTTTGGATAATCCCATTAAGTCATTCCCCTGACTCAATCTAAAGATTACTCATGCCTGCATGCAGAATCCTCATCCCCATTCGACTTAATCTATTCTTGGATAAACTCCACCAACTCCCAATGCTTAAGGCCATCTACTATGTTTTTTTAGGGAACATCCTCGTCGAAAGGCGAAAAAAATCAAAAACGAAAACAAACACAAAACTCAATAGAAACAAGACAATAAAGTGAAATTAGAATCTATTAATACTGAGCCATGCCACAATCCAGATACTAAAGGTGCTTTACCCCAGAAGTCTGCTTATTTTAAAATGAGTTTTTTCAAGAACCCAGAAATTTCCATCCCTGCCAGGCCCAGATTCCTACTAATCAAAATCAAGGCACAAACTCTCTCTCTCTCTGAGTTTTGCTAATGAAAACCAGAGTTTCTCTTAACAATACGAGTTTCTTCAGGAGGCTAACCCCAAGTTCCCAACTTCTGTGCATCATCTCACCTCTGTCTGAAGAACAAATGTTCATTATTGTAAAGGGTAAATGGACCAGATCCTGAAGGCTTGGCTGGCCCTGGCCATGGCTGCCCACATCCCCATCCTGGCTGCATTCCCAAAGGAGTCCAGGGCTGAGGATTTGGGTCCAGATCCCTGTTTGGGGATCACCAGAAGCCTAGTGATATAGGCTGAGCCCCACTTGGGATTCAAAAGGCCCTCCAGTCTCTTTACCTTAAGATGTCCCTTGGGGGCGCCTGGGTGGCTTAGTCACTTAAGCCGCTGCCTTGGGCTCAGGTCATGATTCTGCAGTCCCAGGATCGAGCCCCACATCCAGCTCCCTGCTCAGCGGGGAATCTGCTTCTCCCTCTGTCCCTCACCCCACTCTCATACTCTCTTTCACTCTCTCTCAAATAAATAAAATAAAGGCTTAAAAAAAATATGTCCCTTGAGCCCCTGAGTGGCCCATTCCATATCTCTTTCCCAGGGGCCCCTCCCTGGCCCTCCTTGGCTTTCTTAAGGGCAGAGCTGCTTCTCAGCCTGGCCTTCCCAGGACCTGTCTTATGGTACCATCCGCTTCACCTTCGGTGCGGAAGAGAGGACAGCCACTCCCAAGCCAGCTCTGGGAGAAGGAGGACTTGAGCTCTTTCTCGCTCCTCCTTTGTGTCCTTGAAGTCCCCGACCTGACCTCCCCCTGCCTCAAGTCCCAAATCCCTCCAGCAACGATTTGTGTAGCCAACCCACACGGTCCTCGCTTTAAAGCATCAAACGGCAAAAATAATGGAATAAAACCTCCAACGGTCTTCCCCTCTCGGGAGTTCAAAGGAAGTAGAGATGAGATTACGGCCACTAGAATCCGTCCAGCTGATTATTGGTGCCCGCGGTGACAGGCTGCTGTTTACTGATTCATGGAGTGATAAGTAGCACAAGGAGAGTGCGAGCGGGGAGCAGAAAGCTATATATATTCCTGGAGCCGTGCTCTCCCAATGTAGCCACTTGAATCAAGCCATATGCACCGTGGGCTGACTTCGATTCTCACCAACAACTGTTTCAAAAGCGGACAGAGGCAAGACTTTCAGATTTGTTGACTCGTGTTGGTCTCGGGGAAGCAGGAGGAGGAAGGGCTCTGTTTCCAGCATTTCCCATGGGAGGCTGTTTCCAAAGGAACACAAATCGTTCACGGGAGGCAGGGTATGTTAGTAGTAGGTTTGGGTCTGTGCTAGCGTATGCCAGGGCCTTCCAAGGGGGGGGAGCTTAAACAGAAGGAATCTCACTTTTTTTTTTAAACTCCGATTCGCCAAAAACGAATTCCTCTTCCTGGCTTCTTATAAGAGCTAGCAGTATTCCACCATAATTATAACATACTCTGAAAGATTTATAACGTCCATGAGCACAAGAAGAATTTTTAGCAGAGAAATTCTGGAACAGGACCCTGACGTTGATAAGATAAGCCATGTTGGAAGCTTGGACGCTGGTGATGGTTTTCTTTCCTTCACAAGATCATATATTCATACATTCATTCAACAGGTTTTAGGTGCCAGAGTTGCACGAGGTTCTAAGGATGGGGTGAGGACAAGGTCCCTCGTCAGAGCACAAGGATGCTTCTGGGGATATGACTGGCCTTCTGGGGGCTCCAAGTGCAGAAAGACCACCCCCATTCCCATTCTAACTGTTTAGTCAAAAAAAAATAAATCCATTCTTCTTGGGGTCAAGAGACCATTGGCTCACCACCCAGAACCATAGATCGCCACATTTCAAAGTTAGCAGAGGACCCCTGGTTTACCTCTTGCCTTGCTGGTTGGGTCCCCTCTCCGACAGCCCCAGGAAGACAAACACAACCTGAACTTCAATAACATCCAGTGATGGGGAGCTTGTGACTTTATTAGAAGCTCTTCTCAAGTTATCTGGGATTCTTGGGACTCAAGTTGAGCTCAGTTCCACCCCCTTGCTGCTGTCAACTGTTGGGTTCTACCGTTTGGAGCCATGCAGTCAAAGACTGATCCCTCTTCCCCAAGATACTAAATGTAAGTCCTGAGCCCTTCCTCCTGGCCAAGGACCAGCAGCTCTGTGACCTGTTCACCATACAACAAGCTGCCATAGCCCTTGCCAGATACATTACCCCTGTTGTTTGTGCTTAACCCTCATGCAAGAGGGCTTCATGCCTATTTTGTAGATGGGAAAACTGAGGCTCAGAGAGGTTAAGTGGTTTGCCCAGAATTACTCAGCTAGGATGGCAGAATATGGACTTGAACCCATGGCTTTCTGACTCTAAAGTTCACATCGAGTGCTCTCTATCCTGGTTGCTCTCTTGTACTTCAACTCCAGTTTGTCCATATAATTTGTAGGTCTGTCCATCGGTCTTTCATCTTCCCTCTCCCTCTAAAAGCACACCACAGGGGCGTCTGGGCAGCTCAGTCAGCTGAATGTCAGACCCTTGATTTCGGCTCAGGTCATGGATTCAGGGTCGTGAGTCCAAGTCCCACACTGGGTCTTCACTCAGTGTGGAGTCTGCTTGAGATTCTCTCTCTCTCTCTTTCCCTCTGCCCCTCCCAATGCTCACACACACACTCTCTCTCTCTCTCTTTCTCTCTCACTCAAATAAATAAATCTTTTTTAAAAAATTAAAAAGTAATAGCACATCCATGCTTGTCTTGGCATATTTGTCTGCTTCAATTACTCCGTTACAACAGTAAGTTATTGGTAGGTGAAGAACTGGCAGAATTATAAAATGAATATTTGTGATGACCTAACTACATCCTAGAGAAGTAGAACAAGGACTGTGGCTTGAATTATCCAACCACCTTTTGTCCTGCTCAACAAAATTAGGAATGCTCCCAGTATAAAACGCCAAACGAGGCACAAGGGATACAAAGATGATCACAAAAATGGCCCTCCCATCAAGGGAGAGAAGGAAGTGAATGAGTAATCATGAAACATGAAAGTGGGTCTCGGTATGAAGATCCCTGTGGTCCTGGTAGAGGGGGGAGTTAAGTCCTACTAGGAGCTGGACTACGGGAGTGGGAGATAGGAAAGACCTTGCAGATGAGGGGACCATTCTGCCTTCTCTATCTCTCAAGGAATGGGCTTTTTAACAAAGAAGTTGAGGGTTGAGAGGAAGGGAGTCCAGGTTCATTCCAGAACAAACAAAGCCATTGTCACGAGGTGGCCTGGTGTCATCCAGGAACACAGAGTTTTCAAGTAACCCCAATGTATCAGATGCACTAGGGAGAATGTGGAATAGACCATGAGGCCAAGAATAAGCTGTTGGAACGAGATTGATATCCTAAGCCTTGACATTTGGACTTAGTGGAGAGTCATCGAGAATATTTCTGTGACAGAAGCCAATCCATGTCTTACAAAGATATCTCTGACGACTTTGTTGTGAATTCTAGAAGCCCTGTGCTTGCAATAATGCAAGCCAAGTTTACCCTTAGTCTCTTTCAGCCATATGACGTCATTTAACTCTCAACTAACGCTGTCTTTCACATATAGCGCTGGCTGGCCATGCCTTCCCGTCCATGAGCGGCCAAACCTCTGTGTGGCACCTGACACTTAGCCCAGCGCATTGATCTGGCTAAATTCAACCCCTCGCCCTCTTATTCACACCCTTCAGGTGTATTGATTTTTATCTCCAGCCTGCTTCCTAGGCTCCCAGCCTCAAGTTGCACATGAACTTAATAAACCTCTTCCCAAATATTCATGCAAATCACAGATTAAAAGCAAAAGAAATCAGAAGGCAAGGGCGAAGCTCCAAAGCGTGTCACTAGACACTTCCCACTGGATTAACATTTACTTTTAAATCAGTCCCTTTAAAAATAAAAGCTCTTTAATCAGTAGGTGTTCTACTCACTTGTCTTTTCCTTGCCAAACGCTGTGCGGACGGTCAGCATTCTGGATGAAGTTAATCGCGCAGAACTTGCTCGTGGTGAGCCCACGCTGGCTGTTAGGTCTGTGGTTTCCTTTCCTAGGTGCTCATGCACCAGGCCTTTCATCTTCCACGAGGCATTCCTGAAGTCTCTTTGGTGGCGGACCCCATGTCTTTTCTTGGTTGAAAATCCGATCTCCGTTTGCTTCTCTGCAATTTTCCAAACCACTTGGGTTCTCCGTGGTTCACGAAGACCACCCATAGCAGTTGGGGCGATCTAATTTGACAGGTTTCTTTCAGTAACACGGGGTATAATTTTCTAGCCTCAAATGCCACAAATGTCTGTTTCATCGTCTATAAAACGGAGACGAGAATAGCAGTGCTGCGTGGAGTGGTTTGCTAATTAAAGGGCATCGTGCACCTAAAGAACCATTGTCATATAGGAAATGTGCCCCCCAAAGTTTATAACAAGCCACCACATTGTTTCCTCCTGACAGCACCTCCAGCTCAATTGGCCTAAAAACCCACCTCTTCTAAAATCTGCATTCGCTCCTAAATTTCCTACTTCTATACATGATTCACTTGTTCTGACACTCACTCAAGCCTGACAATCAAAAACATCTTTGAGCATCACTTGCCTTCTCTCCTCATCATCAGTCATAGACTTGACCCCTGCAACACCTCAACACCAGCCTTTATTTCCATCTCAAGGTCCCTGTTACGGACTGAATGTTTGTGTCCCCTCAAAGGACATACGTTGAAGCCCTAACCTTCACAGTGCAACTTATTTGGAGATAGGTCCCGTGAAACGATGATGAAGGATCCATGCGGTCATAAAGGTGAGGCCCTAATCCAATGGGACTGTTGTGCCTAAAAGAGGAGGAGAACTCCAAGATCTATCTCTCTCTCTCCGTCAAGCAAGGACACAATGAGAAGATGGCCATCTACAAGGCAGAAGATCGTCCTCGCTGACAACCCAATTAGCCAACACCTTTGGCCGGTCTTGGACTTGCTAGCCTCCAGAACTTCGAGAAACAAATTTTTGTTGCTTAAGCCACTCTGGCTGTGGTTTTGTTACAGGAGCCCAAACAGACTAAGTTACCACCTTACTTCATGTCTTCACTACTCTGTACCTGGTTTGTACCAATAGCCTCCTGCCTCTTACCCCAACTATTTCCTCTGCTCCAATTCATCTTTCCCATTGCTGCCAGCTTACATGTCCTAAACTCTGCCCCAGCATCACCAGTAACTTCCTAGTGTTTACTGAATTGAGCATAAATTCACCACTACTTTCAAGAAATTCTAGATAAGCTTCATATATAAACTTCTTTATGAACCAAATCTAACCCTGAATACTCTTCTTTCTGATTCCTTATATAGTTCTGTTCCAGCCAAATGAAACTTCTCATCATTCCTAGGAAACATCTTCAGTTATTTGCATTTTTTGATTCATCTCTGCACTCAAACAGAAAGACTAGCTGGCTTAATAGTGACAAGTAGGGGGTTATTACTCTCATGTAACAAGTCTAGAGATGGGAAGTTGCTGCTCTTAGTTTAGCAGCTCAATCATGCCACCAAAGACCAGGAATTCTTTGCCTTTGCCCTACCTCAAGATTAAAATATGGCTGCCACAGCTCCAGACACTGAATCTATATCCAATGCATGAATACAGGAGAAGAAGAAGAGAAGGGGCAAGGCAGTCAAGCCAGTCCCCTTTACTAGAAAAAGTCAAAACCTTCTCAGAGTCCCCATAAATTCCCACAGCAACTCATTGGTCAGAGTTGGCCCTTACCTTGCAAGGAAACCTGGGAAAGTAAATATTTCATCTGAGCAAGGTATTCATGATAATACCCCAACAAAACTGGGATGGTGTTAGCAAAAAATAAGGCGACCAGTGTAGCCACAGTACCTGGCACTCATCTGAGGTGGGAGAATTTTTATCTTTGTTTCTCTTCAAACATTTACCAAAATTTCCTGCACGTGCTTTGTGTTCAATACACACAGACAGGCTGGTTGTATTACCAGTTCTTGATTGCCTACAAATGGTTCTACAATCAGTAAGTATTTGCTGGCCTCTGTTAGATATATTGGGAGAAAATAAGAGTAAAAGAAATTGTATGTGTCCTCAAGTTTGAGAAACAAAGTGACTACTGCTAAAATACTTCCCCAAACAGTCATCTTGGGGTCCATTTCACACACCGGGCAATGACGCTCACCTCTGCTCGGTGACTCCTTGCTTCATGGGTTACTATACAGCATAACTTTCAACTGAGCTTAGTCAAACTGCTCTGAGTCTGCGTTCTTCTGGCTTGACTGGACAAGATCTTCCTATGGATGTGTCAAGAAAACTTTGTTATGAGGCCATATAATGAAACGTTATTGCATAAAGAATGTTAAAAAGCAGGAGATAGCCATTAGATACGCTGTCACAGAATAACAAATGAGATGTAATATGTAAAGTAATCCAGACCATCAAAGAGTATACAATGTACGTATCTTTAATCCCTGATAACATATGGTGTGCTCAGGGTGTTTATATCTAGATAGTGATGGGTCTGGAATAGAAATAAGGATAAAAATAAAAACAAAGAGAGGTTTTAAAAAAAATATTTACCCCAATCTTTATAGCGGTAATCTCTGAGCACCGCATTAGAATTGGCTTTCTGGTGTTACTTGTCAGTATTTTCCAGATTTTCTCAAACGAATCTGCTTTGCTTTTATTATAAAAAGGAAAAGGGGGTGTATTTGTCTTTCTTAACTTTGGGGAGTTTTAAGAGGCAAGCCAGCCTTGGTGATGATCTAAATTTTATTAGATGAGAAAAGGGCTGGTGAATTTAAGTGGCCACAAATTTGAGAGAGCATCTCTTTATGACCTCAAACTGTTCACGGTGCAGGAATGAGTCACGAATTTTTATTTGCAGCTTTAGGAACACAAGGAGCAAGATATAAAGACAGTTTGAACCTGGAAGTAAGTGATGCACAATGGAAACTAATTTTCTATGGAGGTTTACCTATGCATTTCGTATCTTCAGAGATTCCCATTCACTGCAAAGTGTGACCCCCAAACAACGAAACCGTTCAGCAGGGAGGAAAGATCTTCAATGCTGTGAATGCGGCCACCTGTACTTTGAGCCTCCTTGAATAAATAAACACTGGAAAGCTCATTGCTCTTCTTCTTTTGTTTTAGTAATGGAAAAGCTTTACACAGGATGGACTCACATCAATTTGATGACAATGACCATGACATTCAAGTGATTCCTATTTTAGGTGCCAGGCTGAGCTGAGTGCCTGCTTTATCTTACTATTCACATGACAAAGTAGCTGCTTATCGGTTACAAATGGACCAGAAAAGGCTGGGAAGTCTTAGACAGCCTGAGCCAGAGCACTATAGCTGCGGGAGCTGGTGTCCCTTCCAAAATTAATCCCCGGAAATCTCAGCAAAATCATGATCTGCCCTCTAGAAGACTCAGGCTTCAACAAGTTATTCTTCCCATTGATGGGGTGCTGTAATTGATACTCCCGTGATACGTTACTATAAAATAATAACACTGAATTGAAGGTATACTGTTACTTTTTAATATTTAAAAAAAAGACATGGATGGGGATCAGTGACCCAAGAATATATAATGATAGAGCCCAAGGAATAAGAAAAACGACCTTGAGGTTATAAAATGCAACAAATCATCAGAGTTTCTGGCTGCATTTGATGTGTTCTGAGCTCAAAGGGGAAAGAATACTAGATTGGATTTTCTTCTAGGTTGTCCTGCTTGGATCCTAAGACAGGGAAGGAGGCAAGGATTCAAGAAAGATGCTCAATCCACAAACAAATTCAATACATTGGGCTGTGCCTCTCTGGAAAGTGAATTTCTAGGAGGACAAGGGTCTAATGCTATAGAAAGGCCAGCCTTCCATGGCAAGGTCAACTACAAAAAGGCTGTTGTCGACTCAGCACTACTAGCCCCTTGGAACATCTCCTCGCCTAAGCATCACGTGAGAAAAGCATTTCCAGGGGCGCCTGGGTGGCTCAGTCGTTAAGCGTCTGCTTTCGGCTCAGGTCATGATCCCAGGGTCCTGGGATCAAGCCCCGCATCAGGCTCCTTGCTCGGCAGGAGCAAGGACTTGCTCTCCCGCTACCATTCCCTCTGCTTGTGTTCCCTCTCTCACTGTGTTTCTCTCTGTCAAATAAATAAAATCTTTAAAAAAAAAAAAAGCATTTCCAAGAATCCCCTTCCCCATATGGTGCTGAGTTAGAGTTTCCCAAGAAAGGCAGGCATGTGGAGAGAGATTTGGAAGCCAGTTATTTTCTGAGGGTAGATGAAGCAAGACACAAGGTCAGGTAGGAGATTCATGGAAGCTTCCCAGAAAACTCTTTTGGACCCCCTATTTTGATACACTGGGCTAAAATCTTTGACGATGGACTACCACAGACTTCAGTTCCCTACGTCTTCCAATAGCTAAATAAATCTCTAAATCCTACAATAAAATTATTTGTACCCAGAGCACTTTGGGGGGGGGGGCAGTGGAGCTATACTGTAGGAAGTTATGGTGGTCTATACACATCATCATGTATCTGCCAAAACCTACAGATGGTGCAATCCCAAGAGTGAAACCTAATGTAAACAGTGGACTTTGGGCAACAATGATAGGTCAATGTAGGGTCACCATCTGCAACAAATGTCCCACTCTGGTGTGGGATTTGTACCCAGAGTGTGTGGATTAGCTTCTGTTTTCCTTCACCAAACCTGGTGGATCCACGGATTGGCTAATTGAAGTAGATTGGAAATTTTAGAAAGAACAATTTGAAGAGCATAATGAAAGTGGAAAACCAGATTGTGAATATAAATACGAAGCATAAATCTCTTGTAAAGAGCATCCAACCAGAGTTGTTGCTATATTCTCTCCAAATCTATGAGACTGCAATTTTTTTTTTGTTTTAGTATTTTGCAGTTCTGATCTTTTCCCCTTTACTACGGTGTGTTATGTTATGCTAACGTGATGATGTTGGGTTCTGTGTTATTTGGGGGATTCAGGTGGATCTCTCACTTTCTCCAGGCTCTCAGACCTTGCCGAGTGTCTGTGAAGGCTCCCAGGACCCAACAGAAGCTCCCTGGGTGCTCACCTCCTGTGCTGTTAAGCCTCTATCCTGCATCTATGCTGAGGGATAATCCCTGCCTTCAAGGAATTTGTAATCTTTTTAAGAAGACAATACATCCGTAACAGGTGAATAAGAGACATTTTAATAGCTGCACAGAGCAATTTAAGAAACATCCCAAGGTAACATGTGGTTAAGGACCAAAGAGAGGACACTGGCCAATACCAGGAGCCAAGAAGTGGCACCAGCCCTCCTGAACATTGATCATCTTGGAAAGCCTGGGGCCTTTGGAAGAACAGACAGGAGCGAGCCAAGGAATAGACACACCGCTTTTCCTTCTCCACATTCTTCTCCAGAATCCACTAGGATTCTCCAGGTTGAATGGAGCCTGATATCTAAGTGGATTAATTGTTATTTATAACAACATTTTGAACCATGAAGCATGGGTGACCTCCCATCACCCGCACTCCACTAAATTGTGCAACTGGAACAAACAAATAAATGGAATTTGCCTCCCTGCCAAGGATGTGCTGCTATCAGGCGTCCGCCACAGTCATCAATTAAGGGATTAAATAATGAATGAACTGGCAGAGTTCAACTAGAATCTTCGGACCCAAACTCCAGAGATGCTCCACAAACAGCAGTGTGGAATTTATGGATTTCATTTTCCTTCACCTCCCTTGTGCATGGTCTCAAACACACACACACACACACACACACTCGGTCACACACACGTTTGCACGCCTCCCACCCACCCCCACACACCCTCCCACGGCTTTCCCTTGCCACTTGTGTGGCTTTTTCAATTAGGTAATGAACTTAGTTCATCACGGAAGGAAATGCATTTATCTTGGAAGGAAGTCACTTTAATCCTTCAGTTTAGACCGCGAGAGCTCTAGTGACCTTGGCCGGCAATCCCTGCCTGGAGCGAAGCCAGGAGAGGAAGATGGACACTGGAAATGTCAAGCCAGCAGACACTCAGCTTGACACATGGGACAGGGTCTTGGAAGAAGGGCTGTGTCACCCAGGGGCTTCGGGCTGCCAGGATCCCCCACCTGGGATGCATTTTCTCCAAAGGCAGGTAAAGCTGTAAGCATGCATGAGTTCAGCAAAGATTGAAGGACACGGAGCCCATCTGTAACACAATCCTGGGAGCTCGCTAGAGATATTGATTAATCATAGTAGCAATTTACATTTATAAATCCTTTACAATGGGACAGGCACGGTGCCAGATACTTGCTTTGGATTATCTCTTTTAAGCCTCACAATAACCCTGTAATGTAAACACGGTGATTAACCTGGTCTTTGAAATGAGGAACTCGGTGCTCGGGGAAGTTAAATAAACAAAATCACGCAGCTGGTGTGTGGAGGAGAATTGAGATGGGACCCAGTCAGATGGATTCCAGAGCCCATTCCCTCTCAGAGCCACACGCCTGACCACCTTCCTTGTGTTAACCTTCCAAAACTTTTGAGATTCACTGCAGAGAGAGGAAAACACCCATTACTATATTCTCCACCAATTCTCCCTTCATAACGTAATGAGACACGGACTAAGTATATGCAGGCACGTGTGTACGCTTACACGTGTGCACATATGGACATGCAGGTGTGCATACATGTGTAGCCAAGGAGGGTGACGACACGCAGACACACACACACACGCGTGTGCACACATACATGTAACCAAGGAGATTCCATGCCATGCATCCCTTTAGCTTGGTCACAACCGCCCAGGAAGCCAGGCAGTCCTATTTTCTCTGCCTTGCCAATCTGAGGGGGCAAGGGAACTGTCATGCATTCTATCTATAGAACCTCTACAGGAATTTTAGAAACCCCTCTTCCTTTATGTTCTTTCTTCTTCTCCTTCTTCTTCTTCTACTTCTTTTTCTTCCACTCCTCTCCTCCTCCTCCTCCTTCTTCTCCTTCTCCTTCTTTAATGTAAGCACCAACTGAGCACCTGGCTGCCTGGCCTCCCTGAGTTACTCCAAACCAACGGTGAAATTCTACCACCTCCCACCTCCATATTGCCCCTCACCCAGGGCTGTAGAACTTAAGACACTAGGAGGCAATGTCACCATGCTGAGGGACACATCAGAACGGAGATCTCCAACTAGTAAATAGTGTCTTCCTGAAGGCTGAAGCCATGTTCTTCTCCTGCTCTGAAAGGATGGACATGGCTCTCGAACTAGAAGGCCTTATGTGTGCAAGATCCTAGAGTTTGAGAGCTGAAGGGGCACTCTGACTCCTCCAAGACCCTCAGAGACATTCCTGCCTGTCCATCTGGACTGATAAGCACAGACATTATGGGCAGCAGACATGAACACCTACATCATCTGAACTGCTCACTGGAAATAGTTCTCATTTCCAAATGATCCTTCAGGTGGTCATAACAGGTTATAGACTTAATTGCATCCTGTTCATAGGCACTGAATGTTCCAGCTGAGTGGCCTCCGTGGCCAATTTTTCCCCCTCGAGGATGGAGGCCACGCCCTCGCATGTGGTTAAGAACAGCCTCCGGCCGGGCCACCAGCCAGAAGGTGGTAGAAAAGCTCTGAGCACAGCAGCTAAGCACTGGTTTTGAAGGACTGTCGTCCTGGATTCAAATCCTCCTTCTGCCACTTATCCAGCTCACTGCCCAGCCTCTTCAAGCCTCGGGTAGTTGACCATCAGACGTAGATTAGAAAGGCATTTTCCTCATTTAGGTTGCTGTGAGATCATGTAAAGTGAAACTAATGTCTAACGCTTGGTAAGCACCAAATACATGTTAGCTTCTACTCTTCTACCAGAAATAACTAGAAAGTTTGGGGGTAATGCTGATGCCCAGGCTGGAAGGAAAGGGGACGAGTCAGGTTTCAGGGACCCCACAGCAGCTAGAGGCAGGCAAGGAGACAAACCCCAAGAGATCAAATAAGGGAAAGAGGATGCAGAAAATCAGGCAGGATCTGGCATTTGGAAGATTCAAGTCAATAGAAACCACAAATAGGCAAACATCCTCCACTACCGTGCCAAAGGCTCTTGTGTCTCTTGGAAACTATCCTGAAATGTTAGACAACTCAACATCCACATCCAGAAAGAAAGACTTGTGAGGTCAAATAATACCTGATTGCCTTCAATATGGGTGGATATCAACATTAAGAAGTAACATTTATTGGGGCACGTGGGTGGCTCAGTCAGTTGAGTGTCCAACTTTTAGTTTCAACTCAGGTCATGGTCTCAGGGTCATGAGATCGAGCCCTATCTGCTTAGGAGACTTTCCTTCTCCCTCTGCCCCTAGCTCCTGCTCACGTACTCTCTCTCAAATAAATAAATAAATCTTAAAAAAAAAAAAAAAAAAAGAGTAGAAGACCAGCATGTGTTGAGGGGCTCTGAGAGACGGTTGGTCCTTGCATGGGCAGGAAGCCTGAGAGAGGTGTCCAAAGCTTCCTTTCTTTGTTTTTTTAAAGATTTTATTTATTTATTTGACAGAGAGAGAGAGATCACAAGTAGGCAGAGAGGCAGGCAGAGAGAGGGGGAAGCAGCCCCACTGAGCAGAGAGCCCAATGTGGGGCTCGATCCCAGGACCCTGAGATCATGACCTGAGCCAAAGGCAGAGGCTTTAACCCACTGAGCCACCCAGGCGCCCCCAAAGCTTCCGTGTCACAACTGAAATATCACCCTCTCCTTATTTTTTCCCTTTAAAATTCCATTGTCTGATTCCAGCCATCATTTCCTGCCAAAAAAGCAAAAACACGAGGATTTGACTCCGAATCTGTATTTTCCTGACCTTCGCATTTACTCCCTCTGTAATCTGAATTATCCACTGCCGCGCCAGCCCACGAAGGAGTAGCTTGACCTTCACTGAAGCAGCTGGTTCTCCTGAGAAAGCATGTTGTTGGAGGCACCCAGAACAGAGGCCCTGGTCCACTGGGAAAGAAGGGTGCCAACTGTGCGAGAAAGTCTAACAAATGGAACACAATTACAGATTGTTCTCCTAGATCTTAACTCGCATGCCATAAAATACACGCTGAAGTAACCCACGGGATAGCGAAAGCTAGATCACAGCAATGGCACGTGGTGTCTTTATGGCCATGCTGAGAAGCCAGTGGCGATTTTCTGTTTCAAAAAGTGGCATTGTTCTATATTACGTTTAGAATTGCGGTTCATCCCGTGGAATGCAGCGGAACATCTCGTCCCCGGTACCTAAGACGCATGATGCCATATATTCAGCCCCAAATATGGCATCGATCTGGAATTGTGCTTTGAAGGGGATTTGAGTTTATTAGCACCGTGCATGGGAAATGCCGATGTCAAGAGTCCAGTAACATGTTAGTACGCTGTGTCAAAACAGCTACGCTAGAAAACTCAACAGTGCGCCATCAGAGGACGATAGCATTACGCAACCATCAGTGAGTCTTCAGAAAATACCGTGACCAGTTTCCCTGCAGCCCCTGTTTTGCCTCTCCTCTGTGAAAGGTTCGAGTTTCTGGCATTCTGGGTCAGCTCCAAAACTTTCTTTTCCTCCTGCCTTTTTCCCCAAAGAGACCAAACGAAAGATATATATATATATATATATCTGCTTTGGGTGTGATCATCTAGTTCCAGAAAGAAGCTTGCGTCTCTACCCCAAGTACTGCCTTCTTCAAATAATAAAATGGAAGCCCAGGAGGTAAAAGCAATGTGTGCAAATCTGCCTAGACAGGGAGTGGCGGAACCAAGTTTAGAACCTGCTGGTTTAGAGACAAGAGTGGAGATAACAAGTACTCAGGTAAGGCAGGTGGTAATTCCAAGGGCAGAACATGAAAGTGACGGTGGCATCTGGATTTTAAGTGAGAGAGAACTTGGAAAACACATGGGACACAGAAGTACTCAATAAATATTTGTCAATTTAAAAAAATAAAATACATTAAATGAAAGACATGCAAAGAAGAAAGGTTTCATCTGGTTTGTATCTGGCTTAATTCGGGTGGAAAAAAAATGCGTAGCTTCTCATATTTAAAAATAAACCCTTTTGAGAAGGCAAAGAAAGTAGTATGCTCTTGGGGATAGGACGCGAATCTCTAATTTTATACCAACTCAACATACAAAATTTCAGATTGATGTTTCGTGAAGCGACATCTAGTAATATATAATTATCTGAAAGTTCAAATTTGTAAAATCTTAAATGTCTAAATAACAAATTATAAAGGGTATCAGTAACATGCAATTTCGAGCATCTTGTGTATCTTCTGAGGACAAATTATATCTTGGCACTTGCTGCAAGAGAGAAGTCTCTTGTAGAAGTCAACAGACTTTGAGTTGAGGCCTGGATTCGCCACTAACCAGCTCTGTGGCCACAGGAGAGTCATTTAATATTTCTGGGTCTCATTTCGTTTCTCCAACTGTAAAATAAAACATTTGATGATGTGATCATCGTGGCCCTTTCTTGATCAAAAGTGCCTGATTTGACATTTTTCCCCCAAGAGGCTGAGAAGAAGAGTAGAGAAGGTGATCGATAGGGCCATAGCCCCAAGGGTTGCTAGAAGCCTTACTGGAAGGAAGAAGCCAGCAGTCAGGGGTCCCACTGAGAACAAGAGACATCCTGTGAATCATGTCTCTGCCATTCTCCTCCCCCCACACACACACCTTTTCCCACCTCCTCCACCCCTTTGAGGCGAATTCCATGCAGGATGGGAATTTAAAGGCAAGGCCTGATTTGAAACCTCTGCTTCCCTTTTAGAGTCTGAGCTCTTTCCCAAGGACCTCTGGTTTTTCCCTACCTATCACATTGTCTCCCTTACATATACGACCTGTCATATCTGGAACGTCTCAGCATCAAGCTCTTTCAGAGGAAGCACGCGTTCAATTTCGCAAGAGGAGGAAAGTGGGAACTAAGACTCCAAAATCAAAACTCCAACTTGTGAAACGTTGGAAAGGTTAAGGGAAAAACCGAAAATTCAGCTGGAATGTGACAGTAAGCGGTAGCCCAAATATGGTCACTATGCCAGCACTTGGGGGGAGGGGGGTTCCCTGTTATGCTTTTTAGGAGGTCCCAGACCTTCACCCAGCAGCATTTGACTTGCAACCAGTCTTCTGGGTTAGGAATTCAGATGACTATAAAAACAGAGTTTCAGCTTCTTAAATGGATGTGTATTTTGGGTTGGCTCTGATTTCCTTCCCCTGATTCTTAAGTGGGCTGTCCATTATTTCTTCCCAACATATTCTTTCTCCCCCCACATCAGCTCTCACAAACATTATTCAGTGCTTTGACATCTACTGCTAATAAAAATAATGCTACTTACCATCTGAAAGTTAGGAGTATAGTTTGAAAGTTTTGTGTACATTTATTTTTCCTTGGATTTATGTCCCTCTCTCCTCTAAGCGAAGAATAAATAAATAAAAGCATTTTATCAGATTTATAACCTATTCAAATTCAGAGATTTCTGAATAGGAAACATACCAGAGACACTTAGCCAAGATTAACTTAACTGGAAAACCAAAACCTTGCATACGGTGCTTTGAAGAAAGATGTTAGTCTTCAAACGTTGTGTCTGCACATGAAATATGAAGTGGATAACCAGGGCAAAAATTACCTAACAGAGGACTTCTAGCCTTACCTTTTCCCAGAAATGCTCAGGTAACAAAGGCAGAGGGGCATTTTCTGGTCTCAATTATATCCTAATAATTGTTTCAATTCTCTGCTTCCTTTTGAGTGTGAAGATCCAGGCTAAAAGGCTTTAAAAAAAAAAAAAACAGGCTGAGAAGGTTTCCCAGACGTGAAATAGATTTTACAAAAGAAACTTCTGGCAAGTTTAATGTAAGTAAATCAGAAACATATGGACTATGTTTCCCTCAAAATACCCATGGGTTTGAAAGCCCAGAAAACACATAAAAAGTAAAGGGAAACTGTTTTCCAAAGCTAAGCTTATTTGAGAAACTGCATGCTCTAATAGAAAGCCTGGCTCAGCTCCCCAAAGCAGGGGAAGGAGCCAGGGGTCAGGCAGCTGACCAGCCCCTGCCCGAGGGCTTACGCTCACAGTCCTCATTTCTGAGGATGATGTGATTGAGAGCAGTGACCTGTGCCTATGGGTGGGACTGAGAAAACCATGGCTCAGTCCTTCCCATACTGAAGACATGACTTCATAGCTCCTTTGCAACCATCTGCAGTGAATGTCTACACAGCCCATTTCTGTTCTTGAGGGCTTCTCATGCTAAACCATCAGGCTGGTGGTAAGTGTACATTTCCTGAACGCTTTGGCATGTGCCCCATGGGGAAGGATAACAAAGAAATGGACAGTCACATGCCAGCCCAAGAGATGAATTGTGGACTCACTCTGGGAAGGGACTTTAAGATCCCTGAGTTCTTCCCTCCACCCTGTATGGTAAGTCAGGAGGAAAACCAAACCAAACCAAATCAGAAACCAGCTGGCGTTTAGAGAGTCAGAGAACCTGATATCGGATCCCAGCAAAGCCGTGACCATAGACTTGTCAGCGTCTTGGTTTCCATCAATTAAGGGGGAAGACAGACACCAGACTTTTTACCTTTATTCCTGAAAGAAGCCAGGTTGGAAGACAGAGGAGAATTATTGATAAATGGGACTGCCGCCTGAACCCCGGAATGAGGCAGATGAGTTGGTCAGTCTGAAGCCACGCTGGGAGGGGGCAGGTCCCCACACGCTTGGGATGTCAAATTAAGGCGTAGAGCTCGAGGAGTAAAGGACATCTCAGACTCTCGGTAGATAGCTCACTCCCAGAAGGAAATAGGAGGACTACACTCAGCTCAGGTTATTCTTTCCAGACTAGCAATCAGATAGAGCCCTCTGCTCCCAAGAAGAGGAGTTGATGAACGGGCAGAGAACAGTCAGAGGTAATTCATGTGTCCTCTTCACCTAAACAGCAATACCAGGAGTAGTCAGCTAAGCAAGGTAAAGCATGTGAAAACCCCCACGTAAACTATAAGAGGTTGTGTGCGTTTTCTACTTTTGCTCAATTCATCTACATTTATTAAACGTCCATATTTGCTCAGTCCTGTCGAATTTAGTTTGAATAGGACATCGTTCCTTTACTTGAGATTACAGTCTAATAGGCAAAACAGACAAGGAAGCCAAAAATGACAGTACACAATGAGTGTGCTGAGATACTGAAGTCTGCACAAGGTGTAACAAAAATGCAGAGAAGGGACAAGTAATTGAATGGACAGCCAGGTAGGCCTTCTTTATGGAACTGACATTAGAGAGCTAAGGTCTAAAAGAACCAAGTGGTAAGAGAAATCAAGACTTGGAGAGACTTTCTGGCAGAGAGAAGTCCAGAAGAAGCCACAAAGGAAAAGGATGGGACATTTCAGATCTGAAAGTTGTTCTGCATGATTGTAGGAGAAATCATCCTAATGATATGGAGAAAAAACCAAAAAGAGTATTACAGTGTAAAACAATACAGTAGAGCATCAGAGTAAGAATACTCAAGGTATGAGAATGACCCATGGAAGGTGAAGGAACACTAAAGCGTTATTTGAATGTGGCAAAGTACAAAGATAGAAAGAAGACGGAACGAGGAGATAAATTGTTAAACTGACTGAATAATTCTAATTTTTGTTTTATGTCTAACAGAAATGGGATTATTCAAGAAAGGCTGTGCGTAAAAAGACAAGAAATAATGAGAGTTGGCAAGGATGTGAAGAAAAAGGAACCCTTGTACACTGTCAGTAGGAATGCACATTGGCGTAGCCAATTGTGGTTTAACAGTACAGTGGTTCTTCCAAAAATTAAAAATAGAATTACCACATGAGCCAGTAATTTCACTGCTAGGTATTTACAAAGAAAACAAAACATTAGTTTGAAAAAATATATGCACTCCTATGGTTATTACAGAATATTTACAACAGCCAAAATATGGACACAACCCAAGGGTCCATCAATAGGTGAATGGATAAAGAAGATGTGGTACACACACACACACACACACGCACACACACACACACACACACACACACACACACAATGGATTATTACTCAGCCATAAAAAAAGAATGAGATCTTGCCATTTATGATGACATTTAATTAAAATATCTGACATCTAAATGGTTTTGATATATAACAAAGAAAGGGAGCGTGTATGTATGTGTTATACGTGGAGACAAGGACGAATCCTAAAATATTAACAGTGAACTATCTGGCTAGTAGAATTGCTAATTATTATTTTTTGATTATCCTTATTTTCTATCATGAATATGTATAAACTTTGTTATAAAATAACTAAAAAAACCGACCTGATCGCAAGAAGTTTTCTATGTCAATGACCCTTTCATATGGTGCCAAAGTGTTAGGTTCTCTTGTATAATATTGCTGGCTCTTTCCAGCAATCGACAATCAGGTCACATGGTCCCGGGTTATACGGGCTCTGCTCTGCTTCTCTACCACCACAGCTGGGATCATCCCAACCGTCTGCAGTGAACATTAGGTCAATATGGCAGTACCGTAGCTCCCTGGTTCCCACTGGCTGGATTCATCCAGTGGCAAGGTCAGGAAAGAGGTCAAGTTTCCCCATTCATTCATTTACCAGCATTTACTGAGGTAGACCCTACCCTCAGTGCTGAGAGTAGAACCACAAAACAGCCTCAAGTTGGCCCCATGTAACACACCGAAGAAACGAGCTATGGAAGACCTGTGTTTCGTGCCTACAGAGAATTATGCATACCACTGAACTCTCTTGTGGACACTGTAGCCCTCTTTCATTTCCTTTGTGTTTCCACAGTTAAATACGTCTTTAGCAGCCCAATATGTTCTTTTTCAGATATATGAATGAGTTTTTTCCTTTTATTTCCCATAAATACTATGTATACAAAGCAAATCATACACATTCCTATCCATTTGTACCTTTCACTTAAAAACAGATCTTGAGGATGACATTATATCAGTAACGACTCAATTTTGCATAAGAGCAAGCACACATTTGTTCCTAGCAGTAAAATATGCATTTGGGATTCTGATAGAAATCACCAAACTGTTCTCCATAAACATCCTGATTTACTCCCCCCCATCCCCGATGCCTGCTGTCCAACACCCTCCCTAACCCAACACAGTATCAAACTCTTGATCTTGGCCCAACCAATAGATAAAAAGTGATAGCTCATTTTTGTCTTCATCTGCATTTTTACTGTGAGTCCAGAATATGCTTGGACAGGATTAAAGAACCATTTTGCTAAAAGCCTATTTGTTGCTACCAAACACAATCTCTTTAAGAGACGAGGACTACAGACTCTCCGGGGGAGAGGGGGGTAGAAATAAAGTGTGACAGCGGGCAGTGTAAATCCGTTCTCAACCACTACTGTGAAGCAATTGACTGTCTTTCCACCTATAACCTGAGCATTCAAAAACCGCTTTCTGGACTACGGCAGAGAAATCACAGAGAGGACCAAAATCACCATGCGTGTGCTTGCTATACGCCAGGTCCCAGGCTATATATACACTCTCATTTAATCCTCCTAGCATTTTAAATCCACGAGGCTGGGAGAGGTTAAGTCCCTGCCCAAACTCATAGATTATGAATGGCAGAAGAAGGACGGAAGCCAGGTCTTAACGCCAACACCCATATCCGGTGCACTATACGTTTCTGCCTCTTGCTCTGCTAGGGTGTTTGAAGTCCATTGGCCTGCATCCTGTCATTCACATGCTACGAGGCCGTCTTTTAGACTATTCATCATGACCCTCTGGCAGAGGTGTCCTATGGCATCGCCTATCTATGGAGCCCAAACATAGGTCCTGATAAGATTTCTCATGCCCCCAGCTTCCCAAGACTCACCGGCCGCTTAAAACTCAACCCTGAATCAACCTGTAGAATTATGGTACACACTCAATTATCAGCACCCAGAATCATTTGGAAACTCAAATATTATTCATGAGACCCCCCAAAATGGCTGGGAGTTGGTCTGTATGTTACAAAGCTGCCCACTTAAGGCAGCGAGGTACCCCCAGATGATTTCTTAGTGGCGTGCAGACGAGTCATGTTGGGAATGGATACGACAGAGCCGCACAACAGTGGCTTGAAAGAACCACATTTGACAACTGCAAAGCTCCAAGTAAGAGTCCCAGCCCATGCGGTGCCTGGGTGGCTCAGTCAGTTAAGCGTCTGACTCTTGATTTTGGCTCAGGTCACGATCTCAGGCTGGCGAGATCAAGCCTCCCTTTGGGCTCCGCAATGGGCATGAAATCTGCTTAAGATTCTCTCTCTCCCTCTCCCTCTGCCCCTCGCCACCCCTGCTTGCACACACTCTCTTAAAAAAAAATTAATGGGGCGCCTGGGTGGCTCAGTCGTTAAGTGTCTGCCTTCGTCTCAGGTCATGATCCCAGGGTCCTGGGATCAAGCCCCGCCTTGGACTCCCTGCTCTGTGGGAAGCCTGCTTCTCCCTTTCCCACTCCCCCTGCTTGTGTTCCCTCTCTTGCTGTGTCTCTCTCTGTCAAATAAACAAATAAATAAAATATTTTTAAAAATTTAAAATTAAAAAAAAAAATGGAATTCCAGCCCTTGGTGTTTCTGCACGTCACATCAGAGCTCCTAACAGAACTATGACTCAGAACCACCGGAGGACAGCCTCTTCCTCAGAAACTGGGTAATAGCGAGAGATTTAGTTCAAGCAAAGCAATCCCTTCCCACAGTATAAGGGGTGAAACGTCCATCAGAGGATAAGTTGCCTAGAGAGAAAATATATCTCAAAATATCTACAAAGTGTGCTTCCAAGCAAACTGCCCTGACGTGGGATGCTCCCTGTGGGGGGGCTACTCAAGGTGTGGTATGGGGGGGGCGGTGATGCCTGGCCGGGCCACGATGACAAGATCCTTTCAGGAATTGGGAGATAAGCATCTGGAAACTTTTCTAGCAATTTGGCAGAGTAATTTTATGTCTGTTGAATTGAATAATTCAAAAAAAATGGGGGCTTGTAAAAAACATTTTATGAAAGCCATTAAAATGAAGAAATGTGGGCTCACGACGGGGCTGCAGTTACTCAGGGTAAGGAAGCCCCGGGACTCTCCCACATCTCAAAGGATTTCCAGGGTCCCCTCCATGGCATAGCTGCGTGACCTGGGGCCCCCACGTGGCAGGTCAGTGGTACCGTGTGCAACAGACTTCTCCACGACAGGCCTCCAGCAAAAGTGGGAACCACCACCAAGACCCCCGTCACACAACTGTTGCAACTGGAAGTTGTATTTGAAAGGTGCAAAGTGGCGCCTGGGTGGCTCAGTGGACTGATCTTCTGCCTTCGGCTCAGGTCATGATCCCAGGGTCCTGGGATTGAGTCCCGCATCGGGCTCCATGCTCGGTGGGGAGCCTGCTTCCCCCTCTCCCTCTGCCTGCCTCTCTGCCTACTTGTGATTTCTCTCTCTGTGTCAAATAAATAAAATCTTAAAAAAATAATAATAATTTAAAAAAATGAAAGGTGCAAAGTGGCTTCTTTGAGGAGAAACTTCTATGTACTCTCTCAAGAGGGGGCAGAGCAAACACCTCTGAGAAAATAATTAAGGAGTTCTGTCACAGACACCAGAAATCCATATCTAAGATAGGGAACAGCCAAAATCCAGAGAGTTGTCAAGAATTCCCAAGGCTGTGCTAAGTGAAAGAAGCCAGATGCCAAAGGATAAATAGTATGATTCCACTCACATGTGGTACTCAGACCAGGTAAACTCATGGAAACAGAAAGTAGAGTAGAGGTTCTGGGGGCTGGGGGGAGAAGGAGGTGGGGAGTTAATGATTAATGGCTACAGGGTTCCTATTGGGGATGATGAGAAAGTTCTGGCAATGGACAGAAGTGATGGTTGCATAACATTGCGAACGCACTCAGTGCCACTAAATTGTACACTTAAAAATCGTTAAAACTGTACCTAAAACTAATATGACACGGGGTGTTCACTATATTGGAATTAAAATTAAAAACTTATTAAAATTGTTAAAAAGGTTAAAATTGAAAGTTTTCCATATATTTCGCCACCATAAATAAATAAAAATTCCCGATGTGTTTCTGAGTACTAATTGCTTATTTAAAAAAAAAAAAAGCAAAAAGTAAAAGAGAGTAGCTTCCAATAAAGCAGCCTCTTTCTGAGGCTTGGGTGAACACCAAAAATAAATTACTTAATTAAAGCACAGAGTTCATATCATTATTGCACTTGTAAACCAGAAATATACCTTTCACTCATAAAGACTAGGGAGAAAGTCAAAACCCACATTATTTTAAAAAAGCAGTCAAAGCAGGTGCATGGGTGGTTCAATTGGTTAAGCCTCTGACTCTTGGTTTCAGCTCAGGTCATGATCTCAGAGTCATGGACTCAAGCGCCATGTTGAGTTTCGTGCTGGGCATGGAGCCTGCTTAAGATTCTCTCTCCTTCCTGCAACCCCCTCTAAAAAAGTAAAGATAAAAATAAAGAAGCAGTCAAGAATTCTACCAGTATTAAAACCCCTGTGATTCTGTGTCAACAGACACTCCTACTTTATCCCATATTATTGAAATCTTCCCCACTCCCATGCAAAATCTGTCTCCTTACCCACTGTCTGGGCTGACTCGACTAGTCAGATTGCCTGGGTCCAGCCTTCATGGGCTCTCAGAAGCCTGGGACCACCAGCCTTCATGGGCAAACGTGCAGGTGCTCCGCACATAGTTAAGGAGGGTATCATTCCATAAGACAAATTCTCTTTTTCATTTAAGATTCACAAGTAAGAGTTTCCTTTAGGAGTCGCCAAACCAGCTCTCGACAAACTCTACTCCCTAGAGTTTCATGGTTTTATATTCTCCCAGGCCCCTTGCATCTTTCCCCATCCCTCTGAATCATGGTTAGACCAGTGTTCGCCAAGGATCCATTCAGTAGTGACGCCTCATCTCCACGTATTTTCTCTTGGCAAAGCCCACCCACCCTCTCACCTTCAGTAAAACCCCATCTTTCTCACTACGATTCCTACCTATTTCTCCCTAGCCATGGGTCTCCGTGTTGACTACCTACTGAACAACTCCACGATGGGGTCCCACAAACCCTTCAAGCCTGGCACGATCAAACATTTATCATCCTACCTCCCAAACGCGATCCTCCGCCCACATTAGGAGCCTCTACGAGTGACATCACCACCATCCTCCCGGTGACCCAAGCGTGGAACCTTCCTGGACTTCAGCGATATCGCTCTATGGTATCTGCCTGCCTTCCGGTTTTCTTATTCTCAACCCTTCTGACATATTCTTTGATTAGATTACTCCTCAGCCCATCTGACGTATTAGAAACCAGAACAATAGTTGATCATTCTCTGCAAAGACTAGAAAGTTCCAAAGACCTCACATCACACAAACCAGAGGTCAGTGAAACTAGAATTTGCCCGGCATCCAATAAGGGGCACCCACCAATCTGCTGAACCTAAAGACATTACCCCTAATATTTACAGGGGTGGCAACAGTGACAATACATCCTCCCAGCATTATAGAGGATGTTAGAGAGGATGCTAGGGGATTACTAGAGAGCCAGAGACATGGAGAAGCAAGTCACATTGGAATTCCTAGTCCAGAGAAGAGACACAAAATTGTGACATGGGGCATTCTTGCTTCGCTAGAGATATATATACACAGGACACTAGAGGACAGAGAGATGAGACCCCAGCACTGTTAGGAGCTTGGGTGCCATGGCCAGGACTGTGGAAGACTTCACAGAGACTGCTACCTTTGAGATTTGAGCTGGGATGTCAAGGACAAGGAAAGATCACTGTAAAGGAGAAGAACCTTCCAGGAAGAAGAACCACGGGTACAGATTTGAGGGCATGAGGACACATGGGTTTTGAGGAAAGAGCTAGTGAACGGTGTGGCCATGAAGGGCAGGGGCAGGAAATGAAGGTAGAGAAATAATCAGGTCTAGGATCACACAGAATTTTATA
Organism: Procyon lotor; assembly: GCA_028646535.1. NCBI lineage: Eukaryota > Metazoa > Chordata > Mammalia > Carnivora > Procyonidae > Procyon > Procyon lotor. The sequence continues at coordinate 22,407,613 of CM053621.1, read as the reverse complement.
CCGTACACGCACCTGGACCATTGGTTGACCTTCTCCGGGGATTCAAGAAGCCAAGATCACAAATCACGATTAGCCCTTAGAGGTGGGTGCGAACTTACATATCATCGATCAATTCCACTCGTTTTGTAAGCCAGGAAAGGAGTTATGATGGGAAGCAGCAACTTGCCCGGGGCCTTCTGATGATCCTCGTGTATTACACCTTCTCACACAATAAAAATCCCACATGCAGAGTCTCTGCTCAGAGCGAACCATGTAAAATAGATTCCGTGATGTGCAGGGACTGAAGATATAGCAAAACACCTGCCACAGGGCACTCACTCCTCTTGAAAGCAGGCCTGAAGGAAGAAATCAGCATTTGCAGAAACAATAGATTGCACACAGACGTAATGAGGAAAGATAAACACCTTTCAAAGGCAAGCGAACACTCCCCGTGATTCACCCCAAGCCCAAATGTGCTGAACCCCAGAATGTGCTAGCAGCACTTTAAGGTCCTGATATCCCTAACCAGCCAGAAGAGAAACAATTAGCCATAGTCATAATCAAGAACAAATGGTCACTTACAAGCACATAACCTCTAATCTGAAAAATTGTAAAGGGTCGCTTTAGTCCTCGTAGCTTCCCTGTTTATTTCAGGGGCAGCAAAAGGAATTCTTAGCACCGGGTGAAGGTTTGCCCATGCACAGAGCTTATACTGAGTAAACAGAGCCGGTGAAGGTATAATCAAGCATGAACTTTGGACCCAGATGGAGCCAGATTTGAATGACAGCTCATTCGCTTAGTAAATACGACTTTGAGCTGATTTCTTGCCTCTATAAACTTCTCGAAATTGCACGGCACGCTGCAGGCACAAAGTAGATGCTCGGAAATTCACGGGTTCTGTTTCCACCGGTCATGCCCCTGTGGGAGAGGACTTGCAAAAATAGCCACAATTCTGTATCCGTGTCCCTTCCCACACAGACGTGGGGCTTGCCAAGTGACCTGTTTTGACAAATGATGGGTGGAAAATGTGACACCTGAAGCAGAAAACTGAAAAGTGTGTGTGCATTGGAGTTTTTCCCTCTTTTGTTCCTCTTGGGAATCTTTAAATCACCACCGTAGGAACAAGCCTGGGCTAGCCTGCTGGATGACGAGAGCCATGTGGTCAAAGTGTCTTATTACCCCAGCGGGCGCGGAGCCAACCACGAGACATTGAGAGGGGCCATCTTAGAGAAGGCGGCCAGCCCATTCCAAGAACCGCCCAACCAAACCGCTAATCGTAAGAAAGAACAAATACTTGTTGTCTGAAGTTCCTAATTTTGGAGAGGCTCGTTAGACTGCACAAGCTGACCAATACACTCCTTACATGTTAGAAGCCCCTGGTTGATGGTCTCAGCTCTGTCCTCGGTCAACACGGGAAATCAATACATCGATGTCAAAATGATGTCTCTCAAGGCTGTTCCCAAAGTGGGAAACATGAGGACCGTCCTCCGCTATTCTTCCTTTTCAGCTTATACACCCGGTCAGCCCCCAGGCTGTCAGTTCAACCTCTTAGACCCCTAGCGGCTCCTGCCCTCTTCCTTGTCACCATTGCTTCTATGCTATTACCCTGTTTTACCAAACGATTGCAATAAGTCCTAAGCAATTCCCTGCCTTCAGAACCTTCTCCCACCAACGCAGTTTCCATCTGAGCCTGCAGAAAGCGTGTCCCCATCGTTTATGGGAGGGGGCCCAAATGTCTTGACCTATCACAGAAATGCTTTCCCCAGCTGGCCCTTCCGCTGCCAGTCCCACCTTCTGTCATACCCCATACAACAATCCCAGTTCCCCCAGGGAACCCTGGGGGGGCCTTTGCACGTGTTGTTTGCCCAGACATGGCATGTCAATCCTCTTTTTTGAATTTCTACTCATCATCAGACTCAACTCAGAAGCCACATCTTATGTATAAAGCCCCCTCCCACCCCAACCCCAGAAGAAATGAATCTCCTCCTCCTCTATACCATCACTGAGCTTTGTTCATTCCTTGAATGTCACCATTATTGTTATATTAACAGTAGTCTGTTACTAGTTCTCTCTTACCCAGCATCCCCAAACCTTTCTAACCTTTCTACGACCTTCCTTCTTGTAGCATTGGGTACAGGATCTAGTATATAATAAGGATTCCCCAAAAAGTTCATCACATGAATGAAATCGTAGCACCCTTCCCTTTTCCCTTACAGTAGACTAACGTCATGGGTCTGTCAGTAATACCTTCCAAACGCAGATATGCTCGTTGTACAAAACCGTGAAGAAAATTGCTAACAAACAAAAACATGCCATTCCCCAAGAAGTTCATCTCATGAATGAAATCTTAGTGCTCCTCCCCTTTCCCCTACAATAAGTAGGCTTTGGGATTCTGTCATTAATAACTGCCAAGTGCTGATATGGTCATTTTATAAAGCTTTGAACAAAATCGCTAACACGAAAATATATATACATGTTCTAGATCTTCAGATTGAGGATATTTCTGTGTGGGGTGTATCCTTTTTGCTATTAGTTCTTGGCAAATTAAATGACATAACCTGGTTCCGTAAGGCAATGTACATCTCTGGCCCAAAGGACGAAGTTCTAAGAAAAAGGAGTTTGATGACTTTCGGGGAAATCTGACATTCTGGGGAAAGCTCCGACCGAAGAGAGGAGTTAAGAGATATGAAAGCAAGCAGTAGTTTCCAGGTTCAGATAATACCATAAAACGTTGGAGGCACCATATGACACATGCCAAATGCTTTCTCCCGGTGGGGTGACATCCTGGTGAGAGCACAGGCTCCGGATTCCAGAGGGTTGAAGTCAAGTCTCAGCTGCTGTACACGTCCTGTGTCTGCTAGCAAGACCCTGACATTATCTTTCTGCATCTGTAAAATGGAGGATTTGAACCAAATTTATTTCCAAATCCCATTAAGTTCCATAAGTCTATAGGTCTGAGTCTATAGCAATAATTCCTAAACCTGTCTGCGCATCAACATCACTTGGGAAGCTTTATAAATCCACAGCTCCCCAGGCTCTCTTCTCAGAGACTGTGAGTCCACCGATCTGAAGAGAAGTCTGGGAATTCTGTGGTTTTAGAAGACCCAGCAGGTGATTCTGATGCAAAGCTCCATTTGGGAGCTGGGCCACCATCTAGAAACATCATCTGCTACCATTTTTCAGCTACTTCTACCAACTACAGAAGAATGCTTCCCAATGGGAATATCTCCAATTTCATCATAATGGTTAAGACAAGTATAAAATTCACTTTACCTAAAGTCACCTATCTCTTGCTCAAATATGGAAATCACCTACAGAGTTTTTGTATTTTGATATCTGTACACTCACCATTTTAAGCATGTGATTTGGACTAATCTCTGCAAGATACTATCCATATGAACCTAAGTTTTTTTTTTAAGATTTTATTTATTCATTTTCCAGAGAGAGATCCCAAGCAGGCAGAGAGGCAGGCAGAGAGAGAGGGGGAAGCAGGCTCCCCGCTGAGCAGAGAGCCCGATGCGGGGCTCGATCCCAGGACCCTGAGATCATGACCTGAGCTGAAGGCAGAGGCCCCAACCCACTGAGCCACCCAGGTGCCCCTCTAAGTTGTTTTTTTTTTAATGGAAATCAGTGAAAAAATAATTATTTCATGTATTGATATTTACAGCCACTTCCCAGGGACATATCGACATTGCAGAGTAAGATGTATGTTTGTGAGACAAACCAGTGGTAGGATAAAAATGCACCATCTACACCTGGACAGACACTGGTTGCCTACCCATCTCAGTGTTTTTCTTACCAGCAGGACCTATCCAATTCAAGGCAACGAATTGTTATAAATCTACGTTAATTGTGGACAACTCTATTTCTCTTGAAAAGATACTAATTTTGGCAGCCTCCCTTGCAACTAGGAATAGCCTATGATCTAGCACATGAGACTGGAAAGCCAGTTTGCTGATGGGCTTCTGGGGAACACTCTTTCCCCCTCCTTGATTAAGGGAAGATCCTTTTTGTCACCAGGGTCCCTGCGTCTTTCCTTGAATGTGAAGGGCTACATCATGGTGACCGTGAGGCCCAAATGCCCATAACCAGAGATGACATAGTAGAAAATGAGAAAGAGCCTGGATTTTAATGGCATTAGGGAACCACCGCTCCCACCAAAGAACTAACAGCAGACTTTTTGTTATGCGAGACAATTAGGTGTCCTTATTGTTCAAACCACTGTGAGCCTTCTGTTGCTTGCCGTCAAAAATACACCCTAAGCAAAAATCATTTCTGGTCAAGGTTAGGTACGATCTGCGGGAGGCAGCTGCACCTACCTGGAGTCAGTCTCATGCCACAGAGTCGGGAAATAACCCCCAGGCAGAAGCGTTTCAGGAACTGCTCAAAAAAAAAAAGGCTTCAAGTTTATCGCTTGACATTCTAAAGGGAGTCCTCACCATGGAAATAGAGAAGATGTTTTTCCCCAAAAAATTGAACTCAAAAAATTCTAGGCATCACCAAACCCCCCTTCACATAGCCAACTATTTCTCTTGCTCCTATTCACTCCCCATCTTGAAGGCTCTGTCTTTGATCCTGTGTCCCGCCCCACGGCGCCACCCCAGAGCGCCCTTCATTTCAGGCCCTATGAACCCCTTCTGGTGCCCCCTCTGGCTCCTGGTCACCGGGGCCCCTTTGCCTTCGGTGATGCTCACTACAAGTGAGCTTCTCGAGGCCCCTGGGATTCTGAAAGCCACGTTAGCATACGATCCTCACATCTGGAGCCGGTTTCTGGAAAACATCAAGAAAGGCAGCACACGCTGTATCTCCTCGCGCACCAGTTCTCATTCTCCCTCTAACGCTTAAGGAAATTAAAAAGAACCTCTTGGTGTATACAGCACATTGGCACATCAAAGTCCCCCAAGGAAAATATTTGAATTTCTTCCATCTATTTTCCTCTCCTGTTCTTTATGCCTCTCAATGAGAAGAAAGGTAGAGCTTACATTTTATGTCAACACAAAAGGCCTCCGTTTGTGTGCATTACTTATTAAAGTATTCAGCGATTCAATGTCAAGGTATGTATTATACATACTTTTTTTTTCCTAGGCCATTATCAGCTTTCTTACAACACTATTATTCTTCAGCCCAGCTAATGCTTCTGTCAAAGATTTAGCAACAAGCATGGAAAATGTCAAACAGTGGGGAAGAAACCTAGCTGTTTCCACAACCGCACAAAAAGCCCGAGTTGTCTTTTATGGAGAAGCAGCATAATTCCGCTATGAACACCAATGGATGTTTTATCAGGGGACGGGGTTGTGGGGTAGTTTATTTGTTTCTCTCTGCACACCTGAGTCCATTTCCTCTGAATACATTTCCTTTCTTCTCCTGCCAATATACTTAATAAAATAGGGCCTATGGTGTTATCATCTTGCCCTCTTCCCAGGAGGTATCTGACTTGGAACGTGACAGAAATCAGCCGAGGGAGTCAGTCCTGCTCTGTCTGCAGAGCAGTGTGATAAGATTTAAGGAGCACTAAAAGGCTTCTCTGGAGAAAAATATTTTCCCAACCTGCTTACCGGGGTGCCTGAAATTACAACCCTTCTGCTTTAAGGCACTGAGAGCCTCCATTAAAATGCAAATATGTCAGGTGAGTTATTTTATCAAACTGTCACATCTTAGCTTGAATTAGTTTATGGCTTAATTCAAAAATCCTGAAGTGATGGGACACAGGGCTGTTAAGTTTGAATGTGAACAAAGATGACGCAAAGGCTTAGGGTGTACAAATGCGTTGCCTACAAAGCAGGCCCAGAGAGCGGGACAAAGTGAGAAAACAAGGTGCAGTCTGATGGCACCAAAAGTGAAGTCCAAGGGCAGGTGCTCTCAGCAATCCTGGCTGAGCAACAGGCTGGTCCGTGTGGTTGAGAAGCTGTCATCCCCACGGTTCAAAGGTGAACTCAAGGAAGGGTCCATGTGCATATGGCTTCTCTCCCCTCCCTCACCCCCCACCCTTGGAGTGGCATCCTGTCCTCGTGGGGTTTACCTACCATTGCTTCCCTGTCTGAGTGTGCTCGGGACTCTTATGCACTCCCTCCCCAGTGGTCTCAGAGGCTGCACAGGGCCCATGGTGGACGCTACCAGTGCCCTCCAATGTTTCTGCATCTCTCCCTTCCCACCCCCTTCAGGTTGATCACGGCCATATGACTGACTTGGGCCAGTGAAATATTAACAAGAATGCTCTGTGTCATTTCCAGGTCAAAGCACGGGAGAGCGGGCCCATGAGTCTCCAGGGACCCTTCTTCTGCCATGGTAAGCTCTGAAGCGTGGTGACCTTGACTAACGATGCTACAAGGCCAGAGCCTCCAAGAATAGTGGACACAGAGAATGGCTGCCCGGAAACCTGCTGAGACTTGCCGATGACCGTAACTGAGCAGGAATACGCTTCTGTCGTTTTAGGCCCCTGATGCTTTGGGGTTACCACTTCCTCATCACCTAGTCTCCCCTGACTGATCCTTACCCCATAGACCGCACCTCAGAAAATGTCATCAGGCCCTCCCTATTACCATACACTTCTCATTCAACAAATATTTATTGAGCACCTACTACGTGCCAGCTGATATTCTAGGTACCAGGGATTTTGTAGTAATAGTAAAAACACAGTCTTTGGGCTCATGGCGGTTGCGTTCCAGTCAAGGAAGAAAGATTATAAATAAGTCTATCTGTTAGGATGCGGTTCCATTGAGTATAACAGGAAACCCAAATAATATCAACTTAACCGACTTGTTACAACCTAACTTGTAGGTCTAGTTTCTCTCACATACAATAAGTCTGGAAGTTGGTACTCCAAGGCTCATTGGGTAGCTCTACAATGCCATCAGGGCCCAGACCCCTCCTGTCTTTCCGACCCACCATTCTTAGCACCTGGCTTCTGCTTACAGAGCTCCTGATATGCCAAAATGGCTGCCACAGCCCCATGCATTTTACCTACATTCCAGCAGGAAGAAAGAGAAAAGAGGAGAGGGAAGAGGAGGTGTCTCCCAATGGAGGCAGGCCTAATTAGAAAGGTTTCCCTGAAGATCCAGTCCACAAGTAATAAGTACAACTTACTGGCTACTTTTACCTTTAAGGGAGTCCAGTAGGGAAATATAATCCCAAGTGGATAGATTTTTGCCACAAAAAAAAAACAGGGTTTTGTTAGTAAAGAAGAGAATAAGTACTGAGTAGGCATTTAACAGTCTCTGCCATAATAGATAAACAAATAAGGATTTAAGCTAGTGGTAGGTACTCTGAAGAGGAAAAAAAAAATGTGATTAAAAAAATGGAAATGGTGTAGCTTTATCCTGGGTATGGGAGAAAGCCAGGTGGCACTGGAATGGTGAAGAGAAGTCTTCCATGGAGGTAGCTGGAAAAGGGAACTCCAGGCAGAGGGAACAGGGACTGTCAAGGATTGCTAGATCGTGGGGAATAGAGCCCCCCCAGTCAGTGGAGCAGAGTAATGAGGGGGATGTGGTTGGAGATGAGGTCAGAGAAGCAGAGGAACTAGGTCATGAAGGACCTTGTGTGATGGGAGGCGAAGAGAGGGACAAGCAGAAAGTGACATTACCCGAGTCCTCCTTAATCCTGTCATTCTGGGTGTTAAATGTCAGAAACTGGTTTGTGCAGGGATAAGAATTCCAGACATCCAGACAAGAGACAATGGTGCCATACCTATGGTAGGATGGATAGGCAGTGCTAAGAATGCCACGGCAAGGGACATCTGGGGGGCTCAGTCGGTTAAACAGCTGCCTTCAGCTCAGGTCATGATCCAGGGTCCTGGGATCGGGTCCCGCATCGGGCTCTGCTCAGCGGGGAGCCTGCTTCTCTCTCTGCCTCTCTATGTCACTCTACCTGCTTGTGCTCTCTCCCTAACAAATAAATAAATAAAATCTTTAAAAAAAAAAAAAAAAAGAATGCCACAGCGATCAGCAGCCATGAATCCTTGCTGCTACCACCGGCAAGCATGAATTTTTGTTAAACTCCATTGGCCTTGATGGGTAACTTTTTCTTCCAGAATTTAGCTGCTCAACGGCAGGCTGGGAGAAAGTTGGATTTTTCCAGAATTGGAGTCTTGCTCAGAGAGTGTGATTGATTGGGGCCAAGGGGAGGCTGGGAAGGAAGGTTGTTGAGACAAGTCACTGAAATGGGGGACACTGGGCTCCCAGCAGGATGGGAAGGGATGGATGACAGAGACTGAGGGCGGGAAACACCACCCACCCTACAATCGGCCCCTTCCTCTTTCCCACCAGCTAATGCTCGGTTTCTTCCTCTCTGGATATAGAGCCGGTCTCTCTCCGCCCGCACCTGCTGACCAATTCCACTGGGCCTCTCTCCCATCACCCTTGGCCTCATCTCCTGCCCACAGCTCACCCAACTCAAGTGTTGGGCCCCCAAGTATCTCAGAAGAAAGAGCAAACTCGCCTTGTATATACTCCAGCTCTTGAGGGTAAGGGCCAGAGGTTAGGCTGTGGGTTCGAGTCAATCTCCTTTACCGTCCAGCCGCGTCACTATGAAAAAACTACTCACCTTCTTTGTGCCTCAATGTCTTCATCTGTAAAATGGGACTTACCTCCTAGGTCAAATCAAATAAAAATCAGATGATTTCATGAAAAGCACGCAGAAGAATGCCTAGCACAGAGTAAAGCCCCCGATTAAAGTGACTCGAGGTTATCATGTATCATCTTCCAACACCACCCAGAGCGACTGGTACCCCCTCCCACAACCCCTTCTCCACTCCGGCCCCCATTTATCTACTTGCCCTGACTGGTCCTGTGCTTACTATTCACAACACGTAATCTGCTCTTACAACATGCTCTCCTGTTCTCTAATTGTTGGTATCACTCAATTTGGCACTTGCATTCATGCTAATTACTGTATACTAATATATGAAATCACGTCCTGTCCCAATTCTTCATGTGTGTCTTAGCTCTTCTCTCCGATTCCTGGAGAGATTCCCATAGGCCCATCATACCCACCTCCCACACCGTGGCGGTGGACCGTGCAGGGGCTCGACCCCGGGTGCAGATGTCTTAAGAACTAGGGCAAAGAGAGAGGAACTTTCATCTGGAGAACTCCCGTAATCCTGTGCATCGGGGAACCTGATGCAAGTCAGGGACTTGCACTTGGAACTAGAACCTACATAAATCTCTAGTTAAGCCCACCCCTCTCTGGGCACAGGCTATTGGGGGGAGAATACTGTCGGGCATCATCTCCAAAATGCCTCCGGAAGGAGTCTGACTTAGTCAAGACTGAAAACTACAACTTTAGCCTGATCCTCGGGCCTCTTGGGCCAGCGAGGATAACCGACTCTCAAAACAAATAAAATTCCTCCAGAACCCCAGCCCAGGGCCTCTACCGCCATAAGGAGGAAATACCCTGGGCAGAACTTGGGAGTTCGCTGGGAAGCTGCCCTGCCCGGAACCCTCCCCGTGTCTTTGGGAGGCTGTGTAGCTGAAGAAGCAGCCACACACGGCTGGACGAAGCACTTCTCTGCAAGGCGGGCAGTGTGGCTGCCCACCGGGGGCCTCTCTACACATCCTCCCAAGGCAGCTAATAATGCTTGAGCAGTGGGGAGGAGGCATCAAGGACCAGAAGGGAGGGAGGAGGGATGGAGGGGGGGAGGGAGAGACAGGAGCGGGAGCAGAGCTTCAGAGGTACAGGGGCTGGAGCAGAGACATCGGTACAGGGGCGGGCACAATGACGTCAGAGGTACAGGGGCGGGAACAGTGACGTCAGAGGTACAGGGGTGGGAGCAATGACGTCAGAGGTACAGGGGCGGGAGCAGAGATGTCAGAGGTACAGGGGCGGAAGCAGTGACGTCAGAGGTACAGGGGCAGGAGCAATGACGTCAGAGGTACAGGGGCGGGAGCAGGACGTCAGAGGTACAGGGGCCAGAACAGTGACATCAGAGGTACAGGGCCGGGAGCAATGACGTCAGAGGCCTCTGTGACTGATGGCTCGCGCAAGGGCAGTTCCCTTACAACAGTGGTTCTCTACCTTACCTTGCATCTAAATCAACTGCGGGGCTGTTAAAACCCAGATTCCCAAGCCTCCCCTCCAGAGTTTCTGACTCAGTAGGTCTAAGTGGGGTCTGGGAATCTGTGTTTCGGGGAAATTCCCAGGGGATGCTGACGCTGGTCCAGACAGCCGCTTTGAGAAGAGCTGAGCTCCAGCATCAGAGAGAAGCATGGGCACGGATGCCGGACTATGAAAAGCCCGGGCCCGTTCTGGGGAGAGAGAGTAGATTGGCGTGATTGGACCAAAGGAGGCAGGAGCTGCTCCCACAGTGAAGACAAGGGGGAGCAGGGAGCAAGGGGGAGCAGGGGGCGAATCCTGTCCACTTGGAGGCGCTTTGGAAATTCACGGCCTTGGGTGACCTAATCAGCTCGTGGTTCCAGAACTATCACTCCGGCATCGGTGTGCACAATGGACTGGAACAGAGGGAGACTAGAGAAGGCAGATGTTCTCCCCCCGGATAGCCTGTGCCCAGAGAGGGGTGGGCTTAACCAGAGCCGTTAGGGGCCGGACGACCGTAACACGTCCAGAGCCAGGACCACTACAGCGTGGGAAGAGGAAACAGTGGTCCTGGGGCACAGAACTGAGCAGATGGGCAGAGGCCTGGACGGGATGGGGAAAGAAGGAAGGGCTAAAAGCTACTCCAGGCTGGTCGGCTCTGCTGGAGAGACGGAGGGGGTCCTGTCAACTGACAAAGGGAGGCAAGGGACAAAGAGATCTGGGGAGAAAAGAGCATCATAAACTCCATTTACAAGGACTCTGAGGTATCCATGGTGCCCATTAGGCAGCTAGCAATCCAGCTCTGGAGCTGAACAAAGAAGCCAGAGGTACCGATGGGGGGGGAGGGGGCTGGGCTGACCTGTGTGCAGGTCCAGGTTGGAATCCAGGCTGTGGTCAGATGGCCAACATGAGGGGTGGGTGGTCGGCGGGTAGAGGGGTGGGAGAATTAACTGAGAAAAGAGCCAGGACAGAAACTTGACTTCCCTTTTTAAAATTGTCTCAGTTGGGTTGCCTGGGTAGCTCAGTTGGTTAAGTGTCTGAATCTTGATTTCGGTTGAGGTCATGATCCCAGGGTCCTGGGATTGAGCCCCACATCAGGCTCACCACTCAGCAGGGAGTCTGCTTGTCTCCCTCGCCTTCTGCCCGCCCCCCGCTTGCACTCTCTCTCAAATAAATAAGACACATTTTTTAAAAATAAAATAATAAAATGGGCTCAGTGATAAAATGGGCTTTCAATAAATTAGAAATAATAAAATCAAGGAAGGTGGACAGAGAGGAGAGAGGGGTGCAGAAATTGCAGCCCAGCAGGACTTAGCAAAGATTCTACACCATCCCGTTGCTAGCCTTGTCATCCCTCCAGCATCACAAACCCTTCTGACCTTGCCTTGTTGAAGGGAAGGTGTCGGTGCGGATCGTGCTCTGTTCCCACGCCCATTGGCTGCCCTTCCCTGTTCAGCCCAAACCCTGCCAATTACACTTCTCAGGCTCCTTTGCCAACTGGCTTCTGGTTAATTTCTGCCAAGGAGAGGCTCTGGCAGGAGACTGGAGAGCGGAGAGCAGTTCCTCTCCTACCCTCCTCCCCATCACTGCCTTCTGCAGCATCTTGTCAGACTTGTGCTTCCGGGTCCCACCAGGCACCCAGGTCCTCTGACTACAGCCTGACTACAGCCCCTCTTTTCAACTTCAGTCCCTGCAGCTTGGGCTGCTGTTCACCTGCTTTTCACCTTTCCTAATGCCTCACAATGACTTCCCATATGAATTCCCTCTATTGAACTGGTGGGCTCTATAGTCCTGACCGGTTTCAGATTGATAAACACATCATGATCCTACATCACTTTCTCTCCCCGGAATGCATCTCAGTCTTCGGAATCCTATTCAGGCCGGGATTATCCACGCTGATATTAACAAAAGCTTCTATTTAAAAATTAAGGGGAAATGTAATTTTGAAAGAAGCCGTAAATGAAGATAAAGGCTGAAATAAATAAATAGTAAAATACAAAGCAGGAGAATGATAAATTAGTTCAAATGCTGTTTTTGTTTCATAAGACTTCTAAAATAAACCAACTTCTGACAAATATAATGAAGAGAACATTTTTAATTAGAAATGAGGAAGGAGATAAGACAAAATATAGAAAATGGATTTTTTTTCTTCCAAATCCAAAGAGAACATTGTTGGCTAATAAATGGAAATCTTCAATGAAATGAATAAGTTCTAGAAAAATATAAATCACTAAAAATAACTCAAGAATATAAATCTAAAAAGAATAATAGCCAAGGAGGAAGTTGAGGAAGTGATCTGATAACAACCTTAAAAATATAGCTGGTCCCAGTGTTTTCACAAGAATAATTCTCACACTTTTAAGAAACAGATCATTTGGATGTTGTATAAAACATCTAGAGTGCAAAACGAGAGAAGAGTACCTTCATGTCCATTACCCAAGCATGATCTTCTTCCTAGAGCCCAATAAAGGTAAAACACACAAAAAGAAAATTACAGTCACCTATCCTAAGGGAATATGAATAGGAAAAACTTAAATAAAGCCCTCACCTCTAAAAAGGAACTGGTTTTACTGTACTGCTTCGGATCTTTAGAGGGAATATAAGTTCTAGGGTTTTAGGGTAACAGCTTTACTGAGATATAATTCTTATACCATAAAAAATAGGGAACACCTTACAAATGTGTGTGTCATCCTAAGACAGGCCCAGGCTAATCTCTGTATCAGTCCAATTTTAGCATACGTGCTGTGAAAGCGAGCATGAGGGATAATAACTTTATATAAGTTGGAAGAAATGACAAAGGATGGACAGTTTGTACATTGTAGAAATAAACAACCATTTGGTAAAGCTATGACTAAAATCGAAGGGAAAGTTTCATCTGGAGAAGACATTCACAGCAAATAGAAAACAGGGCTCATGTCTCCGTTATGTAAAGAGCTTCTGTTCCCTGACACCGAAAACTTAAATCCCTAATATGTTAACTGGCAGCAAACTGAAGGAGACAATTCATGAAAACAGAGATGCTATCCGTAAACAAGCATGTGGGGAAATGTTCCGGGCAGCTTGCAATCTGAGAAATGCCCACTCAAATGATGTTGGAGCATCCTACACCCACCACCTCTGAGGAATTTTAGAAATTACTCAGTATGACAACACTATGGCAAAATCAGTCCCCGCACACACCGTTGGTAGCCGCATGAACTGGCATCGTCTCTTGGCGATCCTTCTCGGGAACCATCTTGAAATGTCACAATGTATCCCTTTCCCCTAAGGGATTTATAAAGAATAAAAACTAAAGATACGTGAGGCTTTCGTGGCAACGTCACTCTAACAAGCAAAGTAAATAATTAATTAAAGAGGATCTAAATCCAACAATAGGATTATTAAGGAAGGGTTGTAAATTATTGTTTGTAATTATAATAAAAGTGACAGTTTATCAACCTCCCTCAGATAATATTACTTCTTTTAGTCCTGAACAGCCTCCGGAGGTAGGTAAGAATTGCTAAGAATCAGAAAAAGTGGGTGACATGCCCCAAATTGCACAGTCAATGGCTTTTGAAGAACTTTTACCAAATCCTATGTTCTTGCGACGTGAAAAGGTGGTAAGGAGTCTCTGCTCTGAGCTGAGTTTCCTCATCCATAAAAGAAGATAATACAAGTACCTAAAGAGTGACTATGAACATTAAATGAAGCTCTTAAAAATGACTGTAAAGTTCTTAGCACACAGCCAGGACTCAATTATTAAGAATAATGATAATATAGGGGGCTCCAGGGTGGCTCAGTGGGTCAAGCAACCGACTCTTGATCTCAGCTCAAGTCTTGATCACTGGGTCATGAGTTCAAGTCCCACATTGGGCTTCGCATTGGGCATGGAGCCTACTTAAAAAAAAAAAAGGAGGAGAAGAAGAATTATAATAATATAAAATTATACCAATCCAATGCGATTATAGCAATGTAAACACCGCAAGTGGACAAGGCCGAGACAGAGTAAGGAATAATGAAAATCAGCACAGCAGATAAAGCACTTCTCTTTTTGGACTATTTTGTTTTTAGTTCAACAGGGAGAAATCTGGAGGGAAACAAAATTAAAAGATAAAAATATCTCCTAAAAGGAACTGGCATTTTGGGGCGCCTGGGTGGCTCAGTGGGTTAAAGCCTCTGCCTCCGGCTCAGGTCATGATGATCTCAGGGTCCTGGGATCGAGCCCTGCATCGGGCTCTCTGCTCAGTGGGGAGCCTGCTTCCCCCTCTCCCTCTGCCTGCCTCTCTGCCTCCTTGTGATCGCTCTCTGTCAAATAAATACATAAAATCTTTTAAAAAGGAACTGGCATTTTGAAGGGAGCCTAGCATTAAATCTGGGATCACTGCATCTACAACCTTTGAAATGCTAAACTTACCCCATGCACCCGTTGGAGATGCCTTGTGGCATGTGGGGACCGTATGTGGGTCTGCTATTTCACTTGCCCAAAGGATCAGGAAGGTCCCCAGAGAAGGGTGACCTCAATAATATACTAATGCTAGTGATTCATCCTTAAAGATGAACTTTCTTTTTTTTTTCTTAAAACTAAGACTCTTAGTTTTTGAGAAGCATCTCAAGAAAAATCTCTGGGTAGTTGATGGATCCAAATCCATGCCTAACAAACAGCATCATTGCAGGGATGCTGCCTTGCAGTGAGGAGGGTCATCTGCAGGACCAAGGAGAATGTGGTTACTTCTCCCTTTGGTCATGTGGCCGGAATCCACCCGTAAGAGCAGGATAGACTTAGCCAGTGTTAGCCTCCAGTTGTAAATCTACAAATGAGAATAACTCCAACTACTGGAAAGACAGATGTCAGAGCAATGAGGGGAAGAGCAAGAGGCATTCCTTGGCATTTCTTCCTAAAAGTCAGCAAGGCCTGAAAATCTCCACCCACTACAAAGACATACATGGAAAGTTATTTGGCTGTCAGTTCCCACACTGTCGCAGGCTTGGGAAGGACAAATGGGATTAAGGGTAGCCGAGGGATAGACGTGGAACCCATCCAGGCTGTGGTCTCGAGCTTGAATCGCAAACAACGGTCTACGGGAGTCACAACTTATGTGGTTAGTATATGAGCTCCAAAAAAAGAAGTGACAAGTTCAGCAAAGGATAGAAGTTAAGAAAAGAAATGTCAGGGGATGACCCAGAACCTGGCATGACCAGAGGCTGAATCACACTGGGCTCAAACTCTTATGTCAAAGTACCTCCTCCACTTGGGATGTCTGAGAGTCATCTCAAACTTAATATGTCGAACCCCAAGCTCCCTGTGTTTGCCTGCACCTACTCCGTCGATAGCCTTCCCGTCTTGGGTCAGAGACACCATCCTGCCAAGCCCTCGAACTCTTCTTTCTCTCACATCTCACATCCAGTCCACCAGAATATCCCACGCATGGGCTCTATCTTCAAGATATACCCCAATCCCTCCTCTTCTCATCACCACCACCACCACCATATCGGTTTAAACTGCCATCATCCCTTGTGTGTCTACTTGTTATAGTCTCTTAAGTGGTCTCTGCATGTCTGCCTCTATATACCACTAACTGTGTTCTCAACAGAGCAGCCAGAGGGACCCTCTGAAAACAGATGTGGGATGACGGCTAATGCCTTAAAAGAACAAATCCATCAAAGAAGTAATAAATTGATTTTGTCAAAATTAAGATCCAATCTTCAGAAGACATTGCTAAAATAAAATTAAAACAAAACAAACAAACTAAGCCAAAGATCAGGAGAAAATATTTGCAAAGCAAATATTCAACAAAGGACTTGTATCCAGAATATGCAAAGAATGCTCGAAGTTCAAAAATAAGGAAATAAGCAACACAATTTAAAAACTAGGCAGAAGCGCCTGGGTGGCTCAGTCGATTAAGCGTCCAGCTCTTGAATTCAGCTCAGGTCATGAACTTGGGGTCATGGGATCAAGCTCCACATGGGGCTCCACGCTCAGCACGGAATCTGCTTGTCCCTCTCCCTCCATTCCTCCCCCCTTCCGTGGCTCATGCTCTCTCTCTCTCTCTCTCTCAAGTAAATAAATCAAATCTTTAAAAATAAAAATAAAAACTAGGCAAATGATTTGAACAGACTACTACTACCCACTTATTAGAAATAATTAAGATAATAGCTCATGCCATATGTTGGTAAGGATGTAGAGTAACTGGATCTCTCAAACGTGTAACAGGAATGTAAAATGGTACAACCACGTTGGAAAAGCGTTTAGTGATTTCTTAAGAAGTTAAACCTGCATCCACCATATGACCTAACGATCATACTCCTAAACGTTCACCCCAGAGGACACACAGCAGACACCCACGTCAGACTTGTACAGGAATGTTCAGCTTCACTGTTGATAGCCAAAAACTGGAAATAACCCAAAGATCCAGAGAAACTGGATAAACAAATAGTAGTATGCCCATTCAAGGGACTAGTACTCAGCAACAAACAGGAAAGAACTATTGATGCCACGTGGATGAACCTTAAAATAATTATGCTGTGAGAAAGAGGTCAGGCAAAAGAAGGGTCCATACTGTATGATTCCATTTATATAAAATTCTAGGAAAAAAAGAATTTATAATGACAGAAAGCAGATCAATGGCTAACTGGGGACGTGTGACAGGAAAGGAGGAAGGGAGGAGCAAAAGGGAGAAATCACAAAGAAGCATGAGGCTATTTGTGGGAGTATTGGATGTGTTGACTATTTTGATTGTAGTGATCGTTTCACATATTATATATGTATGTAATAGATTACATATATTTATATAGATTATAGATGTTATATAATATATATTATATAATAATTTTATATATAAATATGTATATATTATATAATAATTTTATATAATTATATATTATATATGAATATATTACATAATATTTATATTATATAAAATATATAAATATAATATATTATATTTATATAAAACATACAGATTATAATGTATTGTATTATATATTTATAGTTATGTATTTATATTATAATGTAGATTATATATAATTCATATATAACATATACATAATATATATTATATAATTTTGTGTATGATTATATATGTGCAGATTTTATATACTTATATCTATAAATATATTCATATAAATACATACATGCCAGAAGTTCTCAAATTGCCACAGGCTCCAGAAGTAAAAATAAATAAATGAGACTACATCAAAAGTAAAAAACAGGGGCACCTGGGTGGCTCAATGGGTTAAAGCCTCTGTCTTCGGCTCAGGTCGTGATCTCAGGGTCCTGGGATCAAGCCCCGCATCGGGCTCTCTGCTCGGCAGGGGACCTGCTTCCCCCTCTCTCTCTGCCTGCCTCTCTGCCTATTTGTGATCTCTCTCCTCTCTGTCAAATAAATAAATAAAATCTTTAAAAAAAAAAAAAAGTAAAAAACATCTGCATTAAAGGACCTAATATAATCAAAAGAGTGAAAGGCAACCTATGGAATGAGAGAAATATCTATATATCTGATCTTGGATTAATAACCAAAATATATAAAGAGCTTCTACAATTTGACTACAAAAAAAAAAAGAATACATAAACAATCTAGTTAAAAATTGGGCAAAGGACTTGAATAGACATTTTTTTTCCAAAGAAGGTATACAAATGGCCAGCCAACCCATGAAAATAGGTCCAACTCCACTAATCATTAGGGAAATACAAATCAAAACCACGATGAGATACCACCTCACACCCATTAGGATGGCTACTGGCAAAAAGAAAATTAACAAATGTAGAAAACTGCAAGCATTGGTGAGGACGCGGAGAGGTTGGAAGCCTGGTACGGTTGGTAGGAAAGTAAGGTGGTGCAGCTACTATGGAAAACAGTATGGCGGCTCCTAAAACAAAGTAAAAATAAAATTACCATACGATCCAGCAATTCCACATCAGGATTTATACCCACAAGAATTGAAAGCATGATCTCCAACAGGTGTTCGTTGGACACCTATGTTCACCGCGGCATTATTCACAGCAGTCAGACCACGGAAGCAATTCAAGTGTCCATTGACAGAGGAATAAACAAAATGTAATATATACGAACAATGGAATGTTATTCATCTAAAAGGCTGGAAATTCTGACACCTGCTACAACATGAATGACCCGTAAGGACGTTATGCTAAGTGAAATAAGCCAGTCACAAAAAGACAATTCTGTATGATTCCACTTTGCTGAGATCCCTCATACAGTCAAGTTCATAGCCCAAAGGGGAATGAATGGTGGTTGCCAGGAGCTAGGGGAAGTGGCAAACGGAAAGTTGTTGCTTAATGGGGAGAGAGATCTAGTTTTGTGAGTTGACATTGGTTGTACAACATGAATGGTCTTAACACTGATGAACTATACACGTAAAAATGATTAAGATGGTAAATTTTCTTATGAGTACTTTACCATAATTAAAAGTTTTTCATTATCCAATTGCATCCTCTAAATATGTATAGTTTACTCTACGTCACTCTTATCTCAATAATGCTGTTCTCGGGGCGCCTGGGTGGCTCAGTGGGTTAAAGCCTCTGCCTTCGGCTCAGGTCATGATCTCAGGGTCCTGGGATCGAGCCCCACATCGGGCTCCCTGCTCAGCAGAGAGCCTGCTTCCCCCTCTCTCTCTGCCTGCCTCTCCCCCTGCTTGTGATCTCTCTCTGTGTGTCAAATAAGTAAATAAAGTCTTTAAAAAAAAAA
>CM053621.1:22373977-22388427 GCA_028646535.1 Procyon lotor | reverse complement strand
AGGAGCCAGCACCCACCCTCTGCCTGTGTTCCCAGGCCCTTTAGGAGAAATCTGCAGAAGGTGGAGAAGCCTGGTGGTTTTGCTAGTGCTTTTCTCAGAATGAGAAAAGACATTCTTTTGATTCTGTTTTCTCTCTCCTTTAGAAAACACACAGCACCATGCAACTGAAACAGGAACCTTGTTTGATCTGCTCCTTTATCTTTCTCTAGCTGGCTTTGGGCTGTCTTATTTGGGATCTCAGCAGAGGGCAGGAGGAAAAAGCTTGCGGAGTGGTGGAGGAGGGGAGGGACTGTGAAGTGCTCCTCCTTTCCAAGGCAGAGCTGGAGTGAGTGGTTCTTGGCTCACCAGCTGTGTGGATGAGTGTGCTTAGCTGTTTTTGGCAGCTAGCTCCTGGTTTATTTGGCCCCAGCTGGATCTCTTGATTTCAGCTAAAAGGGCCATTAGGTCCTCTTTTGTGGGGAAGGGGTGCATCCATCCTAGCTTTAGAAACAGCATTTATGCAGCACCTACTGTGTGCTTAGCTCTACATGAAGTAAGCCCCAGGGAGAGCTAGATGAGCAAAAGTCTAGGATTGTGAGCAATGACGGAGCTTTAAGGAGGTTTCACTCTTCTAAACTGTGAGAAGGTCTAGTTCATCCAACACGTGTTGAGCACCTGCAGCTAGATGAAGCTCTAGCTCCCGCTGGCCAAGTCGGAGAGAGAGAGAGATGAGGAGGAAATCACAATACAACAGGACAAGTTGTCTAGGAGAAGCACGAAGAAGGTTGCGGGGGAACAGAGAGTGAGTAGGCTGGAGTAGGGAGAATTCTAGGATATCAGGGGCTGAGGAAAAGGGTGGTCCTGACAGGGGGAAGAGGCTTCTCGGTGGGCCCACTGTTCACCCTGTGATTGCTGGACATGGGGGGGTAAGGGGGGAGGAGCCGGAGGCGGCAGGGGGCTGGGACCACCGGCTGTTCCCTGTGGTCAGAAGTCTTTCCATATTTAACAACGGATTCTGTCCTTCTTGGTGGAATGCCAGTCAGCTCTGAGGTGAGAATGACCCCGTGGAAACATGGGCTGGTTTGGGATGGCCAAGCCTGGGGCTGTGGTAGGAGAGTAGAAGGGGAAGGAAGCGGGGGCAGAGGATGAAGAGCCTTTTATACTCCCCTTGGAGCTTGGACCCTAGCACGGAGCCGTTGGAAGGTGGATTAGTGAGGCAGGGGAACCCCATCTGGAACCAGGAATCCTTGAGAGAAGTAAGAGTTTGAAATAAGGCCGTGCCCACGGCTGGGTGGGCGGGGTGGGGGAAGGCATGGGCTTAAGGTACACTCACAAGGCCAAATCCTGGCAGATGGGATGCTCAGGGTGCAGGGCAAGGAGAGGTCGTGAGGGTGACTGCGGATTCTGGCAGGAGTGAAAGGCGGCCCCGGGCAGTGGCGTCGCAGAGGGAGGGGGCTGGGGATGGGATGGATCGTGGGCCACTGGGAGAGGTGGAGGACTGGGTAAGGAGGCCCCACTCAGGGAGTCCCGAGAGTGAAGGCGCAAGGTGTCTATAGGGGATCTCGTTGAAGCCATTGAGGTGAGCAGAGGCCAGGAGTGAGGCATAGGTTGGGTGTGTGGTGAGTGCATCCGTGTCTGGGAGCCAGCAGCAAGGGTTTGGGCTTCACGGCACCAGAGAGTGACAGACTGAAAGGATGTTAAGACTAGACCAGTGTTAATATTGGGCTGGCCATGGCATGGGGGCTGGGCTGGATGAAAGGCTATTGGAGAGGAAGGCTGGGGTGAGGCCCACTGAGCTCTAGGGGTCTGGGGGGTCCTGGGGGTGCAGTGCAGGTGGGTCTGGGGCTGCTGAAAGCAAGAGGGAGTGCAAGCTTGGGGCTCTCACATCACTGCTCTTTGCTGTTTTATCTTCGGGGTTTGGCAAAATATTTCACTTGACCCCAGACTTCTCCTGCTAAAGTAAATTTGGAAAACTGCCGGGCTAAGCCAAGAGGGGAGGGCTGTGAGGCGGGTGCTGAGACTAGGGGGGCAAATGGCATGAAAACAGCGTGGGTGGGGGCTGTGTTGTGGAGCAGAAGTGGGGTGAGCTGTGTTTCTCCTTCAGATCGAAAGACTTGCACGTTGGGTTGGAAGCTCCGAGGTACAAAGGAGTAACAGGAGACTTAATTATATCCTCTCATTTTCTCCGTGCACAAATATTTATTTTGTGCTTTATGTCATGCACCGTGTAGAATACAAAGGCCCAGCCCTTTCTCTGAAGGACCTTAGTGCTTGTGAATCCAGAAACGCTCCACCTCAAACACCAGTTAAGCCAAGTGTGGTGACTACCAATCTAGGTAAGGGCACAGGGGCCCAAGTTCAAGAGACGAGGTATGTCACCTCAAAGCCCTGTGGACCAGAGAATGGCTCCAAAAAGGTAGACTGAAGGTTCTAGAAACAGAATTTCCAGTGAGGTCCTCATGGAACAGGGCGAACACTATATAGACCGTCTGAATTTCCAGCCTCTTAGAGAAGGAGAAAGAAAGGCCTGGAAGTAAAGGACCAGAGAAGGGGCGTTCCTGGCAGGGGTCACACAGGATTCAGGTGTGTGATCTAGGAGGCCAACAAGAACCGAGAAGAGAGTGAGGTTAGTCCATCAAGACAGCATGGTGAGATGGGTAGCAGACAAGACTGAGGGCTAGGAGAGTAGCGTCCGACTCTGGTATAGTGGAGAAATCACTTCACTGCCTTGGTTTCCCTCATTGTGACGAGGGAGTGTCTGGTTCCTGACTTCATGGTAGTTGTAAGGAATTCCGTCATGGCGCTCTTCCCCTTTGGGCCCGGACACAGCCTCATTTTTCCTCCCCTCACCCCAAGCAGCCTCTCCTTCTCAGATGGTGTATATGAGTGCAACGAAACCAGTTGTGTGAGCCCCGGGCTAGGTGATCCAAAAAGGCACTTTCCTAAATGACATTTGAGGGTTCTAGAGCTGACCAACAGCTGCAGATCCGGTTCGAGTCATCATGTTCACGAGCCGGGGGATGATGCCATTTTCCCATTTCTCTCTGTGGTTGGGGAGATGACATCGGTCCAAGTTTTAAACTCAAGTGCCAGCACAGTACAAACCTAAGACTTTAGGAGCCTTCTGAGCCTTGAGGTCATGTTTTATGAACTCACTATACCCACCTGCACAGAGAGAGCCAATAACTTTCTATTTATGAAATCTCTGCCTGTTTCCCCTTCAGCTTTATTGAGATAGAATTGATCTGTAACACATGTGAGTTTAAATCGTACTGCGTGACCACTTATAGATTATGGAATAATTACAATAGTAGGGTTAGTTAGCACCCCATCCTCTCACGTAGTTAACATTTCTCGTTTGTGATGAGAACATTTAAGACCTGCTCTCAGCAAATTTCGGTGTATAATACAGTGTTGTTAACTGTAGTCCTCATTCTTACATTGCACCCCCAGAACTTACCCACCTTATAACTGGAAATCTTTACACTTTGAGTGACATTTACCCATTTCCACCACCCCCTACCCATGGCAACTACCATTTTGTTTCTATGTATATATTTTTTTAAATTCACATACAAGTGAGATCATACATGATTTGTTTTTCTCTGTCTGACTCATATCACTTAGCACGATGCCCTCAAATCCATTCATGCTGTTGCAAATGGCAGAATTTCTTTCTTTCTCATGGCTATTTGAATAATATTCTAAGATACATAATTGGTATACATATGCTATATATCTCTCTCAACCTCTTCTTTCTCCATTCATCCACAAATAGACACATAAGATTGTTTCCATATGCTTGTTATCGTGAATAATGGTGCAGTGAACATGGGAGTGCAGAAATCTCTTTGAGATCCTAGTTTTAATTCCTTTGGGTAAATATCTAGGAGGGGGATTGCTATATTGTATTATAGTCACAGTTTTAATTTTCTGAAGAACCTGCATATTGTTTTCCCCAGTGGCTGTAGCAATTCACATTCCCACCAACAGTGCACAAATGGTCCTTTTTCTCTGCAACCTTGCCAACGGTAGTTTTCTCTTGTCTTCATGATAATAGCCATTGTAGCAGGCGTGAAGCGATATCTCATTGTGGTTTTGATTTGCATTTCCATGACAATTGGTGATATTGAGTCTCTTTTCTATGTACCTGTTGGCCATTTGTATTTTTCTTTTGGAAAAATGTCTATCTAGTTGCTCTGCCCATTTTTAATCGTATTGTTTGGCTTTTGCTATTGAATTGTCTGAACTCCTTGTATATTATGGATATTAACCCCTCATCAGATATATGGTTTGCAAATATTTTCTCCCACTCAGTAGGTTCCTTTTCATTTTGTTGATTGTTTTCTTTGCCGAGCAGAAGTTTTTTCATTTGCTGTGGTCTCCTTTATTTTTGCTTTTGTTGCTTGGACTTTTGGTGTCCTATCCCAAAAATGTTGCCAAGCCCAATGTCAAGGACCTTTCCCTGATGGTTTCTTTGAGGAGTTTTAAGCCTTTAATTGATTTTGAGTTAATTTTTGTGAGTGGTTTAAGATAAGGGTCCAACTTCATTCTTTTGTCCGTGATGATCAGCCCTATTTATGAAGAGATCATTCTTTCCCCAGAGTATTCTGGGCTCTCTTGTCAAGTATTAGTTACCATATATGTAAGACTTTATTTCCCTGCTTTTGATTCTGTTCTATTTGTCTGTGTGTCTGCTTTGATCACTATAGCGTTGTAATAACAGTTTAATGTTCGCAAGTGTGGGACCTCCAGCTTCATTTTTTTCTCAGGATTGCTTTGACTATTTGGGGGGTCTTCTGTGGTTCCATATGAATTTTAGGATTATTTTTTCTATTTCTGTAAAAAATGTGATTGGAATCTTGATAGGGATTGTATTAAGTCTATAGATGGCTTTGGGTAGTATGGACATTTTAACAATATTAATTTTTCTGATCCATGAACACAGGATAGCTTACCATTTGTGTCTTCTTCAATTTCTTTCATCAAAGTCTTACAGATTTCAGTATCCAGATATTTCACCTCTTGGTTAAATTTATTCCTAACTGTCTTGCTGTTTTTGTTGCTTTCGTTAATGGGGTTGTTTTCTGCAGAGAGTGAGAGTTTGACTTCTTTGACAATTCAGATGCCTTTTATTTCCTTTTGTTGTCTGATTGCAGTGGCTAGGACTTCTAGCACTATATTGAATAGCAGTGGTAATAGTGGACAGCCCTGCCGTGTTCCTGATCTTAGGGGAAAAGCTCTCAGTTTTTCCCCATTGAGAATGATATTTGCTGGGGGTTTTTCATAGATAACTTTGATGATATTGAGGTATGTACCCTCTATGCTTACATTCTGAAGAGTTTTGATCAAGAAAGGATGCAGTACTTTGTCAAATGCTTTTTTAGAATCTATTGAGAGTATCATATGGTTCGTGTTCTTTCTTTTATTAATGTATTGAATCACATTGATTTGTGGATGTTGAACCAACCTTGCAGTCCAGGAATAATCCCCCTTTGTCATGGTGAATGATCCTTTTGATGTACCATTGGATCCTATTGGCTAGTATTTTGGTGAGAATTTTTACATCTGTGTTCATCAAGGATATTGGTTCTGTAATTTTCCTCTTTGATGGGGTCTTTGTCTGGTTTTGGGATCAAGGTAATGCTGGCCTCATAAAATGAGTTTGGGAGTTTTCCTTTCATTTCTACTTTTTGAAATAGTTTCAGGAGAATAGGTATTAATTCTTCTTTAAATGTTTGGTAGAATTCCCCTGGGAAGCCGTCTGGCCCTGGGCTCTTGTTTGTTGGGAGATTTTTGATGACTGCTTCCATCTCCTTACTGGTTATAGGTCCGTTCAGGTTTTCTACTTCTTCCTGGTTCAGTTTTGGTAGTTTATATGTCTCGAGGAATGCATCCATTTCTTCCAGATTGTCAAATTTGCTGGTGTATAGTTGCTCATAATATATTCTTATAATTATTCGTATTTCTTCGGTGTTGATCTCTCCTCTTTCATTCATGATTTTGTTAATTTGGGTCCTTTCTCTTTTCCTTTTGGTAAATCTGGCCAGGGATTTATCAATCTTATTAATTCTTTCAGAGAACCAGTTCCTAGGTTCATTGATTTGTTCTGCTATTGTTTTGGTTTCTACTTCATTGATTTCTCCTCTGATTTCTATTATTTCTCTTCTCCTGCTGGGTTTAGGCTTTCTTTACTGTTCTTTCTCCAGCTCCTTTAGGTGTAGGGTTAGGTTGTGTACTTGAGATCTTTCTTGTTTCTTGAGAAAGGCTTGTATTGCTATGTACTTTCCTCTCAGGACCGCCTTTGCTGTATCCCAAAGATTTTCAACAGTTGTGTTCTATTTTCTATTGTTTCCATGAATTTTTAAAATTCTTCTTTAATTTCCTAGTTGACCCACTCATTCTTTGGTAGGATGCTCTTTAGCCTCCATGTATTTGAGTTTTTTCTAACTTTCCTCTTGTGACTGAGTTCTAGTTTCAAAGCACTGTGGTCTGAAAATATGCAGGGAATGATCCTAATCTTTTGGTACTGGTTGAGACCTGATTTGTGACCCAGGATGTGATCTATTCTGGAGAATGTTCCATGTGCACTAGAGAAGAATGTGTATTCTGTTGCTTTGGGCTGGAATGTTCTGACTATATCTGTGATTTCCATCTGGTCCAGTGAGTCATTGAAAGCCTTTATTTCCTTGTTGATCTTTTGCTTAGTTGACCTGTCCATTTCAGTGAGGGAGATGTTAAAGTCCCCTACTATTATTGTATTATTGTTGATGTGTTTCTTTCATTTTGTTATTAATAGGTTTATATAATTGGGTGCTCCGATGTTAGGGGCATAGATATTTAAAATTATTAGATCTTATTGGACAGACCCTTTAAGTATGATATCGTGTCCTTCCTCATCTCTTATTATAGTCTTGGGCTTAAAATCTGATTTATCTGATGCAAGGATTGCCATCCCAGCTTTCTTTTGATGTCCCTTAGCATGGTAAATGGATTTCCACCCCCTCACTTTAAATCTGGAGGTGTCTTTGTGTCTAAAATAAGTTTCTTACAGATAGCATATCAATGGGTCTTGTTCTTTTATACATTTTGATACTCTATGTCTTTTGGGGCATTTAGCCCATTTACATTCAGGGTGACTATTGAAAGAGATATGAATTTAGTGCCATTGTATTGCCTGTAAGGTGACTGTTACTGTGTATTGTCTCTGTTCCTTTCTGGTCTGTTACTTTTAGACTCTCTCTTTGTTTAGAGGACCCCTTTCAATATTTCCTATAGGGCTGGTTTGGTGTTTGCAAATTCTTTTAGTTTTTGTTTGTTCTGGAAGCTTTATCTCTCCTTCTATTTTCAGTGACAACCTAGCTGGATATAGTGTTCTTGGCTGCCTATTTTTCTCGTTGAGTGCTCTGAATAAAGCGAGTCCTTTCTGGCCTGCCAGGTCTCTGTGGGTAGGTCTGCTGCCAATCTAATATTTCTACTGTTGTATGTTACAGACCTCTTGTCCCGAGCTGCTTAGGATTTTCTCTTTGTCACTGAGACTTGTAAGTCTCATTAGATGATGAGGTATGGACCTATTTTTATCGATTTTGAGGGGGATTCTCTGTGACTCCTGGATTTTGATGTTTGTTCTCTTTGCCAAATTAGGGAAATTCTCTGCTATAATTTGCTCCAAGATACCTTCTGCCCCTCTCTTTCTTCTTCTTCTGGGATCCCAATTATTCTAATATTGCTTCATCTTATGGTATCACTTGTCTCCTGAATTCTCCCCTCGTGGTCCAGTAGTTGTTTGTCTCTCTTTTTCTCAGCTTCTTTATTTTTCCATCATTTTGTCTTCTATATCACTTATTTTCTCTTCTGCCTCATTTATCCTAGCAGTAAGAGCCTCCATTTTTTATTGTACCTCATTAATAGCTTTTTTGATTTCAACTTAGATTTTAGTTCTTTTATTTCTCCAGAAAGGGATTTTCTAATATCTTCCCTGCTTTTTTTGAGCCCAGCTAGTACCTTGATAGTCGTCATTCTGAATGCTAGTTCTGACATATTGTTAATGTCCATATTGATTAAGTCCCTAGCTGTCAGTACTGCTTCTTGTTCTTTTTTTTTTTTTTTTGTGGTGAGTTTTTCCACCCTCTCATTCTATCAAGATAAGAATAGATGAATGAGAGAACAAAATACTAAAAGGGTAGCAAGGACCTCAGAAAAATATACACTAACGAAATTGGAAGAGACTTGAAACCCGGGAGAGAAGAAAGGGGAAAAAAAAGAAAAAAAAAAAAATATATATATATATATATTAGACAGGTGACTAGAACAGAGCCACAGACTTGATTTTGCATGTATTTTGGTCTGTTAGAAGAAACTACCTCCCAAAATTTTAAAGAAAAACTTATATTGGAATATGAATGTAAAGAATGAAAATTAAAAAAGATTCTAAGAAAGGAATTGATAAGATAAGAAGTTGGTTGAAAAAAGAAAAAAAGGAGTGGAAAGAATGTGATCAGGGTGGAGACTAGAACAAAGCCATGCACTAGATTTAGGGTATATTTTGATCTATTAGAAGAAACTGTATCCCCAAATTTTAGTGTATGTGCTGCCGAAGCGAGCACTGTATCCTCAAATTTTAAAGGAAAAAACCTATATGTATAAAAAAAATAAGGTTAAATACAATGAAGGGATAAAATATGACTGTAACAATGAAAATTGTCTTTAGTTACGTCACTACAAGTAGGTGCCTCATTTTATGGATGAATAAAGTGGGGTTTGGGCTGGAGTCTCTCCCTGAGGCTCTTTCTAAGTCTGCAGTCCTCTCACAGCACGCTTGGCTTATGGTCTTCTCTCACCTCTGAGAACTACAGTTGGAGATGGCTTGTCCTGTCGCCATATAGGATGTAATCACCACCAGATGGGACCTCATTGATTAACCTTCAGCTTGGGTGACCGTGGCAGAGTCTGAGATGGGGAGAACCTGGCTGTGGCTCTCGAGGGTTTTTTTTTTAAGATTTTATTTATTTATTTGACACAAAGAGAGAGAGAGAGAGAGATCACATGTAGGCAGAAGGCAGGCAGAGAGAGAGGGGGAAGCAGGCTCCCCGCTGAGCAGAGAGCCCAATGTGGGGCTCGATCTCAGGACTCTGAGATCATGACCTGAGCCAAAGGCAGAGGCTTAATCCACTGAGCCACCCAGGTGCCCCTCTCGAGGGCTTTTTATTTCTTGTCTCCCCCTTCCCCAATCCCTCCCCACTCTCCCAGGACTCCTTCTTCAGCGAGTGCTAAATTTCTAACTGAATTATTCTTGCATCATTTCAGATGTATTGCTTTGTTCTCTTTAAGCAGCTATTGCTCTCGTGGTGGGCTGGGACTGGATCTTTTCAAGTGGTGTGCTGGCAAAATGTTTCTTAAATGGTTTCCTGGAAAAGAAAAAAGCCCCCGTTTGTAGCATTTACAGATTTCCGAGGTGTAAAAAGCCTCCCACCATGGCCAATTTCAAGCTACCAACGGGATGTCGCTGAGGCCAAAAAGAGGTGGGCATGGCCAGCTCGTGGGAGCCAGCGGGAGCCAGGAGGAGCTGGTGTCAGTGCGCTCTGGGGCTGGGAGAACAGACAGCATGATGCTGGGCTCACACAGTAGGTTGTCAGGAGTTTCTTGTTCCATGGTACCTCTACGGTGAAGCTGAGCAGGAGCAGAGAGGACTGAGAGAAGAGTCTGCCACACCCCCCTCTTCGGGTGTTTGTTGTTAGCACCCGTGAAAAGAGATCCTTCCCTAGACGATTTTCCGTCTTTTACCGGCAGCCAAGTGGTCTTTCTCAAATACAACTGGGATTATGTCAACTTCACAAATCTTCAGTGGCTCCCCATTGCCTACAAGATCAATTCTAAACGCTTTTGTGTGGCCTCATTCAAAGTCCTTGAGGGTCTGATGCCCACCAGCCTTATCAAGCCCACCACCAGGCTTCCTTGCCATGGACTCCACGACCCACCTGCTCCACCCTTCCAAACCACTCCGAAGATCATGGTTTTAAGCCCCCTGATCTCAGTAGGTGCGATGGTCTTTGTCTCACTTGCCTTTCTTCCATTCACCACCTGGAGAATCCTTACTTACACCTAAGGGTTCACTATGTGTTACCTCCTTTACAGAGTCAGCTCTGACATTACTTGGGCAGTTGCACTCTCCCTAAAGTGCTCCTTGCCGTCTTTATTTATTTATTTTTAAAAATATTTATTTAAGAGAGAGATAGAATGAACGAACACGCACAAGCTGGGGAAGGGGCGGAGGGAAAGGGAGAAACAGACTCATGGTTGAGCAGAGAGCCTGATGCGGGGCTCGATCCTAGGACCCAGAGGTCATGACCTGAGATGTCCAACCAGCTGAGCCACCCAGACGCTCCTCCTAGCAGTTTTTTTTTTTTTTTTTTAAAGATTTTATTTATTTGACAGAGAGAGAGATCACAAGTAGGCAGAGAGGCAGGCAGAGAGAGAGGGGGAAGCAGGCTCCCCGCCGAGCAGAGAGTCCAATGCAGGGCTTGATCCCAGGAACCCGAGATCATGACCTGAGCCAAAGGCAGAGGCTTTAACCTACTGAGCCACCCAGGCGCCCCTCCTCCTAGCAGTTTTTACATAATTCTATTAGAGCATCAATCCCTCTGCATCATATTGTTACATAAACGTTTATCAGCTGTGAGCTCTTTGAGGCCAAAGAACTTTCCTTATTTGTTTATCCCTCACACCTGGTGCCTTGCGTTCCCATAGCCCGTGTGGGTTAACACTAGCTGCGTGTTAAATCTCTAACCAGAGAGACAACAGGGCTTCCCCTCTCTCCACTCTCCCAGTCTCTGATTCAACTGCATAATTAGGAATTGGCAGCCATTTCAACTCTTCCCTCCCCACCTGGGCTTAAACCAATACTAAAAAGTTATATTTGGTTGACTGTTGTCCTTCCAGGCAGATGAAAGTGGCAATTCAACCCTTTCTTATCAACCCCTGCATGTGTCAGAGTATTTGAATATGGTGTGTGTGGGAACTCTGGCTCTCTGGTGACTCCTCTCCATTTAATTAGTCTGACCTTCTGTGATAATCCCCCTTGGATGTCCCTGGCTCCCCTCCTTTTCCCCCCTCCCCAACCCCACCCCCGCCTCCACTTTGTATCCTATTCAGGCTCCTGCCTTCGTCAGCACAAGACCAACTGCTCAGCTCAGCCTGTAGCATAATTCACTGCTTGGCTCTCAGAAATGAACTTTTACTCCGACGGAGCTGCTCTTAGCATTAAAATTGGCCTGAGAGAGCTAGGAAAGTTTATCTTGGAGCCAGCATGGGGTCTGTTCCTCCAAGTCAAATATTTCTCTTTAAAACTAGAATGAGCTTTAGTGTGGCACTACCAATGGCTTCCTGAAATATTGGTATCTCTTTAAACATTAACATTTAGTTACAGTGCTGAAGGCTTTCTGCAGAGTTTTTAAGTCTCTCCCTGTGCCTCCTCTGAATAAGTAGGGCTTTCCTTTCATTTCAGAGTATGCAATCTCTCTGTTCGGGAGGGGAAATGCATTGAAATAGCTCAATGCTGGGTTAATCAAATAGCTATTTTTTTTCAGTCCATCCCCACAGGATTTTCCAAATGAGGTAGAGAGGCCACTTTAGAAATGATCCAGAAATTCCAGGTGGTACCCTGTAGCTTCTGGTCTTTGGGATGCTTGGAAAATTCTAGGGAGTTTAATGTTCTCCTTCAAACCCTTAGGCCAGGCTACATTGTTATTATTTTATCCATATCCTATTTCTCTTACTATTTTGGAATAAGAACATAGCAGTGAATGGAGAACTTTGGTCTTTCTCAGCAGCGTAAGACAGAATGACAGTAATTTGTAGCTTAGGTTTATTCAACACTGATCGACACATACCTGTATCAGGAATTATTCTATCCACGGGAGATACAGAGATGAGGCATGGCCACTGCCATGAGAAATCCACATCAGAAGAGACGGACAGGCCAACAGAGAAGGACGATTGAGGCACATTAATGGGATATCTGGAACTCAGAGCAGAGGACAGTTAGCACGTGGAAGAGAACTGGAGAAGTTGTTGGGGAGTTTCTACAACTAATGTAGATTAGAAGGAGCACTCACAGCACCTCGGGGAGTGGGTGGGAGTCTGCAGAGGCTTGAGCACAGGGAACACAGGAGTGGGGGTATTGGGGATGAGGCCGGAAGGGTCTTTGAGACTACACTGTGAAAGCCTTTGCATGCCGTTCTAAGGAAATTGGATCTATCCTGTTGGTACTGTAGCTATGGTAGGATTTGAAAGAGAGTAAGGGTCTACTCTGGTTTGAATTTCCAAAAGATAATGGACAGTGGTATGGCAGAGAGAGGAGTAGAAGCCAGTTGAGAGCACTATGGTGATAGGTTCAGAAAAGAAATGATCTGGGTCTCCATGAAGTCAATGGCAGCAGAGAGCGACGAGAGGGAGTTGTCTGCAGCTGGCGATTAAGATCATCGTGGAGAGGCTCCGATGGTGACATTGGTGACAGCAGCCATCAAACACCATGAATCCTATGAATCATCCAGAGGGGTTGTGGGAAGATTGCATCCCACTTGCAGTGACTCACGGGAAGTGGGAAGAGGAGTTTTGGGGTCAAAGGGCCATGAGATTGTATGGACGAACATTTGCTACTCCTTGGATATCCACGTGCTCACCCACATTTCCCAGCTCCCTTGCCGTTGGGTGGGGCCATGTGACTAGTTCTGGCCCATGACCTATAAGCAGAAGTTATCTATGGTGCTTCTAGGATGAAACGAGAGCTAGCTCATCCCTTGCCACAGTGTCGTGGAAACCACGTCTCCCTGATGTAGCTGGAAGAGGCAAGTCCCCTGCATCCGTGAGTCACCACTGGAAAGGAAGCTGCTCTGGGGAATTGTCAGATCCACAGTGATATTTGCATAAATAAGAAACGAATTTTTATTGGTAAGCCACAGAGATTTTGGGGCTCTTTGTGACCATGGCATAAACCATCCTATCCTGACGAAAGTACTTCCCTCTTCTCCAATGCCCGTCCGGTCTGGGGGTGCTGGGATGAGGCCAGCATCTATGACTGCAGTTTGCTTCGGCTGCATCAGAAGAGTGTTTGGAAGGAGCCCCCTGGCAGAGGCATGCTTCTCTGTCTCAGAACGCTTTGGCTCCCCTTGGCTGGAGACCATGACAGTTTCTTCAAGCAGGCAGCCCCTTGGGAGAAAAGAAATGATTATATGGTGAAATGCCAGAGTCCTTCACGATGCCCGAGAGATTGACAGCAATTCTTAGTACTCCTGGAGTATGTGTCATCCTGAGAAAGCATAAATGTATTACAAGCCTCCAGGGGCAGGATGAAAGCTTCTCCGGTCATCAATAGTATATGCCTCTTGTCAAGCCTGAGGCAGAGAAAGAGGCCCCGGTGGGAAGGGGATTCATAATCATTGCTGGAGGAGGAATGGCTAAGGAACCTGCGGATGTTGGGTCTGGAGGAAAGAGGGCTTGGTGGGGGGTTCTATGATTGCGTCTTTAAAAATTCAAGGGCTGTTACGTGAGAGAGAGCAGATTTATTTTCTGGTGGCCCTGCAGGGCAGAGATAGACCAGCGGATGGGCATTACATGGGGACGGATTCCAGCTCACTAGAAGGAGAAAGGAGCTACAGACCGAGACGATGGAAAATGATTGTTAGGGCGGCCTCAGCGGGCGGTGGGTTCCCCATCATTGGAAGTGCTCCATCACAGGCTGGAAAACCACCTGGTAGAAGTTGCTCTGATAGAGGGAGAAGTGAAGGAGGGGACAGGCCAGGGCTTAAATACCTGTCTGATTTCCACTCCTTCTGGCCCCAAGGCTGTGTGATCCGGGGCAAGTCAAGTGTCTTTTCTGAACTGGTTGTTTTAATTATGAATAATAATAAGTCCTACCTCTGATTCACTATAAAAAGGTACATGATGTGAAATATATTCACGGGCTGATTTTGAGAAATACTGATAATAACACCGTCATCCAGCACCCCAATCCTGAGACCTCACATCCGGGGGACACTTATTCTGGGCCCAGGCACCATGCTCTGCACATCATCTCATTTGGCCTGGACAGGAACCATTCGAGACAAGACGCTCTCTCTATTTTACACATGAGAAAACAGGATTGGAGTGACTTGCCCAAGGTCACACAGCCAGAATGTGGCCAACCTGGGATTCCAGTTACCTCCAGTTAATGATATGTTTGGCTCTGGACTCTAAACTCTTACTTATTCAGCTTGTTAGAGCGCTTCAAGATCAAAATAGAAGATGCATGTGTGGCCACTCTGAAGGTTTTATATAAAGAGTGTCATTGGATGGACAATCGATCTTGCTGAAATTAACTTTTCTTTTAATATCTTCTTCTATCATTGTATGTGGGCTATCGTGTTGGGCCTGGCGGATGCTTTACGATGGATATGTTCCAGTTACCTTTTGCTACACAATGAACTATCCGA
>CM053621.1:22312537-22367768 GCA_028646535.1 Procyon lotor | reverse complement strand
AAAGAAAGAAAGAAAGAAAGAAAGAAAGAAAGAAAGAAAGAAAGAAAGAAAGAAAGAAAGAAAGAAAGAAAGAAAGAAAGAAAAAGAAAGAAAGAAAAAGAAAGAAAGAGAAAGAAAGGGACTAGGTCAAATTACTTGTGTGTATTTTTAAGGCTTTTAATGAATCCTGCCCAAATGACCTCCAGAGGGGGTCTCTGCTTTAGACTCCCATCAGCAGTGTGAGAATACTTTCCTCCAAAATAAGGTATGAAAAGCATCTCAATTCTTGAACACAAACAGCATGATTGATGCTGTTTTGCAATCAAAATGTACCTAGATTAGAGCAAGGACAAGATTATTGGTCCTGTTACAGGGCCTGCTGCCCTCCCAAAGAACAACTCTCCCTGCCCCACATCCTCCTACCTTCCCGTTACCAAGAGAACAGCCCTACTTCTACCATTGGTTTACCCAGGAAACAATGGTGCCCACTGCCCCCAAGGCCTGGGATACTGCCGAGGTCATCCATTGGCATCCATTGGCGAGATTTTATCTAACTTTGTAAATTCTTATCCTTTTAAAGACCTGATGGCTTTCTGGGTTGCTGACTCAAGGGAACATTCCTTTGAAGATAAAAGGTCTATGAACATGTAAAAGAATAGTACACCTGGGCAAATCACCCATCAACTCAGATAATCTGTCTTCCTGGAAAACTACTTAACACTATGTAAAAGTTCACTGCTCAGATATCAACAGGTTCCATCTACTTGGGTTCCTTCAGTGATAAGAAAAGCTCATTGATCTGAAAAACCCAAAGAGCCCAGGATCGTTGTAAGGAAAGGTTGGATGTTACTGAAAAAGTAAGGAGTGACTGGAGTTCAGGATCAATTCAGTTCCAATCTACTCAAGAAAAGCTAAATTATGGCAGAAAACCATGATTATTTTTAGAATAAACAATATAATGACTCAAGCGAGTTATTAGTTACTGGAGAGAGGAAGCGCATTTAGTAAAAACATGACTTAGTCAGAAATGTAATTCTGTCCTTAGCTCAGTAAAGTTAAGTGTGGCAAAAATGCCAGAAACAGCTTTGCAATTGGAATATGCAATTTAAAATAAGTAAAGATTACTCCCAGGTAGTTTATTGCTTTAACTACATCGAGGCATGTCCCTGTAGCAGACAGCATAATGACTCTCATTTCATTTTTGGTGTGTGCCAAATATCTTCAGTTAGTTTTGCTTTATTGGCTTCATGCAATTTATTGCAGCACTAGAATGCAATTGTAATGCAACTAGTATTTTAGTTTTATCTTCCACTGGTAATTTTTCTTCTTTATAGTGACTATACTGTCTGCATTAATACAAGCCATAGAAATTATACAGTGTGCAAACTTGTTTTCGGCAGCTCCCTTTCTCAAGAAGAGCAGAACCGGAAGTGCCAACTCCCATCACATGGTGAGAACCCAGGATTTGCCAAAGGAGAAGCCACAACATGCGTAACGGCATTTCCAACTCCATAAAGTGATTTCTTTGACTGAGAACGATTAGGAAGCCAGTTTTCCCATGGATTCAAAAAGAGGCAAAATGTTCTTTTGGATCCTGTAAGTATTCTTCCAGTGAATCCCTGGAATGAGAACCCAGGGCCAAAGATGGCAGCTTTTGGGGATGACTTGAACCCCTCAGTAGTCTTCCAAAATACGTTTACTCAGCCTGCTTCGCATTTATTGATCTGGCCAACTTTACGCCACTGGAATCTGCTAAGGAATTATTTAACTATTTCCAATTTGCTGCAGGTCGGCTAAGCAATGTGCCAAATAGGATTTTACCTAGAGTTAGACCAGATCAATAACGGACATCATCACATTAAGGGCGGTTTTCTGTGAAAGGAAGAATTCTTATTCCAACATGCATGGCAAAGATGCCTCCTTATTCTAGGCAACTTTGCAGAGCTGTTTAAGAAAGAACCAAATTAAGTCAGAGTCATCATTTAGGCCCTGCTGAAAACGTCTCTCTCAACCATGTTCTTTCATCCTGCCTAAATTATGCTGTAACTTATCCCAAAGACTAAGGTATATATCTTTAAGAGTCCTCTGTTAAAATGCAGATTTCCCAGTAGCATAATGACTCTCTCCATAGCAAACTATTGCCAGTCATGACTTCTTAATAAAATGACTTTCTCCAACTGATATTACAGACACAGCAGAGCCATGATGGCGTAGCGTATGGGATGGTTATGTTTTGGGAGAGGAAAGGAAAGCCCAAAACATGAGTTCTGCACTCATGAGTAATCTCAGGTAGCACGGTGCTCTGGGGGTCGAGGGGCAGCTGGGAAGTAGCCTGGAAGAGTGGGTTCCAGTGGACAAGAGTGCTGGGAAATCACAGGAGGGCACAGAAAGAAAAAACACAAATCAATTACGGTAGAAAATAATAACAACAAGTGCTGGTGAATATGTGGAGAAACTAAACCCTTCATGCAGTGTTGGTGGGAATGTAAAATGGTGTAGCCATTGTGGAAAACAATCTGGCAGTTCCTCAAAAGGACCCAGCAATCTCATTCCTAAATCTATACCCAAGATATTGAAAACATGTCCACACAAAAGCTTCTACATGAATATTCATTGCAATGTTACTCACAATAGCTGAAAAGTAGAAACAACCCAAATATTCATCAATACTAATGAATGTATAAACAAAATGTAGTATATCCATACAATGGAATATTTTCCAGCAAGAAAAAGGAATGAAATACTGACACCTGCTACACATGGATGAACCTTGAAAATATTATGTTAAGGAAAAGAAGGCAGTCACAAAAGACCACAGATTGTATGATCCGACTTAGAGGAAGCATCCAGAATAGGCAAATTTAGAGACAGAGAGTAGACTGATAGTTGCCTAGAGCTGGGGGATGGGGAGGTGGGGAGTAACTACTGATGGGCATGGAGTTTCTTTTGGGAAGATGAAAGCCTTTTACAATTAGGTTATAATGATGGTTGCGCAACCTTGTGAATATACTAGCAAGCATTGAATTTTTACTTAAATAACTTAAATGGTATCTACATTATCTCAATAAAACTTTTTAAGGGGCCCCTGGATGGCTCAGTTGGTTAAGCATCTGACTCTTGATTTCAGCTCAGGTCATGATCTCAGGGTCCTGGGATAGAGCCCTTCAGTGGGCTTTGTGCTAAGCATGGCATCTGCTGAAGATTCTCTCTCTCTCCCTCTGCTCCTACCCCTACTCATGCTCTCACTCTCTCTCTCTCTCAAATAAATAAATAAAATATTTTAAAAATAAATACATAAATAAGTAAATAAAACTATTTAAAATATTAATTGTACTGGGACTTGACCCAAGTTCCCCATTCAGCATTATTACCCATATTTCTAATTAACTTCTAACTAACTCATTCTGAAACAGTATAAGAATGGATAGCCTAAAATTTCAAGTGTAAAGAATGTAAAGCCAAAAACCAAGAACTAGATTTGAATCTGAGCTCCATGATTTCTTGGACCCCCGAGGTAGACAGTTTGCCTAGACCATGACTGTGCCCTGACCAAGCATAAAGGACCAGCCTCCCAACCTATTTACCATCCCATCTTGCTGTGAGTAAATGCCTATGTCTTCAAAATAAGTTCCAGATTTTAAGTTTCCATAAATAAAATTCTGGGATCCAAAGGATTAAAAAAAAAAAGATCATTCATTAGGGACAGATTAAACATATTCCAGATTGTCATCCAACACATCTAAGCCACCAGAAGAATGGTAATATGGCCTCTTAATTTGAATGTCCAGGAAGAAAAAAATAAAAATTTGATAAAATTAGGGACTGACATCACCACTGGAACACACAGGAAGCTACAGAGAAATTCAGGTTCAAAGCCCCTCATAAATAATTTCATTTGCCAAAAATGTATTTTTAATGAAATTTAGACTTAGCCTTAATAGATTTGGTGGCATGACTGCCCATAACACAACTTCTGTTGAGAAACCATAGAAAACCAAGTGGCTACTAATAACCAATTTAGTTTTTTTTTTTTTTTAAAGTAGGTTCCATGCCCAGCATGGAGCCCAGCTCAGGGCTCAAACTCACAATGCCAAGATCAAGACCTGAGCTGAGATCAAGACCTAACTGACTGAGCCACCCGGGTGCCCCAAGAAAGAATTAGTTTTTTGGAGCTTACAGCCCAAAGATGACCCCTCCATGTTTTGTAGAATCCCCAATTCTCTATAGCAGAGTAGAGGAAACTCCTCCATCCTGGCATATCTCCTTACCTTTAAGACAAAGTGTAGACATTTACCCAATCCTTACTGACAATTCTACATGAAATGACTCTTCATATTACAGATCCCTCAGACCTAACAGAGTTTACCCCATCTTCAAAAGGAGCTTTCTGTCACCCATCGAAGATCACAAACTCGTTAACTTGAAGGATTTATTCTCAGAATTCCATATTGTCAGGGCACCTGGGTGGCTCAGTGGGTCGATGCCTCTGCCTTCATCTCAGGTCATGATCCTGAGTTCCTGGGATCAAGCCCCGCATCGGGCTCTCTGCTTAGCAGGGAGCCTGCTTACCCCTCTCCCTCTGCCTGTCTCTCTGCCTACTTGTGATCTCTCTCTCTCTCTCTGTCAAATAAATAAATAAAATCTTTAAAAAATATATATATATATATATATATTAAGAATTCCATATTGTCTTTCTTCTCAGTAAGCCTCTCAACCAAGCATCTTGCAAACCTTGAAGAGCAAAAAGGTTTTAGGTACAACTTATCCACAAGAACAACTCTACACTCTGCTTCTTGTAATGATAAATCTTCTTGAGGAGTTAGTTACAAACAATATAAGACTTCATAACATGCTTACTAGTCTGTGATCAGCCTTTGATTCTCTGGACAGGGACTGTCTTTTCACTAAACTTGATGATCCCGGCAAACATCCCAGATAATTAACATTGCATAATTAACAAACCCATTTCGTAATACTATTTCCAGAATCAGAATGGCTAGTCATGATCTTAAGTCCGACAAAATTCCATTTTTAAGTTGGACAAAACAGAGCTTTCTATTTCCTACTTCATTTCAATTTTTTATATATGAGGCAACTTGATCCCATTTCAGATGAATGGTATACCTGCCCCCCCATAGTTAATAGGAAGATGGATGAGTTACACAGGGTTACAGCTTTACAACATGAAAAGCCGTTAGACCCAACTCAAACTGTTGGCTAATCACTGTCAAAAAAGCAGTTCAAATTCAACTATGTAAAAAAAAAAAAGAAAGAAAGAAAGAAAAGAAAAGAAAAAAGAAGAAGAAGGAGAAGGAAAAGAAGAAGGAGGAGGAGGAGAGGAAGAAAAAGAAAAGAAGAGGGAGACGACACAGATGGGGGAAGAAAAAAAGATTGATTTGGGCAGGAATCGATGTTCAAATGGAAAATATTACAGTTTCAACCATCATGTTACTGGATGCTATAATCATATGGTCTGATTTTTAGCTAATTCATCCTGGTGGGCCTATATACTTCATCACATAGGTGAAGAGGCTTCAGCTGAAACTCCCTGCAAGTCACTCCACACCAAGGAAGCCAACTAGAACCATGGCCTTCCAATTCTCCTTACCCCGTGTTTCCTTCCTGGTTCCAGGATAGGAAATTATGGGGCCTTGAATAAGAATTTCTCCAGGTTCCCAAGCATATTCCTAGCTCCATTTTAAGGAAAATGCTTTTTGTCTACAGGTTCCCCTGTGGTTTACCAGCATGCAAATGTGAGATAACCCTTGTTGCTTCAGGACAAAAACATAGGCTTTTACAAATTCTTTTCTGAACAGAAAGTCATCTTTGTTATTTGGGATCTAAAATACATATCTACTGCTTCCCTGGATAATAGTACAATAAATCTACTCTTTTTTTTTTAAAAAAAAAGAGATTTTATTTATTTATTTGACAGAGAGAGAGAGAGATCGCAAGTAAGCAGAGAGGCAGACAGAGGGAGAGGGGGAAGCAGGCTCCCTGCTGAGCAGAAAGCCCGATGCGGGGCTCCATCCCAGGACCCTGAGACCATGACCTGAGCCGAAGGCAGAGGTTTTAACCCACTGAGCCACCCAGGCACCCCGAATAAATCTACTCTTGAAAGCTCATACACTGAAGCTAATTCTGTATGATCAGTCAGAAAAGGAGAGACCAGGGCGCCTGGCTGGCTCAGTCGTTAAGCGTCTGCCTTTGGCTCAGGTCATGATCCCAGGGTCCTGGGATCGAGCCCCGCATTGGCTCCCTGCTCTGCAGGAAGCCTGCTTCTCCCGCTACCATTCCCTCTGCTTGTGTTCCCTCTCTCGCTGTGTTTCTCTCTGTCAAATAAATAAAATCTTTAAAAAAAAAAAAAAAGAAAGAAAGAAAAGGAGAGACCAATTGGTTGGTTGGTTGGTTGTGTGTTATTTTATGGATCTTGGATAGCTCATAGAATCACCATGGAGGGATGTCTAGGAGGCTCAGTCAGTTAAGTGACTGCCTTCGGCTCAAGTCATGATCCCAGTGTCCTGGGATTCAGTCCTACATTGGGCTCCCTGCTGAGCAGGGAACCTCTTCTGCCTGCCACTCCCCCTGCTTGTCTGTTCTCTCTCTCTCTCTCTCTCTCTCTCTCTCTGACAAATTAAAAAATCACCATGAATTGGAGAACCAGGTTTCAGTTTCAGCTTCCAGAAACAATTCCCAAACCACACCTCAGAACTGAGTTGATGAGGAAACCATTGACATCGGTCCTGAGATCTAGACACTTCCATTGGTCCCTCTGCTTCTGTAACATCAGGCACATCAATTTGCCAGCACTCCTGCTGACTCCTCTCCTGAGGAAACTCTACATCTCTGCCTTCTTATAGGCTTGGGAACAAAGTTAAAGTCCAATATGGATATAACCAACTGGCAGACCTTAAGTCTTAGTTTCAGGACACTGAAAAACCAAGTATAGAATATTCTTAAGGTCTACGCAGGGTAGTTTTTGCCCCCAAACTAAGACTCAAAAAAATGAGGCATTCTCTAACCAAAAATGGGATTCAGTTATTGCCTGACCATGACGAATGACAAACTACAGCTACCATTTGGTTCCATATTTCTAAAAGTATCATTATAAGACCACTAGTATTTAAGAATGAGAGTTCATTATTTATTTGAGAGAGAGAGTGAGCATGAGTCGGGGGAAGAGCAAGGAGAGAGGGATAAGCAGACCCCACTCTCAGGGCAGAGCCCCATACAGGGCTCAATTTCACAATCCTTAGATCATAACCTGAGCTGAAATCAAGAGTGGGTCACTTAACCAACTGAGCCACCCAGGTGTCCCCAGAATCCATATTTTTTACCAATTCCTCTGGTAATTCATATACAGTCTTCAATGATTGGGAAACTACTTGTTGAAAACTGTCCTTATACTTTTAGCTCAGAGAAAACAAACATGGGCCTGCATTAGTTTTTCTCTTAAGGTCCAAGAAGTGGATGCATAAAGAATCCATCCTCATATTCCATAGTTACCATGGAAGACACTAAAATTAATCAGGAATAATTAATTTAAGTGTGATTTATCTGTATGATGAACTCTGGTGCAGAAATTTTAAATGTTCATTATAAAGAGTATCTGATGGCATGACAAATACCGATTAAAAATATCAAGAGAATAAAGCATAATATTCAATATTTTGTTATATGCAACATGTGTAAAGTGCTCTCAATCATGTAAAACAAATATACACATAAGTGGCAAAAATAAGATTTAATGTGTGTACTACACACCTCCCTTCTCCACCCACTAATGGAAGAGAGGCCAGAAAAACTAGGAAAATTTAAGCACAGAAGCTAAGTCTGTCAACATAATAAAGATCCAGGAGAAAGAGGGAAATGAAGAGAAAAGACTTCGGTTACAAGAGAGAGAAAATGTCTTTTGAGAAGCGACCATGACTTATCAAACTGTTCCATTTAGACTTTTTTTTTTTTCCAGGAAATTCTGAATTCTGTCCTCCCTACTAGGTATAGAAGAGAAAGCATGTTGACCAGGGACAGGGTTTCTCAACCTCAGCACGACTGACATTTGAGACTGAATAATTCTTTGTTGTGGGGAGCTGTTCTGTGTATTCTTAGCCTCTATGTACCAAGATGTCAGTAGCACCCTGCCCCTCCTCCCCAGTTCTAACAACCAAACATGTCTCAGACATTGCCAAATGTCCCCTAGGGAGCAAAATTGTCCCTAGTTGGGAGCCCCTGAGCTGGAAGTAAGTAAGTGCCACTGGGCAAACTGAGGAGGAAACCCTCCCAAGAACAAAGCCAACTCTGAGCAAGCAGGACTAAGAAAAGAAGGGGATAACAGTGTGGGTCATACTCTTTGTGCCCAGAAAAAGCCTCCCCTGAGGCCAGCCTTAACCAGAGCCTCTTCAGGAGCGTCTAAATCCCCCCACTTTGTTTTTGGGTTAAGCTAGTTTAGGCTGAATTTTTTTTGTTGTGTGCATAATCACCCTCTCTAATGCCCTTAAAGTCTCTTAAGAGAATTAAGCTTAGTGGAGAAATTTGGGGGGAAAAAAAGAATCAGAATGTCTAAAAACATTTTTAGCTGGTTGGAAGAATGGATCATCTACCCAGGGTTCCAGGTAGTAAAACGGTCACCTGAGAGAAATCGAAATCCCAAGCTGGCGTCATTTGCAGGAGTGGAGTCCAAGTTCACAACCACTGATAGGGGCAGGAACTGCATAATGAGAATTTAATATATACACTAGCCTGGAACAATGAAACTTGAAGGGCAAAATATGGAATCATCTGGGTAGACATTTCTGAAAACTAAGGTCATGAGTCACCCAAAGAAAATCCATTCCCATTCAAGACGGGCTGTCATGTAAAAATTCTTTAATGGGTTGAGATCCCAAGTTGATAGATAAAGGATTTCAAAGTAATCTGAGTTGGCCTCCCAAGCAGAAATTTTGAAGGAGGTGGTTGGGAACTAGTTAGGGGACTCTTATACTCCTTAACCCACATCAAGGGGTTTGGGGATTGGTGAATTTCTTTGGAGAGCTGTTGGTGTGCCAAGACTCACTCCACACAATGGGGAGAGAGATATAGAGGAATATCGGACAGCATGGACTAGTATCTGACTCCCACCTGAAATTCAGTGTGCAAGAAGCCATCTGGTAGGGTGTAGACAGAGAAGCCAGAGGAAAGATAGATGCTTTCGGCTCAGCCTGCTTTCCTGAATGTGCCAGGGTAGAAGATGCATGTGTGCTTCCCATGGACTGAGTGTGGGCCACATAGAAGAGAAAGTTGATGTACATTCACAGCAAGGTGTAAACAGTCTTCAGCAGAGAGAAATTGGAGGTACCACCAACCCTAGGAGCTGTAAAAAAAGCACAAGGCAGCTGAAGGCATGTGCATCACCCAGATGAAGGGAACATTAGACAAATGGGAAAGGAAGTCTCAGAAGAATCCACAAACACACCCAAGGGAAATGAGTCAACTTTAAGCACTCAGCTAGCACAGAGCCATCTAATCACAGTACCACTTGGTTTGGAATGTTCACCTCTCCTCATCTTTCCTCCAGTCTCAGGGGATCAGAAACAATTCTCATTCAGCAGCAGAAATAAAAAAAAAAAACTGGGGAAAGAGAAAAAAAAGAGAAGAGGAGAAAAGAAAAGAGAAAAAGAGAGAAAAGAAAAGAGAGAGGGAGGGGGGAGGCAAGGAAGGAAGGAAGCTAGGTAGGTAGAGGGAGGGAGGGAAGGAAGGAAGGGAGAAAGAACTCAACAATGCCCCCTTTCCAGAAAAATCTGCTGCAAGAGAAAGGCAAAGTCTTGGCCTTTTGATGAAAATTTAAATACTGAGTATTAAATGGGACTGGATATGAATGATGCTTTCAGTGTGAAGTGACGGTAGAAATTTCTATTTCCTAAAAGAGTCAAAAAGGCATGGGGCCTGAATAAATTTACAGCAAAGGGCAGTTGAAAAACTAGTCCAACCAAGAAAATTTTAAAAGGTGGCAGAAATAAAAGTAAACTTTGGGGCACCTGGCTAGCTCAGTAGATGAAGCACATAACTCTACTGTGAGTTTGAGCCCCACATTGAATGCTGAGATTACTTAAAAATAAACTCTTTTTAAAAAAGTAAAATTGATTTCTGATAACACACTTCTCCAAAGTACCAGTTTATCTTTATAATTCACACAAGGAAACTAAGCCTCATGAAAGACAAGAAAGGCAACAAATTGTAGAAAGAAATTTAGATAATGAATCCATCATTAAAACAAACCCTTAAAATTACTGTTTTAATTTTTAAATATAAAGGAATAGAATTTATTAGACAAGATTGATATTATGTAAAAAGAACAGGTACAGGGAACAGGGGTGCCTGGCTGGCTCAGTAGTAAAGTATGTAACTCTTAATCTCAGGGTTGTGAGTTCAAGCTCCACGCTGGGAGTAGAAAGAAGGAAGGAAGGAAGGAAGGAAGGAAGGAAGGAAGGAAGGAAGGAAGGAAGGAAGGAAGGAAGGAAGGAAGGAAAGAAGGGAGGGAGGGAGGGAGGGAGGGAGGGAGGGAAGGAGGGAGGGAGGGAGGAAGGAAAGAAAGGAAGGAAAGAAAGAAGGAAGGAGGAAGGAAGGAAGGTTTAAAAAAAAAAAAAACCTAGCTAAGTAGAGGTTTGAAAATGAAAAACATAGTCCACGAAACAAAAATAATCAGAGGGTTGATTGAACAGCAAACTAGACACTGGGGAAAAGAAATTCAGTAAACTGGAAGATGAGTCTTAGGAAATCACCCAGAGCTTCTTGGAGCAAAGATGCTGGT
The DNA here is from genome assembly GCA_028646535.1 of Procyon lotor. Lineage (NCBI taxonomy): Eukaryota > Metazoa > Chordata > Mammalia > Carnivora > Procyonidae > Procyon > Procyon lotor. The sequence goes on along the minus strand of CM053621.1, from coordinate 22,357,003 downwards.
GTCCCATCTCCAGTGGATTTTCTTAGGATCTATTCCTCCACATGATTCCCCTCCCCCATTCCTACCAGTTCATATCAGCCAGATCCTGCAAGTGGGAGCAGTACAGTGCCATTTCCTCCCAAAGCAGTGACTATTATTTCCTCACTTGGGCCACTCTATGACCTGACTGTAACTCACGGTCAGAAAGCAATGAGCAGCAAGACCTTAAGGAAGATAAGAATCCTCTCCTGAGGTTTTGTAGGTTTTCAGGCAGGTGAAGGCTGCTTTCTCCTCACAGAGGAGAATCTGCTTTGGCCAGCCCAGAGTAATAGAGAAATCTGGGGAGCCCAAGATTCTCTAGCAACTCTATTCGATTGTCCTAATACCCAAACTCATAGTCCTCTCCTGTCAGGGCCCTTACCTTTGGTGCCTGAGCCTGGGTATCAGCCCTGTCTGCCCTGTAGCTGCAGGAGATGAATCTCTTTTAAAAAACTGCCTTGGGGGCTTTCTGACATTCACAGTGTGCCTGAGTCTACAGTTAGCTGAACTGAGCCTGCATTTTCTATTTTCAGGGCTTCTGTATCAGTCAGAGTTTGCTCAGAAAAATAGAACCCCTTGAAATTCAAATCAAAACCACATTGAGATACCACCTTACACAGTTAGAATGGCCAAATCAACAAGACAGTAAACAACAAATGTTGGAGAGGGTGTGGAGAAAGGAGAACTCTCTTACACTGTTGGGAATGCAAGTTGGTGCAGCCACTTTGGAAAACAGTGTGGAGACTCTTCAAGAAATTAAAAATAGAGCTACCCTATGACCTTGCCATTGCACTACTGGGTATTTACCCCAAAGATACTGATGTAGTGCAAAGAAGGGCCACATGTACCCCAACGTTCATAGCAGCCATGTCCACAATAGCCAAACTGTGGAAAGAGCCTAGATGTCCTTCAATAGATGAATGGATAAAGAAGATATGGTTTATATATACAATGGAATATTATGCCTCCATCAGAAAAGATGAATACCCAACTTTTATATCAACAAGGACGGGACTGGAAGAGATTATGTTGAGTGAAATAAGCCAAGCAGAGAGAGTCAATTATCATATGGTTTCGCTTACGTGTGGAGCATAAGGAAAAGATGGGGGACATTGGGAGAAGGAAAGGAAGAGTGAATTGGGAGAAATCGGAGAGGGAGACGAAACATGAGAGACTGACCCTGATAACCAAACTGAGTGTTTTAAGGGAAGGGGGTTAAGGGGTTGGGTGAGCCTGGTGGTGAGTTTTGAGGAGGGCACGTATTGCATGGAGCACTGGGTGTGGTGCATGAGCAATGAATCTTGGAACACTGAAAAAATAAAATAAAAGTTTATAAAAAAAAAGAAAAAGAAAGAAAAATGGAACCCCTAGAAATGATCTAGAATATGGGATTTATTACAGAGATTTGACCTCATGCCATTGTGGGAGCTGATAATCCACTCTCTGGCATGGCTGCTGCCTCTGCTTCCAGTGCTAAGACGGAAGCAGGCTGGGCAGACAGTCTAGCCCATGAGTCAGAGAAGCTGAAGGAGATCTGGAGAGAGCTAGAAGAGCTTTGGGCTGGCAGTTGCTTCAGACCCACAAGGTGAGCCCGCAGAACAGGAACCACCTTCTCGAGCTGCCAATGGTGCCTGGTATCCTGCTCACCTTCTGCTACAGTCTGAATGTCTGTGTGCCCCTCACCCCTTCATAGGCTGAACTCCTAATGATCAATGTCATGGTATTAGGAGGTGGGGCCTCTCCAAGGTGCTTGGGTGGGATTAGGTCTTTCATAAAAAAAAAAACGAATGGGTCTCTTATAAATGAAATCTACAGAGCTCCTTTAACCCTTTCCACCATGTGAAGATACGATGAGAAGTCCTTGACCTGGAAGAGGGTCCTCACCAGACCATGCCAACACCCTGTTCTTGGACTTCCAGATTTTAGAAGTATGGGAGATAAATTTCTGTTATTTCTAAGCTCCCTTGTCTGTGCTACTTCGTTTTAGCAGCCTGAGCAGACCAAGACACCTTCACACTGTAAAACAAATATGGTGGCATTCCAAATCTCATGTGGGTCATGTGGCCCAGGTTAACCAGATTATGAAGGAAAGGGGAGTCTGAGAAGTGGAGGTGCAGCTTAACTCAGGTGATGCACAACATATCCATCCTAGCTCCTGAAGCAATAAATAGAAGTCACTGGCACTAAAATCCTCATGATTACCATTGTCCCCCTATGACTCAAATGTTATTGTATAAACAATGTTGTGCCTTCCACTTGACCCTCAAGTCAGTGTCCTTCTGATGGGAGTCTGGTAATCGGTGATCCTTGAAGTCAGCAGTCATCACGCCACGTTCCCCCTTGCCTGCTGACTATAGAGTGATTCCAGTTCCACAACTGATCCTAAAGCTCTGCTTTCTAGACCATTTTGGTCTGGATTTTCCCTGGAAAGCAGACTCTGAGACCGGGGGTTGTGGGCAGGCAGCTAATTTGGAAGGCAATCCCAAGGATAGGGGTGGTGGGCAGGGAGGAAGGAAAGCAAGATAAGGGTGAATCCTAGAGTTCCTCCTCACCACTGTGGGAAGCTAGGGCTTGACCCTGCCAAGATCTCAGGAAAACCATGCAAGATGCGCCTCAGAAGTGACCATAGGAGAGATGCATAAGGGAAGTATTATCTTCCCTTATGCATCTTTTTGTGGATAAGGGAAGTATTATCTTTTTAGATATCTTTTCCCTTATGCATCTTTTTGTGGATAAGGGAAGTATTATTTTTTTATGGATAAAGGAAGTATTATCTACCTTCTCCCAATCCCCGTTTAGACAACGTTTGTGCCCTAGAGTGTTCTCTATCTGTTACTTTCAGGATGCAAGTCCCTTACTTTCAGGGTCCAGGGGGTTCTACAGGCATCCCTATACCATAGCCCCACGGGTGAGCCAGGGGCATCGGGTTTCACACCTGCACCGAGGTGGCAGCCGCAGCTATGGCCAAAGAGGAAGGTGAGGAGCAAGGATAGGAAATGGGGCAAAAGCGCTGTCTGAGACAAAGAGGAAGAGGAGAAAGAAAAAGAAGAGGACACAGGGAGGAAACAGAAATATGGAAAGTTCTGATCCCCCCAGATAATGCCCGATGGGGTAACAAGCAGAGACGCCATAAGAAGAAGGTCAGTTCAGCAAGGAGTGCCCATGGCCCCTCAGGCCGTCCCAGCCGCAGGTTGGAAACACTAGGGAGGCCAGTCCTGGTCTACACATACCCCTCCAAGGGTCTCCCCAACAACGCTATCCCCCTTGTTCTCCTAAATTAGGCTAAATTCATCCATAGCCAAACCCCCAGATGAAAGTGACCCCCAGATGAAAGTGACCCAAGGAAAATGAAAATCACAGTGCTAAGGAAAAACATCAGATGTCAAAGTGGCCCGGTTATACACATTTTATTGACTAAGGACCAAGAGAGAAATAAAGAGAGAAAGAGACTGCTCCCACTATGAAGCAAGGGGTAGGGGGCTGGTTCCATAGAATGGCTCAGAAGAATAAAGATCGAAATGCCCACCGGTGAGTCATGCCAAGAGCACTTCATCCCGGCTTGAACTCTTCCCTGACACGTTCCCATTTTTTATTTTGTCTCTAAAGAGCAGCTCGGGTGACAAGGAGAGGAGCTAAGAGTGGGTTTATTTGAGAATGCTGACCTCACACAGCCCACACATAGAGATTCCCTTTTTCTCCGGCGGCCACCTTACAAACATTTCTAGAGAGGGCAACAGCTCCTGCAAGATGTGTAATCCTTATCAACGTAGCAAAGGAGCTATCAAAGCAGCAAAGATCACATGGCTGTTAAGATAAAGGTTTGGCAGGTTCCAGGGTGGGCTTATCGAGGTTTAGCAGTAAGCGAGTTCTGTTGCTTCGACTGCATTTAAAAAGTTCATTGATTCGTAGCTAATACCAAGTTGTCATAGTTTCATGAGTAACAGCTTGTGGTTTTCAGAATCAAAGCTTTTTCCTGAATCAATAATAACAGATTCCCTGAGGTGGCCGGGGCACCTGCAGAGAGAAGAGAGGCCCAGAAAGACACCCAGGTAGAGAGAAGGAGTAAATGTGGTCAGACCGTAAGTGGTCTAGAAAGGAGGAAAAAATGACACCCTCCTTCTCAAGGCAGCGGAAATTGGGCCTTTTAAAAATTGAAAATGACTTGTAAAGCGACCATTGTTTTGAAAAAAGTTACAGATGTAACTACATGTAAACACACATGTAATATATGGACTCTAAGGAGGGAAGAGCCAAATTGAAGGTTTTTTTAAAGCCTATCAGTTGGTTTAATCTTCATGAGGACAGCTTTTCCATATTGTGAGATTGGCCCAACTATTTTTCTAGAATCAGGTTCTTGGAAAATAGTGACCTGAGCTTCTCTTTGTTCCTTGGGGGGAAATTATTACATACAGGCACACACACACACACACACACACACACACACACGCCCATTATATTAGCTCCAACCCCACTAAAGTGTATTTCTGATAATATCTTAGTATTATGTTAGACTTTCATAGCATTCTCTCAGCCTACTCTACTGAGCTTTACAGTATCATGTTGGGCCGACGGAGCTTCCCCCTCGGAAGGAGGAAAAAAATTGAGTCTTAGCAGGAGTCAGAACATCCAGCCCGATTCTCCCAGTGGTGCCCAGGGTAGACATCACCATCACTAATGGATCAAGGAACTCTCTCCAAAGAAGCTCAAACTAAGCCTTGGAATCCTTTTTGAAGTGGACCTACAGGCAGCCTCTATCAGTCGCTAGAAGATGGACTGAAAGATCAAAGTTGTTTGCCGTCCCAGACCTAAGCGACCTGCCCAAGGTCACAGGACTGCTTCATGGTCAAGACAGTGCTTCCTTCGTGAACTCTAGAACACTTTCACCCCCATGAGGCTGACTTGCTCTGGCTGAAGCTATGGCCACCAGGGTTTTTAGCTGCCTTTCTGCATACAACTGCCAAACTCGATTCATGCTCGTTTAGGAAGCGTAGGACATAACAGAGAGCTCCTAGAAGCTTCGAAATTGCATATGTGGCTTACATTATATTTCTATCCGATCTGTTGCTCTAGATGATATACAGCTGCCGGAATCTTTAAAGACTGGTATTCTTTAATTTCAATATTTATTGAGCCCAATTAAGTGAATAAGCAACCTATTTTCCGAGCACAATAAATGGCAAGAAACAGATGACGCAGGGTAAGGGGACAAAGAATGAAGGCGGTGGACATAGGGTGAGCAATCATTTCAGGTAAGGTGATCAGGTAAGGTCTCTCTGAGGATTTGACATTGGAGCAGAGACTGGAATGAAGCAAGGGCCATGCAACCTGAAGATCTGGAGAAAAGGTCTTCCGCAGAACAGCAAGAAGAAAGGAACAAGCTGTACCTGATTGAGAAATAACATGGGGACTATGCCGGATGTCACGGAGGCCGTGGTGAGGACTTTCAGTTTTATCTGAGGCACGATGGGAAGCCTCCGTAGAATTTAAAACAGGTAACTAGGGAAGATAATTCGGTTTTAAAAGGTTACATGACCCAAATGTTAACTTTTAAAGTAAAACCTAGAAGCGGATGTGAAGACCGGATCAGATGTGCAAGCGATTTATTGGGGGAAATGCCTGCAAAGGATTAAAAGGAGGAGGCAGGGAAGGCAGAGAGGGACTTCAGGCCATGAGGAGGGGTGGCACCTGTGACGCAATGATGGAAGGAAGATTGGACGGGAAGAGTCTCTGATGACAGTACAGTTCCAAGAACGGTTTGGCCAGAGCTATGGGGAGTCTTCATGCCAAAATCGCCATGCTTAGTCATTTACTGGGAACAGCCTGCGGGAGGTGCCTAAGCAGGGATGCGGGGGTGGACCCCGAGCACAGCGGCTGGGGCTATCAGTCAGCCATGCCTGGCACAGCAGAAGAGCTCAGCAGCCCACTTTCATGGCCACCAGCACAACCGATGGAAGGACCCATACTCTGCCTTCCGCGGGGCTTAGCTTCTCAGGGACTTCGCTCCTACGTCTCCATCCTGTCTGTCTGCAAGCCAGCGGGCTCTAAGAAGTTGCATCTTGGGAAAACTTCTCTTCTCCATCTCAAATCTCCTCTACATAATGCTCTCTTTCATTCCCCTAGACATCCAAGTTTCTACAAAGAGTTGTCTCCCCACCGCCCATGGAGATGCTGTACACTCTCATCCCGTTTAGCATTCTTGGCTCTACTCCTTTCTCCTGCTCCTCCCTTGGCCTGGAGGCTTCTCTTGTGAAGACCACCAGTCTCCGCCAGCGACCGCCATCTTGCTAGAGCTGATAATAGAGACTCTGCAGTTCTCTTCTTTCCTGATCTCTTGGCAGCATTTGATGAGGTGGATTACTCACTCCTTCTTAAAATACTTTCTCTCCACTGGTTTCTGTGATGTCACATCCACAGTATATTCTTTCTAATTCTCTTACTCCCTGCTGGTTCCACGCACATTCTAGACATTCTCACTCTCTTCTCCTTCTGCCTGAGAGAGCCTATTGCCTTGCTGTAGGTATGATGGGAAGCTGTCTTGACATTGTCTTTCATCCTCTCTCCTGTGGGGCTTAAAATAAAAACCCTCTGCTCAGTTCTCTAGGTTTTACCTCCCTGGAAATCATAATAAATCCTTTCTTCTCTCCACTAAATCTGTCTCTTGCAAGTGAAAAGCATTTGCTTGTCCTATTTTTATTAAGTAATATATTTTCTAAATTTGTTTAGCTTCTTGAATTCTTGCACTTTTTAAAAATGGAGACATGATTGACATATAACATTGCATTAGTTTTAGGTGTTCAGTATAATGGTTTGACATTTGTATATACTGTGAAATGACCACCACAGTAAGGTTACTTAACATCCATTACCACACAGCTATAATTTTTTTCTTGTGATGCAAATGTTTAAGATTGCCCCTCATAGTAACTTTTGAATATACAATGCAGTATCGTTACCTATCATTGCTATACTGTACATTACAACTCCGGGATTTATTTAATCTCATAACTGGAAGTTTGTACCTTTTGACCAACTTCTCTCATTGTGCCCACCTCCCAACCTCCACCTCTGGCAACCACCAATCTACTCTCTAGGTCTGTGAATTTGCTGTTGTTGTTTTTAGGTTCACATATAAGTGAGATCATACAGTACTTATCTTTCTGCCTGACTTATTTCACTTAGCCTAACACCCTCGAGGTCCATCAGTGTTGTAACAAATGGTAGGATTTCCAATAGCTTTTCTTTTTATTCTATTAGATAATATACTTTAAAAACAAAACTAATCCCGGGCACCCGGGTGGCTCAGTCGGTTAAGCGTCTACCTTCAGTTCAGATCATGACCCTGGGGTCCTGGGATTGAGTCCCACATCAGCCCCACATGCTTCTCCCTCTGCCCCTCTACCTGATTGTACTCTCTCTCTCTCTCTCAAATAAATAAATAAAATCTTAAAAAAAAAAAGCTAATCCTTAACATCTCTTTCAACTATGTCTGCTCTTCCCTGAAGCAATGGGATACCCCATCTTCCATGAATGGAGAGTGCTGGGGCAAATTGTTGAGAATGAAATATCTCAGCACCAAATTGTCTCCAGTAAATTGTTAAGAATGAAATATCTCACACCAAATGGTCCATAAAGCATGTCCACCTGTGTGTTTCAGAGGCATAACAAAATGTTACCTACTTTACATACTTAAAACTGGGGTTTCCCCGCCCTGCATATCCAAATCTGCATCACCTCCAGTGTCCCTCAACCAGAAGAGTGGCTCCTCCATTCATTCAATGGCTTGGGCCACAAATCTGGGAAACAGCTCTACCAATTCCTCCCTCTCATCCACCACCTCCCATAGGGAACCAGATCTTGCCCATTCTGTTCTGTCCCCTCCCTAATTATCTCTCCCCTATGTCCACGTCTATCCATCTCCACTCTACTGTCCAACTACTAGCCATCATTATCTCTTCTCTGAATTGCTGCAATAATCTTCCAACTGATCCTCCGGCTTCCACTCTTGCTTCTTTCCAGTCCCACCCCCACACAGTAGCCTGAGAGATCTGACAAACCCCATCAGGTCCTGCAGCCATCTTACTCTATATCTGTTCAATGGTGTCCCATTATATTTGCCATAAAATACAAAATGCTTGACATGGCCTCCAAGGCTCTACATGTTCTGTTTTCTGCCTTCCTCTTTGGACTTACAGCAAGCTACTTTGCTTCTCAAGCTCCAATCCTGGCCTTCCCATGGTCTCTGAATGCTCCATGCTTCGTCCCTCTGAGCCTTCACATACACAGATCCTTTATCTCCCCAATACCCATTCCTTTGCCTTCTACTCAACTTTCTACCTGAGATTCCTCAAAGGGGTTTTTCCTTTTGGACTTTTCAATCCAAATTAAGTCCCCAAGTTACTCTCATGGCAACTGTTTCTTTTCCTTCATACTGGTGATTGTTATACGTGATTCTAAAAGTCATGCATGAGATTTACCTATTGAATGCTTCCATTCCCATAGAATTAAGGGCAGGCACCACAGCTATTTTGCTCACTGGCTAGCATAGTCGCTACTGTCTAGTGGAGACTCACTATCTGCTGAATAAATAAATGAACGCATTGTCTAGGACAGGTAGAATAATAAGCAAAAAGGAAGAAGATAGAATTTCAGGGGAAAGGCTACCAGAAAAGAGTAGACAAAGGAAAAGGAGTCAGCAAAAGAAAGAAAGATCAGGAAAGAAGTAGAACCAGAAGAAAAGAGGGATTTGGGATTTCTAAGGAACTATACAACTTGGAAGACAGGGCCCCGAGTTTTTACTCTATACCCTTGACAGAAAATGCCCTTGCTGGAAGGACGGACTGGAGGTATCACACACGGCTGATATAAGCGTAAAATGGTACATACACTACTTGACAATATGGAAGCTAAACATATGCATAACTGGTAGAGCCATGATTCTACTCCTCGGTTTTTGCCCCCCCCCAAAAATGTGTGCACCCACAACAACGTGGACACAAATGTCACTACAACACTATTTATTATGGTTAAAAACTAGAAATGACCCAAGTGCCCATCAAAGGTAAAAAGGAAAAATTATAATATATTCATACAATGGAATACCATACAGCAATGAAGATGAATGAATTACGTGACACACAATGAGTGGGAAAGTAGACATCAAAGAGCGGATACTATATGATTCTATTGTGGAAAGTTCAAAATCTGGCAAAACTAATCTACCGTGTTAGAACAGTGGTTAGCTTTAGGGAGATCATGCAGTAACAGAGACAAAACACAAATGGGGCTTTGGGAGACAGTATGTCCTGGAAAGTGACTAACTACCAGTTGAGTTGAATTTGCGACTCCTCACTTGACTCACACTCATGATTTGGGCATTCTATGTTTATTATACTTCAGTAACAGTTTACTTCAAAAGATAACTTAGTAGTCTTCTATTGAAATTGCTTAGCACTGCCTTAAATAGATTATCACCGAGTCTTTTCAGGAAATGAAGTGTTGGTGTGTGTGCCTCTGAGTGTGTATGTATGTGTGGGTGTTGAACATTGACTATTCTTCAGGAATGCAGTCAGGTGAAAGGAAACATCAGATTTATTATGCTCTCTTAAATAACTTGGCTACGTGCCATAGTGTTTCCCTAAAAGTTTCTCTATTCAATGAGAGTCAATCTACCTGTATTGTTAGAAGGATCATATGTAACCCCAACCTATATCACGTTTATCAAATTCTATTTTACCCACTCCTTTTATTCGGTAAATCATTCAATCACTGAGCATTTTCTCCACACCAATCCCTGTGAGGAATATCAGGGATTCAGAGAAAACTCTATACATCTCCCCACTCTGCCTTTTTTTAAAAGATTTTATTTATTTATTTATTTATTTGACACAGAGAGAGAGATCACACACAGGCAGAGAGGCAGGCAGAGTGCGAGAGAAGCAGGCTCCCCGCTGAGCAGAGAGCCCGATGTGGGGCTCGATCCCAGGACCCTGAGATCATGACCTGAGCCGAAGGCAGAGGCTTTAACCCACTGAGCCACCCAGGTGCCCCATCTCCCCCTTCTTATCTCTATTCTTAGGGCCTGAGGAATTCAGCAGGGATGCTTGCCAAGAGCATCTAAACCACAGGAACAGGATCTGGGGCAAGACTGTGTGAAGCTTCCATCTAGAATAGCTGGAAATTGTATAATCAAAGGGGCAAGGGAAGCCAGAGTCTGGCAGGAGGGAGTCTTGGTGGAAGGAATCAGAGACGGCAGACAAGCTGACCACAGGAAACAGACGCTGAAGAGATCAGGCACGGGTCAGGAAGTAGATGGAAAGATGGCCCAAGAGATCAGTTGGAGAATCAAGAGCACTGGTGGGCGGGATCCTCACTGGGTGCATCGATAAGGAGTGCATTGTCTCCTAGAAATTGAAAAACAATACGAAACTGACCGAATGTCCAGCTGCTCTGTGTTATCGCCACACACCAGCAGTCCTAAAAAAACTGTTGGTAAAGTACTCCTGCCTAAGAATGCTCGCTGCAGGAGTGTTTGTAAGAGGGACAAACTGAGAGCAGCCGAAAGGTCGCTCACCTGAAAAATAGATGAGTGGGTCTAAGCGTATCCTGGAAAACCCATCAGCCAGCACTGTCCATATCAACTTGGGCAAGTCCAAAGCATCATCATTACCAGCTGCATTGTTGCCTGATGCCACTTACACAAAGTTTCAAAACACACAAAACAAGGGTCATGTAGAGATCCCTATGAAAGCCCACAAAGTGCATAGCCTTGACCAACGCGGGGGAGAGTGGAGACCCCTGGAGGTGGGGAGAAAGGAAAGCGGTCAGAAAGAGTACAGAGGACGTTGTTTTGGGTCATTTTTTTTTTTTTTAAGCCCAGAGGTGGAAACTGCAAAATCATTATTTTTTATTGTCTGTTCTTTTCCAGCGTGTCAGAAGTACCTCCCAATACAAAGAGAAAGATTCCGACTCCCACCCACAAGAATCCTCCTTCCTGCCAGGGAGGGCTGGTCTGCCCAGCGCTTCATCTACTAGCACAGGTGAAGGGTTCAGAGGAAAAAACAAAACAAAACAAAAAAAGCTGACATACATGAAGGTATCAAGAGCCCATTGCTATTGGTGGCACGAGATGGGCAAAGGGCCAGGTGCAAAGACATCTGCCTTTCTGGGGAAGAGGCTCTTGCGGTATGTTATCCGAAGACAAGACGGCATGCTCTTAACGTCGATGGAGGATAAAAAGGTTGCCACCCATGTGGTCTTCTCCCAAACACCAGGCCTAGACCTTGTCACATATAAGCAGGCAGGGATGACTCAACTCTAAACAGCTCTAAATCCGGGAAAGAGTGTGCCCGTTACAACCAGGCACCGTGACATTTTGGAATATGTGTTGCTAAGGCTCTCCATGTTAAGTAGCTTTACAAGTTGTTATTAGAATCACGTTAGCGCGGCGCTCCAGCAAACGTCCCACGTCCACAGATGATTCTTTCCAAGAAACCTATTGGTTTGCTTTTCTTCTCTTTTCCTTCTGAATAGCAGCTGACAGACAAAGGGGAGCTGGCCTGGGCCTTTGATGCCAATGCCAACCGGAACAATAGCTCTGCTTGCGGCAATCACCCTCTTTGTTCGGCCAGGAGAATGCTGGGGCTGTTGCTCATTGGGTCTCCCGTATGTGGGTGGCCGGAGCAAGGTGCATTTGGCAGCCAGATGCAGATTCTGGGTGGTATGAGCTGACTGTCCACATAGCTATAGCTTGGGACTTGGCTGGAACTCCCCTGACCAGTGCAATCAGGGAGACCAGATGGACTCGCCTTCTCAGCCTTTGAAGACGGTCCTTTATTTAGCTACAGGGAGAGAAGCAGCCAACCATCTGACCTGGAAAGCATTCTCGGGCAGCCTGGTTCTTTTCGTGCACATCTAAGAGAAAGGGAAAGTGCACGGCTGAAAGGAAAATTTAGGGACAGCCTTTGCAAGCCACGGAGGAGTTTGCAAAATCGCACGTACAAATGGGCACCAGAGGTTCAATTAACCAGTGGGAGCTCCCCATTTATTTTCCTGGGGCAGTTCCATTTAGAAGGCAGATGACTCTTCAGGGAATTTGTCACCATTTCTAGGGGCTTCTGTGCTGTTGCTGCTATGGTTGTGATGGCTACTATGGCCGCCAGAGTGCTCCCTCCTCTAGACCACCTTCCTCAGAAGGGCAATCTGGACACGGCAGGTGGGCTGGGGCATAGGGACTTTGCTTGCCACTCCTGCTGGTGGAGGTACTGAGTTATTATAACAGTCCCATGGGGACTCTGCCCACACTGGGTCACACGGTTCCTCGAAAATGCAGCTGGAGCTGGGCCCTCCCACCTAACAAGTCCTTGGGGAATAATCAACCAACCACCACCCACCTTATGCTCTGTCACTCTAGTTCGATTTCCATCCTGTAGCTTCACACTCTCTCCGGCTAACCCCTTTTAAATAGTCTACCTACTTGGATGGTGTTCCCACTTTGAAAGAGGGTTTCATCCCCAAATACAAACTCTTTGCCCATAGAGCCTGCTCTGGGATCTGGCTCATCAGACCCTTGGGATGGAGGTGGGAGCACAGGGCCACTATGCACAGTTGTATTGGTTGTTCACTGCACAAGGTCTTCCAGCTAGGATGGTGAAAGGAGAATGAAATGAGGTCCTATGGACTTTTACTGTATCCATTTCGTCAGCACCTAATGGGTGCGAATGCCAGTGCTTGCTACTTTTTGTCTCACTTGCTTAGACCAGCACAGCCCTTTTGTTGAAGAGCCATTACCCTCTTAGCCTCGACCTCATAGTTCTAGTGGGAGATGCCAATCTTAGTACCCGAGTACCTGAACACCCGCCCTCAGGGGTGGATGCATGGCACAAGCTGGGACAATCAGAGTCCTTCCCAAAGGTTTTCAGCTAAAGGAAAAGGGTCTTTTCTCAATGGAGACCACCGTGGGAGAATATGGGTCCAGAAGTAGCAGGGGCCAAATTTCCCACCATGTGGAAGAAACTGAGGTACAGTAAAGGATAATGAAGCCAATAGGTAAGGAGACAGAGAGGCAAGAAATGGAGAGTCCTCTATAGGCCCTGGAGCCCTGACTCGGGGCATCGCTGATACAGTTCAACGATCATCCCTATCAATACTGCCTCATCCCAGTCATCTTTTGTGAGCCAACAAATCCTCTCGGGGCTTCATCTAGTCTGCCCCATTTCTATCGTTTGCAGCCAAGAGAGCTCTCCCAGATACAGTGCCCAATAAAGGTCTTCTCAAATACCAACACTGCTGGGGAAAAAAAAAAAACCTAACACTTATTGAAGGTCGAATTATGTACCCACCATGAGCTCAATGCTTTTCCCTATTATATCATTTTAATTCTCTTCCAAACCAGCAGTAGGGAACATTAATCTTCTTGCTTTTTAGATGAAGACACTGAGGCACAAAACAGCTGAGGAACTTTCCCAAACTCACACGACCTGGAACGCTTCTAGAAAGTTCATTCTTTTCTATAAAGTGGGGAACAAAAAGCTTTGAAATCTTCACTGCCGTCTTATGAAAGGGCCTTCCCCATGGAGATAGCCTCGGTATCAATAATGCTAGAAATTCCAGATATCACATTGTATTTATCATGTGTTGAACATTCAAGTTGTTTCCACCTTTTGACTACCATGAATAATGCTGCTCTGAACATTCGTGGACAAGTTTCTGTGTGAACATCAGCTTTTAATTCTCTTGGGTATCTATCTACCAGTGGAACAGCTGGGTTTTTATGGTAACTCTATGGTAACTCTTTAACTTTTTGAGCATCTGCCAGACTGTCATCAAAGTGTCTACACCATTTTATATTGCCACCAGCAACGGAGGAGTGTTCCATATTCTGCACATCTTCACCGAAACTTAGGATAACTTGTCTTATTTTATTATAAGCATGCTAGTGGATGGGAAGTAGTCTTCAGTTACTTAGGTTTTCACTTGCATTTCCGCGGTGGATAATGATGTCGGGTACTTTTTATGTGCCTATTGGTCATTCGTACATCTTCTTTGTAGAAATACCTTTCGAAGTCCTTGGGTTATTGTCCTTGCACTATTGAATTGCCTGCGTTCTGTATAGGTTCTAGATAAAGGTCCCTTATAAGTACATGATTTACAAATATTTTCTCCCATCTTTGGATTGCCTTCACACTGTTTTGGTAGTGTCCTCTGAAGCATAAAAGTTTTTAATTTTCAAGTTCTATTTACCTATTTTTTTTCTTGTGTTGCTTTTGCTTTGGGTACCATACCTAGGAAACTTCGTCTAGCCCAAGATCACAGACTTCTTCTTTTATTGTCCTCTAAGAGTTTTTACAGTTTTTTGGTTTTTTTTAAAGATTTTATTTATTTGACAGCGAGAAACACAGCAAGAGAGGGAACACAAGCAGAGGGAATGGTAGCGGGAGAAGCAGGCTCCCCGCCGCGCAGAGAGCCCGATGCGGGGCTGGATCCCAGGACCCTGGGATCTGACCTGGGCCGAAGGCAGACGCTTAACGACTGAGCCACCCAGGCGCCCCAAGTTTTTACAGTTTTTGCTCTTATATTCAGATCTATGATCCTTTGTGAGTTAACTGTGGCATACGTGTTAAGAAGGAACCCCACTTTACTCTTTTACGTGTAGATATCAGTTGTCCTACCACCATTGTTGAAAAGACTATTCTTTCCTTACTCAATTACCTAGGCACCTTTCAAAATCAACTGATGATAAATGTTAAGAGTTTATCTCTAGACTCAGTTCTGTTCCGTGATCTCTAAGTCTACCCTTATGCCAATACCATACTATCTTGATTACTGTAGATATTTTGTTAAGTTTTGAAATAAGGAAGTGTGACTCCTCCAAATGTGTTCTTTTTTAAGATTGTTTTTGGCCATCGTGGGTCCCTTGCATTTCCATATGAATTTTAGGCACAACTTGTTAATTTCTACAAAAGGAAGCTGGGATTTTGGAAGGGTTTGCCTTGAATCTGTTGCTCATTTTGGGGAGTGCTGCCATCCTAACTATATTGTCTTTCAATCCATGAACATGGAGATCTTTCCATTCATTTATGTCTTCTTTAATTTTTTCATTGAAGTTTTATAGTTTCAACATACAAGTCTTGCATTTCTTTTTAAAATTTATTCCTCGGGGCACCTGGGTGGCTCAGTGGGTTGAAGCCTCTGCCTTCGGCTCGGGTCATGGTCTTGGGGTCCTGGGATCGAGCCCCTAGTCGGGCTCTCTGCTCAGCGGGGAGCCTGCTTCCTCCTCTCTCTGCCTGCCTCTCCACCTGTCTCTCGGCCTGCTTGTGATCTCTCTCTCTCTCTCTGTCAAATAAATAAATAATCTTTAAAATTTATTCCTAAGTATTTTATTCTTTTTGATGGTTGTGTAAGTAGAATTATTTTCTTAATTTTATTTTTGAATTGTTCATTGTTACCATACAGAATATAATTGATGTTTTGTCTATTGATCTGGTACCATGCAAACTTTATGAACTCCTTTATTAACTCCAGTAGTTTGTGTGTGTGTGTCTGTGTGTGTATTCCTTAGGATTTTTTATAGACAAAATCATATCATCTGCAAGGAGAGGTAATTTTACTTCTTTCTTTTCAATCTGGATGCATTTTATTTCTTCTTCTTGACTAATTGCCCTGGCTAGAACCTCCAGTACTATGTTGAATACAAGTGGTGAGAACAAACATCCTTGTCTTGTTCCTGATCTTAAAGTGAAAATTTTCAAACTTTCACTATTTAGTATGTTAGCTGTGGGGGTTTTATACTTTGTACACTTCATCAGATTGAGCAAGTACCTTCTTATTCCTTGTTTGTGAAATATTTTTACCATGAAGGGATGTTAAATTTTTTTTAAGATTTATTTATTTATTTGAGAGAGAGAGAGCATGAGCAGGGGAGGGGCAGAGGGAGAAGGAGAGAGAATCCTTAAGCAGACTCCCCACTGAGCACAGAGCCCAACATGGGGCTCAGTCCGAGGACCCTGAGATCATGACATGAGCAGAAATCAAGAGTCAGATGCCTAACTGTCTGAACCACCCAGGCGCCCCTGTTAAATTTTTTTCAAAAACTTATTCTGTGTCTATTAAGATAATTGTTGTTATTGTTATTTTTACTATAGACTCTTACAATGATTGATGATTGGATATTAAAACGATTTTTCGGGACCAATCCTAGTTGGTCATGATGTATAGTCACTTTTATGTGTTCCTGGATTAGATTTTCTAGTATATGTTTAAGGATTTCTGTGTCTGTATTCATGAGAGAGAGAGGCCAAGCAATAGCCTTTTTTACTTGCATTGTCTTTGCCTGGTTTGGGGTAAGGTTAATACCGACCTCACAGAATACGCTGTTAAGTATTCCCTTGTCATTTACGTTTTGGAAATGTTTATGAAGAATTGATATTGGGCGCCTGGGTGGCTCAGTGGGTTAAAGCCTCTGCCTTCAGCTCAGGTCATGATCTCAGGGTCCTGGGATCGAGCCCCACATCGGGCTCTCTGCTCAGCAGGAAGCCTGCTTCCCCCTCTCTCTCTGCTCTGCCTCTCTGCCTACTTGTGATCTCTTTCTGTGTCAAATAAATAAATAAAATCTTTAAAAAAAAATTGATATTAACTGTTCTTTAAATGTTTGATAGATTTCAGAAGTGAAATCATCTGAGCCCAAGCTTTTCTCTGTGAAAAGTTATTAAATTACTAATTTCATCCTTTTTTAATTTATTTATTTTGAGAGAGAGATTGTGTAAGCAGGGGAAGGGGTGGATGCAGAGGGAGAGAGAAAATCACAAGCAGACTCCGCACCAAGTGCCGAGCCCAGTGCAGGGCTCAATCTCACGACTCTGAGATCATGACCTGAGCCAAAATCAAGAGTCTGACACTTCAGCGGCTGAGCCACCCAGGTGCCCCACTGATTTCATCTCTTTATTTGTTATAGGTCTATTCAGATTTTCTAGTTCTTCTTGAGTCAATTTTGGCATTTGTGTTTTTCCAGAAATTTCTCTATTACATTTAAGTTACCTAATTCATTAGTATATAGTTGATCATAGTAGTCCCCTGTAATCGTTTTTATTCTTCTAAGGTAACTAGTGATGTTTCCCTTTTTGTTCCCAATTTTAATAATTTGAGCCTTACTCCCCCACCCCCCAATCATTCTAATTAGAGGTTTACCAATTTTATTAATCTTTTTAAAGAATCAAATTTTGGTTTGGTTGATTTTCTCTATCACTTTTCTATTCTCAATTTTATGAATCTCCACTCTGATCTTTATTACTTTCTTCCTTCCATTTTCTTTTGGCTTTGTTTCTTTTTCTTCTTCCAGTATCTTAAGATGGAAGGTTGGGTTATTGAGTTGAGATCATTCTTCTTTTTATTTTATTTTTTTTTTTAAGATTTTATGTATTTATGTATGACAGAGAGGAAAGAGATCACAGGTAGGCAGAGAGGAAAGAGATCACAGGTAGGCAGAGAGGCAGGCAGAGAGAGAGAGAGAGAGACAGAGAGAGAGAAGCAGGCTCCCCGCTGAGCAGAGAGCCCGATGCGGGGCTCGATCCCAGGACCCTGAGATCATGACCTGAGCCGAAGGCAGAGGCTTTAACCCACTGAGCCACCCAGGTGCCCCTAAGATTTTATTTTTAAGCAATCTCTACACCCAACCTGGGGCTCCAACTCATGACCCCAAGATCAAAAATCACACACTCCACCAACTAAGCCAGCCAGGCATCCCTCAGTGTATTATCTCATTTCCTTTGTGATTATTCATTTAGGAGTGTGTTAGAGGCATCTGGGTGGCTCAGTGGGTTAAGCATCTGCCTTCGGCTTGGGTCATGATCCCAGAGTCCTGGGATTGAGGCCTGCATTGGGCTCCCTGCTCAGCAGGGGAGTCTTCTTGAGATTCTCTTTCTTTCCCTCTGCCTCCCCACCTCATGCTCTCTTTCCCTCTCTCAAATAAATAAATGATTTTAAAAAGGAGCATGTTGTTTAATTTCCATGTATTGTTGAACTTCTTCAATTTCTTTGTTACTAGTGTTACCTAATTTTACTCCATCATGATCGAAGCACATATTTTTTTTCATGATTTCAGTGCTTTTAAACTTTTTAAAGCTTTTTTATGACTCAGTATATGATCTATACTGGATCTATACTTGAAAAGAATATGTATTACTGTTGTTGTGTAGAGTGTTCTATAGAAATATTTTCACTCTAGTTGGTTTATATTGTTGTTCAAGTCCTTTAATTCCTTGTTGGGTTTCTACCCCTTTGTTCTGGGGTATTGAAGTCCCCAACTGTAATTATTGATTGTCTGTGTCTCTTTAGTTCTGTCAAGTTTTTGCTTCATGTGTTTTTGGGCTCTGTTTTTAGATGCGTATATACTTAAAATTATTAAATCTTCCCAATGAACTGACCCTTTTATTGTTATAAAATGTTTCTCCTTGGGGCGCCTGGGTGGCTCAGTCATTAAGCGTCTGCCTTCGGCTCAGGTCATGATCCCAGGGTCCTGGGATCGAGCCCCACATTGGGCTCCCTGCTCGGCAGGAAGCCTGCTTCTCCTGCTACCATTCCCTCTGCTTGTGTTCCCTCTCTCACTACGTTTCTCTCTGTCAAATAAATAAAAAAATCTTTAAAAAAAAAATTAAAAAAAAAAATGTTTCTCCTTATCTATAGTAACATTTTGTTTTCAAGACTATTTTGTCTGTATTAGTATAACCATTTCAGCTTTCTTATAGTTGCTAATATACCCTCTTCCATCCTTTTATTTTCAACCTATTTGTATCTTTGGATCTAAAGTATGTGTTGTAGGGTGCTTGGGTGGCTCAGTGAGTTGGGCCTCTGCCTTCAGCCCAGGTCATGATCCCAGGACAACCCAGTGTCCTGGGATCAACCCCCACATTAGGCTCCCTTGCTCAGTGGGGTGTCTGCTTCTCCCTCTCCTGCTTCCCCTGTTTGTGCTCTCTCTCTGTGTCAAATAAATAAATAAATAAATACAATTTTAAAAATAAAATATAAAAAACAGAATTGGTTGGTTCTCATTTTTTATCCAGTATGACAATCTCTGCCTCTTGACAGACTCTCTTCCTCTTGACAGAATTGTTTAATCCATCCACATTTAATGTTATTACTGCTATCGTTGAATTTACATCTGCCATTTTACTTTTTGTTCTCTCTATGCCTCATGTCATTTTTGTTCTTCTGTCCTCCTTTCTCCTTTCTTCTGCATTAATTTAACATTTTGTAGTGTAACATTTAAATTCCTTTTAATGATTCTTTCGCTACACAAATTTCTGTTATTTTTTAATGGTGGCTCTGTGGCTTCCCATATATATCTTAACTTATCAGAATCTACTTCAGAATTATAGTAACTAATCCCAGTGAGATATAAAAACATTACTCCTACATCGCTCTATTCCATCCTCTATATTTTATACTATTATTGATACACATATTACATCTTTATACTTTACAAACCCTACAATATGTTTCTAAAATTATTACGTTACATAGTTTTATGTCTGTTAAAGAAGATAAGAGAGGAAATAAGAACAAGTATTTATAGAGCTTGTTATATGAACCAACCTTCTTACTTGCCATTTCTGATTCTCTTCATTTGTTCCTTGTGCATTCAAGATACCATCTGGTGTTGTTTCTTATTCACATACAGCTTTGCTCCCACTTGCCTCCTTTGTGCTGTTATTGTCAAATGTTACATTTTTATATGATATCAGCCCAAGAATGCAAGTATATGCACGTATGTGTATAGTTTTATACAATTGCTCTGTAAATCAATTAAGAGAAGAGGGAAGAAAAATATGCATTTATACTGTCTTTTATAATTACGTAATTACCTTTACTGGTGTTTTTTCCCTTTTTTGTGTAGATTTGAACCACTGCTTGAGGTTACTTATTTTCAGCCCTGCAGAACTTTCTTCACTACTTCTCCTAAGACAGATCTGATAGCAATAAATTTTTGTTTATCTGCAAATGTCTTTATTTCACCTTCACTTTTGGAAAGATAGTTTTACCGGATGTCAGATTCTTGGTTGACGGGCTTTTTTCTTTGAGCACTTTGATTGCATCATCCCACTGTCTTCTGGACTCCATGGTTTCTGATGAGAAGTCAACTGTTAATCTCATTCCTTCAACAAGAAGAGTTTCCTGTTGCTGATTTCAAGATTTTCTCTTTGTCTTGTCTTTACCTACACCTTGGGTAGACCTTCCACCCTATAAGTTGAGACTCTGTGGAGAAAGAGATCTCTAGACCCCTCAGTTGCTCTGGCCTGGATTAGAGCTCCTGCAAAAGACAGCTGGGGGAGGTGGAGGAGGATGAGAAACGACGGTGGTCTATCCCTCCTGGGAGATACAATAGCCCTCAACTGGGATAACCTTCTTGGCTGCACCCACCCAGAGTGGGGCTTCTGCCACACTAAGCTGAGGGATTGGTTGGGAGGCAGGGAGAGGAAGCACATCACGGCTCAAATGCCACAGGCTGATGATTCTTAATGTGATTTTGCATGTTTTCTAGAATAACTGTCGTATGCTTTTATGACAATTTCCAGAATCTTCAAATTGTTTCTTCATATTTTTTATTCATTAATGGTTGTTCTGCTGGGTGAGACGATCCATGGGGCTCCTCCTACTGTTACTCTGAAAGTTGTCTCTGGTATACATTGTTTTAAAAGTTGCATAATTTGGGGGAGTCTGGGTGGCTTAGTTGGTTGGCCGTCTACTCTTGATTTCGCCCGGGGTCATGCTTTTGGGGTTGTGGCATCGAGCCCTGCCATGGGTTCACTCTGGGCACAGAGTCTGCTTGTTCCTCTTGATCCCTCTTTGCCTCTGCCCCACTCACATGTGCGTACATGTGCACATGCTCTCTCTCTCTCTAAAATAAGTAATAATAAAATAAAAATCTTTAAAGAAAGTTGCATAATTTCACATCTTTCTTTTTTGTCTTGGCTTAATTTGGCTCAATAACTTTCTATATTATTACCAACTCTTCACAAATAATTCACAACTAATTGTCCATCAAATTGGATATACCATACTTTAATAAACTTTTTATTTTAGAACAGTTTAGACTTAAAAAAAATTGGGAAGAAAGATTTGCAATATAGGCTACACTCAGTTTTACCTCTATGAACATCCTACATTTACTCTACAATTTGCTTTTGATTTGCTTCTCATTTTCCCTGTTTAAGTAATGATATGGTGAACATCTTTGTGCACAAATATTCTTTTGTATTTTTGCTTATTTACTTGGTGCAGATTTTTTTGGAGGCATGATTTTGTGGTCAAAGGATTTTAAGCCCCTAACTTGAATCTATTACTAAAATTATACTTGGCCTCAGAGTTCCCACCCTGTAAACTATGATTTCTAGGTTCATTCAGGTAAAAGGTGTGTCTCTTAAGCATAGCCACTGGCAAGGGATGACCGTGGAGCTAACTGGGTTGCAAGAATTGACTAAAGTCCTAGGTACAATGATCGTGACACCCCAGCAGACATGGCCTTAGCATGCCAGTCACCCATACGGATCAGCCTAATCATGATTAAATATATAAAGAGCAGTTAGCTTTTAAAGCTTTTTATCACTTAAAAATGATAACCATTTGGGAGTGATCTGATACAGGAAAAAGAGGCGATAAATCACCAATAATATAAAACCACTCTTTGGTATTCAGGCCAGGCCGACTGTGACTGGAGGGAGGTGACTAGGGCTCAGAACATGGGACAGGCAAGCTCAATTCTCTCTGAACTGGGGTCTGAGAGCACAAAGTTCACTTCTGGTCTCAAATAAGTCTTATCGTACATAGATTTGGGCTAGAAACAGGCAAATTAGAGGGCTCCTGAGACTCGTTTCTTGAACATGAAGGCTACCATAGTACCTGAGTAGCCATTGGCCAATGGCCCATAATGAATGACTCTATGACAGCAGGGAACTATGGTCACACATCCTAGGAGAGGCATCCTCACAGAGGTCATGAATGTCTGCGAGGCTCCACAGACAGCTGCAACAGGAAGCTCTCTTCCACTGACCCCAGCAGTGCTGAGGGATACAAGTGTCATAGTCTCAAAAGCAGAGCTTGGTTCGCATGCCCTGGGTTCATTAAAAAATCATATAAATGCTGGGGAATTTTAAATGCTTATAAATGCTTCATAGTTTAAGGGACCAAGCCAAACTCTGGCAGCTGAGGGGTTTTCCCAGAGTTTATGAGCTCTAACTTCTCCCTCACCCTAGTGCCTTGAGAGTGGGGGTGGGTGGCGGGCTATGGAGCAGGCTGATGGGGCTGAGGCCAACCAACCCACAGAGTGACCCTGGAGCCTTGTCCCACTACTGACTGCTAGAGGCTGGGGGTGGAGTGGGGGAAGAAAGAGGGAAATGACAGAATTCGTCATGTCCGGGTCTAAAGATAGGAAACTAGAGGCAGAAAGCAGCCTTCTCACCCTGCAGGAAGGCTAGCTCAGCTGGGATCCCAGGGAGGTTTAGTCCCCCTCTCTGAATTAAAGTAGGGCTCGCTGTCTGATCTATGACTATGGGGTGAGGAGGGAAGAACGTGGGTATCTAGAAGACCTCAAGTATGGGAATGCTATTCTTGAATGAAATGAAAAACGAAATGAAATGAAAATGAAAAACTTGGTCTAAAATGCCCAGCTCCCATTCCTGCCAAAACTTGGTAATCATAAGGAACTATCCAAAGAAGAGGAAAAAGCACCCGCCTTTCTTACTGTAATCCCAAATGCTTCCCAGATCTTACCAACTTGGGCTATAAGTGAAGTTTCATCAGTAGGTAACCCCAGCTGTATCTAGTGCCAAATTCCGCCTGCATAATTGTTAGACTTCTGACCCTGTTAGCGTTCCTCTCCCCATTATGACCCCCCCATGGTGCTCAGAAGATCTTCCAGGTGCTCCTGAGGGAGCCTGGCCCGGTGCCTGAGCCCTACTCCAGACCATGACCTCAGCCTTCCCCTCGGGCCAAGAACCCTGGCAGGCTGCACATGGCCACCCACAAAGAAAACTGTTCTGGGACGCCCTGTTACTGTACCGGGAGGAGCAAATAGTTCTTTGTCACTCGTCTTGTTTGGTCTGGGGACTGGGAGAAATTAAGATATTCAGGAAAAAAAAAAAAAAGATACTCAGGCAAAAGAGCCATCTGGAGTTCAGAGATCAGACAGGTCAGTATGTATTGCATTTTTATGGACACAAATATGTACTGTGCAAACTGGCATTCCTAATAATTGCCTCTGATACATAAGGGTGAGCTACAGTCCTCTGTGGTTTCAACATAGCTTTAAAATTAAGACACACACACACACACACACACACACACACACACAAATTAAGACATACAGGGGCACCTGGGCAGCTCAGTGGGTTAAGCCTCTGCCTCGGCTCAGGTCATGATCTCAGGGTCCTGGGATCGAGCCCCACATCGGGCTCTCCACTCAGCGGGGAGCCTGCTTCCCCCTCTCTCTCTGCCTGCTTGTGATCTCTCTCTGTCAAATAAATAAATAAAATCTTTTTTAAAAAATCTATCTATATGTTTTTTCTTTTTAAAACTTTACTGACGTGCTTTTGGCTCGAGAAGGAACGCATAATTGTGAAAAGAAATCAAATAATTCAGAGGCAATCCCACCATTTCGTGTTTTGCCATTTTCTGACATTTATTTAAATACATGTAAACATATTCACATACATAGGCGTTGTTTGTTTCCACAACACCGGCCTAATCTTTGGATACTGATACGTGCATCTCTTGTGCCAGGAAAACAACGCAGTGTGTTCAGAGTTGTGATAAATAGCAGAGCTATGGTGTCAGAAGATAGTAACTATTCTCAGCTCCTTAGTTGTCACTTCTTTTGTATTTTACAGCAAACTTATGAGATAGCTATTTATTCCCATCTTACAAATGGGAACGCGGAGGCTTTGAACAGTTAAACATGACTGTGGGGTCTGAGAGGATGGAGACCCTGATTTTTGGTTCACCGCAATATCCCAGCACCCAACTCAGAGCTCTGTACAGAGATTTTGGCTACGCTAGCATTGTGTGGGGTTGAGAAGACAGCCAGTAGGAGTAGGGTTTGAACCCAGGTGTGCCAGCCCCTGGTGACGATATTACGTCGACAGCCTCGAGGTCGTGGCCCTGGGGAGAGGCCGCAGGGCTGTGTACACGGGTCTCCGCTTAGTGCAAGGGAATCATGGCTAAGCTCCCCCTTCTCCTCCTCCTCCTCCTCCTCCTCCTCCTCCTCCTCCTCCTCCTCCTCCTTCTTCTTCTTCTTCTTCTTCTTCTTTTTATTTATTTGACAGAAAGAAAGACTGAGAGAGGGAACACAAGCAGAGGGAGTGGGAGAGGCAGAAGCAGGCTTCCCGCTGAGCAGGGAGCCCGATGCGGGGCTTGATCCAAGGACCCCGGGGTCCATGACCTGAGCCGTAGCCAGATGCCCAATGACCAAGCTAGCCAGGCTTCCCGAATCTCCCTCTTCTGAGCCTGCTTAGCCTCGGGGCAGGTGTATCTACAGGCCTGGCAAGTAGAACTATACCCCTGGTTGAGTTCCTTCCCCAGCATCCTGCCCGCAGCTGTAGTCCATTTAACGTCTCCGTGAAAATGACTCTTGGTGTTCCCAATGTCCCAAAGACAGACAAACAGCAAAGCTTCCTGGTGGCTGGCCAAGGGTCGGGGCTCCTATCTTGCAGACTGAAGAGAAACAAATGAAGAGATGAACGGATGAGCTCTGGACACCATGGGCTCTCGGGCATATTCACTAGAGTATCTCGGTTTACCCCCTGAAGGGCAGCGTAATTTTGCAGATGAGGACCCGGGGGCTCAGTGAGGTGCAATGACTGTCCCCAGCTCTCAGGGCCCAAGCCCATACAGTCTGAGGGCCAGTGCAGGCTTGTCTGACAGTCAGTCGCCCCGAAATGCCTTCCTGTTTCCCTGAAGAGCTCAAGGCTGCAGTTGGTGAGCTCACAGGGTGCCACGGGCCCATTTGTTCTGCTGTTAACTCCAGCTACTGTCCCTCTAGATCTTGACAGCGAGAAGCTAAAATGGCACAAGAAGAAATTAAAGACGCATACACGAGCCATTTTCCCACTACGATATGGCGAAAAATGCTCCCAAGAACATGTCTGGTTTTATTTTTATTTGTTTTGGTCTGAGTGGCAAAAGCTTTGGAGGGAAAAAAAAAAAAAAGCCATAAGACGGAAGCCAAATGGACCCACTGAAATCCAGGCAGAAGAATGGGGCTGGCTGAGTAGAAGAGGGGGGACAGCCAGCTTCCTGGGAAAGGCAGGTTGGAGAAGAAGAGCTTTGTGATTTAGGGCAAGGAGGAGGAGGGAACTCAACTGGCTTCCCGGCTGGGCAGGGTGCGGAGGAAAGAGACAAAAGCAACATCCAAGTGGCCCCAGGTTGCACGGGATGAAGGACTCAGAGGCTGCGAGACCCAGGAGAATGGAGGAAGGCCCAGACAGGAGCAGCGTCACCAATGGGCAAGGCCAGCTGCGCGTGCCCACGCGCGATGTGAGAGCGCTTTCTAGCAATGCAAGGGGCTCTCATACTGGATATGAGATACTGGATACTCCAGATACTGGAGTCTTGGGTGTAGGGCTCGAGCCCCAGAGTCTGGGCAGGGAGGAGCTCCTGCACGGGAGGCTTGCAAGGAAGGCAGCCTTTCCTGGGCCCGCCATACAGGAGCCCCTTTACTCTTGTCCCGTCGCCATACGCCCAGCATGTAGCTGCAGGCCGAGAATGCTGGCGAAGAAGGGAAGACGCGTTATTACCATTTTTTCCCCACAATTGCCTATATTGCCGTAGACTCACTCATTTAAAAAAAAAAAAAAAAAAGACCAACATCTCAAAAGCTGCATTCGAATTGAGGGTCTGTATTTGTTTCTGAATTGCATAATGACTGGAGGCTTGGTGGTACATTTTTGGAGCCCACCGCACAGGACCGGCTTCCCTCCTGTCCTCCCCCCACCCCTGCAAGCCCCCAGCCAGCAGCGCACACCCCGCGTAGGACCCATCTGCCCGAATGCCCCTCGGGCGTCTGTCCTCTGTTCTCTGATTCTCCGGCCCCTGCTTTGAATAATCAGTATTTGGGGGGTGGGGAGGGGAAGGAGAGGAAAAAAGAGAGAAAGAAATGGTTAACCTCTCCACTGGCCTTCGGCTTGGTGGCTCCAATGAGCTGTCACAAACGGCGTTCCGTAACGAATGAGATTATACCTCTCTTCATTATCGACCCTTTTCAGCGAGTACAGTAGCGGCGCTGAGACCTTCAGGGATCCCATCAACCAAATCCCAAGTCAGAGATGTTTAAATTCAAAAATCCACACTCGGTTGCACCTGTTCCTTCCCGGCTACCGTGGTGAATCTGGGGTTTACACAGAACTCCTTGAAAATTTATTTTAAAGTACGGGGAGGCTTGTTTCGCGATTGAAAAGGTATTTCAACATGCACCCGAGACAGCAGGGCCGCAAATGGAGTGTAAATGCAACAGGATCCCAGCTTGAGATTTCCGTTTTAGCCCAGCGCGTTCACAGCAATAATCGACATTGTGCCCAGCCGAGTGGTGAATGACTACGCTAGGAAGATTAACGGATTATTTTTTTTTAATCCACTGGAACTGAAGCCACGGCCCCTCTATCAGGAACATTAATAACTATAATGGACTGAATGCACATGCCTCTTTTCTTCAAGATTCTCAAAATGGTTTTTGCCAAATGCAACTTACCAAAACGCAGATTAATTTAAAGAGGTCAACCGGACCAACGCCTTATTGAAAGAGGAAGTTTGAGGCCCAGGGAAGCTCGATGACTTGGTCCAGGTCTTGCTTCCACGCCCAACACCCTTGCTACTCGAAGCAGCTGCAGCCACTTATCAGAAATGGGGACTCTTGGGCCCCACCCCAGACCTGCTGAATTGGAATCTGCATTTCTGCATTTTAACGAGAGCCCTCAGTCCCAGGAGCGCTGCCCCCCCCCCTCTTTGGGGGATTTTTATGGAGAACTACCGCTGGGCACCCTGGGGACACGGGGTCCCTGCCCTGAACAAGCTTACATTCGGGTAGGAGAGAGAAATCTAGAGCCCTGGGAGCAAAAACAGGCCATTAACTTCTAAATCAGGGTGTGTGGAGTTCAGAGAGAATTTCCAGTGGGTCACCCCTAATTTATCCTCCTTTCAAAGAGCAATTTCTATGCTGCAATTTGACGCTCATGCTTCCGTCATCCACCCTTGCCTGCAAGGTAGACTGCAACATCCCCCAAGTTTTTGCTGGAGCCCCTCTTCAGCCCCGGGACCCTCCTTCCCATCGCCCCCTTTCACACCCCTCTGCCCAGATTGCTTGCAGTCAGTTCCCTCGTCTGCGGTGCCTTCCTTCATCCTGGGACCTTTGCAAGAGGCTTCTCCCCTGAAGGCATTCTCCCTTCTGCATCCCCTTCTCTGGCTAATCTTTTCTCATCCTTATGGTCTTTTTAAGATTTTATTTATTTGGAGGGGGGAGGAGCAGAGGAAGAGGGCGAAGCAGGCTCCCTGCTGAGTGGGGAATCCCATGTGGGGCTTCATCCCTGGACCCTGAGATCACGATCTGAGCCTAAGGCAGATGTTTAACCTACTG
The DNA here is from genome assembly GCA_028646535.1 of Procyon lotor. Lineage (NCBI taxonomy): Eukaryota > Metazoa > Chordata > Mammalia > Carnivora > Procyonidae > Procyon > Procyon lotor. The sequence continues at coordinate 22,329,375 of CM053621.1, read as the reverse complement.
GGCCACCCAGGTGCCCCCATCCTTATGGTTTTTGATGACCTGCCCTAGGAAACATCCTCCAAAATTTGGTTACGTCTCGCTCCTCTGTGCTCACATTATGCCCTGAGTTATAGGCTAAACATTTGTGCTCTCCCAAAATTCCTTTGTTGAAGCTCCAACCCCGGATGTGATGATGTGATGGTATTTAGAGAGGAGGCCTTGGGAAGGAATTAAGTCTAGGTGAGGTTATGAGGGCTCAGGATAGGGTCAATACCTTTATAAAAAGAGAGAGACACCAGAGCTCTCTCTCTCTCTGTCTACACTGTGAGGACACAAGCAAGAAGGCAGCTCCCTGCAAGCCTGCAGGGGGCTCGCTCCATTAACCGAATCTGCTGGCACCTTGATCTTGGACTAACTTCCTAGCCTCCAGAACGGTGGGAAGTAAACGTCTGCTGTTTAAGCCGCCCTGTCTCCGGGATTTTGTTGAAGCAGCCTGAGCAAGACCGAGACACCCAGTATTCACAGCTCTCATGGCTGGCTGATTTTTACTCGTCTGTCTTCCCACAAATGGCAAGCTCCTTGAGGGTGGGAAACATGTCTCTCACTCAGTATTCAGAACACTGGGCTCAGCACATAAAACACACTCCATAAATGCTTGCTGAATGGGGGCGGGGGGGAAGAGTGTGCAAATAAACTTGTGCTTGCAGGAGTTAGAATTTGATCTGGGCCCGGAAAGATTTTAAAGGCTATAGAGGGGCAGGGCGACTGGGTGGTTCCGTCGGTTCACCTCTTGGTCTCAGCTCAGGTGGGCTCATGAGATCGAGCCCCATGCCGGGCTCTGCACTGAGCGGGGAGCCTGCTTGAGGTTCCGTCTCTCCCTCTGCCTCTGCCCCTCCCCCACCGCTCCCACACATGTGCTTGCTCACCCTCTCAAATAAATGAATGCATTAGTTACATAAACAGAGGCTGTGGAGAGGAGGGAAGACTGGAGCGTAGGCAGAGAGAGACGGCAGTGAGTGCCTGAGTGAGTGTGTGGAGGGAATGCGGGAAGTGAGGCGGATTTGCCTAGGACGGGGAGGAGAGAAAATAGGGTTTGAGGTTAAGCAAAGGAAGCTGATTTTTAGTGGTACTGCTGTTGATTTTTAAAATATTTTATCAAAGCATAACATAGATATAGTTCTGAAGCACATGTGCACTGAGAGTGTGGTTTGATTCATTTCTACCTACGTATATATACTGTTATGGGCTGAATTATATTTTCTCCCTGCCAAAATGTGTATGCTGAAGTCCTGAACCCCCCCCCCCCCAGTGCCTTTGAATGTGCTTGGAGATAGGGTCTCTGAGTACCTAATGAAGTTAAAGTGAGATCATTAGGAAGGGCCCTAATCCAGTAATGACATCATCAGGGTATCCCCATAAGCAAAGGAGGGTAGGACACAGTCATAAGAACAGATTAGACGAAGATACACGCAGAGGGAAGACCGTATGAAGACACGTGGAGAAGACGGCCATCCTCAAGCCAAGGAGAGAGGCCTCGGAAGGAACCAACCCTGCCGACACCTTGATCTTGGACTTCTAGCCCCTATGACTTGAGGATATAAATTTCTGTTGTTCGAGCCCCCCGGTTTTTCTTTTTTTAATTTGTTACAATAGCACAAGGAGACTAATACACACACCATGGAAACACTGTTGAGACTCAGATCCAAAACGTTCTCGGCACCCCCAAAACGAGCCTGCCTTCAACCACAGTGACAGATGGATGCCATTTTTGGCTCGTAAGCAGGAGACTTGCCCAGGCAAAATGGGATTTTAGGAAGATTAGCAAGGTGACTGGATTGCACAGATTAGGATGAACTGGTATCGGTGGTGGTGGGGACGAGTAGGGCGGGAAAAGAGACGGGGTTGAGGGAGGAGATGCAGAATCTTGTTGAAGTCAGATAGTCGGTGAGAGGTGGCAGTGAAGGGGACTAAAGGTCATTTAAAAATTTTTTTTAAAGATTTTATTTATTTATTTGACAGAGAGATCGCGTAAGTAGGCAGAGCAGCAGGCAGAGGGAAGGGGAGAAGCAGGCTCCTTACTCAATGGAAAGCCTGATGTGGGGCTCAATCCCAGGACCCTAGGATCATGACCTGAGCTGAAGGCAGCACTTAACCGACTGGGCCACCCAGGGGCCCCCTAAAAGTCATTTTAAAGGGATGGGAAAATAGCAATGGGGAACAAGAGGGAAGAATTGGAGGGGGCTCCAAAGTCTTGGTCTAGGAGACTACAGTGAGAGAGTGTGTTGGATGTCTGGGGGAAAGAGTCAGCTGGCAGGGGAAACCATGAGTGCCACGCTGGGTTCGCTGGGGTTGGGGGGATATGACGTGCCCAGATGGTAGAAGTACAATCCTGGAGCCCGAGGCAAGCCAGGAGAGGATGGTAACGTGACTGGGGTTAGAGACGCAGGCTGTGTGTGGCAAGGAGGCAAGACAGCCAAGGATGAACGCTAACACAGCCGCTAACCACCGGGAAGGCGCTGTGCTAACCGCTCTTCCATGGGCAACCTCGCTTAACCCTTCCAGTGGTCCTCAAGGGGACATTCTGTCCTTATCATCTGTTTGACCAAGGAGGAAACTGAGGCACAGAATGATATCACTAACTTGTCTAAGGCCACACTACCAGTAAGTGGTAGGTCTGGTTTCAAACCCACGCCCGCTGACCCCAGTGCACCCAAGTTAGCGTCCTGGGAGGAAAGAGGAGCCAACTGAAGAGGAGACAATCTGACCTTTTTTTGTTTTTTTTAAGGATTTTATTTATTCGTTTAAGAGAGAGAGTGTGTGCGTGTGGGAGCAGGAAGGAGCAGAGGGACAGGGAGGAGGAACGTGAAGCAGGCTCCACACTGAGCACAGAGCCCAAGGTGGAGCTCGATCCCACAACCGGGAGGTCACGACCTGAGCCAAAGCCAAGAGTCGGGGACGCTTAACCGACTGAGCCACCCGGGAGCCCCGACCCTTTCTTTTTTTTAAATCTCCCGGCCAGATAAACTAGCCTCATGCCATTCTATTCCATTGTTTAAAATTCTTCAAGCTATGGTCCTGATATCTTCAGAAATGAACAAGTCTTTCTTCAGTAAGTTTCTCCTGATGCCTGACCTCCAACACCCTGGTTCCATTTTAATAAAGAATGCTGCCTTCCCTCCACTTGGTTGCCAGGGGACTCTGGGTCAGCCGCCCAGCTTTACTGCTACCTCACATCCTTGAAAGACAGTCTATTCACTGGCCGCTGTTCTAATTACTTAAAAATGTGAACTTCTTACAATTTTCCTGTGCTTCTGGCAGGAGCGCCTTCCTCCATGGTCGCTTTCCTCTGGGGCCGCTCAGGTTTCTTCCTCTCGCTGGCATGTGGAACCCCTGTAGAGCTCACAGTCTCCCCAGGTCTAGGGGAAGGCAAGGTTACATTTCCACAAATGTGCTTCCACGCCGATTTTGCAATTTCAGAGTTGTTCCACAGAGCCTGGAGAAATATCTTATACTGAAGCAAATAAAAGGCATTGACAGGTGCAAAACTCTGAACCAACAGGATTTAGCCCAAAGGGTCTCTTAGGCCTTTCCCTTCATACTGTTTTGTTTCCTCTTTTATTGTGTTCCGGATCCGTCTCCCTGCGCATTCATTTTTAAATTTTTGTTCTGATAATTGTGCATTTATAAAATGACACCTCATGTGCACCCAGCAAATGTGCAAACTGTTTCATAATTAAAGAGATCTCTATTCCCTGAAACCTGGCCTATGTGGTTAAAATACAAGATTGGCTCAGTGTCTTGGTGGAATGTGTGCCTAAAGGCCTGGAGCCCCATTCAGGGCCGACAGCTGAAACGAGGCTCAGGGCAGCCAACCATTATGTCTGAAGTCCTACATTGCCATTATCAAGTTATTGTATTTATTTTTGACTAAGAAAAATCCTTCCCCTTAGTGGTACAGCAGGATTCTTCGGAAAGACAAAAGAGGGCCATTTGGGGAAAACAAAATACTAAGTCTAGAAACATTCTGGATTCCTGATTGTTGGTTTTTTCCCCTCCCAAGTCATCTGAGAGACATTTCTTATTCCATGGCAGGTGTCTGGCCTTGAGTACCATAACTTAATTAATTACTGTGGCTATTATACATATGACTTGCATATAGAATGTTACTAATAATCATACCAACAATGACTACTAACAAGACTTGTACGTGTGTTGAGCTTTAAGCTTAACAAAAATAAATGCATTTGTTTAATTTTATTTTAGACTTTCCCAATGACCCTGAGGTACACAGAGTAGGTTTGAGTGTTCCCATTTTAGAGGTAAGGACACTGATGCACAAAGAGAAATCTACTAGAGTTGGAAGGGTAAAGTCTCCCAGGCTGCATTTGCTTGCAGATTGGCAGGAAAATGAATATAATCTCAAGAGTTATGACTTATCCACAGAGTTTAAATATCCAACCTATCTGCACACAGACAGAATCTATGTAGTCAAGTGAACCATCTCGAGACCCACACCTACCTTGTAGATTAAATCGGTTGAGAAACCTTCCATCACATTTGCTACCTGAAGAGTCCAAATTTGATGTGTGTGGTTGTCTGATAAATTTCAATCTTGAGGCTAAAAGGTCCTCAGATTTTCAGAACATGATACCAAAACATTTTTGCCTCAGTTAGGTTATGCAGTAGAATGGCTTTAATGTATTCTTTCCGTGATAAGTGTAGGCAACCCGTTTCCTTCACGAATGTCAATAACACATTTACATTTGGATTGCACCTGAGTTTGCTAACACACATTCCCTTATAATATTTTAGTCTGTCAGAGACCTTGTAAGCCAGGTTGGGTTCACAGTAATATGCCCATTTTCCAGACAACAAAACCAAGGTACAGTTAATAAGAAGATATTATGGCATGCCCACCGTGTGTTAGGTACCACCCCTGAGCACCAGGGATACAGTGATAAGAGAAAGGAGATACAAGCCCACCTCTTATTGTTTACAGGGTAGCGTGGGGAATGGACAATCAAATAATTGTATCAACAAATGTAAATTTTCAACTGACTGTGATATTGTCTTCATCCACATATTCCATCCAAACACCGTACCAGTCATGTGTTTTAAAAATATGTCAAGTTTTTGGGGCGCCTGGGTGGCTCAGTGGGTTAAAGCCTCTGCCTTCGGCTCAGGTCATGATCTCAGGGTCTTGGGATCGAGCCCCACATCAGGCTCTCTGCTCAGCAGGGAGCCTGCTTCCCCCACCCGCCCCACCTGCCTCTCTGCCTACTTGTGACCTCTCTCTGTCAAATAAATAAATAAAATCTTTAAAAAAAAATATGTCAAGTTTTTAAAAACATGCCAGATTTTTTTTTTTATGAAAAGGAGGGGTGCCTGGGTGGCTCAGTCGGTTAAGCATCTGCCTTTGGCTCAGGTCATGATCTCAGGGTCCTGGGATCAAGCTCCACATCAAGCTCCCCACTAAGAGGAAGTCTGCTTCTCCCTCTCCCTTTACCCCTCTCCCTGCTTGTTCTCATGCTCTGTGCCTCTCAAATAAATTCTTTTAAAAAGAAAAAGAGAAGAATACATTATGCTGGGAATCTAGAATTGGGGGATTTGTTCTTGTCCAGACCTAGCTATCACAGCTTTCCTGGAGAAGTAAATGACCTGAGGAGACAAGAGTTAAGAAAGGGGAGAGGTCAGTGTTCCAGGCAGAGGGAAGAAGATGCGAAAAGGCTCTGGCATCGGGGGAAGCTCAACATGACAACTGGAGGTCAAGGTGATTGGATGACAGAGCACAGAAGACTGCAGCTCAGCGGGAAGATCACAAAGTTGCTCCTATGTGAAAGGTTTTCTAGTTTTATTCTAATAACAATGAGGAACCATAAAAGATCCCGAAGCATGAACAGAGAGGTAGGCACAATTTGATCTGTACTTTGGAAAGATTATTTCAGATTTTGTTGTAGAGGACACATGGAAGGAGGTCAAGATTGATGTGGTTGAAGAGTTAGATGAATATTGCAGAAGTCCAAGTGGAGGAAGACGGACAAATGTGGAGATTGAGAGCAGATGAATTTGAGAGATTTTTAGTAGGTTAACTTGATGCGAGTGGATGATAAATTGAATATGGTGGTGAGTGGGGAGAAGTAAAGGATGACCCAAACATTCCAGGCTTGTGCAACTTGTCCATGGTTGTACCATGGAAAGTACTTTAAGTACTTTTTGTACTTAAAAAAGTTTTTGTCGGATGAAGTTTTGTCGGATGAAGATCATGAGTTTGGCTTGGGACTTGTTGAGTTTCAGATCCTAAGATAACCAACAAAAGGGCCAAGTAGAGTTAATCTGGGGAGGTGACAAAGGTCTGGGCTGGAGATAGAAATCTGTGGGTCATTCTCATGCAGAGCCATAGATAGAGACAAGACAGCATTGCCCCCAGAGAGAGAGAGAGAGAGAGGTTATAAAGTGAGAAGAAAAGAGGGTCCTGGAAAGAGCCTTGAAAAATTCCAGTATTTCATGGGCAGGCAGCAGAAGAAGAATCTATAAAGGAGAGAAAAAATGTCCCAAAAGCTAGGAAGAACACAGGAAGACTTGGTTTAATGGTGGATAAACAGGTTTTTCAGGAATGAGGGAATCGTCCAGTCAAGTGGTGCTGAGAAGTTGAATACCCTAAGAACTAAAAAATACATCTACTGCATTTAGGGATGTGGAGGTCATTGGCAACCTTGAGAATGGGAGCTGTGAGCCAGAGTGCAATGGATTGAAGACAGTGGGAGTAGGGTATACAGAGACCATAAAATGGACAGCAATGTCAGGGTTTGGTTTCAAAGCAGATTTAGTCTCTAAGGCACATGCCATCAAAGAATATAATGAGAAGAAGTAATAACAAAAGTCACTTTTTAAATGGAATTTGAAAATATCTAACGAGTTTTTCTCGCCTTCCTCTTCTGTTACTTTCTCCTCCAGATACTCAAACTGCTCCCAGTCCAGTGTGACTTTCCAGGCTGTCCCCATGTCGTCTGGCCAGTTGGCTCCCTGCCTCCACGACTTAGCACCCCACAACCGCTCTTAGAGAGCCGTCATTGAAAGAGGATCTGGTAAACTAATCCTCACCAAGTTGAAAGTGAGTGATAGCTGCTGTGTGTTGACCCTAAGGTTTGCTTTTTCACTAGAGACAATTGCCTGACAGGTCTGAGACACTGCGGCCACCGTTTAGGACAGGCTGGTATGAAGCAAGGGACTATAGTAAGGAGATAATATCATAAAATGGAAGTAGCACTAACTTGCCAAATAATCTCAAAGAAGTGGTGTCCTCTCCCTGGGACCCCCATTTTTCATTTATCAGCTCTGGGATTGAATTTTATCTCCAGGCCCTGGATTATATCTTCCAGCCCTGTAGCCGACCCGGAAACGGCCGAGGGCCTGGCTCCTTGGGAAAGGTAAGAAAGGAGAGAAGGAATGTTAAGAGAGAGAGAGAAACAGGCATTCTTCCTGCCCCTAGGAAGATGGTTTCAAGTTAGGTTGAGCTAGAATAGAATCAATTGAGGTGTGTAAATCAGATGGTATTTTAAGTGCTCAGAAAAGTAATTTAAAAAAAAAAAAGAACACCTGAAGGCAATCTTTGGTAAAGCGAGGAGTCCTTTTGTGGAAAGCATAAATGCCCCTGGATTTATCCCTTTTTAATCACCTAAATGTTCATCTATCAGGATTCCACAAAGCTCTAGGTACATTTGTGCTTAATAACAATGTGTAGCAAAGAGATGGTTGAGGTGCTCTGATAAAGATGAACGCTTGACTTCCTCTTTTAATTTTCTTACACTGCATTTCGCTCTGAGAACCACTTTTCCCTTTGCACTCCGGCTTTTGAAATAGGTCCTTACAAAGTCACTTCATGCAATAGACAGGGTAGAAGTGCTGTTAGCAGAAGCGGGGTGTGACGCGCATCCAAAATACCTCTTCTGATTATGAAACCAGAGTCTGGAAACGGCTGGATGGTGCGCACGAGGGGCGCAGCTCTGCCCCGGAGCTCCGGTTCGGGGAAAGGGCGTTCCAGGAAGCTTTGCGAAGCCAGCGGCGTTGCCGTCCTGGTTGGCTTCCCCTCCCGAAGCTGGCCAGCTCTCTGGCTCTCCCCTGTAGTCACCCCTTCCTCCACTTGGAGAAGACAGGCTGTCCAAGTTAATCCATTAGCTAGCCTTCTGCATTAACGCAAAACACATGGTGCTGCACGGCTCATTAGTACGGACAAGGTGTTTCAGGCACCGGGCCCCTGCCCAGCGCCGCGGTAGCTGCACTCAGATGAAAGCTTTCATGCTCTGCACCTTTCTTAACATAGAGCCTCAGTCCACAGCCGCTCTGCTCACTCAACGAACCTGGACAAAACCTTCTGATCTCCTGCCAGCAGCCGCTTCTGTGTTGATTAATACTTCCGTCTTGCTCTGTGCCGGGTCAACCCGAGCTGGCCTCCTCCCGTGTTGGCCGCCCGTCCGGGAGAGCAAGGGCTGTGGGTGGCTGGACAGACCTGTCGGCTCCGGGGCAGCACCACGGACCAGATGATTAGGGCAGATAATGATGAATGATTAGGGCAGATAATGATGAATGAAGAACATCACAGGTGAAAAATGACTTCTTTGGGATCCTTATTGATCTGCCAGCTGAGGTCTTCTTCACGTGGAGCCTACATCTGACGTTTCAAATGGAACCTGACTTGTTGTCCCAGATCTGGTGGTGATTTTAGGTGGAGTCTGGGCCATTGGTAAATGGGGAAACGGAGGCTCCAAGCACGGAAATGACTTGCCCAAAGTAACTCAGAGAGTCATGGCAAAGCCGAGGTGAGGACTCAGATCTGATGCTCAGGTCGGTACCCCAGGCTATGGGACCGTTTCTTTCTGCAGGACCCAGGTTCTGTCAATGAGCTAATGTTGTATCCCCACTGGTATAAAAGACACGATCGGGCCTACTAATCTATTCTGGGACCTTGGTTCCAAAGGGGGTGGTAAAAAGAAGATGGACAGGAGGAGGAGAACAAATCTTTTCTTCCTTTTTTTTTTTTTAAGATTTATTTATTTATTCGAGAGAGAGAGAGCACGGGGAAGGGGCAGAGGGAAAGAATGTCCAAGCAGACTCCCACTGAGCAGGGAACCCGACAGGGGGCTCAAGCCAACGACCCATGAGATCAGGACCTGAGCCAAAACCAAGAGTTGGACACTTAACTGGCTGAGCCACCCAGGTACCCCAAGAGGAGAACCTTCTTCTTAAAAGGAAGAGCCAAGAAACTGCTACTTAGGGGCGCCTGGGTGGCTCAGTGGGTTAAAGCCTCTGCCTTCGGCTCAGGTCATGATCTCAGGGTCCTGGGATCGAGCCCCTCATCGGGCTCTCTGCTCATCGGGGAGCCTGCTTCCCCCCCCCCCCGCCTGCCTGTCTGCCTACTTGTGATTTCTCTCTCTGTCAAATAAATAAATAAAATCTAAGAAAGAAAGAAAGAAAGAAAGAAAGAAAGAAAGAAAGAAAGAAAGAAAGAAAGAAAGAAAGAAAGAAAGAAAGAAAGAAAGAAAGAAAGAAAAGAAAGAGTGAGCTACTTACCCTTAAATACATGTACTGGTGGAAGGCCCAAGATGGTGCTTCAAATGCATAGGCTCCTTTTGGAAAGAGTTCTCCTCCCTAAGGGGCATTTGACTTTGGGACTTATTTCTCCAGGAAATGAAGATTCATTTCCTGGAGCAATATTTATGCGCATGGAATGAAGCTCCCCCAAGTGGGACCTGGCAGTCCGAGGCAATGGGCAATAGTACCCCCACATAATGGACAATCCAGGAAAAGTACATGGAATGGGAAGAAATGCAGATCTCCTGGAAGCATGGCAAGGCAAGTCCCTCCCGCAGAGTCTGAGAGCCCAGATTCCCCAGTTCAAATGCAAACCACCCTGGGAGCCCTTAGCAGCCCCATCTTTGTGATCCGCTAGCACTCCGGCATGCATTACCTACACAGGGGTCCTAGCCCGCAAGTAAATGGGCCAAGGGAGAGGGCTTCATGGTCAAGGCTTGGCAAAGACCCGCTCTGTCTGCTCCACATAGTCCAGACCACCAACTGGGCAGCAGTGATACACGGAAAACGAAGCATCACCTTATCTTTCCATTCTCACCAAAGTTTTTTGGATCCCCTTGGTAAGAGAAAGGACCCACTGAGGAGAACCATCAAGAACGCAGCCCTACAATGAACAGCCCTGTGCTCATTCATACCTTCAAATGATGTACACGATGTGCCAGGTACTGGGCCAAGCACTGGGGACAAAATTGACCTAGGCCCAGTCATGCCTAGGCAGGGCAAAACCAGGAGGAAAGACAGCTGCCCACACAGCTATCCATTGAAATGGGATAAGGACTCCACAAAAGGAAGGGAAATGTACTAAAATTTGCTACTAACCTACCACAACCCAGGAACTTTAATCTGTTCCCTCATCAGCTTATTCAACAGACGTTTATTAAATGTCTGCAGGAGCTGTGCTAAGAATACAAAGATTAATAGGAAGGATCTTTGCCCTTGAAGGAATCACATACTACGAGGGAAAGATAAATGGGTAAACAACGTGTGAAGGAGAAATGTTAGAGTTACTATTTCGGAAGTCTGTGCATGTACGACAGATATTGAAAGGAGTCGATTCTTAAGTATCTGAAAGTGTCCCAAGTTTTACAGAAAAAGACTTTACTTTGACACATACTGTATAGTTCTAGAAGGAAAACTAATCTGCTATGAAAAAAAGAACAGGAGCTGCCTTTGGGGGGGACGGTGGTCTCTTCTCTTGACTAGGAAGGGACACGACAAAACTCATCACACAGGACACTTAGGATTGGTGCATTTCGTTGCTTGTAAATTTCACCTCAAAAAGAACTCTAAACAAATACTGAATTCTCCATAAATGACATACATGATGGAGTATTTGGGAGGAGGTGTACTGATATCTGCAACTTAGTTTGAATTGTGTCCAGAAAATTAGCTGGATATAATGGATGGACAGAGTAATGCACAGATAAAGGGAGATGTGTTAAAGGAAAAAGAGAAAAATACCAACCGTAGAATCTAGGTAGTGGGTAAGCAGGTGTGCACTATACAGTGCTTTCAACTTTTCTGAAAGTTTGACAATTTTCAAAATTCGATATTAGGGGAGACAGGAATCTGGAAAGTCAGATAGGTATTCCCTGGGCAAATAGGAGGAGGAAAGACTAATCTAATCTCATTCCCAACTTTCCAACCCCCATCTGCTTTTCTGCCTCCTCTATAGAGCCCGGAACAGCTAAAATATCTATTTATCTCCTTGCTGCCCAGGGTAGCCATGTGGCCCAGTTCTGGCCAATGAAGCATTAAGAGAACAGCTCTGCTGGTTCTTCTGGGAAAGCTTCTGCTGAGTTAGTGCTGCCCCTTCCTGACTTGAATACAAATGTGATACCTGGAGTCGCAGCAGCCGCTTGGGACCATGAGGGCAAATCTGAAAGAATCAGACTTCTGCCTTGGCTTTATTGAGCCACGGAACCAATGTCAACAGCAGCCCATCTCCAGGCTTCTTGCTGTGTTAGAAAAATAAATCCTTATTTGTTTTACCACTGTGGGTTAAGTTTTCTGTTACTTGCAGCTGAAATGTTTGGAGTACAAGGCAGAAGTATGGTGGGTTTCAGGTTAGTGCAAGGAATCTGATGGCTGGATCAGAGTTTGGGGAGGAAAACTGTGGAGTAGGAGAGGTAACCGTAGAGGTAGGACCTGACCCTGCAGGACTCTTTATGCCATACCAAGGGCTTTGGATTCTCTGAAGGGAGTAGAGTGTGATCAGATTGCATTTTAGATACGTGGTTCTCAAATTTTATGAAGATCAGAATCATCTGCAGTTAAAAATACAGATTCCCGGGGTGCCTGGGTGACTCAGTGGGTTTAAAGCCTCTGCCTTCAGCTCGGGTCATGATCTCAGGGTCCTGGGATCGAGCCCTGCATCAGGCTTTCTGCTCAGTGGGGAGCCTGTTTCCCCCTCTCTCTCTCTGCCTGCCTCTCTGCCTACTTGTGATCTCTCTCTCTCTCTGTCAAATAAATAAATTAAAAAAAAAAAAATACAGATTCCCAAGCCCCGCCTCCAGAGATCCTGGTGATAGGAGATGTTGTTGGTGCCCTGCCTATATTTTCTCCTTTATCTGCAGTTTCTACGACCAGCTCCATACCTCTGTGATTTTCTGCCTGATGGCTTTCTTTGGTCACAGAAGCATATTGTGTGCTCCCCTAAGGTAGGCGAGAAGTGTCAGGGAGTTAATGCTTCTAGGAGCAGCCTTCTATCAATGAGGAACAGGGTGGATAACTACCCCGCCTTCCTCGCCTGTTGGTGGGAGAATTCTGAAGTGTGTGTCCCGCAGTCTTTCAAGTCCCCTTGGGGTCAAGTCCAGGTGGCCACAGTGATGACCCTCTCACTAACGTACCTTTTAATGGCTTTTCCTTCCTGCCCTGCCTCCTTTCTCCAGACCCCACCAGTGTGCTACTAGGATCACTTCTCAGATAAATTCTAAGTTCTAAAGTCCCAGTCAAAGCTCTGCTTTTGGTAGAACCCAAAGGAGGACACTGAGTCAGAATGCCAGGGGGCCAGAGGGGTAGGGGATCTGCCTTTCAACCATCATGGCTTTCTAAGCATTCAGATATGTGGACTCAATCTCAGTCCCTCATCCACGAGTAACTCTCCCTGTTGACACTGTCAGACGAATTAGTAGATCAGAGCAAAATTCTTCAGTGACAAGCAGATTTTTCGGCTGAGTTGAGACCAAGAGATTTAGCAAATTCTCTAGCTAATTCAGTTAATCTATGAAAAGTTTCCAAACATAAGCACTTTCCAAGGTAAGACCTAACTACAAATCAGCTTATGACATTGAAAGTGACAATCAGGAGACTGTCAAAACCCCATTATATAAATAAATAAATAAATAAATAAATAAATAAATAAATAAATATAAAGAATCGTGAATGTTCACTAGCTCATAACTCCCAGAATAATTTTGTGTCTACAGTTGTTAATACTTAGTATTTATTCCTGTAGTTGGTTTCATTTATTCACATAGTCGGTTAGGTATTTCTCTTTTACTGAAAAAGAAAGGACAACTAGATCTTATTAGTTGAAGCAATCATTTTAATTTTATTCAGGGGCCAGGTAAGAGCTGCTCCCTATTGCTTTACCATTCTCTTACTAGGAGAAGAGATTGGTAAAATATTTTGAAACTACTACCTGTCCTCAAATTAGGATCCTGGGAGGAAGAGCTAGTGGGGAAGAAGGGGACATAGAGGGGGCCAGCGTGGGTTGTAGGGTTTCTCTGATAAGGCTGTCTCAAGGCCATGTGCATCTGGCCCTCCACTTAAAAAGCCCTAGTGAGATGAGCGAATCAGGAGGGATGGTGTCCCTTTATTGTAAGCTGTAGCTCATGAACTTACAAAAGCAGCATTTAAAGATGTTTCTCCGGCGCCTGGGTGGCTCAGTCGGTTAAGCATCTGCCTTCAGCTCAGGTTATGATCTCAGGTCCCAGGATCGAGCCCCATGTCAGGGTCCTTGCTTAGTGGGGAGTCTGCTTCTCCCTCTGTCCCTCACCCCATTCATGCTCTCTCTCTCTCACTCTGGCTCTCTCTCAAATAAATAAAATCTTAAAAAAAAAAGATATTTTCAACTACAATTCTAAGGGGTCAGTCAGTTATCCCCAACAAAGAAGGATTTTAGACTTTCCAGAAATACCAGCACCTCACTAGTGAGATAAGCAGCACACAGTCCTCCCCGTGCCTCTAGGCTGTCCCAGCATCACATTTGGTAAGGCAGCCTGGTCCCTACGCTGTCGTCAGGAAGAATCACAGCATCATTACCCTGCTGTTGTCATAAAGGGGTTACCTAATGCCGCAGGAACACAGACAGGGTGTTAGAGAGTCTTCCCATCAAAACCTTCAGGGGTTAGAAGATGCCTTCTCCTCTCCCTGCTAGTACAGTTTCACCTGCCGTTCTCAGGGAAATGAACATGCGAGCTGTCGGAAGGTAAGTATGGGCTACAGACCACAGACCGATAGGGGATAAAAGAATGCAAAAATACCACCGGATCAGCTTCTCCCAGATCCTAACAGAAAGGACGTAGGGAGGGTCTGCATTTCTACACCTGGGATTAGCGTTAACCTGGTGTGGTTTTCTGTCGTTGGAAAGTGAGTTTTCCACTCCAAGGAAGCATGCAGTGCCAACCTAAAAATCTCAGGAAAAGCTTAGGAAGAGGATATTTCAGCATAACAGGAACGCACATAAGGAACAATTTTATCCACACCTTGGATTGCTAGGAGAAAGGTTACTTTATCCACCTAATCACTTTTATTGCACCCCAACCACAAACATTCGTTTGACAGCCCAAACTTGCTGTGTGCCAGGTACTTTTCGGGGTAGTGCAGAGATGCCAAGAGGTAGAGGGCACAGGCTCAGCCCCAGAGAAATTCACAGGAAGATAAAGAACAGTCTGAGCGTGTACATGATATCTGAGAAATGGCAACATTATGGTCAATAATATTAGTACAAGGTTACATAGCTCTCTCTTAATAATATGACAGGCATGCCCCTTCCTTAGGATACGCTGTTACTGGAGGAGTACAGAGAAGGTAAGAACTTAATTGCATAGAGTGATTGTGATGTTTGCACATAAATGCATAACAATATTATTGATCCTGGATGCAGACGCTCAGCAGAAGCGGTAGAGAAACCTGATGGGAGCTTGCACCTGGCGGGCCCCTTTCTGGGTTCACCGGAGAAGCAGGCGAGAACCCAGAAGTGCCGACAGCTCCCAGGATGTGGCAGGGAGCTAAGGTGCTTACGGAATTAAAAGCACTAGAAGATCAAGCAAGTTTGAGCAACAGTATACAGCAGTCCCAAATAGGAAGGAAATTGCTCCTTTTATCTCCGGCCATCAGAGTGCCTCACAAATCAATATTAGAAGCTGCATTTTATAAATTACACCATCACAGGAGATTGTGAACTGTCATGAAGGGAAAAAAAAATTTTTACCTTTTTTTTTTTTTTCTCTTTCAAGAAATCTATTCATCGGGAAATTCGGGAGCTAGTATTCAGTCCCCAAATGATTGTTTATATTAAAGCAGTGAATACTGTTTATTTACTATGATTATAAGCACTATGTCAGATTTCTTAAAAGTTTTGATTAAAGTGGGTTTTTTTTAAGTTTTGATTAAAGTATTTTTAAAACACTGAAAATAACAATATCTCCCAGAAAATAATGAGTTTCTTCCTGTTAGCTGTCGAATTATTTACTCCCGTAACTGAATAATAACAGCACATCAAAGCCGGCAGTAGTAATTAAATGATTTGTGAACATAGGTTAACAAATTAGTGCGTCATGATGTGTAATTGTCTAATTAGGGTAAAAATGCTAGTCTTACCTAAAAGACTGACAAGAGAATAAAACAAGAAGGAACAGGTAAAAGGCACCATGCAAAAGGTGAGACTACGTGTAACAATGTAATTTTTCTGCTTCCTGCTCCAGAATATCTTCCAGATCTTAACGTATCCAAGTTAGACACACCGGTTCAACTACAGTCAGTCAAGAGAAGAACAAACCACCAGGTAACTATGGGGTCGCTATGTTTTTTTGTGGGGGAAGGGGATGAGGAGCTGTCCAAGTGACCTCAAGTTACCGAATCATTTCTAGTTTTCCTAGGACAACGCCCAGCATCCAGGCCTGGAAAGGCACCTGAGAGAGAGTTCCTTTGAATTCTCCCACAGCTCATTGCAGAATGAGGTAGATTTAAAGAGAAAAATAACCTCAGGGGGAAATAAAGAGTGTTTACCTCTCTTATAATTAAGCATTTTCGGGGCGCCTGGGTGGCTCAGTCGTTAAGCGTCTGCCTTCGGCTCAGGTCATGATCCCAGCGTCCTGGGATCGAGCCCCGCATCGGGCTCTCTGCTCAGCAGGAAACCTGCTTCTCCCACTACCATTCCCTCTGCTTGTGTTCCCTCTCTCGCTGTGTTTCTCTCTGTCAAATAAATAAAATCTTTTAAAAAAAAAAATTAAGCATTTTCTACTGACCATCCTTTTGTTTTAGACCTATGTCCTCTGCACCTACTATACGCCAAGTCGAGCATTGTTTTTTGGGAGACAGGTAGGTGTGTAAAACACAGTTCTTCTTTCAAAGAGTTTTCTCTCTATTCGAGAAATAAGGTACACGGCCTGCAAGGCTATAAACCTCAGGTGGTAGAGACCACGTGCTGTTGGATCTCAGGAGAGGCACTGATAACTTCCATCCGGGGAGATCAAGGGCTTGATCCTGACCGATGGCAGGTGATGGGAAGGCTTTGCAGAGGAAATGGCCTGCACAAAGCCACATGTAACTTGGTGTTTATTCTGCCACCAGTTGGGAAGTTTAATTCTAATTAGATCCCGGCAAAGAAGCCAATTTTGTGCTTATTTCCATTGGCACTGGAAACTCGGGCAACTGAAACAATTTGCCCTCACAACAGCCTGTAAGTTAGTAACACAGCGGGGGCTTGGCCGTTCCAGAAGTCTTTTAATCCTCGGTGATCATTTAAACAACCGAGCCTTCTAAATATATACAAATCTTGTATTTGAATGGATTTGGACCAATAAAGAGGTCTGTGAAAGGCACACAACACCCTTTCGAGTCTTTAAGCAATGCCTGTGATATTGTAGGACAATTTTGGCTCCAGTGAGAGCTCTTAGGATCGGGGTGAGAACTCGCTCACTCCTTCCTGGGTTCGCTCTTCAACAGCCTCCTTGCAGCTTTGGGAAACAGCCTCACGCTGCTGGCGAAACACAAAGGAAGGATGTGTTGAAGGAAGTTTCCTGCTTTCCCTGTTCCTTGCGAGA
>CM053621.1:22295779-22312037 GCA_028646535.1 Procyon lotor | reverse complement strand
TCAATAAAGCAAGCAACTCTTGATTTCAGGATCGTGAGTTCAAGCCCCGTGCTGGATGTCGAACTTACTTAAAAGATAAATAAATAGAATATATTTAAAAATTTAAAAAATAAAAAAATATTGGAGTTTGGAGTCACCCAGAAGAGAATAGTGAGCTTTCAAATATTCTGCTTTTCCTAAAGTGTACCCGGGTCAAATTTCCCTCTCTAGAAAGGGTCTTTAAATTTTAAAGGACAGAACATAAAATTTGGGGATTTTTCCAAAATCTTAGATAATTTAGAAAAAGTACTTATCTAACTTCTGATAAAAATGCATCTTTCTTTTTTTTTTTTTTTTTAAAGATGGCACCGTGCTCTCTGCAGGAAGGGCAGGTTGTTTTTTTTTTTTAAGATTTTATTTATTTATTTGTCAGAGAGAGAGAGCGAGCACACACACAAGCAGGCAGAGTGGCAGGCAGAGGCAGAGGGAGAAGCAGGCTCCCCGCTGAGCAAGGAGCCCGATGTGGGACTCGATCCCAGGACCCTGGGATCATGACCTGAGCCAAAGGCAGCAGCTTAACCAACTGAGCCACCCAGGCGTCCCAAAAATGCATCTTTCATTATCAGCTACATTATGATACATAAATCAAAATCCAAGCTCTTTTTTGATTTGGACTATATCATAAATCTAGGCAATGTTTTTATATTGCTAATAAGTACTTGGTTGCAGGTGTGTTTACCTCAACATCAGACAAAACTGCTTTCTTTCTGCCCTTCAAAACCCACCCCTTTTGTTTTCTAGAACGTATATTTTGGTTGGCAGCAGCAACTCAAACCTCAGGCTCCACTTGCATTTCTCCAATGTCCCAGTACAATAGTGTAGACATTTGTTTGTGAACAAAATCTTGTAAGATATCTGTATTTTTGGTTGGAATCCAGTTCATCTGTTACAATTTAGCGATGTTCTAAGCTTTTACTTCCATTTCTTAGACCCTAAAATGACTTCATGTCTTGGCTGAGCTTCAGAGTTTCAACATACCCAGACAGATCCAAACTTTCCTATTCCCCTTACCATGCTGGGCTGTTACCAGCAGTTTCTGGGGCATGACAAACATCCAAACTGGCAAACTTCAGAAAAAGCAGGCTTTTTTTTTTTTTTTTCAGGAATATTTTGCTTCATTGTGACAAAAGGCCAACCTGTTCCCCTATCTAAAATATGCAGTAGAGTTATTTTAGCTTCTGAAATTTTCCATTTTGAGGAAGATTTATATTGAGAAAAAGGAAAAAAAAAACCCCAAAAAACCAAAAAACAAAAACTCCAGAGTCCTATCAGCTCTCCAAAACTTGGTAATTTTATGGTATTTTGAAGCCTATGAGATTGTCTGGATCCTTGCAACCTTCACCTACATAAGTGTTTAGAATGCCCACAGTCAAGATTGTTCCCCATAGTCGACCTGGCAGGAAAGGATTCTTCTTTGCAGAAACTGAACAGCCCCAGCAAAAAAGAAGAAACAAAACAAAACAAAACAAAAAAAACCCTACAGATGCCATCATTTATAGGTCGTATCAGTGACAAAGCCAGCTTGAAGCCTCATCACCCTGGTGATAAAGCTTTCCATGCACCAACTCTTCCCTGGAACCTGGTATTTAGAATTAGCTTATTATTGCCATAATCTTTAGTATGAACTGACAGCCAAGGAACCAGACATTTGGAGGAAATTCTCCAAAATGAAAGAGACCAAAATGAACAACACAGGTGGGGGTGTGGGCATGGGGCAAGAAAAAGGAAAGCAAAATGAAAAAAGTCAGAGAGTAGAAAGAAAACAACTGAGAAAAGCCTTAGAGAGAGGAACGCATACATTACATGCACAAAAGAATGGGAGGCCTCAAATAGGGACAGACAACAACAGCTGCTAGAAATCAGAGGTTGTAAAAAAAGAAAAAGAAATTAGAAGTTGGGAAGCACATTCAGTAGACGAGTTTGAAGACAGAATTGAAGAAATCTTTCAGAAAATAAGAGAAAGGGGCGCCTGGGTGGCTTAGTCGTTAAGCGTCTGCCTTTGGCTCAGGTCATGACCCCGGGTCCTGGGATCGAGCCCCACATCGGGCTCCTTGGTCGGCAGGAAGCCTGCTTCTCCCGCTACCATTCCCTCTGCTTGTGTTCCCTCTCTCGCTGTGTTTCTCGCTGTCAAATAAATAAAATCTTAAAAAAAAAAAAAGAAATTAAGACAAAAAGACAAAGAGGTGGAAATATGAGAGAAAAGATAAGAGAGTAAGAAGATCCGTTCAGGGAGTTTCATCACATGAATAATTGAAGTTCCAGAGAATGAAGAGGAAGACATTATAAAAAAAAAAAAACCAAAGCTAAAACATCCTATCTTAAAGGGGGCTGAGTTAATAGGCACTGTGCCTAATAACAACAGATGAAAAAACATTCCGTGCCCAGACAGAGCGTCATGAAATTTCAGAAGACAAAGTATGAGAATATTCTGAAAGTGTACAGAGATTAAAGCCACAGTGAAGTACTATTATAATGGCCCAAATCCAGAGCATTAATTGACAATACCAAATGCTGATGAGAATTTGGAGCAACAGGAACTCTTACTCATTGTTGATGGGACTGCAAATTGATACAGCCACTTTGGAAGACAGTTTGGTAATTTCTAACAAAACTAAACACACTCTTAGTATATGATTCAGCAACTGCACTCCTTGGTATTTACCCAAAGGAGCTGAAAACTTATATCCATACGAAAACCTGCACACGGATGTTTACAGCGGTTTTGCTCATAACTGCCAATACTTGGAAGCAATCAAGATGACTCTCAGTAGGTGGACGGATAAACTGTGTTACATCTAAAAAAAGGAATATAATTCAGTGTTGAATTATATGAAATGAGCTACCAAAGCAGGAAACGACAGGGAGGAATCCTACATGCATATTACTAAGTGACAGAAGCCAATCTGAAAAGGGTACCTGCTGTATGATCCTAACTACATGTCACTCTGGAAAAGACAAAACTAAGGACACAATAAAAAATGAGTGGTTTTCAGTGGTTATGGGGGAGGGGAAAAGAGCAACAAATAGGTGGAGCATAGAGGATTTTCAGGACAGTGAAATACTCTGTATGATACCACAATGATGGATACGTGTGATTGTACATTTGTCTGAACCCACGGAACATACAACACCAGGATTGAACTCTATGTAAACTGTGGACTTTGGGCGATATGATGTGTCAATATAAGTTCATCCCTTGTAACAAATATACCTCTCCGATGGGAGATGTTCATAATGAGGAAGCTATATGTTAGGGCAGGGGGATATGGGAAATCTCTGTACCTTCCCCTCCATTTTGCTGTAAAACTCAAACTATTCTTTAAAAATGTCTTTTTTTTTTTTCTCCCAAAGTTTAAAGAACAAAAGCCTTACAGAGAAGAAAAACCAGATCCCATATGATGAATTAAAAATCCCAAAGGCATCAGGCTTCTCCAAAGCAAAATTGGGAGCTTAGAGCAAATGAAGTAAGGCCTCAGTATCTGGAAGGGAAATGATTCTCAACCCAGAATTTTGTTCCCAGGTAAACTACCAATTACATTTGAAGATAGGATGGAGATATTTTTAGCCATTCAAGAATTTTAAATATTTCTACCCATCTTATCCACTGGATGACATAGAATTACCATTTGATCCAGCAATTTCACTTTTAGGTATATACCAAAAGAATTGAAAACAGAGATTCAAACAGATACTGTATATCAGTGTTCACAGCAGTATTGTTCACAGTGGCCAAAAGGTGGAAACGACCCAAGTGTCTCTCAACACATGAACGGATAAACAGAATGTGGTATATACATACAATGGGATATTTTTCAGTCTTACAAAGAAATGAAATTCTGATACCCTACAACACAGATGAACCTTGAAAATGTTATGCTCAGTGAAATAAGCCAGACACAGAAGGAAAAATACGTGTGACTCTTTTTTTTTTTTTTTAAGATTTTATTTATTTGACAGCAAGAGAGAGGTCACAAGTAGGCAGAGAGGCAGGCAGAGAGAGAGGGGGAAGCAGGTTCCCTGCTGAGCAGAGAGCCTGATGCGGGGCTCGATCCCAGGACCCTGAGATCATGACCTGAGCCGAAGGCAGAGGCTTTAACCCACTGAGCCACCCAGGCACCTCTGTTTTCTATTTTCTTTTCTCCCTTCCTTTCCATTCCCTTCCCTTCTCCTCCCTTCTCTTCTCTTTCCTTTAAGTGATCTCCATACTCAGTGTATGAGTCTTTAACCACTGAGCCACCCAGGTGCATGTGACTCTTCTCATATGAGGTTCTTAGAGGAGGCAAAAATCATAGAGCCAGGAAGGTATAACAGGGGCTACTAGGGGTTAGAAGACGGAAGAAAATCCCAGGGAGTTGGTGAGAAAGTTCTGGAAATGGATAGAGGTAATGGTTGTATAACATAGTGAATATTCTTAATGTCACTGAATTGTACTCTTACAAAAAACTAAAATGGTTAATTGTATGTTATGTGTGTGTGTGTGTGTATGATTTTATTTATTTGGGAGAGAGAGCATGAGCAGCATGAGCAACGGGGAGAGGGAGAAGCAGGCTCCCCACTGACCAACTAGCTGGACATGGGTCTCCATCCCAGGACCCTGGGATCATGACCTGAGTTACAGGCAGATATTTAGGTCACTGAGCCACCCAGGCACCCCTGTTATGTATATATTATCACAATTAAAAAAAAAAGTAAAGGTTGTAATAGGAAGACAATGTGGTCATGGAAGTCCACTTGGCATTACCAGAACTCCTGGATTTTTAAGACCGGTCAGCAGTTGAGATTAGCATAGGCTATCTCCCGAGGTTTAATCTACAAACTGTAGTAACACTGTAGGAGTCAAACTAAATAGTCCTGGAGTCATGTGGCTCAGTTGAGACTTCTAGGAAGTTATACTAGCAGGTTCTTACGATGGGGGAAAAATCGGGATTGAAGAAATCCAGATTCTACTCACGGCTTTAAATTACTTTGGTAGTTCAATGCTTGTTTTTCCAATCTGTAAAATGGGATACGTAACAGCTGTGATCTCATTCAAAAGTGTTGCAGTAGAGACAATAGTAGTCACGTGATACAGTCAACTTCTTGAAAGATGAGGGGCGCCTGGGTGGCTCAATGGGTTAAAGCCTCTGCCTTCGGCTCAGGTCATGATCTCAGGGTCCTGGGATTGAGCCCTGCATCAGGCTCTCTGCTCAGCAGGGAGCCTGCTTCCCCCCCCCTCTTTACCTGCCTCTCTGCCTGCTTGTGATCTCTCTCTCTGTCAAATAAATAAAATAAAATCTTAAGAAAGAAAGAAAGAAAGAAAGAAAGAAAGAAAGAAAGAAAGAAAGAAAGAAAGAAAGAAAGAAAGAAAGAAAGAAAAAGAAAGAAAAAGATGTTTTACACGACCCTCACGTCTGCTGTCACTGTGTTGGGTAAACTGGCAAAGAAAATGCCTTGAGTCTCTTGCTTTAAACTGGAAAGCTGTTCTCCCAGTCCATGCAGAGAGATATAGAGTGTTATGTTTGAGTGGTGAGAATTTTATTGAACAAGGCGGGATGTTGGATTTCATAGGCTTGTTCTAGTGTTTAACATGTCTTTTATTAGTCAATAAGAATCTTGCTTTACTCTTATCATTTGGAAAGATGTTTAGATAGCCAGAAAACATTTCTTCAAAGTTCTAATGCTATGACAATGTTCTTCAACTCATGGGGCCCATTTCTTAACCTGGAAAATGAAGATGTGCTGTACCTTATCCATGTGACAGGCCTGTTTTGAGGATTTGATGAGGTTCTTCTATTCATTTATTCATTTGGCGAATATTCACTGTGAGCTTATGAACTATGCTGGATGCTGAGAATATAAAGCTCAGTGGGAGAGGCTCGGTCCACACGTTCCTGAAGCCTCCAGGTAAGTGGGATAGCTAATTTATATACATAAACAACACTGCCTGGCACCTTAGGAGATGTCGATAAATATCAGTTTCCTAACTGGGATGGTTAACTTTACGTGTCACTTTGACCAGAGTATGGAATGCCCAAATATTTGGCTAAACATCATTTCTGGGTTTGTCTAGTAAGGCATCTTCAGATGAGATTAGCATTTGAATTAGGACACTGAACAAAGCAGATGGCCCCTCCCAACGTGGGTGGTGGCATCATCCAATCCCTTGAGGACTAGAATAAAACAAAAAAGCAGAGGAAGGGAGAATTCTCTTCTTGCCTGACTACTGAGCTGAGATGTTGGTTCTCTCTTGCCCTTGGACTGGGACTTACTTACATCACTGGCCCTCCTGGTTCTCAGGCCTTCACACTTGGACAAGAATTTATACCAATAGTCTTCCTTATTGTCAGGCCTTGTGTCTCAGACTGGAACAATACCACTGGACTTCCTGGGTCTCAAGCTTATAAATGGGGATCATGGGACTTCTCAGCCTCCATAATTGCACAAATCAATTCCTTATAATAAATCTCTTTCCATAGTTGTTTAGCAGAACTGGGTATACATACCTGGCCCCTTATTTAGTAGGCTCATAATGCCCATACTTATGGCAATCCTGAGCCATTGCTACTCATTTTCTAAGTACAGGAGTCATTCTTCTGCCCTATAATATGAGACTCTAGCGAGAGAGTAAGTCATTCAAATGGTCGTCCCCAGAGAGCAGGGAAATAGAATGTTATGCCCCAAGCAGAGAGGTTTCAAAAGTTTACCAAAGTCCTGGGAACTTAAATTGTAGGCAGGGATAATATTGCTGTTCATCACTGTCTACTTATTTTCTATTTAAGGAGTTTTATCTTCCTAGTAGAGGGGGTTGGTTTAATAGAATGTCAGGGGAAATGTCGAGTGAATGTATTGATTATATGATGATAAATGGGGGCAACTTATCTCTTAATCTCCTCCCGGGTTTGCCTCGTGGAGGGTGAACAAAATTATTTTTAATATAGCGAAGAAGGTCTTTTTTTCATTGCCTTGGGATTCTGGTACCCTACATGTGACTGAATGAGCTCTCTTCCAGGGACAGCAAGGATCTGTAGATTGGCACCAGGTGGAAGATGTCTCCTTACATGGCTTTTTATGCCTTAATGTCAAGTTCTAGCATTCAGCTAGGAGCAATGAGGTTATGCCAGGATAATACTTAAGAAAGGAAACAAAGAAATACACACAGTGTTCACATATCAAATATACACACACTTTATGGAGACGATGGTTAAAATACCTCAAGGGGGGAAAGCAAAGATCTTCATTACCAAGGGCAAGGACTCCACACACTGTATGCAAAATAGAAGCCACCCAAAGAGATAGGGGGGATGAGAGTGTTTAATAAAGCAAATTAATTTTATGTCAGACTCCATCAGCTGAGATGAAAGATTTCAGGAAAAAAGTGGTACAGAAGACAGACTGCCTACTGTTGTGTATCACTTCCTTTTTGTTCGCTTGAGACGAATGTAAGGCTAGAAAGGTTTTTACTCTGATGCTCTTAACAAGAAGTGTACTTCTGTCACTCCCAGAGTGACCGATAATGTTTAGGCCTATCCATGACTCCATTCAAATAACAGGGTTTACTCACTGGTAAGGTCACTCGCACTAGAATGTTGTTAGTGTCCTTGGGCTCCACACTCTCATTTTCACACAGGACTGGTAGAGAAAGAGAGGGATATTGGGCAGCACTCAGTCGTGGACACAATGCCACTGTCACTCCCAGTCCTTGAATGTCTTTGCGCATGACAGACGTCCATGCAACAGGGGTGTCAGTGGGAGGTGAGGCTTGGGTTTTTCAGTATGGATCCCACACTAACGAAAGAAATTCCCTCCTGGGGACTTTTTCTTCGAGTTGGAAACCAGAGTGGAAATACTTCGAGCACATCTGTGTCTCAGGGAAGTTGGTGGCAGTTGAAATAAAAGACATCATAGATCGTCTCACGCAGAGTGGTAGGAAAAAGTTTTTAGCTCAGAATTGAACTAAATTTCTAATTTGAAATTCCATTAAGTAGGGGTGCCTAGTGGGTTAAGTGTCTGACTCTTGGTTTCGGTTCAGGTCATGATCTCGGGTGGTGAGATCCTGCTCTGAGTCTCGGTTCCGCGCTCAGTGCAGAGTCGGCTTGGATTTTCTCTCTCTCTGCCCCTCCCTCTGTTTTTTTTTTTTTTTTTCTCTCTCTCTCTCTCTCTATTCAATTAGATCTTTAAAAAAAAAAAAAAAGGAATTGGGTGCCTGGCTAGCTCAGTCAGGTAAGCTTCTGCCTTCAGGTTGGGTCGTGATCCCAGGGTCCTGGGTTCAAGCCCCACGTTGGGCTCCCTGCTCAGGGGGGAGCCTGCTTCTCCCTCTGCCTGACATTCTCCCACTTGCGCTTTCTGGCTCTCTCAATCTGTCTGCCGAATAAATAAATAAAATCTTTTAAAAAAATAGGTTATTAAAAATTAAGAAAAAAGAAATTCCATTAAATAGTACACCACATTTCAAAAATGGTTATAAGAAAAGTTCATTCAAGGGGTGCCTGGGTGGCTCAGTCGGTTGAGTGTTTGAGTCTGGGTTTCATCTCAGGTCATGATCTCAGTGTTGTGGGATTGAGCCTCATATCAGGCTCCGTGCTCCGTGGGGTTCTGCTTGCGACTCTTTCTCTCACTCTTCCTCTGCTCCTCCTCACCCCCTTGCTTGCACTCTCTCTCTCTCTCAAATAAATTTTTTAAAATAAAATTTTAAAAAGTTCATTTGAATTTGAAAACGAAGCATTTCTTTCTAGATGATGAAGTTTAATCTGTATTCTGTCCTGTCACTTTTATAGATGGAAACACAGGGCCTCAAACTTTGCTTTCTGGCTATGATAATTTCCTATTATAGGTTTGTCTTTAGTTAAGTTTCCAAAAATCTCATATGTTTTAGGTTTTGGAGCCATGTAAATTTCTGTTCTGTAGTCTCATTTTCACAGATTGGTAGCAAAAGAGAGATGAATTGGGTAGCATGAAAAAAGTAAAGGCTTTTTATTAAACTAGTTTGGGAAATTCTAAATTGACTATTGTGGTTGCCATTGTTTTTGTCGAAATAATGGAATGAGGAAGCCTAAAATAGTTGATTTTTTTTTAAAGAAATATTTTTTTTAATTAAGTAAAGCTCTATCCCCAAGGTGGAGCTTGAACTGACAACCCTGGGATTAAGAGTCACATGCTCTGGGGGTCCCTGGGTGGTTCAGTCTGTTGGGCATCGACTCTTGATTTCAGCTCAGGTCATGTTCTCAGAGTCCTGGGATTGAGCCCCACGTTGGGCTCTTCAATCCAGGGCGGTCTGATAGAGATTCTCTCTTTCTCTCTCTGCCCCTCCCCTACTTGCACGTGCTTGCCCGCTCTCTCTCTCTCTGTAAAATAAATAAATAAACTTTAAAAAAATAATAGTTACATATTCCCCTGACTGAGCCAGCCAGATGCCTCCTGGAAACCTAAATAGTTCTTTTTTTTTTTTTTTTTAAAGATTTTATTTATTTATTTGAGAGACAGAGATCACAAGTAGGCAGAGAGGCAGGCAGAGAGAGGGTGGTGGAAGCAGGCTCCCCGCTGAGCAGAGAGCCCAATGCGGGGCTCGATCCCAGGACCCTAAGATCATGACCTGAGCCGAAGGCAAAGGCTTTAACCCACTGAGCCACCCAGGTGCCCCTTGGAAACCTAGTTAATCAAGCACAGGACTCCTGGGGTCAAGTCCAGCTTTAACACTATGTAGCTATGTGACATTGGACAAGGCGCTATACCTCTCTGGGCCTCTGCTTACTTATTTGTAAAATGGGTATCTTTGACTAGAGCATCTCTAATGATATACAAAATGATATATTAAAATACATAATACACATAATTACATATATAATTGAACAGGAAAGAGAGAGAGCGATGTATGTCTGGAAATACACATATCTCCTGAAACAAGTGTTCATAGCAACGTCGTCTCTAGCGCACTGTCCCGCCGGTCTGCCAGGAGGATCCCGCCTCATTTTACAGTGATGCTTAAGCCCACACATTTGGAGTCTATTGTATTTTCCTGTAGGCCTGAAGAAGAGCATTTTGGTTTAATATACTAACTTTTGGACTTCGTTTCCTGAGAAATGCAAGGTTTGGGTTTACCATGTTTCCCCCGGCTTTTTATTGTGTAACATTTCAAACTTTCAGACAAGCTGCGGGAATATACAATGAAGAGCTATATACCCTTCACTTGGACGTACCAATTGTTAACATTTTGCCACATTTGCTTCCTCTCCACTTCTGTTTCTCTTTCTCTGTTCCCTTCTTGCATGTATAGCCATTGCCAGACTATTTGAGAATTTATTGCAAACACCACGATACTTCATCTGAGTACTTTTACATCTCCTAAGGAAAAAGGGCATTCTCCCACATAACCACAACACAATTCCTTGAGATATTTAACATTGATTCAATACTCTTTTTTTAAAGATTTATTTCTTGTTATTTGAGAGAGAGAGAGAGCGAGCGAGTGCTGGGTGTGGTGGGGGAGGTGGACAGAGGGGCAGAGGGAGAAAGAGAATCCCAAGCAGACTCCCTGTCAAGTGTGGAGCCTGAGGTGGAGCTCGATCCCACAACCCTGAGATCATGACCTGAGCCAAAACCAAAAGTCGGATGCTTAACTAACTAAGCCACCCAGGCGCCCCCATTGATTCAATACCATTACTTAAAATATTCTCTATACTTCAATTTCCTCAATTGTCCCAATAATGTCTTATGTAGCTGAATTTATTTATTTTTGTATTCTAGGATCCAATCAAGGATTGTCTGTTGCATTCACTTGTCTTCTCTCTCTCTTTTAAAGATTTTATTTATTTGACAGAGAGAGAGAGAGACAGCAAGAGAGGGAACACAAGTAGGGGGAGTGGGAGAGGGAGAAGCAGGCTTCCCGCTGAGCAGGGAGCCTGGTGCAGGGCTCAATCCCAGGACCCTGGGATCATGAACTGAGCTGAAGACAGATGCTTAACTGACTGAGCCATCCAGATGCTCCAGGTTAAATATTTTTAGAAGGAATATTATATACATATTGTCCTGTCCTCACTGCATGACATCAGAGGTATAGATTATCATAATTGGTGATGCCATGTTTGATCATTCCGTTAAGGCTGTAGTTACCAGATGTCTAGAATGTTAAAACTCCCTTTCCCCTTGTGATTAATAAGGGATCTTGGATGTGACCCTGAGACTTTGTGGATATCCTGTTTCCCAAAGGTTTTGGCATCCTTCACCAATGGTGGCTATAAAATTACTATGTTTTGATTGTCTTCTACAAAGGTGAATTGGGATAACCAACAGATCTCTGGCAGAATGGAGGAAAGAATTGGTCAGTATGGACTTGATTACAGATAAATCCTGGTATGTTAAGTGTAGGCTAAGCTTGGGGTGCCCAACATGGGGAATACAAGAAAAGTAAACTTTCATTAGGCGTTGAACAGAACAAATACATTCTACTATTTCTGTCTCTGCAATTTCTCCATAATATGAGACAAGACTTAACTCTTGAGGAGAATGGTACATACAGCACAAATAATGCATAAAAATCTTTCTTGTTTTTATGGTGAAGTACATCTTTCTTTCTTCCTTATTTTTTCTCCCCTCCTTATTTTGGCCCCATTATGTATGGTTATAATATCGTTCTATTTCTGTGAGATAAAATTATTATTAATAGGAAATGCAGTAAGAAATTAATAATATAGAAGCAAAAGTTTGTAAAAGATTTTATAGGTGGTGAAGTGCTTGATTCCATGTGGTCAAACCAGAGTAGCAAAGAACAGAGCATGTCTCTCCTTTTATTTTGAAGAAATGTACCACAATGTGTCTACATTTGTTTCCTTCAGGTTTCTCTGATTCATGGGAGTTAATTTTCAACAGAAGCAGAATTCTAGACTAATGTGTAAGACTAGTTATTAATAATAGAGAGAACAAAACCATATCGCAACAAAGAGAAAACATTCTGCACAGGGGAGCAAAAATAAATAATAATGGCAAATCATGATGATGATCAAGAATGCTAATGAGCTTTGATAAAAGACCCTGGAAAGCAAAGGGTATTTTTTTTTTGCCTTTTTTTTTTTTTTTTTAGCAAAGGTATTCTAATAGTAGTACAATACTGGAACAGAGAGCATGTAAGGTGAGTTGTGCAAGAAATTACATTTTAAGTGGGAGGAACAATCGAGCATAGGAAATGAGGAAGTAAGACCATGAAACAATGGATTCCATGTACTCAACCAACAGAAAAGACAAAGTGCTAGCAGAGATTTTTTTGCCTTGCAGAATTACACTAATATGTGCCTTTTTTTTTTTTTTTGTTATCTTCATGTTTCTCTAATTTATCAGGCGATTCGAACCCAAAGCAGGCAGAACAATGTTTTATTATGATGTCAGTGTTTTAGGAAAAAGAGCCAGAAATTTGAAAAAGTAAGCTTTTTGCAAATACAAAGATGTCATTGTTGCTGCTGTTGGGCTTCTAGAATAAACTGTATGATTGTTAATTATGAAAATAGA
The DNA here is from genome assembly GCA_028646535.1 of Procyon lotor. Taxonomy (NCBI): domain Eukaryota; kingdom Metazoa; phylum Chordata; class Mammalia; order Carnivora; family Procyonidae; genus Procyon; species Procyon lotor. The sequence goes on along the minus strand of CM053621.1, from coordinate 22,299,524 downwards.
TAATAATAGTGGGTACAATTTGTCTTTGAATAGGAGTGCTATGCCACTAAAACACATACAATAGAGATTAGAAGAACAATCAACAAAGTGCAGGATATTAGACTTACTTTTAAGCTGCAATATAGCCAAAATATACTGTTGAGAACCTAGAATTATCTCATGAATGAATATTGAAATAGCCATGTTTTACTGGCTTTATTTAAAACTATCTACAAGTTGAACAACCTTTTCAAGCCTTTTTTTTTTTTTTTTTTAGTACTTTTGCAATTTGCTAGAGCAATGGTTTCCTTTCTTTTTTTTCTTTGAGCTACAATGGCTAATCTGATTTTGGGGTTTCAGTAATTATGTCAATTAATACGTGCTCAGAGTAATTTCATCTGTTGAAATAGATACCAGGTGAATATGCAATTAGTAGAAGGTTGTCTCTTTAAGATTTTGTATGCAATTTTACAATATAAGCCACAATATGGAAGAGTAGAGGTCCAAATATAAATAATTTCTAGTTAGTGATCAAACTGGTATCCAGTTTATATTCTGACAATTGAAATAAAATTACAATTTCTTCCCACCTTCTCCTACCAATCAAAGACACGTTATAGGGTGACCAAATGTCCCAGTTTGCACAAGATGGTCCAAGTTTTAGCAATGAATGTCCTCTATCTTAGGAAACCCTTTGGTTCCAAGCAAGCCAGGTCTATCACCTAATACACACACCTTATTTGAAAAGAAATATGTCACTTACAAAGCTTTATTTATAATTAAATGAATTTAACATACAGAAAAGCAATTTAAAGATAAATTTCCATCCATATTACTACTAAAATAAAGTGACAATGTATGTCGTTATGTTCCTTCTACACTTTATATAGACTACATAATTTAACAGTTCTGAAAGCAATTGTTATCACAAGGTCTGTAGAACTCTGTTAGTAGTCAACAGATAAAAATATCATTATAAGAACCAAACACATAATTTTAATAAACCCATAAAATTCCATGTTAAAGTTACTTAATTACCCTTAATTGTAGGACATTTATCCTTAATCGTAGGACATATATCCTTATTGTAGAACATTTATGTTGTTTTCTTTTTTTCCCCTATGATAAGTGATAATGTTATAAATATCTTTGCATATATAATATTCTTCTTATAAAGTTAAGAAATAAAACTTGGGGGGAAACATACATAGTGTAGAATTGTATCGACGACAGTTTAAATTATCAATACTTTCTTCTGGTAGCTCGTTTCTTATCAGTCACCCTGCTATTTAAACAACAATTTCATGAAAAATCCTGATAACATGAGCCTACCCTAGAACCTTGGCAACATTCTTTATTTGAATAGTTGAAATAACAATGTGTTTGTTTGTTTGTTCTGAACATCAAAGAAATTTTCATTGTACATGAAGATGTTATTTCCTCTTTTTACAACCTTTCAAAAGAATAAAGGCACTTGAAGAAAAATGAGATCACTGGATAATCACAATTTCATAAAGAAACTCTACTGTGTTCCAAAGTCGACAGAGGCATTGAAGAGTTCAGAGATACTACCAACTCAGTTTTAAGGACAGATGCTTGACAGGAGCCCATTTTAATACAAAGTCTGACAAAATCAACTGTCCCTTGAGGTCTCATTTTAGGATTGTTGAAGTCAATTTATGAAAATCCAAAAATTCAAGTCTTCATCTGTACTATACTTAAAACACAGCAGCCTGAGTCTACAAAATCTAAACTCAAATACAGAAAGGATAAATCATCAAGTCAGGTAACATTTATTGAGTACCTGCTATTGCATGCCTCATCCCTGTCCCATAGAGTTTACCAAGTGATAAGAAAGGTCACAGGAGGGGCACCTGGGTGGCTCAGTGGGTTAAAGCCTCTGCTTTCAGCTCAGGTCATGATCTCAGGGTCCTGGGATCGAGACCTGCATCAGGCTCTCTGCTCGGTGGGGAGCCTGCTTCCCCCTCTCTCTCTTGCCTGCTTCCCTGCCTACTTGTGATCTCTCTCCTCTCTGTAAAATAAATAAATAAAATCTTAAAAAAAAAAATTAAAAAAAAAGAAAGGTCACAGGATGTGTATATAATAACAAAAGTAACAGAAGAATAAGTTCTATAACAGTAGTGTAAAAAAGTGGGGGCCCTGTCTCCTTGTCATCTGTGTTATTTATAATGACAAAAAGTCGTAAACCACTGGTAACATCATTCTAGATATGTCTCCTCAGGCAAAGGAAACAGAAGCAAAAATAAGCTATTGGGACTACACCAAAATTAAAAGCTTCTGCACAACAAAGGAAACAATCAACAAAACTAAAAGACAATCTACTGAATGAGAGAAGATATTTGCAAATGACATATTTGATGAAGGGTAACCATCCAAAAAATATAAAGAATTTGTAAAACTTAACACCTAAACAACAACTAATCTGATTTAACAAAATGGGAAAAAGACAGGAGCAGACCTTATTCCAAAGAAGACATACAGATGGCCAACAGACATACAGAAAGATGTTCGGCATCAGTCATCATTAGGGAGATGGCTAAAATCAACAACAGAAGAAACAACAAGTGTTGGTGAGGATGTGGAGAAAAAGGAACCCTCGTGCACTGTCAGTGGTGCAGTCACAGTGGAAAACACTATGGAGGTTCCTCAAAAAATTAATTACCTCTGGTCCAGTAATTCCTCTACTTGGTATTTACCCCCCAAATACAAAAACACTAATTTGAAGGGATATAAGCACCCCTATGTTTATTGCAGCATTATTTAGAATAGCCAAGTTATGGAAACAGCCCACATGTCCACTGACTGATGAATGGATAAAGGATTGGTATACATATACAATGGAATATTACTCAGCCATAAAAAAGAATAAATCTTGCCAATTGCAACAACATGGTTGGAGTTAGAGAGTATTATGTCCAGCAAGATAAATCAGTCAGAGAAAGACAAACACCATGTGATTTCATTCATATGTGGAATTTAAGGGAAAAAATGAACAAAGGGGGAAAAAAGAGACAAACCAAAAACCAGATTCTCAAATATAGAGAATAGATCTTTACCAGAGGGAAGGTAGGTAGAGTGATGAGGGAAATAGGGGGTGGGGGTGAAAGAGTGCAGTTTATCAGGGTGCCTGGGTGGCTCAGTTGGTTAAGCATCTGCCTCTGGCTCAATGATCCCAGGGAGCTGGGATCAAGCCTCAAGTCAGGCTCCCTGCCCAACGCGAGTCTGCTTCTCTCTCTCCTTCTGCCCTTCCTCCCTGCTCGTGCTTGCTCTTTCTCTCTCAAATAAAGAAATAAAATCTTAAAAAAAAAAAAAAGCGGTGCAGTCATCACAATGAGTACTGGGGGATGCATGGAAGTGCTGAATCACTCTATTGTATGCCTGCAACCAACAGAACACTGTACGTTAACTACACTGGAATTAAAAAAAGTGTAAATCACTAAATGTCTATTGACGAGATATAAATAAGTCTGTTATGGAATGGTCATACACTAAAATAGTAGGCAACGGTGAAAATGAATGCATGGGAACTATATGTATCAACAGTTCTCAGAAATAAAACATTGAATATAAAAAACAAGTTTTAGAGGAATACATATAGGTTAGTATCATTTATATATCTTCTAAAACATGCAAAAGAATAGTATATATTGTTTAGGGATTCTTCTAATAAAGCAAAACCAGAAATGAATGCAATTAACAATCATGGGATTTAGGATAATGATCCTCCTGGGGAGAGTGGGGGGGG
>CM053621.1:22267603-22287842 GCA_028646535.1 Procyon lotor | reverse complement strand
AATCTCTCTCTTCTATGTGGGGCTCTATTACAGAAAGGGTTAATTATATCATCTGTACACATAGGCACATTTGTGTGTGTGTGTGTGTGTGTGTGTGTGTGTGTGTACACGAGCAGTTTGGTTAAAGGACAGAAAAAGGTACACCAGGGAGCACTGGTGGGAGGAAAGAATAAAATCCTGGCTGGTATCTGAAGGGCTTGTCACCGAATTGTCCCTCTCCCTTTCCTTTTTTTGTGTTTTCTTTTCTTTTTCTTTCTGATTGGCTTTGTGTGTGTATGTATGTGTATGTGTGTCTTTCTTTATTCCTTGGGCACCTGCAGCGTTCATTTCCAAATGCACATTTTCCTGCCTGCTACCTGCTCCTGGGGGGAGTGGGGGGGTAGATGGAGACTGTCCAGGGGCCTGGGGTAAACTATATTTACCTGGACCGATCTGATTTGGTGCTGGCATCAGTCATTGGCCTCTACAGATGTAACCCCCTCCCCCCCCCACCTCCCTGTCCCCACCCCCAACACACCACACACACAGAAGGCTTTGAGATTCTGCAGAGTTGGTCCCGCTTTCTTAAGCACAAAACCCAGATAGGAGTTGGTTTCTAGTATTTCAATGCACCTGATGTGATGGCTTGAGGTTCCTGAAGGAAACTTTTCCCCTTCCCTGTGGTTTTTTTGCTGTTATTATGGTATTGTTTGAGATAATCAGATGCAAGCTTTGTTAATGACAGCTTAAATCTCACATGCAGTAACTGCACAGGTTTAGATTGCTGGTTCTGTGTGTGTGTTTGGGTGTCAGGTTTAAATGTTATTTTAAAAAAGAAGCCTTCCTGTCAGGGCTGTTCTTTTCTATTTGAACTGCTTTTTGGTTGGGCTGCTGGTGGTGATGGTGTTGGATGGTGGCCAGTGGTTGGGGAGGAAAGGAGGTTGGTGATGGTGGTATTGGTGGCCATAGGTTTTGATGTTAGTGATTGAATCAGTTACCCTTTGGTTCTAGAACTGGTGATTATTGGCTAAAATGGATCTTACACAATTATTTTGAGTGTTGAGGCTCACCGCTTATTAGGATAATTCTAACTGTGGCTTTAACTTTGCCAAGGTGGGAGGGTACTGTACAGGGTGACCTCTCTCTCTCTCTGTTTCTCTCTATTTGTTTCTCTCTCTCCCTTTGAAATAGGAATTGAAATGGCAGCATGTATCCTAATAGGAAATGCTGCCTAGAATTTGGTTCACCATTGCTATCTGTGGTTGGTTCAGGACGTTATTTTTAAGAGCTGGTTACAAGTGGTTCTGCTTTCTGCATTTTTATTCTGGGTTGCTGTGTGGCCCCTCACAGTATGTAAGTAAGAGGGGCCTGTATTTTCCCATGAACATTTCTGAAGGCCAAGTAGAGGTAGATAATGACTTATGCAGTTGGTTTTTTTTTAAATCGTTTCTACTTTTAATAAATTTGACTGGGCTTGAGATGTATCCGTCTGTCCATTTAGATTTTGAGAGAAAATATGCCCATTCTGGTTTTTTGGGGGTTTTAAAAAAAAGTTTCAATTTTTAGAAAAGAGCAGGTTCAGAGTGTAGCATCAAAACCTTCCTTTCCTTGCTGTGGTTATTTTTTCCGCTACTTTTCCAGGTTCAAAACCCAGGTTACTTTGGTTAGCTGAATGCTGTGCTATCTTCGTATTTAAATATCATCTACATATCTGTATGTAGGTCTAAAAGGTCTAACTTTTTACAAAGTTTCTTTAAAACTTTACAGAAAAATTTAAACCCACACAAAAGTAGGGAGAACGGTATAATAAACTCCCAATATTCCTAACACCCAGGTTCAACTGCTGCCAACTCCTGTCTCATCTTGTTTCCTCTGTATCCCACCTATTCCCCCCTCCCAAATGGGATATGAGAAATAAGTCAATATTTCTATATGTATCTCTAAATGGTAATGACTCAAAAAGAAAACCCACCAGAAACTCTACAGTACCGTTATCACCCTTAAATTAACAGCAGTTCCCTATTCTAGGATCTTCTCAGCCATCCTGTCGGTACTCACATTTAAGAGGCCTGGCTTTTGTACGAAAGATATATATAAACTTTTCATATTAAAAACACACAGTGGGGAATAAAAATCACCAGATATGTCTGGTTCTGTGGAAAAAGTTGGATCTGTTTGCTGCTTAGCACATTTGTGTCCCTGTTGGATGGTCAGACATATGTGTGTAGTGATCATTAAAACCTCTGGTGTCTCACTGTTCTCAGTTTACAAGATTTACTGAACTATCACCACGAAATATGAGGATTTATTGGGAAATAGGGAAGTAAAGTATGAGCTTGGACAGAAATATATGTTAATGGAGTGCTTATAAATGTTAGGAATTATTCTAGATGCCAAGAGTTACCATAAGTACCTAATACGTTTTTGTGCCTTGTGTTTAGAAATGAAATCGATTGTCACCACGTGTCATCAAGGCTGCTGCTAGTATGATGTGATAAGAAACCAGAAATCTTGGCTTGCACAGCCAGGCTTGTAGCTTATGCTGGTTCAGAGCAGTAGCTGGCAAACTCTGGAGTTACATACTTAGAATGTTGGTGGACTCATTATTTGACTCCATGATTTTGTCCTGAGTAGCTGATTTTGATTTACCTTTTTAAAGAAGAGGCTCCTAAGTCCTGATGAAATGTGCTGAGAAAAACTGTTTCCGTTCACCTGTGGTTTTACTAATACTGGAGTAAAAGCAAGACACTTGGGGCCAGTGAGAACCTGCACTTTTAAGTTGATTAGTTTTCACTATCCTTGGGTTTTTATTTAAGATGATCAAAGCCGTAGGAGTAGTTTGAGAAGTCCCACGCTTTATAGGCAGTGAAGCTGGCTGAGTTAGTTTCATATTCTGCAGGGACACTTATCTCAAGTAATTGTGCCCCGAAGTTCAAGTATATGATTGTGAAGAGTCTCATGATAGAAGATAAGAGGGTAGGTGAGGAGGCTAAAGTTGAACGTGGTGTTCTTTTCATTATGCATTTGAGAAGGAGAATTACCATTTGGATACGATATTGTTTATTTGAATATACTTTGAATGATGGGTTGAAAGCGAATATCCCCAGATACCATGCTTCATTTTTTTTTAAATGCCTTCCAGCCAATGAAGTATAAATGGAAATGTTGGGGTTCTAGTACTATTTGTACCCTGATATGCCAGATAATACTGCCTTTCTGTTCTTATTTGGGTTTCTTTCTGCGTAGTCTTGATTAGGAAGACACATGAACACCATGGCTGAAAATTTCATTTTGCAAATCCATCATTTCCCCTCCCTGTTATGCATTGGGTTTTAAGGGCAGCCTCTTCTGTAAAAGTGACAAAGGGAAGCAAAGATAAAGTTGATGGAGTTCGTAGACAGGGAGCCAGTTGTTTTGCAGTCTTGTGAAAATGAAGGAAGACTTATTTCTGGTGGTTAGAGGATCAAACCAAGACTTCCATGTGGTCTTTATTTCCCAGTTGTTTCTGGGCTTACCTACACATTGGTAACATAAATAGGCTGTGCAGAATTTGATGTACTTACAGCATACCATAACTTTCTATGGTTGAATTTCAGTTGTTTAAAAAACAGTAGTCATGCTCCTTGTATCAGCAAATATTTATGGAGTGCCCAGAAAGAGTGGAAAGAAACCCAAAATATATGTAGCGTCTTAAAGGAGTATGTAGTTGATAAACTAAGTCTAGCACCTATTACGTAATTTTGAAACAGGTGCTCAAATGTCTAATAAGTGCAATGAGCCTTCAGAGAAGGAGTAGTGAGATAGGCTAAAGTGTTTGAGAAGGCTTCTTGGTGAAGATGGGGCCTAGAAAGTTGAAGAGATTGGGATAGATGGCATGGGGGATGGAGAGGGCAGCCTAAGGAGAGGGAATAGTGAGGAAGCGTAGAAACGAGAGGATTGAGGGCAAGGAAGGGCTGGTAGAAATGAGTTAACAGAATTGTGTAAGTGGACACCTGTGCAGACCCATGTTCCACGCTTGGCCCTCTTAACTAGTTGACAGACTTTGGGAAGTTACTCTCCAAAAGCATAATTTTCTTCATCCCTTAGTTGAGAGGGTTAGACTAATTGTAGAGCAAAGGTACCGGATAGAAGGAAAGCTGCCTCTGCTGGATGTTCATAAGTTGTGTTCCAGATCAAAAAGATGTGACCTATCCTCAAGTGGTTTTGGAACTTGAGGGGCAAGACCAAATTAAATGGGTGTCTTGTTCTGCCAGAATTAAGTCTTTTTGTTATGCAGACGTGAATTTTGAATTATCAGATAAACCAGTGCGATGTGCCTTATTTCTTAAACTTATTTGAGCACAGGGCGCTCTTGTTCTTGGCATTGTCATCCATATTCCAATATGGGGAGTGCTGGAGAAGATCTCCAGGGTCCCTTCCAGATCTTGGAACTCGGTGGTCTTTGAGTATAGGGTGATGGACGATCAGGCAAAGAAGTTTGGAGTTGAAGTGGAGGCTGCTGCTTAAGTGGGAGCTCAGGGGAAGGAGAGATGTAAATAGTGATGTTCAGTCCACTTCTCCTGCTCCCCTGTCCTGCCTGGTGTCAGTTCTTTCGACCGTTAGCAACCCCACCATGAGGTGAGTGTTGGTGAGTGATTCTCATTAATAGCAGCCCTGATGCAGCCGTTGGGATGCCACCAAGCTGCCCTCCAGCCAGTGTGTTTTATTGTCTCTTGGTTCCTTCTGGTTGCCTGTACATCTCCTTTTAGCAAGCTAGGAAGGACGGTTGGATGACAAAGGAGGTTGACAGTGATGTTAAAATAAAGGTTTCAAATTATTTGCCTTTTGCTCGCTTATGTATGAACTGGTAGTTCGGGAAAGGTCAGAACCCTTCTGCTGTTACGCAGCCGGGGACAGCTGTAGAGCTCTGTTTTTGGTGGATTTTTTCACTTTCTATCTTACGAAGTTTGGGATGGAACTGCCGAGTAAATGGGTCAGTTCCAGCATTTCACTTCTGAAAGTATGCATAGCCCTAGGATCTGAGGAGTTTCCAAGTGGCAAGGAAGTTTTTATAAAAGGAAGAGAGGGAATCATGTTCTTGGTTATGAATTCAGGTATTTTACTGTAGATACTGAATTTGAGTATTTTACTGTATGAGGCAGAGCCTCAGTTCAGGCGAATTTATGCGAGATGAAGTTGAAGATCGTGATATGATGGTTCCTTGTGGCTTGTGTTACTTGTTGAGATAGACTACTTCACTCCTTTTTTGGAAGTGGGATAGGCTCTCAATGAACCCATAAATTTAAAAAAATGAATCACAAAGTTAGTGATTAGCCTTTGATCCTCTGATGGTGTTCTCTTGAAAAGGGGTTAAAAAAAACCCTGAGCGTTCACCAGGATTCAAGGAGCATCGAGGGTGATAAAGATCCTGTACTTCTACACAACAGTACTATGTATTGTGAAAAATAAAGGGCGATTATTTAGTTTGAGAGAATGTTAGGATTAGCTTTGTCCCCAAACAGAAAATAATAGTTGAGGCCAGCTGTTAAGGAATAATTTAGGTCCCAGTGGTTACAAGCTTTGGAAGCTACGGTGCTTCTTGATGGGAGGGGTGTGTGTGTGTGTGTCCCCACATGCAGAGGGTGGCGGAGGGTTAGTGACTTTACATTTTATTTTACTCCTATGCTATGATTAGTTAAATATACTAAATGTAGCCTAATTATGTGAAGGTGCCTCATGCTAATATTTTTTTTCAGTGTTAGGATTGAAGTTAACATTCTGTAGATACAGGAAAAAGAACTTGGTAATGGGATAGCAACTTCATTTGAGGAAGTTCTGGAAAAAAAAATGAAGTAGATTTTGAAATCGAGATTTGAAAACTCTCAGATAATTTAAGTTTGGAAGAGCAAGATGGGAATTAATTTGGTGAAACCCAAGACGGGAGAGGATCAAAAACAATTTAGGGACATTCTTAGCTGGCTCAGAACTGGTTTTCTTATATAATCTGTACCTGTTTCCTGAGTAGATGCCTGAAAGATTTTTTTCCCCCCTTGGAAGAGGGGCATAGAATTTTAAGGCTGGTGGGAACCTGTATTTGTCTTTGTTCTTCCAGGTCTGAGCTGTGTTCTTCCTTCATTTTTTCTGACAAGGGCTGCAGGGTAGGGGGTATGCTGTCAGTAAGTTATTGTAAGGTCACAAAGAATAGGTCCTCTTTATGCTGTTAGTAAGGAGGAGGAGTAGAGTGGGTTTCACATAGTCTGGGTGCCTTTGCTTAGGAGGAGACTAGTCAAGTGTGGGCTTCTGTGGCTCAGTCATCTTTAGGTCTCCAGTTCCATCCTTTGCAAAGTGACCTGTACCCTGAAAGTATGAGTCTTGCTGCTTTTCTTTGCAGGTGTTTATTTCACAGATTAGCGTGGAGAGCATTCTCATTGTGGGATCCATTTAGATGCCTACCTGGCCACTACTTGCCTCCTTCCTTCCCTCCCTCCCTCCCTCCCAACTTCCCTTCCTTCTTTCTTTTTCCTTTATTGAGGTAGAACTATCAATTATAAATGCAATTGCTAAAAGCTAATGGATTTAGGAAGTTGTAGATGAAAGGTGGAAACTTTAAATTTCCACACTTCTATTATTTGAGTTTCACCTGTCTGAGGGACTCTGATGTGAGGGTAAATTGCTTGCCACAGTTTTCTGGGCTGTTACAGCTCACCATTCTGATTTCTCATTCATACTGAACTCCGGTTAGAATTTGCCTGAGCAAACACAAATTACTGACTTGTACATACAAATATATTTTTAAAGACTTGACTGTCATTTTGGCTTGCGTCTGAACCTCATGGTGTCATATGTCCTTGGTACCTTTATTAAGAGTCTTGGAAAACCCAAGTGCAGTAAAATGGAGTCATGAGAAGAGAAGGGAAAAGCCCACAGTTTGGAAGTGATAAAAAATAGCTTATGAAGGTTGGGATTCAGTTTTGGCAGAAAGCCTTAAAATTGCAGGTACTTTGTGATCGGAGTTAACGGAGGCATTTTGAAAGGACCTGGGCTAGATGCAGAAGCACAGCCTGTGAAGACAGATTGTGACTCTTGGTTACATGGGTGACATCTGATGCTCTGCCAGGGGCAGGGGTATCTGAATCTGGGATAGGGTTTAAGTCAATGCCAGGGTCAAGTTGTGATGTTACCTGAGGGATGTCCTCTTCCTTGTCCCCACACACCTGCCTGCCACTGTGATCCACCAACCCCCGACCTCATTTTAGGTTTCTGCGAAGTTTCCAATGGCAGTGATATTTTAGAACTTGAAAAGAGAAATTAAGAGTCCAGTATTGGAGTTAATCCCTCAATAGTTACCCCAAAGTAGACATTTTTGGGTTGTTTGTGAGGGTCCCTGTTCAGTTATGCTTGATGGCTAAAGGTTGCTGGCTAAAGGTGGTTCAGTGAATATTTTTCTTTAGTTAAAAAAAAACAAAACTGAGTAAGAAAAGACCTAAGGAAGAATGAAGATGTAAGTCCAGGATTCTAGCCACATGCTAGATATTCCAGCGTTCTGCCTGTTTTTCTCTGTACATGTTCCATTGATGAAAATAATGCAAGTCCTGGGTTGTCCTTTTCTAAGAAATGATTTTGTATTATTCAAGTGAAATTAGACTTTCACTGGGGCAAGAGTAGAAATAGGTGTTTTTGGTATTGTGCATTGCTTCATACTGCAAAGTTGACTCCTTGCTCATTGCTTATGGGGATTTTGATTACTTGTCAGAATTGCATTTTGAGATTTATATGCAGAGTTACATCTTTAGGAGGTGTTACCCTAAAGTTAGGACCTCAGGTTTTTTTGGAGCAGCTTTTTAATCCATTTCACTCCAGCTGTAGTTGGCTGATGTCCTTTCCAAGCCGGGAGTGGCATCAGAGGCACAGATGTTGTCTTTAGTGATGTAGTTCTACCTCTCATTTTGCAAATGAAAACACAGCTCAGAGGGGTTACTTGACCTGCTCAAGATCACACTGGGAATTGTGTCTCTCGCTGTTACCCAGTGAAACTGGGAGACTGCTTCTGCTTTGTAGTTGGATTCCAAGGACTGGGAACCTAAGAAGGAGGTTTTTTAAAAGCAAAAATAATAATGCAAATGAGGATGAATGCCCACGATTATAAAGCTTCCTATTTTTTCTGAGAATTTTTCTGATTATTAATCAGTATCAAGAACCTTCTAAAAGTATTCTGCTTCCCCCCAGTTTATCACCCTGTAATTCGTTGGCCTTTATCCGTGGGTACATTAGTCTTTTCTAAATCCCCTCTCCCCATAATGAGGATGTGGATGAAAAGGAAATATTAGAATGATGGTGTGAGGGTTTCTGATTTTTGAATGTCCAGTGGAAAGATGCCATAGTTATTTGGGTTTAAGATGAACCTAATATGGGCCACTTAAGATTTTTTACGTGCTTTATTTGGATATAGTATTTTATTCAGTCTGGTAACCCAGAGAAACTCAGAGCCGCTTAATGGCAATTGCTAGCAGAATATTTGAAGTGAATTTAGAACTATAGTGGAATTAAAGTCTCAACCAAACTTTTCTTCTGAAGAAGAAAGACTCAAAATATTAAATCCATATGACGTGTTGGCTAAGGCATCTTGCCTGTTTATTGCTGAACCAGAAAATTTATAACAACTGTTTGTCATGTGTATATATTTATAGCCATTCATATAATGAAAAGAAGTTTTCATGAGATTGTAATAACATATCAAGATGGATGTAATTAAAACAGAAGCAGATTGACACCCTGAATTAAATGCAAACCATAAACCAGGATACCTGAGCATTGTGCCTCACATATTTGCTGAAGGGGGCAGTCAGCCAAATATGCAAATAAAAAGACATTGATGAATTTCCTTGGGTGTGTGTGTGGTTGCAGAGAACCCAACTATTTTATTAATCTTTTATCAAGCATTGTTTAGGTTTGCAGCAGCAATGGAATGTATTAATTTGGCAGACCAAATAGCTTAGGACCAGAATGTAGGAAATAATAAGGAGACATGATTGATATACTGCTATAAATAACACATGCGACTGACAAAGGGGCTGAGTAATCTTTAGATCTGTGCTTGGTGTCATTAATGGAGTTGTTAAACCAGGATGTTTGGATTGAACTTCAATCCGGGAGGCTACCTCCCATTTAAAATTCAGACCTACCTATCTCTAGTTACACTCTGAACTGGTATTTAACAAAATTGGTGTAAATCGAATTTTTATAAATTGGATCAAATGTACCAAGGGAATCTTACTGTGAAAAAGATGAGTCTTTTTTTTTTTTTTAAACATCAAGTAGAGCACTCCTCTGCAGGGAAGCTGCGATTTTTGGTAGAGTGGGTCTCTTTACATGGGCATTGCTTTCTTTGCGACACTTTTCTGCATGTGTTCCCTGTGTTCCTGGAAGAAAGTGACTGTGAGATTTGCATTTTCTGTTCAGGTTTCATACCTCACTTGGTTGGTGCTTCCAGGAATAATTGGTGGTGATTTGAATAAGCCCGCATCATTCAGATTTCAGAGGGCGGTTTTCAAGTGCATGCTAAAGAGGGCTTACGGCTATGAATATGGAATATGATTTTCCTTTCTGTTCCTTGGGGGAGTCCAGGCAAGTCATAAGCACTTCAGAGTCATGACTGTATAGAAACACCCTACCCATAATTTTTCGATATGACAGTTCAGTTTTAAAATTGTAAAGATGCCAAATGCAAGGCTGTATTGTTATTAGGGAAGTCGGTGACATCTGTTATATCTTGTTAACCAGGGGAGGAAAATGCTTTAATCAAAACATCTAATTATGCCCTCTCAACTGATGAAAGATCTTTTGCTAAATTTTTGGAATTGGCCTTAATGGAAGAAGCTGGCCTCTACAGGAACTGTGAAGTAAATGTACTCTTTTTATTTTGAAAAACTCTCATCCTTCACCACGGTGACATGGGATGTTTTCATTTTGTCAAATTGGTCTTATGCTGTGTGTTGAAAATAGGTATTTTTGGAAGTTGTCTAAGCCAGCATGAAGTTTTTGTGTTTGTCCTCCTTCTCACCCCCATAGCGTGTGAGGCCCCAGAGGGAGTTTATATGTCCAGACGTGAGCCCAGGAGGAGATGTGGTGGCTGAGAGCCACGTGGGGGGGGCGAGCAAATGATAATTGCAGGTGAGAGGCAGGAGGATAATTCAGCCTCTGTTCGGGGAGGTGAGATTTCACACCTGAATGTGGAAACCTGCTATGTCAGACAGTTGTGTTGTTTTAAAATTTGTTTTATTAGTGTAACATAGAACTGGACCAGATTGTTTCAGGTCACTTTTAGTTGAAGGAACATAACTGTTTTTAAATATTGATTCCAGAAGTAACTCCTGCGTTTAAGAGTAGTTTCATGCAGGATTTGAAAATACCAAAAACTGATTCAGCCTATCTTTGCCGCTTTTAGCTTCTCTTGGTCACTTTTTAAAAAATGAGTGTGGCTTACTCCTTCAGATCAGTCATACTTCAAAACCTATCCAATAAAGCCATCCTTTTATCTGTATTTCAGTCAACCGTTAATTTTATCTGCAGCTGTTTTGTTCCCAGAATCACAGATGATGATGATGATGATCATTTGTTAATGATCATGGTGATGATGATAACATTTATTAATAGTCTTGATGTGAGATGTGGGTTAGGTCAGAGAAATGCTTTATGTCTTAGCTTTGAGAATACTTCATTTTTTTGAGATGATTTTCCCATGGTTTGAGATCTTGGGGCCAGCCTACAGAAGTTTTTGAACCATGACACAATGTACTCTGTGTTTTATTTGGGATCTGTTGGGAAGTTCAAGTGCCATTAATTTTTTCTTGGTCTGTTATATGCTCCATAATGGCTTCTTGTATGTCACTTGGGAGTATGACTAGAACCTTGGAAAAGAGAGCCAGAGTTTTTCCCCTAAATTTCTAATATGTTGTTTTATTTTCCTCTGTTCTCTACCGTTAGCCTCAGTACTTTGCCTACATATCTCATTCTCGGGATATTTGAAGTTCTCAGAATTGTTGCTTTCTTTACTCAATAATCCATGTGCTTATTTACAGTTTTACCTATTTATACAAAAATTCCATGAAAAGAGATTTCTGGAAAGGGAGCCACTGTTTACTGAGTATTCACCCTGGACCAGGCATTGTGCTCAGAATTTTGCATTCATTATCTCTTTGGCGACCTCATTTAAAAAAAGAGAAAGAAAGATTTCCCTATTTTACAGCTGAAGAAACTAAAGCTTGGAGGGGTGAAGTCCGCTTGCCCGATGTCAGTACGAGAGAGGCAGGCAGCGCAGCGATTTATACCTGACCTGAGAGCTTGTGTTCCTTGCTCCTTTCCACTCTTCTTTTTACTACAGGTTCATTTTGTGAGAGAGTTCTAGATGGGTCTCTGGTAGACCACATTTGTTTCTTGCTGCTGCAAATTGTCTTGGTTACAAAGGATTTTTCTAGATATAATTATAGGATTTAGGGAGGGGAGAGTACCTCACCATTTTGGGGGGAAATTCTTTTTAAGTGCGGGAGCTCACAGCATCTGCAAGTATATTTGTTACTGTTTTTTTTTTTTTTTTTTCTTTCTTTCCCCCCTTCCCCTGTCCCCTTCACCGTTTATCCCTGTGTTAAAATCCAACCTTTCCCCAGGTCACATTGCTCAGGTAGATTTTAAGCCTTTGTCAAGTGCCAGGGTTCAGGTTCTCAGTGTTGAGGATGACTGTGTGCCAGGCCTCATACTTAATCCTTTCATATATTAGCTAATTTCATACCACAGGCCCCAGAGGTAGAAGGGTAAAACTGGACAAGGGACTGGCACCCTCTCAACAGGTTACTGTGGGCAGAAGCTTATTTTCTACTATAGATTCCTAAGTACTTTGTCTTGTCTGGTCTTATTTATTCGAGGGAGTAACTTCTATTTATTCTAGGAAGTAACTTCTCTTGGCAGTAAAACAGACTTTATTGCTAGGTTTTGTTTTTGTTTTTTTAACTAACAGGTACTCTTTTCTTCCTGATGGAAAACCATACTAAATAGTTCTGTACTTTTCTTGATACCTGTATCTTGAAGATACCTGGTGACAAATAATGCATTATCTCCTCTGTCCTTGTTTCTTGTCGTTCTAAGCACATTTGCAAATCGTTCTCCCCCATTCCCCATTCTACCCTGTAGGGGTTTGTTTATGCTACAAAGAGAATGCTAATAAATGTGACTGTTAGATTTGCTTCTTATGGAAATTCCAGCTGTGATTAGAGTACTGTACATTCTTGTGAAGCCCCCTCCTCTCCTCTAGGCCAAGATGGGCCTCACAAGTTCATGCTCTAGGACTTTAGGATGCAGACCTGGCTGATGACCATCCTTTGAGGAATAGTAAAACACACACACACACACACACACACACACACACATATACACACACGAGATTGGGCCTGAAATTTCACAAGATTTCTTGGTGAATAATAAGATCAGTCAGGTTAAACACTTCTCTGAACAGTCTCTTTTTTTGAAGACAGGAGGCAGTTTTTTTCTTGGAACCATCATACTCTAAGACATGCGCTATTGCCTCTCTCTCTCTCTCTCTCTCTCTCTCTCTCTCTCTCTCTCTCCCACTCAACTGCTTCAGTGAGCACAGTTATCCTTTTGCACATCCAAAATGGAAATACAGTAGATTGCAGTTTTTAGCCCAGTTTGTGATTATAGGGGAGACCCAAGTCAAAGCATGTCTTTTAGAATTTAACTATAAAAACCTGGTATAATGGGAACCATACCTCCAAGTCCAGGGTTTTAAAAGTGATCTCTTACACCTGAATTTTATATATTTGTAAAATATGAGTTCTGTATTACCTTCAGGGCCTGTCTCAAATTATGAACAGTCATGTAGGAATTGTGAATTTTTTTTCTCGTGTTGTTCCTTGTCCCTCTGTGGTTTGTAATACACCCTTGTGATGTTTTCCGTTAAGGGACTGGTAGAGGTGGGTGTCGGTTTTGCTCCAGGACAGTGGGTGCCCTCTGTTTACTGTTTACAGATGAACATGACCTTAGCTTTCGTGTTAGAGATTTCTACATCTGCTGCCCACATTTCTTCTGTACCCTTATTTCATTTAATATGGTGTACCTGGGATTAGGGACAGAGAAATATGTGTGCTCAGGCTGATTTGGAAATTACACTGTTGAAATACAGCCCATATGGCCATTGTAAAATGGTTAGTACTGCATATAATTGCCTTCCCAATGATGTGCTTTGTCATTACTTCCAAGAAGCACTCCTGTAGTATGCCGACAGCAGTGGCGTCATTAGAAAACATGCGGACATGCAAAGGCATTAAATTGTCTTTAGTTTAAGGATTAGATTACAGTGTTAGAGGATGGGCCACCACGTTTCCAGTGGATAACTCTTGTTTAGTTCAGCACGGCTAGTCCAGGTGCTGTAGATTTGCAGAGGCCCTGTTGACCTGTGTATTTTATATCTTCCCAGCAATTTTGAGGAGGTCTTTTAGCTGTGAGTAAGACCTCATCACAATATTGTAGCCAGTTGGCTTCTCTGGAGTGTTTCTTCCACCTGTTCAAGCCTCCTGCAGAGTCCTTCTCTAAGATACTCCCTCCACCTCTGTTTTCCTGCACGTAAGGTCATTGGATGAAAAAAGAGTTGAAGTAGTAGAGTCAGGAAGCCACAGGTGGCTGCCATGTTGCCAAAATTTATATCCTCCATATAACGTCTGTCTCCACATGGATCCTGAGGCCACCATCCTTCTTCCTTTCCCCCCACTCCTGCTTAGAATCTGTGAGAGGCAGGTCCTGGAGGCCTAGGGACCAGGTGATAGAGCATGGAAAGAGACACCTTCCAACCAACCCCTGTCCTGTGGAGTTGGAATTTTTTTCCCACTGGCCATTCTTACATGCCTGCTATTTGGTTGTAGATATTTTAGGGATGCAGCAATTCTGGGAAATGATGTGCTTTGAGTTTTCAGGGTACTTGATGCAGCTGTCAGTGACTAGTAAGTGAAATCACAGAATGGAAAGTCATTCATCAAATTTAATGTTTCCCTTTGGAGTCTAACAGAAGTAATGTGGACGGGATGAGTTGCTGAGCAGTAAACGACTTGGGAGATCGTTTGGTCCGGGGGTTTTGGGCTCCTCGGCGGGGTGCTGAATCAGCTGGGGGGAGGGCCCTGACCTCATTTAACCAGAGCTCCACCTTTCCCTGTTTTACATATTAGGGTAAGGTTCTCTTTGGAAAGTGAAACGTATCTAGATTCTTTTGTTTATTTTCTTATTCAAAAAATGTTTATCATTGACTTCTAGGTGCTAGGCAGGCACTGTTGTAGGCACCGGGGATGATAGGGTGACTAAGAGAAACAGGTATCTGCTCTAATAGAGGTTATATTCTAGCAGGGTGGGGGACACACTGTCAATTATAAACCCATAAATATATTGGGTGGTGACGGGTTATTTGAAAGCAGGATAATGATGTGACAGAGTCGTAGGTGTGTGCAGATGTGCGATTTTACAGAGGGTAGTTTTAGGTGGGTCCTCCTCTCTGAGGTGGTAGTTTTTGAACAGAAACCCGTAGGAAGTGAGGGAGCAAGAAATGTGGATACTCAGGGGCAGAGGATTCAAGGAAAGGGAACATTTGAAGGGAGGAGTGGCCTGGTGTGTGGGGAGCTGTAGGAGGCCGAGGTGGCCAGAGTGGAGCAAGTGGGGAGTGGGGCCGAGAGGAGGGAGGGGCCTGTAGGAGCTTTTACACCAGTGTGATTGAAGAAGTTTAAAAACAGCTGAAAACAATTGTCCAAAGCCCTCATTTCCCCAACTGAAAAAAAAAAAAGTCTTTGAACTTTCCCACGATCACCCAGCTGGTGTTAAAACAAGCCCGGATCTAGAACTCACATGTTGTATTCCCTTAGGGGAGCTTCCCGTTGTACCTTATGGCCACTATTGGTGGCAGGACGTAGGAGCTGTGGGACATCTGTTTCGGAGGCCAGAGACTTGTGTCTCCTCTCATGTCTATTGGTATGCTTCTTCTGAAAGACCTGCTTCAAGAATGTACAGAATGCTAGGGCCCAGTCGTGATCAGTTGGGAAATAGCTTTGTTCTTCAGCACCAGAATCCACCATCATTTGGGTCATTGTTTTAATAACAACAGCAATGATAGTGGCTAATATTTATCACGGTCTCAGTGCATGTGATGTTCATTGTACCTGGAACATTATTGCATTTAAGCCTCACAGCAGCCCTGTGGGTACCATACTCCTCACTTTAGAGATGAGGGAGCTCTGGTTCAGAGAAGTTAAGTAACTTCCCCATGGTCTTGTGGCTCGACTGATTCCAGGGTCTCTCCTGCCTCCCTGGGCTGGTCTCTGATAAACTTTCCCCGGAATATGCTCTCTCCACCTCAGCTGAAGACGGTCTGGCGCTGAGCCCTAGGAGTGTTACTGTCTTGTCACAACCCACTTCCATGTCTGCAGATGCTTGATTATATAGAGGATTTCACAGCCAGTCTGGCTCAGTCCTGGCAACTCTGCTTCTTGTAGGTGGATTACGGTTAAGCAAATACCTTCAGTCTTTCTGCGCTGAATTTGACTGGAGCGTTTTTCAAGACCTGTACTGTGAAGTGTGTTAACAGAATTTAGGCCCGTGTTTCAAGTCAGCAGACCCAATTGAATTGGTCTTGATTTTGATCTCCTACAGTGAAGTAAAAGCCCAGACACCACTGGTGACTATACTCCTTAGGAATGTAAAAATCATCTTTTTTTTTTTTAAAGATTGATTTGCTTATTTGATAGAGAGCACAAGTAGGCAGAGTGGCAGGCAGAGGGAGAGGGAGAAGCAGGCTTCTTGCTGAGCAGGGAGCCCAACCCAGGGGCTCTACCCCAGGACCATGGGATCATGACCTGAGCCGAAGGCAGCCATTTAACCGACGGAGCTGCCCAAGCGCCCTGTAAAAATCTTTTTAGTACTTGTGTTTTTGAGGACCAATATGTGGTAGGTAAGCTTGCTCTGAAATATAGTTGTGTAGAACATAACCAGTGCCCATGGACCCACCACTAGCTTTTACCAAACCTATGGTAAAAAGCATTTTTACCATACTTTTCTTAAAATTGCAGGTTACTTTTAGTGTGTTCTGTCTGAAGGGGAAGCGAGTCAACTGTAAGGTTTAGAGTAGAGGTTTCTTAAACTTAGCTGCTTGTTAGAATCCCCTGGGGAGCTTTAAAAAAAAAAAGTCCCCATACCCATGGGAGGGTAGAGGGAGGCCCTACCCATCATCAGAACTTTAAAAAGCTCTCCCAGGAGATTCTGTTTTGCAGTCAGGGTAGAGATCCTCTGTCTGGAGGAAGGGGGCCGTTTTCCTTCACTGGTGTTCTCAGATACCCAGTACCAAGCCATGTGATTAGTGAGCTGTACTCCCGTCTTTTTCATTTTCTCTAATGAACTTTTTAATGTGGCCTGCTCTCCAAGATTCTGAGGGGCGATGTCCTGGGGTGCTCCTCTCCTGAGGCCGTTTCCCTCCACCCTAACTGAGAAAATTGGGGATACATTTACATGTTTGAAAGCATTTAGAGACCAGGAATGGGGCATTGGAGAGGGGACTGAGACATTCAGAAGCGTTGGGAGCTACGGTTCCAAGTGGGATGAGGTGGAGATTACTCTAAAACTGCCTTAGAGTCAGTGGGGGCGCAGGATTTCATGGAGAAGACTCGGGGTCACAGGTATCTTTATAGGAAGGCTCTGAGCCATTGATGGCAGATGAGAGCTTTTTGGCCTGAGTCACAGTGTCCTCAGTCATATGTGGGTTAGAATGTACAGTGAGGTATCTTCTGCCAACAGAGCGGCCAGCTCTCCGTGGACCCGTCTGAGGCTGTGACATTTTTCGGAAGGATTGCCAACTCTCGATTATTTGGGGCCCAGTTATCTCCTGTGGGCCTTAGCTTTCTGGGGCATCTACCCCCATCCCATGGACCCACACCCCTTCTGCCTACTCATTCATTCAGTAAATGGTTATTGAGTTTCACTTTGTGCCAGGCACTGTTTTAGCCACTGGGGTTTGTAAACAGAGCCCCTGGTGTCAAGGAAAGACATTCTGTGGGGGAGAGGGGTGTTACATTCTGCTGTCACGATGTCCTTTGGCGTGTCTAACAGAGAAGATGGGGTGATGGAGCTGTCATCCTCCTTTAGAAGAGCTCTAGGGAACCATTTGGCAGGAGGGAAGCATTTTTGCCTAATTTGGCTTAGATTAATTTTTTTGGTTCTTAAAATCTTTTTGGTTACAAACGCTTTCACAAATGTATTTCTTCAAGAGAGGCTAAATGCTGGGACATTGGAGTTTGGAGGGACTTTTGGAATCAGTTGAATTTTATCAGTTACCAGCTTAAAATGAGAAGAATGAAAAAGATGTACAGGACAAGGTTCAAGCTTAGGGAAAACACTGAAGAAATAATGATGCTCAGCTCTCTTTCTGCTTCAGATGGAATCCCCTAACCCACCTGTATGCACATCAATTTGAAGGAAAGGAAAGCAGCAGAAAGGGCAAAGTTTAGACAGGCTTTCAGGTTACTTTCCCTGGGAAGAGTTGGAAGGGAAGCTTAACTCTGTCTCCATCGTCCACAGGTCAGGGAATTGGGCAGTGATGAATACCACTGGATCCCTGATAGAGGGAATGTATTAGAGATGATTTTTGGAGTCAGTCAATAAAATGGATTTTGAGAAAAAAATGTACATAACGTTTGAGGGAGAAAAATATTGAAAAAATCTTACAGCTTTTGGGGTAAGTAGAGGAAAAAAAGGAACAGTGGTAGATATGATTTCCTTGCTGCATCATTGTCTTCATCATGTAAAGAACTCCTTATACCTGTAAGCTCTTTGAAAAGAATCATCTAAAATAATAAGAAAGCAAATATAGTTGTCTGAGAAGCTTTGGGATTGCTAAAGTAGACTTGGACTTCAGTGTATGAGAGGGTGGGAAATGAGATTTTTTTGTTATTGTTGTTCAAAGGCTAAGAATGCTTTCTTTTTCCATTTTTGGCTTTCTTGGGGGGTTTAGAAATCTGCAGGTCTTCCAGGACTGTGTGTCCAGGTGACAGAGCCCAGTACTTTTACCTGCCCACAGGGACTTATTTTTGGAATCAGGGCAGGGACTTTCTGAGAGTTTACGGAAGTGAAGATTGTACCAGAACTTGTAGAGAGCTCTAAGATCTTTTTGTTTCTCCTTTGATTAGGAAGGATAGGAACGTACTTATTGTCTACTTCAGTTTTATCTCCACCATCAACTCAGTGTTGATATATTCTATAACAACAACAACAACAACAACAACAACAACTGGCATTTGTGGAGTGCCTGCTATGTGCCCAGGTATTGTTCCAGTTGCTGAAATCGCTTTGTGTCGTCCTCACACAGAGATCCTGTGTGGTAGGTAAGAACCCTGTTTTGCAGAAGAGGAAACAGCTGCAGAGTTTACACCCGAGGTCACAGAGTGTGTGAGTGGTGGACCCCATCCATTGTGGCTTCAGAGCCTGACTTGAACCCCCGCACCCCAGGACTAAATAAATGTTTCTGAAGTGTTTTATTCTGATGCTGGGTTTTTTTTTTTTGGACCCTTTCCTAATCCGTCCCCCTCCTGTGCATGTTTTCAGAGGTGTTAGTGCTCCCCCTTAGGCTGTCACCTTATTACGGATGAAAAAATAGAGATCTAGAAAATTATGTTGTATAACTGCTCTGTATGACCTAGTGAGTGAGGATTGCAACCCAGGTTGTCTAATATATAGGTCACTGCTTTCCCCACTGTGCTGTATTGCTTCCATTAAAAATTTTTTTGAACTGAACTAAAAATTTACAAATTTAATTTGTGTCACTCCTGTGGATGAACTAAATTAAAATAGCTAGGTACTGTGTGATTTTTGCCCTAGGGAGGAGAGTGGTAGGCATTTTAGAAACTAACATTTGCCTGTGGGGTTATCTGACCTACTCCTGAGGACTTCTGTCTCTAGCCTTTGGTAGGCTTACTTAAAAAAGTGGAGCGAAAGTATTTAGAGGAAATACAGGAGCCATCCTTAGACTTGAGTTTTGTGATCTGAGGATTTGTGGAGGGGCGAGTGTTTGTTTTTTTCTTTTTTAAGACTTAAATTAGTTGTATCCCACTGGAGGGTAAAGTTAAAAAAGACCTAAATGAAAAAAAGAAAAAGACTTAAATGCAAGCCTTTAGTTACATTTCCTTGTCCGGCAAGTAAGATTTTAAAAGGAGGGTGGAAAGAACCACCTTGATTCTTGGTGTTTGGCTTTTTGTTTTTGTTTGTTTTTTCTCTGGGTCCTGTGATTCCTTTTGTTGTGACCTCTTTCCTTGGCTAATGCTTTGTTTAAAAACAAGTGCTCTGGTATTCTAAAACAAATTATCCAGCAGGCTCCCCGATTGTGCTCTCAGATAAAAGACCCCAGGGTAGTGCTCTTTCTATCTTTGAATTGCTGTTGTCTGTGCGTGCCCAAAAGCAAAATTCAGTTTACTGGGGTGCTTCCAACCCAGATTAGTGTGGTTATCTAAAACTAGAGAGTATGACTTTGAAAGCGGAAATGGGGATTGTGTTTGACCCTCCAGAGGTGCCTGATGGGGATCTGGTCTATAGTAGGTAGCAGAGTTTTGTCTGGGGTTAGAAACTTTGAGCTCCAGTTGTCTTTAGTTTTTAGCTAAATGACTTTGTTCGTGTCCTAAACTTCTGGAAATCTAAACTCTCAATGTCAGAAGGATGATAACGAGAATAGGGGCAGGCTCCCAGAGGTACTGTGGAAAAGCATAGGTTCAGAGTTTGCCAATGACCCCAACACCCAAGTGGCCATAGACAAGTAATTTGATTTCACAGGTTCTGAAGTTTTCAGGATGAGGTTCCCAGTATGAGTAACTTAGGGATTTTAACTTAGTATCAGCGTCCTTTTAGGGGAGATGTTGTAATTGTGGGGAGAATATTCATAAAAGCCTTAGCCAAGTATTTTTTGTATTTGATGAGAGCACCCTTTCCGTTACTTAAAGCTTCTATAAAACTTTTTTAAATAATTACACTTTGTTACCCATTTTGGGTATGGAGAATTGGGACAGTTTTAGATTGTTGGAAAACACAAGTTCGTCTTGTGCAGCGGTTTCAAAACCTGGGTTGCACGTGTTCATCCCCAGGGTAGCTTGTTAAACATACAGATTCATGGGCCCTACTGAAATTTAATCCCTGCTGCATGGTCTTGGCACAAGGTTTGAATAGTATCCCCCCCCCCCCCCCCCCCCCCCCCCCCCCCCCC